>JAUPFR010000001.1:70220939-70856296 GCA_036925125.1 Oreortyx pictus | reverse complement strand
AAAAATGCCTCACAGAGACATAAACAGTCATCTACAGAATACCCTACAGACACACATTAGCTGTATAAACCTTAGATATCTTAGTTCCTGTAGTGCTATGCCCACATTAACTTATTATGGATACACCCAGCTAAACACTAAATGGATTATTTTAGCTGGTGATGAACAGTTAAAACCGGTTAGTTTCCTCTTTGTTAAAGGACATTTAGATTTTCATTATGGTAGCAAATATCTCCAATTTTGCAAAATCTGAAGTACAATGGCTTTTGTATTGTTAACTGAATGAATAATGGGCTGCAGCAGCCAACCTGAAGTCAAAAAGAATCTTATTTACTGAATACTGAAATGGAAATCGGTATTTTGGCTGTATCATCTTACACAACTCACTTTAAGAATTTAAGCATTTGAACAGATTTTTCATTTAAAATAAATTCTTACTTGACAAATATTTTCTTTAGCTGTATAATAACATTTGAGATTTCTCTTGGAAGACACTAAAGAACACAAATATAAGACAAAACAACTGGAGACTTTAAAAATATTTGAAAATATTTCCAAGTTTTGCAATGTAAGAATAAATACTGGAACTTATGAGCTTGCAAGCAAGTTTCCTTAGAAATGCACTTCAGATCTCGGAAAAGGAAATTTCTGTTAAGGAACTGTGTTGACTTTAGTTAAGACTTTTGTCCACACAGTGGCCTGCAGTTCTGGATAAATGGAGAAGTTAATGTTATAAATATGAAGGAAAACAGTAGCATTAACACAGGGAGATCCTATATGAAAATATTAACTAAGGGTAATAGATAAAGAATAGACTCAATGTGAATTTCTGTAATCTGGAATTGAGCATTGCAGGGCTAAGATTCCATAAAGAATACATTGTTCATCACCAATTACAATAAAAATCAGCCTGCTGCACCGTATTTTATTTAAATCTTCTACTCTTCCTCATTTGAAAATACAGAAATCATCCTGTCTTTAGATGTGACTGACATACATCGAGGAGAGCCTGTGGAAATTATCTGACACACCTGAAAACACAGAACATTCATGGACAGCGAAGTTTAAATGAAAGATCACCTTTATAATGTAGAAATGGCAGTATAACAGAAATGACCTTTAACATTATATTCCTTTGCTCTAATTTAATGATATTAGATACTGCAGCAGTGGTATATTTACCAGTATTAATATTTTTTTAAATATGCTCTTATTATGCATTTTGATGTCTATTATTGTTGTTGCTCCTTCAATCCATTACTAGAACGATCTTAGCTAGCCAATTCAACTACAGCACTAAATTCAATATACGTCCTAGTTTGTGAGTGATCAAACACATGTCATGTAAATGGATCACAAGGAATACAAATGAAACAAGTCACGCTTTGGATGTGACAGCCAAATAGCGTCTACCACGTCAGGAGTTGCTAATCTGGTGAAATACGAAATTGACTACTGCCAAGCTGTGACCTAAAACAGGTCAATGAAGTTATACCACGCAATACACTGTAATGCAGTTAGGGGAAATAACCTTCTGCACTTCTGAAATGAACTGACTGAAAAGGAATAGCATTCAGCTGTACTACAAAATCACGCTGGCAGGATATTAAATGAAAATTTGGATCAAGGGAACAATGCCTCCTGAAAACTACATAAATACACATATTTGAGCCCATGTTTACTTTGTGTATCTGAATACTCCATCAAATGATTTCCTTGATAGTCAGGATACAAGGGTAAGGTTTACCATCATCACAAAGACTGCAAAACTATTGTAAGACTAATCTGTTCTAGGTTGTTTCTCCCTAGAAACAGGCCAGGAAGTTTGGCAATAGTAGGCCAATCCAAGAACATTCTGGGATCATTTCAAATGAGGTCAGGATTGGAAACAATTACAGTGATCCTTGCCAAATCCCTCTAAGCAACTATTGATAGTGGACTTGTTACAGAAATATACAAACAGAAATTCTATTTTTAACAAGCAGAGACTGAGAAAGTTGCCACAGATTCCAAGCTCAGAAATCTATGATTTGTTTTGAAAGACAATGTTTAAATTCATTTCACAACATAACACATGACAGTGAATCAACTTTACAATTAAGATGAAGTATTTGGATGGAGCACTTTCATCACATGAAGAACTAAAATGGAGTGTTCCAGCCTATGTTATTTGAACATATTTCTGCTCGTATATGGAATAACCTTTTTTTAAGGCCAACAAATAGTGTAAAAACAATAATAAAGTTACCAGTGCTGTTTTCTCATTGTAAATGCCTAATTACAACAATTCAGACTGCATTATATTTTTCCTGCTGTTCCTCTCTATAGATGAAAATAGTTTCATATTTAAAACTACAGTCATTTTACAGACTTTTCCATTAAGCTGATGCTTTAACTGTGGTAAAGACAGTACAAACTCAACTTACTTTTTCCACATATTCAAAAACTAAGTATAATTTTCCTCTTCTTCTGAAGGCTTCCTTCAGCTCCACTATGTTCTCCTGTTTTAAAGTCCGAAGCATTTTAAGCTCTCGTAACGTGGTTTCTTTGACTTCTTCATTTTCTAGAGTGCAAAAACAAAGAAAAGAAAATTCATTAAAACAAATGAGTAATACAGTGTTAGGGATATTTATTTTAAACCACTGATTAAAATCTCTTTATCTGAGTACTATGGGGAAAAAGACATTTTTTATGCTGCCTGGATGTTTCTGCCCTGGAAGGGAAGCAGCTGAAGACTGTCCAGCCATTATGTAACCTTCATAGCCACCATGGTTTCCAGTGGAAGAAAAAACTGCTTTACAAGAAGCAATAATTTGCATTTCTCTTTTTCATTGCAAAGGGCACAACATATCTTCAAAAACATGCATGTATGTGTACAGACTTATCTTCCACCTCATGTATACCTTCACATGCACGAAGCCCTGGCCAACTATGCTCTCTGCAGAAACACTGCAGTGCTCATTTTTGAACAACCGTAACTAGATCTGTTTGATTCCAAAGCGATTTTTATTTTCTAAAATCTATGAGAAATTAAGACAGAAGAATTACTTTAAATTTACAGACTAGGCTTTTAATACAAATTCAGCAATGCAGACTACTATAGCAGCCAAAGGGGGCAGGCAGTAGAGAAAACAGATGCAGTGGATCTATGAATCTTTGATTCTGAGTCAAGAAACTGAACTGTTATTCTGATAATTTAGTTGTTTTAAAGTGTTTTACCAAAGCCTTGCAGTGTCCTTATCATGTTTATTATTAGCAGCCCTGAACTGGCTGGGGCTCAGAGGATAGTGCCAACAAAACGTGAAGTAAAATGAAGTATATTAGCTTTTGTTCTTAATTTAGTAAAATGAAATCCATTAACTCAGTGAAATTGCCCATGCACACTTTGAAGCTGGGTTCTTAATCTCCTAGTGCTGTTATCCACAACAGAAGAATATTAAATGGGATGTGAATTCAAAACTAAATCCCACTCACACATCACACACTCTAAAGACAGAGGAATAAGACACAAGGAAGAGAAACTGCTTTTCCAAGAAAGCAAAAGGCAAAATCAATTTTGCTGTGGAGAGAGAATAACACAGGTCATGTCAATGCATACAATCATCATCGGAAGACAGAAAAAAACCTGAATTGTAGCACGAGAGAGAAGGAAATAAGATACTAACACTACAAATGTTTTTAGTAAAACTATGTAATTTAGGGTAATCTAAATCATTTCATTTTAAAACTGAGTGCTCAGTGCTGGCTTGCATCGGTCTGATTACATTATTTCTTCTGTAACCAGACACTTTCTAGAGCATTTAGCGTGCATATGTCAAACAGGAATAATTCAGTGAAACAAAAATGGCAATAGAAATAATTACTGTATATTCAGATTTGTAATGAACTACCACATTAGCAAGACAGATGTGAAATAGGCTGAATCAAATCCATCAAAGGAAGTTCTGTCACATTTCCAGAAACTTGTAAACTGCTACAACTCTGAATAGCAGTCATCAATCATGTAAACTGATGTAAAGTGAAAGCTAATGGCACTGTTGCATTTTTTGTTTTCATTTGTATTTTGTCTAAGATAATAATCCTGTTTGGGGCTTAAAAAAATAACTGTAATGAAAACTTTCATTGCATGAAAACACAGACAAATCTGAATTCACTGTGTCTAACTCTGAAAATTACATTATAATTTTGTAACCAACAACAGCTCCAGGACTTTCCACAATTCTATAATAATACCAAAAAATGTGTAGTTTGCTAAAATAAAGTTGCTGCTATTTCTTTAAACCACATAATTAGACTGTTGAGCTTTCTATTACAGCCTCAATACATGGCAGATAACCACTGCATCATCACTTCAGACCTGGATTACTCTTCATATTACTTCATACTTGGCCTCTCCTTCTGTTTGTCTCCCATGTGTCTGCAAGGGATTCTGACTAATTGTTGATGCGTGCAAGGCAGACAGTATACAGAGGCTGCTGTGAAAGTGGACAAGAAGCAAGTTCCCTCATGCAAAGTGAAACATGCTGAAAGGAGAGCAGTACTGCTGCCTCCTCACTCAACTTCCTTGGGTCCCCAACAGCTCCTCAACTCCTTCTTGCCCCACAGAGCTTCTAATTGACCTCTCTCTGTCTCCTTCATTTACCCCTTCAAGACCACCGACATTTAAGATCCCTTCCCCTCTCCTGGGTGAGGGGTGATAAAGTTCAAAAACTCTACAAACCAGTGCTACAAGAGAAGTTTTTGCTGTCCTCTGATCACATCTAGCCTCCAAGGGATAAGTCATTACCATGTGTGGCACCACAATTCAAGCAATATTAAGAAGGAGGCATCAAGAAGGAATGGTAGGTCTCAAGTTTGAATGTATAATGCAGTTCCTAGAAGCAAGTAAGTCCAAGTACCTTGAACATTTACAGATCTAATAAATCATAACCATTTTAAAATCATGTATTGATACAAGAAACTTCTTATTTTAACTGGAAAGATATAAGCAGAATAGTTATTGACGTGAAAGGCTGTGAACAGAAAAGGTTACCTTCACTGTCTTTGAATTTCTTGATAGCCACAATTTCATGTGTCTCCTGTAAAACAGAAGTGTAGAAAGCGAAATTAGCAAGATCAGTTTTGTCTTTTTTTCCTGCTAGTTTCCCTCTGCTCCCCAAGCGTGAGGGGAAAAAAAGAAAACAGAAAAAAGAAAGAAAGAAAAAAACATCCTGGGAAATTTGACAACAGAAACCATTGTTATTTTGGTTGATCAAGCCAATTGCAGTGCAAAATCCCAAGTAGCAGACATGCTACAATTAGGAATTGCAGTATGAAAAAGAATGAAGTTAAATGACAAATTCATCTTTAAATACCTTGTACTAGGTATGAATTACATTTTCAAGAGGTGTTACTTTGACTTTTGTCACTTAGTTATTTTGAAAGCTGAACAATTTTTATCTGTTCAAAGCATGAGTGCAAACTGAAATAAGTGCATCTATCACTTGGACAAAATGATTATGTCTGTTCATATGATCAGGTAGGAGCTGAATTCTAGTAACCAGGTAGAGAGGCCTGAAGGCTGCAGAGTACGGAGATTTGAAAAGATAGGCGGTACTGCTTCGGTTATTTGATAAATCAGATCTACATTACACATCTTTTCAAACATATCAATATCCCATTATTAACAGCACACAGAGGCTGAACTGAAAAGCGGCAATGAAAAAGTTAAGCCCCTTTGGAATGTCTAAATGACACACACGCTGAACAGCATAAACATCTACTTCACTCTTAATTTCAAATTGTCACAACATATGAACCTGTAAAACACCTGATCCCACTTAAAATAACACCTGGAAAAACTACTGTTCTTACCGAAAAGAGCATCTAGATGAAAATCAATACCAATCCAAATTTAAACACCTTGGAAAAAAATATGGGATTTACTGCTCTCTTAGTCACAGATGAAAAGTAAGTATACTGACAGGAGCTGATCAGTACCCAGAGCGCTTCTGTTTTGCATCCAGAGATCTGTCTCCTGGGTTTCAACACAGCATTGTACTGCCTGCAATTTCCTGCCACCAGAAACAATCTGCAAGAGCTCCCTGATTCAAAAGCATTTTGCTTTATTTTATTTACAGGATACACATCCCCTATTTTCCCATGGTGTCTACAAAACGCAGATGACATGACAGTGCTTTACCAAAACAGTAAGGTGATAAACCTTTACTGGCTTCTGGAAAATTCTTTATGTTAACAGGGGGAGCATTCAAGCTGAAAGATGCTGCTATCGGGATATCAGAACCAGAATCAGATTTCTCTGGAAAAAGAAGCTTCCTACCTAACATGGTATTCTTGAAAATATATGACAGAAAAAAATCTCTTAACAAGAAAAGCGTTTGTGTCTAAATTATCTCAATGATTCTTGTGACTGATTTTTTTTTCTTTTGCATATCAAAGGAAATTCTGACACGATGTACAGTTACACAAAAAGATCACTGATACACAGATAAGGTTACATCCTTCAGAAAGTGACACCATTCTGCTACAATTCTACAGCCTCATCCTACACTCCTGTAAGCATTTATTCCTTTTCAAAGCAATGGAAAGACTAGAAGCATTAATAAAAAATCAATCAATGTGAGTAGAGACAGTGGTAATACTGATTGCATGCCCTGGAGTAGCTGTATGTTACTGCCATTCCGCAGGCAGTGCCACTGGTGCATCGCATCAGGGCTTTGTGGTGATAAATCAAACAGCAAATGGTGATATGGCACTTCTGTGACTGATTTATGCACAGTCCTGCACCTAGGGAGGAATGACCACAGTAAAGGTTAGGGGCTGACCTGCTGGAGAGAAGCTCTGTGGAGAAAGACATGGGTGCCCTGGTGGTCAGCAGAGTGACTACAAGCCAGCAGTGTGCCCCTGTGTCCAAGAAGGCCAATGGTATCCCAGGATGCACTAAAAAGTGTGGCCAGCAGATCAAGGAAGGTGATTCTCCCCCTCCACTCTGCCCTGGTGGGGCCACATCTGAAACGCTGTGTCCAGTTCATGGCTCCTCAGTTTGAGAAGAACAGGGAACATCTAGAGACAGCCCAGTGAAGGGCCTCAGGGATGATGAGGGGCCTGGAGCACCTCCTGTACCAGGAACGGCTGAGAGACCTGAGGCTGTACAGCCTGGAGAAGAGAAGGCTGAGAAGGAATCTTATCCATGCTTATAAATATCTACAGGGTGGGAGTTAAAAAGATGGGGCCAGGCTCCTGCCAGTGGTGCCCAGTGACAGAATAAGGGGCAGTAGACACAAACTGGAATAAACGAAGTTCCATCTGAACGTGAGGAAGAACTTCTTTACTGTGAGGGTGGCAGAGCACTGGGGCAGTATGCTCAGAGAGCTGGTGGGGTCTCTTGATCCAGAGATATTCAAAACCCACCCAGATGCTTTCTTGCGTAATCTGCTGTAGGGAACATGCTTTGGACTCAGTGACCTCCAAGAGGTCCTTTCAACCAAACCAAACCACTGCAGTTGAAAAAATGTATTTCTCCAATTTTTCAGTTTAAAAAGTACCAAAAATCCTATTCAGTTTATCTATGAAATATCACTCTTAGCACAGGAGAACCTTCAGGAAATTACATCCTAATCCAAAAAGTCTTGTTTATTTTGATGAAGAGACACATCTCTTAGTAAATAATGACAGAACAGTCTGTCTGAGCTTTCATAATATCTTTACTTACTGAAAAATCAATTAGAATTTCTCCAAGATTACATGAGAGTTCACTTGATAAGAAATATCTAGAATCACTAGAAATCCATTTCATATCTCCTGAAAGCAGAGTATTATTTACTAACCAGCTAAGTGCAGGAGAGGACTCTTAACGGAATAAGGATTTATATTCTTAACATGCCTCTTTTAAAGAAAATGGCCACACTGACTCCCAGGTAAAGCAGAATAAAATGAGGAACAGAGGATACTTAAAGCCTGGGTCCACTAGAAGTAGAAACAGTTACAAAAGCTCAGCTATTCCACTGAGGGACAAAACATAGAAAGAAAAGCTGAAACTGTTAGTTAGCAGTTTGTCAGAAAACAGCCTTAAATATGCACAAGGATGGAAAAAGACTTTCTATTTCCTTAAACACAAACAGACTGAAACAGTTTCTTTTGATTTCTGTATCTATGTTTTTCATAAACGGTTACAAGAACTGTATTCTCAGCTTGAATATTATGAGTAAATGCTTGTGTTGCATTTAAGGAAATAACAAACAGCAACTACTTATTACCCAAGACAAACCTGTAAACTGAATGAGAGAGCTGTCTACAATCCACAGGCTTGTGGACTGTGGGTCCACTTAACCTGCCTCACACCTGCTGACATTTTATATTTTGCACTAGGTTGCATTTTTTTTAAAGTTGAAATCTTCTGATTTATGCCTTTTTCCCTCTACTTTCCACAAAAGTTAGGACTAATCTCAGCCTTGCAGGCTCAGCAGAGGTGCATGAAGCGATTCAGACTGAAGATGGAGGCACAAATGAGGAAAGCCTGGGGAGCTGAGCTCTATCAACTGATGCCAGCCCTGTGCAATTTCTCCATGCATTCTGCTGAATGCTGGGATTTCATGAACATTGGAAATTAGCAGTTTCTTTAACCCAAGGTTATCATGTTAAACTTTCAAGAGTCCCATAGCCCTAAAACATTGCTTTGAAAATAACACTGGAAGGAAGTGTTTTCTGCTGACTACCAGAGTGATGATAATGGTTAGCACTGAAACTTTCATTCTTCTAAACTGTTTTTGTGTATGGTTTTCTCCAACCAAGAAAGTATGTATTCCCCAAAAAACTGGGCAACAATGTAATGAAAAGGATGGAAAAGAAGTATATTGTAAATACAGCTATTTTGGCTTTTTATGATAAACTAGAATTACTGAAACCGTTTTTGTTTTATATAATCTGGGCTTTGTTTCATCCTACTAAAGTACCACAGTAACATTAATCCCTATCATTTTACAATTTGACGCTATTGTTTAATCTCAACCACAGATATGAAATAGAATTAAAAAATCATGAAGCAGCTGTAATTTTTTTCTGATACTGAATAATCCGTACTCCTTTCAGTTTCACATCACAGTCTTCTTCCAACTCTATTTGACTCCTTTTTCTGTAAGTCAGAAAATTGGGAAATGAAAATAAAACTATTTAATAAATAATAGAATACTGTATTGGACAGCTACCAGCATGCTCAATTGCTTTTTATAACTTAGTTTTGACATTTGAAATACACATGATAATCAAGTAGAAAAAACTGAAAGACAACCCGTGCTTTACAATACTGCCGTTCTTTTATGAGATTACCGTAAAGAAGAAAAAAAGGGAAAAAAATAAAATAAAATCAATCACACGATATCCTAAGTTGGAAAGGACCTACAAGGATCACAGAGTCCAGTTCCCAGGCACACACAGCACCACCCAAAATCAAACCCTATGCCTGAGTGTTGACCTCTGGCACTGTCGCTGTCACACAGAGCAGAGCTCAGCGCTGCCCCTCCGCTCCCTGTGAGAGCTGCAGCCGCCATCAGCCTTCCCTCCGCAATCCTCAGCTCCTCCTCCTATGTCTTGACCTCTAAAAAAAAGACCCACTGTAAACCAAGACAGACTTGTCAAGCAGGTTTCTTGGGCTGAAACTCTTCAGGTGGGACTTGGTTTCAGATTAACGCATCTAACTCGCATGCAGATATCTGGGTGTGCATTAGGTGCTCAAGCTACTACTACAGTCAGCAGAGCTGGAGAGCTGTGAGCTACCATTTGCTCCAGACATTATTCTGTACCCTTACCAATAACATTCAAGATTCCCTAGGTATCTGGAACACAGAGATGGCAGAGGGTTCACAAAGATGCATACCTCCTTGAGCAGAAAGTAGAGGTAAGATATGCTAGCCCAGGTATCACCATTAGCAGTACAAACCTACGCTTAGGCAACTCAGGTGCACCTTTCATCCTCCACAGTTATATTTATTAAACTGTCTATCCCTTGTCTAGATATCCACTGAGTGGGAGTTTAAATGCTTGTACAGCAGTGCTTGCACCAAGTCAAGGACTTGTTAGCTTCTCACACAAAGCCCTGCTGGCGAGGAGCTGGAGGTGCACAAGAAGCTGAGGGAACACAGCCAGTACAGCTGATCCAGACTGGCCTGACCATACCATGAGACATCGCTCTGAACAACAAAAGTGGGAGAGTTGGTTCGGGGTGTGGGAGGAGGAATCTTTTCCATTTAAACTGCCTTTATCTCAGCCCACAAGTTTTTGCGCTTGAATATTTTTTCCAATTTTCTCCCCTCACCCTACTACAGAGGGAGGGAGGGAGTAAACTGCTCTGTGATGTTTAGCTGACTGCTAGGTAAATGCACGGAAATCACATTTGGATTTTTCAGTCATGAGGAAAACCACATCTTTAGAATTATTTTTGTTCTGTTGTTATTATTTTTAAATTAAATTAAAAAATATTTTATAATTGTTTCCATTTATTATTGCTATTTAAGTTTTAAACTGGAATGTATTTTTGCCTATTCTGGACACGCAAAGTAGAGTAACTCTGTCTTGTCCATGCAATTTAATCGGCAAAAAGTAAATGCAACCAAGGCTTTCACTTGGTAAGCTGGTCACAACTCACTGCATGTTTGGCTACATAACATTTGTCTACAATAACTCTGAGAGTTTCCCATTCCAAGTCCTCCTCTTCATACGGTATCTCCATTTTCCCCTCAAGTAGCAATGAGGCTCAGAAATACTCCTTTCATTTTTCAGATTTTTAAAAACAGTATTTTCTGTTGTTCCCTAGGGAAGGGATGATTGAACAAGAAATGGCACTTGTATTTTCTACCCCTAGTTCTTGGGTTACTTCTTTGATTAAGACGACTATAATGTGGGGGTGAATTATTTTTTTCCCCCCTAACAGCGTATTTTTGTAAATGCCATAACATTTTTGCTCTTTCATGTCTTCCCTCCTGTCATCAGATGCATTTCTGCTGACAACCTTGTGCTCTCACCAAAGCCATGCTCTAGGCCAGTATTACAACAGGGAAGTTCGATACATGCAAGTTGCTTTTCTTTTCTTGACCTCAATTTTTAATTAGTTTTAGCATCATAATAGAGAACGATTATTTTCCTGACTTACCACCAACCATTTCTCACTTCTGACACTCTCTCACAGACTGATGGATGTTCTACATTAGTCATAAACCAACACTCTTTCCTACTTCCCTTTTGATTTTGTTGGGTTTTCTTCTTATTATTATTATTATTTTTCAGTCTGCATACTGAAATGGCTTTTACTGGGCACCTTTACTACTTCCCAAAGTTTCTGCATTCAGATTTGTACAGAAAGGCAGACTTTTCTGCACCAAGATCACACAGACAGCACATTCTTTGCCCAATAAGGGAGAAATTCTTGTTCCTTAACAATACTGACATTTTGCTCTGCCAAGCATTTAAATCTGCATTCCATTTAGAGACCTTCTCTTTGTTACCGGACAGTATTAAGGATTAAAATCCAGTTCAAACATCTTGAAATGGAAAGCAGGTGAAATTCAAACCTCAAATACACACTGTTCTGGTCACTGTAGCAGAAATTAGAGGAACGGCAGGATTGCCTCTAAACAAGTTGTATGGTCATTTAAATGTACACGAGGAAATAAAGGAATCTGCACCCAATTAAGACCTCTGACACTACCAAAGAAATGAAGAAGGAAATGCTATTTCTATGAAGACATGTGGATAAATGCATTTCTAACTCTGTGCTACATACGTGAAATTTCAGCTTTGGACCTAAATTGAGAAGATGTTTGTGGACTCATTTCAAAATGTTTCTGCAATATCTGAAGACTTATAACTAGATCAGCATGTGTATTTTCTCAAAAAGGAGAAAAAAGTTTAGCCATCACTTGAGCTCCAAGAACACTTGCTAAGAACAGCTGTGCTTAAAAAAGTTTCCTACACTTACATGAGTATCTTATAAATCGCTCAATTAGGTCTCATACAGACACACATGCACTTTTGAGTCAGGGAAAAAAAATGTAGACTTTATGTTCACTGTGAAAGTTTGCCCAAATATGACAAAATAGTAGCAAAAGGGAAAGGAAAACAGTGCCTTGTTCTCACCAACTTTATTGCCCCAAAGACTGGAAACAACAGATGGAAAGAGGAGGGAGAAAAAAAAGTACAGAATTAAGAGTGAGAATCAGAGAATATAGCAACTAAAGAGACAAGGAAGAAAAGGCAGAAAAATGCAGACTGAAAACATAGTAAAAGACAGAACTGGGAATAGGAAACAGAACTCAGAAATTAGCATTAAAAGCAGCATAACAAATAAGAAAATGAATCTGTGAATATCTACAATTTACTGGAACCCAACTCTACCGAAAGCAAAGGAATGGTGAGAATTCAAGAATAGCTGCAAGCCCACTGAAACTATCTATGAGTTTCATTCCACAGAGTCCTGGTATGCACAACGAATGAAGGCAACAGGCTACCAGCTACACCATATCAAATACTAGAAGCTGACAGCTGTGTGACAATTGCGTGGGTATCCATATGGTGTTAGATGATGAATTTTGTATTTGAGAAGTCTAAAAAATTATGTGCAAAAAAGCAAGCTTATCACAGTAAGCAAGGAAGAATCTGAGAGGAAAAGGTAATGTTCTTTTATTAGAACTACTGGTTTACGAAAAAAAAAACCAACCAAAAAACTGAAGACTTTCTTCAGGTCCAAAATAGAAGCTGCAATCTCCAAAGCTAAATTTAAACTGAGAACAAGTATGTTCTGTATTTAAAAAGACTCCATACATCTAGAGCGAACCTCAAACAATTCCTAAAGTAGACCTGATCTTGTCTGGCTCCAGGCAACTAAGAGTTATATATCCAATGCACACTGTCAAAGCTTTCCCCATAGCTAGTAGAAGTAGGGGAGAGAGAAGATTTAGCCAGAAAGTTACCAACTTAACCCATTTTCATGTGGCATAAACAGCCTTTTGGAGGTTCATTTGATTTATATAAACTAAGGAGATCAGTTATGTAAGACCCACGCACTGAAACAGTGGGTAGAATTGATTCCACTCATTTGACTTCTGTCTTTGGATGTCTTATTCTTTCACATGTGCACAAACTTGCACACATATCTGCTTTTAAAGGTACATTTTAGCAACATTAGGAACCTCAGATATATTACCACCTCTGTGTCAGCATTCTTGGAGCGTCACTGTTGTATTGGTATCATCGTAGTCCACTGGACTCCATTTGCAATACATAAGCAAGAAATACAAATAAAGTATTCCCAACTGCACTGCTGAAGTAAGAACAACTCCACTGCCAACGTAACTGTGCAGCATCAATTCTCACTTCCCACAGAGCAATCTGGCACAGCTAGCAGCAAGACCAGGATTTCTGAAGATCACCCATCTTCTTTAACTTGCACATTTGACAACAAAGTACATGTTCTCCAATGAGTATATGCATAAAGCTATAAATACCTCCAACAGAAGCTTTGCATTTCTTTTTCCTACTATAATTTAAGGTACTACCTGAGATCAATAAAGCCTAAAATATAATTCTGAGAAGATCCCATTAGAAGCAACTACTTTTCTTACGTTAAGCTTCCAGGATGGATGTTTCAGATAAGATACCTGAATAAGACCGCTAATATTTATATGAAATGATGCCTTAAAAATAAATAAGGATTCAGAGTGTATATTATATACTGATACCCTAGATCTGTATTTCTCTGAATACTAAGGCACTTTGAATAATCTCAATGGACGTGGAAGAAAAAAGCCTAACAACTGAAGAGCTTTTAGATTCTTTGTGAAGTAAATTTTCCAATCTTTTACTTATCTGTTAATTTACCTTATCTTTTATTTATCTGTTAATATTTAAAAACAATGCTGTTGCTTTAGTTTTATTATGGAGATACAAATCTTTTATTAAGATTATTAAAAAAAAACGAGCTAAAACAAACAGAAGTTTGGAGCATCACTGCATTACTTGGTCTAACCTAAATATCTAAGACAAAGGTTCATCAGATTTATGTTGCCTTCTGTCCTTTGTACATTGATATAGTAGCAAGCATTCTGCTTGTACGGAGCATAAAGAACAACCCTAGTAGCAGTCTGTGGACTGCTATTTGTGTCAGTACTCTCTCTGATTTGATTTAATTAAAGCACAGTTCTAGATGAAAGATTTTTATGTAGTCTTAAAACTACACTAAAAATTATATTTCCAAAGCTCTGGACATACTAAATAATATTAAAGAACATTATCAAGGACCACTGTAAACAACTTAAAAAAAAAAAATGCAAATCCAACCCTGTATCTGAGAGTGTTCTGCAGATGCTCCTTGAACTCCAGCACTCGGGGCCATGCCCACCGCCCTGTGGTGCAGCACTGTCCCTAACCCCCAGCTGCCCCTCCCCTGACACAGCTCATAACACCAGGCAGTTTCAGAAAAAGGCATGCTCTGTCACTGAAAAAATCTGGAACTTATTGTTCGCTGTACAAACAGAGCTATCAAAGAATTTAAGTTACTCAAAATTAGAAATGCTCTTCAAGCTTAACACTGCTACAAATGTCTATGTGAGAGTGGAAAAAGCAGAATATGCTTTACCAATGAGGGTCATTTTTCAGTAGTTTGCTGAAATGTGATCTTAGGATGAAGAGACAAGTGGTAGCCAAGAAAATCACAGTATTTCAGATTTGAATTATTTTGCATCAGTTCAACTTGTATGTTTCCCCTGGAAAATTTGGTAAGGCAATGGAATCACTGCCATTTGTATATTTCTGAGACACAGGTGCTCAGAGGATCAGCACGGCTGTATGCTAACTAGTGCATGTAAAAATCTATTCAGGCAGCAACAGAAAGAATGAGCTGGGAATGGTTTCTACGACTGACCAGAAGAAACCACTTGCTCATGTCATGAACTAAACAAACGTGCTTGTGTGCACACATACACTTGCATATGGCTGTGTACACGTACATGCGAAACTAAAGTGATGTTGACTGAGCAACAAAAGAATCTTCAGGAACATAAATGAAAAACTGTAAATTGCACTGACACCATGACAACACAAAGTAAGAAATATTATAAGCAGCCTGGTCTCCCTTCATTTGATTCCCTGATACTGGATTCACCTGGGTGACTTGGTGATCTGAGCAACCTGGTGTGGAGAGATGATACATCCCAGAATTTCTAGACAGAAATACAGATTTTTATGTAGTTATTTTAAGCCTGTAGAGTCCATGGAATAGATTTTGTTTGGTGTCCCTCAAGCCTTCATAAAGAACACTAGCTAAATTCCTACTGATTCCCATTAGCTCCCCACTTAGTTTTGATTCCTCCTCACAATGGCAACATTTAGAGCACGAGAAGCATGACAGACTTAGAAAGTTAGAGCGGGTTCAGAAGCCAGGCTGCAGTTTCACTAAATACTATCTTGTATACATTTCTTAACACCACTCTTCACTAGCTGATGCCTTGAGGGGGAAAAAAAAAAAAGTATGCAACACTCGTCTGAATTCTTCACATAGTCACAGGAAATCTGATCCCGCAGAAGAAGCTAGTCAGTTTTACTCTGCAGATGGCACTGCCTGTAACATATTTCTGAGCACAAACATGGCACTACTCCATCTCTGTTGGAAATGTTAATTGATTTCACTAAGTTAGCTTGCCTTTGGGTCAAGAAGTGTACTGTCAGAAAAGGAAGTAGGTGTATAACCAACAATCGAAATTTTCTTTGATCCTAGAATTTCATCTTTATCTCTGCTCATGATTACACTTACGACACTTATTTATACTGGAAAACTTTACGATTAATAAAAAGCCTTTTTACAACCAAAAAATAAACTGATAATGACAGTAACATTGTTCAATCTAAGCATAAGGAAACTGCTTTGCAGTTAATTTTCAGTACACCAGTATACATGGTATTCCATTATTAGGAATGTAAATGACACAATACTTAATAACATGTCTTATAAAAACTATTTGTGGACTAGAAAACCAGTAGATGTAGCAACATACAAATGAAGCTTTCTCTCAAAGCATTTTACAGTCAACTGACTTTAGGGACAACTTAGTTCTTTGATAAAGGCAGCACAATTTTACACTTAAAAAAAATGAGAAACTACACAAATTAATATTCACATGGAGGAAGAAATGGAAGCTGCTTTATCAGAGTTCTAAAGGTACAGGCAATGATAAATCGAAGACCAGTGCTGCTGTTTGTTTCCAATCAAAAACTACCTGAGCTATTCAGAAACAATGGCTCACTTTGCTACACATCTTGAAAAAATAAAAACAGAATTCCAAAAAATGAGGGATTTTTCATCAAGTGCGAAGTTAAGCCACCACATTATAAGTTATGAAAATGAACTTGTATGAAGATGGGTCTCACTTACTTCTAGCTTGCATTCCTAATTCAGTGTATGTAATGAAAATACAAAGCATGTAAATCAAAAAGTAGTTTTTTTGTCTTGTTTTCCCCTCTTCTACTAAAAAGAAACTTAAACATATATCCTCTAAAACAGAGGAAGCAGGCTTTTGATAAAAGAATAGTCCAATTATATGCAAGAAGCAGAGGCATTGAGCTTTACTGTCCAGCTACAGCCAAACACAACTCACTTTTGGAATGAGAAATAAATACTGCTATACCCAAAGAAAATAATTTTTAAGGAAAGAAGAACAGAAAATTTCCTGTAGATTTTAAAAAGGCATTCCACCAATTAGGAGTTACACAAAATTGAGTAATTAAAGCTACTTTAACCAGGACATTCAGAAGGACAGCTTACTATTTAAAAATACACTGTAGTCCTTTCTGATGAAAAACAGATGTGCCAAGAAAAGCCTTTAGCAAGATAAAGTGAAATACTAGGCAAGCTTTTATTTCTGGTAATGTTTTACCTTCACTATCAATTATTCCTTTTCCAGGACTCCTATCCTAAAAAAAATAATAATCTTTAGATTTGTAGAAACATTTAAGAAAACAAGTTAATGTAATTGGAATACTCAGGACACTCATTTAGTACTTAACATTTTAGGTCAACTTGGCTTCTACAAGTGATTTTTGAAAGCCAGCTCCAAATCCATCCATTTTCATCACGGTAAATTTAATAATGATCTTCTCAAAAACTGAGCTGTGCTCTTATCAGACCTTATTTAAAGTACAGAGATCAGTGATTAACCTAGCACTCACAGAGCTGCTCATATGTCCCACAGAATTTTATTTATTTATTTATAAGTCTGTAAGAGTCCCTCATAAACAAAACAACTGACCTAAAACTTAAAAATTCAATTTCTTTTCCAACAGTTATGCTACACAGTACTCTGCAATTCGATGACATGAATAAACTGTAATCCCATATTCAGGCAACATCATAGTACGACAGATGTAGGAGAAGGAATGACATATGGCTAATTCTAGAACTACATGTTAATATTCATTAGCTATAAATTACCTAGCCTACTCCATTAGTTTCCCAATGATCCAAGACCCTACATCCAATCTCAAATCCTCAACAGTTTCAATTTAGTATATAGCTTCTCAGACTCTTTAGTTCTCAGTGTCACGTTTTCAGCTTTTTGCAAGAAAGTGTAATTTGCATTGATAATTTTGCTTTGGTTTTAATTACATGTGATGAACACTCAACTTTTCACTTATAAGTGCTTTATAAGAGTCTTTTGGAAAGAGTCCAGCAGAGAGCCAGAAAGATGAAAAAGGGTGTGGAACACCTCCCTTATGAGGAGAAGCTGACAGACCTGGGTCTGTTCAGCATTGGAAAAAAAAAAGACTCAGAGGGGATCTGATCCACATCTATAAATATCTAAGAGGCAGGAGGCAAAGGGGTGAGGCTGGACTCTTCTCAGCTGTGTGTGGTGACACGATGAGGGGAAATGGCCTCAAACTGAAGCAAATGTGTGTGGGAACTTCTTCACAGCGCAGTGACGGAGCACTGGCACAGGCTGCACAGAGAGGTGGTGGAGTCTCCTTCTCTGGAGATATTCCAGACCCTCCTGGACGCCTACCTGTGCAACCTGGGCTAGGGAGCTGCTCTGGCAGGGGGGCTGGATTCAGTGATCTCTAGAGGTCCCTTCCAGCCCCCACAATTCAGTGATTCTGTGAAAAGTTGTCATCTCTGGCATCAGGTAATCTTTCACTTAAAAAACAGTATCCATAGCAAGAATTCATGCAGCACATTATGCACAACTCCACCAGAAAGATGTGCAGATTCTTTAAAAAAAAAAAAAAAAAGACAAAAAACAGAAAACTCACAGATGTCAGGTTAATTAACAACCACTAAGGTGACAAAGAAGCTGGGAAAAAAAAAAAAAAAAAGAAAATAAAACAAACAACAACCTCGTCTCTTTTCTTTTTCATTATAATAAATCACTTTTCCTTGACTTAAGTCAAGAGCTACCAGTAACACATCCCATATATCCTTCCCAAGGTAAGATGTTCTGTTCCTCCTATTTTTAACTCTCATTTATATGCCATTCGCCCTTCAGTTCCCAGCATAATTAGAGGATGATCACATTTACTTCCCCCTCTCCCTTCTTGTTTTGAAAGTCTTCAGTAGCATCCGGTTCCTCTGCACTCAGATTTGCACTTTACAAATGCCACTACCCAACATTACCACGTCCAAGCCCACTAAAGCCATCCCAGTTTGTGGTGCAGATAATAACACTCTTACTGTATTGCTTTGAATTCAACACTCCTGACTAAAAAATGAAAAGAAAAAAAAAGAAAGAATCCTCGTATCTCCTCCTACACCACGTTAGTTTCTCTTCTCCAAAAGCTCTAATCTTTCCCCCCACACCTTCTCAGGTCTAAATTAGGCTTCGGGGAGGGAAAAAAGAGGGAATGCCAATTGTGAATACTGCCTACTGCCCAATATCTGAGCAGGGCTCATAACATGGCCACAAAGATGGAGGTAAAGGAATAGAGTATCATATGAGGGACTTTTCATACAGCAGTCTGGGATGTTTTAAAGATTCAGAGGAAGAAATCCTTTTCTGTGAGGGTGGTAGGACACTGGAACAGATCACCCAGAGTCACTGTGGATGACCTTTCCCATTCAAAGGAGGGCATTTCAGCATTCAAGGCCAGGCCGGTTGGGACTTCAAGTAACCTGTTCTAAGAGTGAGGTATCCCTGCTTACAGCAGCACAGTTGGAACTAGATCGTCTTAAAGGTCCCTTCCAACCCAAACCATTCTATGATTCTGTGTGAAGGCAGCACCTTCCCATTGGAATGACTACAGCCTTTCTCCAGGCTGACCAACGAGCAGCATGCTGCACCTCTAACATACTTATCTTCCACGGGTGCCACTTCTGCATTCCTTTAAATCCCTGACAGTTAGCAGTCTTTTCAAACCAGGGAATCTCAGCAATTTCTACCACCCACTCTAGACAGCTATCTGATATTTGTAGTGACTGTACCTACATAAATCTTTCAGTTAGTTAAAAGAAGGACCAGGTCACCATTAGTAACAACACCATTTAAAGTCTACAATATACTGCTAATTTTATTGTTCTCCCCTGACAAAGAGAACTGACTGAACTATGGGAAAAGCTGAGGTTCAGGTATAGACAAGGCCACAGTGCACCAATTTTCATTGCATTAGCATCCAGCCTGCAAAGCAAGCAGTTAAAGAAGCGTGCAGTATAACATTTATCTAGAAGTATAGGAAATATGATAACTTAAATGAACTAGCGTTTATCAAGCTCACCTCTCACTGCTGCACTCAAGTGAATGGAAGTCCACAAAAGAAATACTGTATGACTGCTATTTCAAAACAGAATTCTACAAGGAATTGAGAAGGTTATTCATTACCTAATACTGAAGCTGAAGCAAAGAGCTGATATGATTTGCAGCACGACAGCTTGTCTAATTGTTCTATTTTCCTCGCATAGAACTTGAAACACCAGATCTCAACTCCGGCTACTACAAACATTTACAACTGGCACACACCGTGTATTTCAGAAGGCTGATGTTTTCACGATTGCTGTATGCGTTCCACGCAATTCCCACACAAAGAACATCTGATTATGCTTTAGTCTAAGGAGCAATATTAAGTGCAATAATCCTCCACATGCACACTGCCATTACTGAAAGAAATGATACAGTGTACAGAGATTTGTGCTTTACCGCAACTGAAAACAATCAGCTTGCTACAGAACCAAAACACATTTGATTAGCGGTGAAAATGAGCAGTGTTCCTTTTAATGACACATAAAATCAAAGACAAAGATCAGCATAATTTTTGAGGATTTCACAGAGGCAACAACAAAATATCACATTTTCTCACTGTTACTGCTACTACATCAGACACAAATCAGTTGGATTTGCCAATGCTCTTTTTACTTGTTTGTAGGCGAAGAACAGCTGTTTGTAAATTGATGGCATGTAGAAAAAAACATAAGGACAAAATACTTCATACAGCATACCAAAATAACAGTTGATATTTTAAACAATATGCATGGACAAATAGAGGATTTAAACAACAGGTGGGATTCAGGCATGGGATAAGGCAGCAAGAAAATAACACTGCGGGCAAAATCTGTGCCAGAGCATTCCAATAATGACTTCCCAATAGCACTGTACACTATACAGGTTGTGAATATTGTGGGAGTTATCACTGCACGCCTGTCCTCTTCTTACATTCTTCCCCTCAGTATCTGTTGTTTACTTCTAACAAAGTCACTTTTTAAGAAGCAGAGCAAGCTGAACTCATACAATTCAAAATGACAATCTTGTGTAGATAACGTTAATAAATAAGAAAATGCTGTGCATTTGTCTGCTTCTAGCTTTACTCTGAAAGAGTAAAACACGTTCAAAAATGTTCCTGACTTAATTCAGATTTTGCTGAAAACATTTTAGTTTTGAAAATCAATTATATACGAAGAAATACTTAAAACACACTTTGAATTGATTCATTATTATTAGCCACATAATGCTAAGTGCTCTGCAAGGTTATCTTTTGTCACTTAGCACTTCAGTGTGTTTACTGTAATTTTTAACAATGATCATTTCACATTTACCTTCAAATCATTCACAAAAATACTAAATAGCCATATTTTACCTAGTATCCTTCTTTGTCAAAAACAAATAAAAATACCTCCCTTAGCTCCCTTACAGCTGCTTTGAGGCCTGCTGATCAGCCAGTTCTCACATCCATCCAGCTTTAAAAGCAGAATTTACATGGAAACTTTGATTAGAATCTGGCGCAGTTCTCACTCATATAAGCAGACTGTCACATACGCAATTCCCCCCAACTCTACTTCAACTCAGTATTTTGAAGGAAGAAATCTGGTTCGTCTGACAAGACCTGTTTCCCACCATTATACATATGGCTTTTTGTTCTCAACTTGTAAGCAACTTTTCCACAGCTAAGCACTGGAGTGGTATGAACTTGGTATCTGCTGTCTAGATATACTTTCTGAACACGGGTGCAAACTTTCAGAATATTATAAACAAAATATAGTGAAATGAGAACACATCGAGAACCAGAAACTTTTTAAACCAGCACAGTTAATATTCTGGGGTTAGAACACCAAGCAGTACTAGAACCTTCTCTAGCCAAGCAGCTGAAACCTGAGCCTTGAAAGACAGTAACTTCAACACACTTGAAATAAATGCAGCTTTTATGAACACTTACCTTTTAATTCTGACACTAAAAGGGAAACTCATCAACATAAAAAGGTCAACAGGCTTCCAGTGAGAACAGTAAGAATGTTAATAACACCAGCAGACAAGTTAGAGAAGGGATGTTAGCATCTAATTCAGAATTTGATGGTTTATTATAAACATCAGATTCGCCCCAACTTCCATATAAGCAGGAAGCACTCTCTTTCCCTCTGTGAAAAACGACTAGATCTCAGGTACCTGCACACGAATGTCAAGCGAAACAAACAGGAGGAACTCCTATCAACTCCTGGTTTCTACAACTGTGCACTACCTGCACTGTTTTCCTAAGCACTGTTCCCCTAGTGACATCACTCATTAAGATTTCACATTACGTGGAGAACAGCCTGCATGACTGGAATGGTGCCATGAACAGATATACAGACAACTTCAGGAAGGACAAGTTAAAAATGCAAGGAAGTTCTTGCAAAGGAGAGTCTTGAAGGCACAGACATTTTCATTGAAATGAATAACAAGGAAGCCTAAAGCTTTTGCCTGAGGGCTAGAGGACAGAGCACCAGTGCCATTAGGGTGGACATCTGCTTCAAAACACTTTCGCAAAGCAAAACAGATAAAACATTTTTAAAGGAAGCCTTACAAAAAAAGTCCAGTTTCCACAGAAGACTGAGCACTCCGGCGTCTGCTGAAAGGGCAAAATAGCATGACAACCAAGAGATTTCTGGAAGATGCAGGAAAATAATTTCTTGACAACTGCTCAGTGAGCCAATGCAGAACTGAAGGCTGATGATGGCTTGAGAGACAGCAACATGTTGCCATCCAGCCCAAAGACCACCGTACATTAAGGGATTTGGGGATCTACGTCACAGTTAACTTGCACAGGCCCATATCTGTGTTGAGCTATGTTGCAGGTGCAGATCAATCTTAAGGTCTGCTTTTTTTTTTTTTGTATAAATCCCACAGTTAAGGACAGACTCAGCCAGATCACTGTACCAAAGGAACCTGAATGCAGCTCTGACTTAGTAATACTGATGACAAATTTGCATGGCTTCGCCTTTATTGAACAGCACAGCAAGAAACTCTCACACAAATATCAGTTCTGTTAGACAGTAGAAATTAACATAGTTGTTTTCTAAGAAAATCCTACAGTAGCTCAAGTTATGCAAAGGCATAACCCTTTCTGTGGGCACAGCATGCTGCACCCTGATCAGAGGCTCACTGGATGTTGATGCATTTGCACAGTTTGCCTTTCTAACTAAGATTATAATGGACCAACATGTCCTGATGCAAAACCCTGTGATCTGAAATGTTGGAAGGACTAAGCAAGACAAACAGTAGAATTACAGTCCTGGTCCTTCAAAAGAACACATTCACCCTCGTTCAAGGATCTGCCCAGAGTCAGCATTAAGGGGTAAAGGAATCTAGGAGATCTGGCTGTTCTTTAAGGAAGGCTTTCTTAAAAGTACAGGACCAGCCCATTTCCATACAAAACACTGGGAAAATTGTCTGAGTTGGTGGTGTGGTTTCACTCGGCAGGCAGCACTGGTAAGCAGGAAATTAATTTCTGACTGAGCTCAAACACAAAGAAGCAGTGCACAGAACGTGGAAGTATAAAGTGGCTACCTGAAGAAAAACAAAGAAACTTTGCTGCACCGTGCATGAGTTGTACTTCAGAAGCCAAAGCTCTCATCACTTGAAAAAATCTGTAAATGTAAATGGTAAAGTAAAGGGTTTTTATAGGCATGCAGCAGCAAAAGGGAAAACCAAGGAAACTGTGCTGTTCAGTAGTGATAAAAGACGTGGAAAAGGCTGAGGTACTCAAGTGAAATCTAGTGGTTAAAAAAAAAAAAAAAACACAACAGCCACATTTATACGACATGAGCATACTGTGCCTTTCTTAAAAAGATCTGCAATTTCAGATATTCAGACAAAATTTATCCAAAGACAATGAAAGAGCATTAGTAAGGGCTAAAAAAGGAGAAAAATTAAATATCAGGTTAAGTAGAAAAATGCCCTCAAGTATTAAACCTACTCAAATGTTATTCATTATTCTTCATTGCACCAAAGTAGCCAAATTATTTAAAAACAAAAGAAACCTTAGTTTGTAGAATAAGGAAATTCAGATGTTTATCTTTAAGAAAAAATGGTCTAAAAATATCAAATACACTGAAGAACAACCAAAACCAGATGCACTTTATACTAGGAAAACATCAGGCAGGGGATGTTGTGCATACGAGAACTGGCATTAGATTTCTGAATCATTAAACTGCATCCCCTCAGGCTCCAAAGACTCTGGTAACTCAGCACAGAGCAAGAGTACGAACAAATTGGGAGACTTGATGAAATCCTACTATGCTTTTAGTGAATTTGCATCATCTAAAAGCTATATCTAAATGCACGGGGGGGGAACATAAATTCCCCTTAGCATATTTTCAGTGTTTTTATTTCCCCACTTCAGCCAGCTCCATATACGAGCAGATCTAGAAGTGGAAGACCATCAGCTACCAGTTTCTTATTCATACGATGATTGGTTTTAGGTACCTAGGTATTTCATGTTCATTTCTTAAAATGCAATCTATTCCTTACTTACATATTTCTTAGAGTGTTGCATGAATACTGATAAAACCTCGGTTAGATAAAAACAAAACAATATGCTCATTCTGCAGATGGGACATAAAGCAAAAATTAGAACCAATGCTTTCAAACCAGACACATCGTATTAATAAGTATCTATGATGTGACTACCTACAATTTTGAATCCTTCTTCAGTATAATCCTGTAGAAGCTGTCTCACTAATGAAGACCAGTGTTCCCACCTCGTCTATCCAGGCTGTTTCCACTCTTTTCAGTTGTTCAATGATGTATTAACCTAATTTCCACAACCTACTCAAATTAGCCAAGACAGCCCACTTTACTACTTCTTATGAAAATAAAATGTATTATCGGTGTTTCTGAAAGCAACACCAGTGCATTTCCTTATGAAATGGCCGCTAATTAAAAAAATAAGCTCCTCAGAACAGTCTCAGAACAGCAGATCTCTGCTTTATTCTTGACATTTGTATTAATTTCACATTATAAAAACAGGAGATAAACAAGTTACCTTTACACAGAAGCAGCAATAAAGAATTTGGAATAGAAATATGCTATATAATAACATAAACACAGTCATTCTACAGGAGGTACTTGTTTTCCTGATAACACTCCCTTAGCAAAGAAAAAAAAATCATATAATAATGACAAGGTATTTGTTCCTTAGCAAATTCCCTCCAATTTAAACCTAAATCACACCCTTGCATTTGCAGATAATTCTGCTAAGGCTGCATGAAAGTCAATGCTTAAATGTTTTTTAATACAGTTGTTCTGTTTCTGTAACTACGTATAGCACCTTGTAATACATTTTTCTTCCTCGATGCAAAATTCACTTGTCTTAATGCAGACTTGTGTCTGTGACATTTTTCACAGGTAAGAACATTTTTCATAGCATTTTTCACACAAGGATATTTTTCATAGCTGAGGACAGGTCTCTCCCAATACATTTTACCAAGCTACAAAAGGGAAAAAGTTAAGCTGACAAACAGCCAGAGGAAGCACAGTGGAAAGAGATGCATAGGTACATTGAGTTTTCAGATGCTCATTCTTCCTTAGTAAAACCGACAGGCCCTAGAGTCATCTTAGAAGCTAGGAGGGGAGCTTGATTTAAAAATCAAGAGTCAAATCAGTAAGCTGAAAATAGCAATATACTTAAAAATAAAAAACCTCAAAGTACTGAATACCCCAGGTCTTAGCAAACCCCCTTGCTAGAAACTTTAATAACTACCAGTCCTTTTTTTTTTTTTTTTTTTTCCACAATCTCAATGCCACGTTTCAATTAAACTTGAAATTGCACCATTTACGTTTTCCTGCAATAGTTAACTTTAAAAACTTGATCCATCAAAGAAATCCAGTGTCCTTTCACTGGCTGCAGAAAGAAGCACCTCCCACTGCTGAAGGAAAGCCATTCCTGTCAGGGCATTTGCTCTACTGCGAGGTATTCTTACAGGAACTCAGACAAGCCTGCCATTACACAACACTCTTAAAGCACTAAACTCTTTCACATTAGGACAGTGTAAAGAGCTGGAAATTCACGCACCAGCACAGGAAATCCTAGAATCTCCTTGTGTCCACTTCCATAAAGAAGGAGCCTGCCTAGTATAAGCTGCATCATCACTGCTCAGAACTTCTACAATACACATCCAGTGTTCTTACTCCAACTACCCCAAAATATACATTTTATCAAAGCCATTCCTCAAATGGATCTAGTCTCCCCCAGAGGGGACAATGCTTCATCCTGACATGGGATCTTTACAGGTTTTATTTTTTTTCTCCTTTTAAAAGGGACTTTACGCGTGTCTCTGGCCAGTGCTTAAAATACTGCAAGAGTAAGAGATAAGTAATATGGAAACCAGGAGAGAAAGTAATATAGTAACTACTGTCTAGGTTAGTCATTATGCATGTGTAGAGTACCACCAAGAGGATGTATTCTACAGACTCTTTTGCCTCTTAGTTCTTGAAACAATGGGTCCCAAGCTAAGGCTGTCACAACATTTGCAAAAAGAAAATAACACTATTAAAGGTTTTTAATCAGTC
The DNA here is from genome assembly GCA_036925125.1 of Oreortyx pictus. NCBI lineage: Eukaryota > Metazoa > Chordata > Aves > Galliformes > Odontophoridae > Oreortyx > Oreortyx pictus. Next base: position 70,830,017 of record JAUPFR010000001.1, on the reverse strand, counting down.
TTATATGCTCTTCTTCTAGTCCTCATTTCTAAGCAGCTCTCATCTTTGCTGTCCTTTCATTCGTGAAAACAATTTGTATCACAGGATCATAGAATGGCCTGGGTTGCCCTGCCGTGGGCAGGGTCACCAACCACTAGAGCAGGCTGCCCAGAGCCCCATCCAGCCTTGCCTTGACTGCCTCCAGGGATGGGGCATCCACAACCTCTCTGGGCAACCTGAGCCAGTGCATCACCACCCTCTGAGTGAAAAACTTCCTCATAATATTTAACCTAAATCTCCTCTCTCTCAGTTTAAAACCATTCCCCCTTGTCCTATCACTATCAATCCATGTAAACAACCGTTCCCCCTCCTGTTGATATGCTCCCTTCAAGTACTGGAAGGCCACAATGAGGTCTCCCTGGAGCCTTCTCTTCTCCAAGCTAAACAAGCCCAATTCCCTCAACCTTTCCTCATAGAAGAGGTGCTCCAGCCCTCTCATCATTATAGTGGCCCTCCTCTGGATGCATTCCAAGCGTTCTGTATCTTTCTTTTGCTGGGGCCCCCAGGCCTGGATGCAGTACTCCAGATGGGGCCTCACAAGAACGGAGTAGAGGGGGACAATCCCCTCCCTCTCCCTGCTGCCCACCCCTTTTTTAATGCAGCTCAGGAAAAAGTTGGCTCATGTCCTGCTTCTCATCCACCAGGACCCCCAAGTCCTTCTCCACAGTGCTGCTCTCCAGGAATTCTTCCCCCAGTCTGTATAAATACCTGGGACTGCCCTGGCACAAGTGCAAAACCTTGCACTTTGCCTTTGTTGAACCTCACTAGGTTAACACAGGCCCACTTCTCCAGCCTGCCCAGGTCCCTCTGGATGATCTCCCTTCCCTCCATTGTATCAACTGCACCGCTCAGCTTGGTGTCATCTGCAAACTTACTGAAGGTGCACTTGATTCTATCATCTATGTCATTTATGTTGAAGAGCACTGGTCCCAAGACTGACCCTTGGGGGACACCACTCATGACTGGCCTCCATCCAGACACAGAACCATTGATCACAATCCTTTACGAACAGCCAACCAGTTCTTAATCCATCAAACAGTCCGTCCTTCAAATCCACACCTCTGCAACATAGAGAGAAGGATGTGGTGAGGGACCATGTCAAAGGCTCTGCAGAAGTCCAGGTAGATGACATCCGTTGCCCTGCTCCTGTGCACTGTTGCTGACACTCCATCACAGAAGGCCACCAGATTGGTCACACAAGATCTGCCTTTAGTGAAGCCATGCTGGCTGTCTTGAATCACCTCTTTGTCTCCTATGTGCCTTAACATGGTAACCAGGAGGATCTGCTCCGTGATCTTTCCAGGCACAGAGGTGAGGCTCACTAGCCTGTAGTTCCCTGGATGATTCTTTCTCCCATTCTTAAAAATGAGAGTAATGTTTCCCTTTTTCCAGTCTCTGGGGATTTCACCTGACAGACATTATTTTTCAAATATGATTGAGAGCAGCCTGGCAACTATATCAGCCATCTCTCTCAGAACCCTGGGATGCATCTGGCCCCATGGACTTACATATATGTACCTGCACAGTTCACGTGACAACTTAGAATACATGCAAGTAACTAAGCCAGAGGTTGTTCTGCTGAAATTATTTGAAGTATCATATTGCCAATTTTCATACTTACTTTCAAATCACCTATATCACATCCAAAAGTGAAAACAACATTTACCTGATTAAACTGGATGGTATTAGTATTATTTCTTATAACCACTGTTAAGATACCACTAGGAAAGAAAGTAACAAGAGATCTACTCTGACTTTACTGGAGGGTAAGAAATAACTATCTCACCATGCGGTATTCTGTAATTTTCAGATATCCATGTTAAAAAAAGCTACAATTACCTCCAAAAAACTGTTCTAAACTGCAGGTAAACCTTGTTACACAGCAAAGCACCAGCTCTAAATTCTCAGTATAATAGTATAATTCATTCCAAATATAGCTACATGTCCTGTACAAAAGAACTTCTGTGTATCTGCTAAAAGCCACAATAGGAACGTAGGTCCTCTTCAGAGCAATACTATTTTCTAGAACAAGGTATGAACTACATAAAAATAACTTTTATGTATTCTCCAGTCACTACATTCTATGACTCTGAAAGGTTTTACTTTCCTAAAGTAAAAGATACTTTCTGACTACATTACAGCTTTGAAGACAGCAAACTAGGTCTGCTGATGAGCAGAAACTACAGACATTACCACCTTAAAGAGCAGACTTGCCTTTTATTTATTTATTTTTTAAAGGTTGGTTTTTTTTTTCAGAGGGTTTTCAGGGCAAGGAGAGTTACTTCTTCTTCTTTTAGACTGAAAACAATAAGCATAAAAGTCAGTGCTTTCTCACTGTATTTTATTAGTTCACCACAAGTGGTCAAAATTCCACAAGGACTCCTCTTCCTCCCCAAGAAAGGCAAATACTTACATGGCAGTACTGGACAATTAATTTGATATTCAAATTGAGATTGATGGAGAGTAAACTACACTCCAAAGTAGCTTATTTATTTTCAATAAAGGCTTTCTTAGTTAAGATTAGTCAAAAGTTAGTAATACTTCATATTTCATACAGATACTAAACACCACAAAAATCCTCGGGTTTTTGCACTAGATGTAGCTGCTTCCTTTGACAGTATTGCAATTAAGCCCAAATAACTGACTGTGAGGAAAAGCCCCGCTCAATTACAGCATATCTGACACATAACAACACCTCAGTTCTCAGGATAAGTCATTGTACTACCGAATACCAACATTTACTTCTAATTTAAAGCAATTTTCTCACCTTGTGTCTGCATTTAAGTACAACACCATAGGCTCCTGAAACAAATCAGAAAAAAAGCAACAAGATAAGAGTAATCCATTATCTCCAGGGCTGTAGAATATTGTTCCCAGCATCATCCTAAACTTGCAGATACAGGCACCTCACTAAATTTTGGTGCAGAGAAAATTAAAAAGGCTTCAGAGTAAATGGGTTTTAAAACACTGAGCTGTTTTCTAAATCCAGTAACAGAAGTTTGACAGTTTGCATCTATCCTGTATCATCTAAAAGATCACTAAGGTCAACTTAAACAAAACTGGTCCACTTCCTTTTCTTGCCTCCCCCTCCCACCCCCACCCACCACCCCCCACCCCCTGCCATTTCCCAAACTTCTACTTTCATTGAAGATTGCAACTGGAAAGAGTTAAGAAATATCAGTTTATTCTCCACATGTTTTGATACAAGCAGCATTTTGTAAATGAAAACTTCTTACCAACAAGAGGACTAAGTCAAGTCCAATAAAATAAATAGATCATATAAAATATACTACTTACCTTCACCTACAACCCCAAGGATCTCAAATTTATTCATCACATTACCAATGTTAGGAATCTTCATCAAGACAAATTCTTCCTACAGTGAAAGCCACAAAACATGGCACAACGGGAAGCGTCCAAAGAGCCTGCAAAATGCAGCTGTGGAATGGCTCTCGGGGAAAAACAAACGTTTCCGCCTTGATCAGCTGGACTTCTCACGGCCTTTCCTAATTTCTAGGCAGTCAATAGCTTCCTGAGGAGAAAAAAAGAGGAAATAACATAATTAGCAACTTGTTTCAATTCAGTGAAAACAAAAACCACAGCAGTTGATATACGCACCATGCCAGTATTGTACAACATAATGGTAGCAGAGAAGGTACTTCCACTTTTCACACTCAATACAACTTAGCAGCATGTATATGGATTGAATGTACACCTGAGAACAGCTGCCTTTGTAATCCTATACTATGTCTATTAATAACTAATGCACATCACACGCATTTCTACAAGACTGAAGCCAACAAAACACGGATAAAAACTACTTCAGTGAGCAACAATACACCTTTAATTATGTTGACAGCTATGTATAAAAAACAGAGTTGTATTTAGTCACTTTATTATTTGTTCTCAGTAAAAGCAAAAAGGTTAATGCACAAAGGACACCAAACAGTAAGTATTCTGAAATTATTTCCTACTACTGTTTAAAAAATAAAAAAGGAAATTTGTTAGACCAACTAGCTGTCAGTCTTAGAAAACTGTTTCTTTTATCAGCTTATTTATCAGAGATGTAACAAGTGAAAAAGTTTTTCAAAGGTTTCTTTGTCCACATTTTTCAAACATGGAAGAAGTAATCCGACATATCAAGTAAATGGACACTGGAAAAAGAAAGGTTTTTGCTGCGTTCACATTAGACTTCAATCACTTCTCCTGTATAACCTTAGAATATAGCTAACACAACTTCTGGGTTTGGCTTTAATAATTCAGAGTGCTTTCCTTTTCCCTAATATTAAAGCATACATTCTATGCTCTAAAATACGGGGAAAAAATCTAAGAGTTTCACTGTGAAAAGGGAATACGAGATTTCCACAGTTCAGTGATCTGAGAACAGAAGCACTCATGTGATGTCACGATAGAGGCAAATTCATTTAGTTAACTTATGTATAATGGGCAAGCATGAACTAATGGCACTGGGTTTGACTCACCCAAACAGGATGTCTCATTGTTATTTTAGCATAAGCGATGGCGCTGGCCAGAAGCCCTGCACTGACTAAGTCAACTATAATAAAGGAAGGACAACTCAAGAGCAGGGGGAAATTGACAGTGCTAACCTCAGCAAGTCACAGGGAGGTGGCTTTGAAGTTACTTTTGAAATAATTAAGATCCCCAGAGTTAGCCCTAGTATTCTGGGGACTAACTTGGAAAATAAAGTAGTGACTTCTAGATCAGAGGGGACAGCTGTTTGTTTTTTTCTTTTTTAAAAGTTACCCAGTCCTTAATGGATTACTTCAGTGTTTGATTTGCTGCTTCAGTTCTTCACTTGCACATTCTATAAAAGATCTTTTCCTCTGTAGATGCAGGTTCCTCTCCTCATTCATAATTTCTGAAATGTTCGTGAACTACATAAAGTGACACAAGCCTACAGTTTGCGATCCACATTATCTGCTTTCCTTTTGAAAAGATTTCTGCATGTGTCTTCAGTAGGGATGCTAGATTTTTTCCTTGTGAATAGAGATTAGATGCCCCAGCCCCAGCCCCAGCCTTTCATTGCCAAGCTCAGCAGAGCACAACCTCCTTTCCCCACTGCTTTCCTCTCAGTCAGTTTCCCCTCAGGGAAGAGCACGGCCTCCAGGAATCTGGCTGCTTGTAACAAGTACCCCTGGCTTCAGGTCATCTGGGGCATTACTGCCATGCAGGCCCCTAAAGGTAAGAGCCTGCCAAGTCACTTATCAGTGCTCACATGCCATTGGTGATGCACTTGGACTGTCCCAGATTAACACACAAACTGGTTTCGCAAATCACACGTCATGACATACAGCAAAGGTGACAGAAATGAACACAGAGGGGGCCTTCTAAAAGAAAACCACGCATCTCTGGAGGCAGCCCTGTACACTCCCTGCGCTGCTGGGAGCACTTGACAAAAGCCTCATCCTGAGCGAGCAGGACAGCTGATGAATGGATGAGACACAGCAGTGGTGGAATTCACACCCTAACGCTTGGTGCCGCAGCTCTGTCACACCTCAAGTGAGCACCATCTCTCCTACCTTCCTCCCCCGAGGTAGCAGCAGAACCAGACTGGCTGGGCCCATCTGGTCCCAGGTTTGTTCTACAGCCTGACCAAAGGCCAGAGGCCACCTGCCATACTCCACCATCTTCTCTCAGAAAAAAAACTCCAGCTGCTTTGAGTCAAGGCTTACACACATTGTCTTGCTGAACGTTTCTGCCACCGAAAGCTCCTGAAAGACTGAAAATAACTGCAGCACCCAAAAGAGCATCTCAGGGAGAGGTGGTCTCAGTGCTGCCACCGTAATCTGCAAAACCCAGAGCCAAGGCAGCAAAGCCAAACACCCTGAAAAGAATGAGCTCAAACTAGTTTTATGTAATGCAGATCTAAAACAAAATGACAGGAAAAAAAAAAACATAGTGCTTTTTCAGTACGTTTTCTCTTCGTGACTGCTAAAGAATTACCCCAAAGTACTCAATTTAACCATTCATCTCAGACCCTCAGTTCTAAGAAATGCTACTCTTCAATTCATAATCATCAATAATTAGAAGGAAAAAATTAACTTCAAACAGCTTGATGTTTACTGTGAATTATAAGAACACTTTAGGTCTTCAGAAAGTTCATGAGAAATTATTTTCAAGAAACATGGTTAAATTCCAAAGTATTGTTAATATCCAGTATCTGGACTGAAAAGTGTAATTTCCAGTCAGCTGAAGTCAGCTACACACCTCTAACAGACTTCAAAGCCATCCATGAGCTCCTTCTATACGAGTTTCTTGCCAACAAGCAAACGTCTCTCCTGCCCTCCTAAAACAAGTAGTAAGCCTAATCTTTTTATTTACTATTTTCACCCACTAAGAAGATACAAACAAGAATCTCTGGACAGTTAGGTACACTTTCACCTGCTCACCAGCAAAACAAAGGGTCAGACAGACAACTGCACAATGACTCACAGCAGGGAAGCATCCGCCTCCAATGGACACGCATTCATGCAGACCCTGGCACATCTTCTGTCAGAATGGGCGCATGCATGAAAGGAAGCACTACCTCCTTCTATTAGTCACAGTGCAACACTGCTACTCCAGCTCTTCTCTCTCCTCCCCACTTTATGTGTAGTTTTACTATTTTCCAGGAAAAATACAATTAGAGTTATAAGTACCTTACCAAGATTACAGCAGAGTACACAAGGTAGACACTTCAGAAAATTCAGAAAAGAAAAACTTCTGGGGAGTTATTCTTATGCAATAATGTGTTCGGAGTACTACAATATATCTACCACAGATTATAAAGAATAAATTCAGCTTACAAGAAAAAAGCCGAAGAAGAGATTAAAAGCAACAAGATCCTGTAATTAAACAAGCAAGATATTTTTAATGCTTTAAGTTTCAATCTATCCTCCTCTGCATGGAAAAGAACAGCCGGTAAAAATAAATGTGAAATTAAGAAGACTGTCAAAGTTGGAACAAATTATATAAAAGCAAAACGCCAAAAGTTGCTCGCCCCAGCTCAGAGGTTTTAAAGTTCAGCTTCAGCGAGCTTTTATTGACACTGCTAACACGGTGAGAACTTGATTTCACTGGTGGTGGTTTAAACTGCTGTTGAGATACTAAAAACTATCAATTAATCTGGATGAGCTACACATTAATGGAAATCATTCTCACATAAACAGCCAGAAAGACAAACACTTGACCTCTGTGGCCTCTGACACGGTCCCCTGTAAGATCCTTCTTTTCCAGGTGTAAAGATAAGGATTTGAAGGGTAAACTGCTCAATGGATGAGGAACTGCTTGCAAGTTTGTATTCAGAGCGCGGTGGTCAACGGCCCTATGTCCAGGAGATCAGTGACAAGTGCTTGAATCCACTCTTAAACTATTAAAGATCTGGTCAACTTCCTAAAAGAAAACTAGGGTTGGAGGCCAGAACACTGATTATGATTGACTGTTTCATCTTGTACTTCCTTCTGTATGCAAGTACAGATCCAAATATTAGTTCAGCTCATCCTGAATATGAATAGAATTCAATTCTGAGTTAAAAATGCAAGATTTACAAGCTTCTCTTATAGCTACGGCTAACTTGAAAAGTGTAGGTCCTTCATAGAATGCTTCTAGGGCCGCAGTGACAAATAAGCAGAGTGATTATACGAGTACTGAACACAAAAGCAGATCCCATGATCTTGCCTTGTATCGTTAATACAAGGATAGGAAAGAATGTTGCTTCCACTTTAAGATTCTAATCAGTGAGAAAGAAATCTCACAGAGACACACATTGTGGGTGTGACAACTTCTTACATGCTTCATTACCCATCCTTATGCATGCTGGACACTTTTCACCCTATCCATAAGCAGCTCTGGATAGCAAAACCCTGTGTTCAGGTGGTAACACTCAACAGATGCTGCTACATCTGAAGTCTTTGCTGCTTCATCTGGCACAAGGTGTCCAACAATTAAGCATTCACTTCAAATAGAAACATCCAACATTTGGGGGAGGGAGGGGCAATATAAAAGATCACAGAACATGCTTCTTTGGAAGAAGTTAATGCTTTCTAAACTAGCACAATATTTATATAAGTGGTCTAACTCAAAGTTGGTTCTTTTATTTTCATCCTTCCTTTTCTCAGCACACTGGTCTCGGGTAATATTCTGCACTCATTCGTCACGTTCCTCACTGTTCAGCTCCATATCTTTGATGATGCCATGGACTTCAAATCCCCAGGCTATAAAATAATATTACTGGCATCACTTTTCCCATCCAGAAAAGCTACTACTTTTCAATTGCTACTTATTAGGACTCACTTTGCAACTCTATTCCTACATTTGTGTTTCAAGGTCACATTTAGAAGAAAAAAAAAAAAAAAGAAAGCACTGAGTGTAAAAACCTCACTCCTCTATCACCTGTACAAATAAAAAAAAAAAAAAAAAGAGCACAGACAAAATCTTGAGCAAAGGGAGCTCCTCCCCAAGGAAAGTGTAATATATTACCTTTAAGGAAACATGTTAGAATCACAGTGCAGTCATTCCATTGAAGAACTGATCTAAAGTTTGAATTCAGCAGCGTATTTGTGGGAGAAAAGGGCCTCGAGCTCTTCCACCATACTCCCTGGTCTCTCTGTTCCCCGACAGCCCACTGGTAAGAAACGCAGCGCCCTATATGTTCCTCTGTCTGATGGCTGCAATCACCAATTCTGCACCAGCTGTACTACAACACCATGCTGTCATCAGACAGAAGCACCAGATATAGAAGACCAGGCCACTCCAATTACATCCTCCTGACACATTCCTAACTGAATCAGCCACCAAGTCTCCTACATGCACACACAAAGCACACCGGTGATTTAAAGTGACTGTCTCCTAATGAGACAAAACTGAAATTCTTTCAACCTTACCAAATTCCTCCTCCTACTAGCTCGGTTTTGTCTTCATTGTTCTCAAAATAACTCCTGCTCACACTCAAAAATGAGATGTTTCTCTGCACTGGTTTGGTCTGGGATGGAATTTTCTCATAAGAGAACAGAAAAGTAAAGGTAGATGTAAAAATGCTTACGAATACCAAACGGGCACTGAAACTAAATTCTGTGGGTTTTCTAATGCAGATCAAAATAACCACAATGACTATATTTCCTTGTAATTTTCAAAAACATATCATTAAATACAGATTGCTGGTTCACTACCTAAAGTAAGAAGAAAAACCTTAAGAAATCACTTTCTCATTTAAAAAGGGATGCCAAGCATATGGAACAGAGAAAAGAGGGGGAAGCCCCACCCAAATTCCCACACTAAATTAATAAGAAAGTAACATATATGTTAAAGAACTGAAATACCCTGTAACTAATGCAAAATTATTTATCATTTCTTCTTAACGTGTTTTCTAGTCACGGCAGATGCATTTTATTTAAATAACACTGATCCATCTTTTACAATATTAACTGTGCAAAGAATGCCCTCGGTTTTCCAGGCAGAACAAAAGGAAACCACACAATGACTAAGTGTCCTAGCACCGACATACATCATTAATAAAGTCCCATTAGTACCTCAGTACACCTGCATGAAATGGCTGAAAGGCTTTTCACCATGGATTCTTCTTCAGAAAAGCCATTCTAATGGATTCAGCTACACAGTGGGCAAACTATACAGTGCCTGTTTGCTGGTGGTGGGTTTGTGTCATCGGTTGTTTATGCTGTGTCTTTTTTTTTTCCTCACTCCTCCAAGGAGAAATTTCTGACTGTATCAATCTGAAAAGATTTGTTCCAAAGGGGAAAAACAAACAAACTACAGAAACATTTGTAAGGAACAGGACTGAATTTGAAGCTATTGCTACTAATGCAGTTTGAAAGGCCATTACAAGAAATCTGCTCCAATTTTGCAGATTTCAGAGAGTACAATATGGACAAGATTTTATTGCTAATTTTAACATGAGAGAACTTGTATTATGATGTCTATTATCACAGTAACTGAACATAGACCACACTGCTGAAAGAAAAGTGAGTCATGGGCTACTGTTGGAAAATGAGTGCCTGTTAAGTATACACCCTTGCATAAATCAATTATGTGAAACCCAAGTCAAGAAAACTTTACGAAGTGGTTCACACTGCATAAAGACCTTATGACCAGCATAACTGCAGAAAATGAAGTGAGAAAAACACCTTCTATATTCCTGATGAAGTAGAACACTCCAAATTCCTCTCATAAACTTCTATTAAGAAGATAAAAGCTTTGGGTCTTCCGGAATACAGCACCTGAAGGATGTCACAGAAGCAGCAATGCACCAGATACAAAGGGCAGTTCTAGTGAGGACACTGAGTTTCATCAAACTAAAAGCCCTGAAATAAACTTGGCATCCAGCACACACCTACTGCAGAGAATGTACAGTGCCAAGCAGCCCACAGGGCTCTTCTGAGAGATGCCCAGTTGCTGAGCCACCCAGAACACGCTTAGAGGTCAGGGGATTTCATTCTGCTCTGCAGCATTACTGACAGCTACTCAGAAAACACAGATGGTGACCAGTCAGTTTGCAAAAAGTATCAACAGCTTTCCAGTGGAACAGAAATACAGAACCAAAATCAAGCTAAATTTAGTGATCTCATCTAAAGAGCAGCAAAAATGAGCTTGGAAATAGGGTGAGGCAAAAGCAGTGAAGACTATAATATTGGCACAGGCTGCCCAGGGAGGAGGTGCAGTCACCGGCCCTGGAGGTGTTGAAGAACCACGTGAATGTGGCACTGAGGGATGTGGTCAGAGGGCACGGTGTGATGGGTTGGTGGTTGGAAAAGGGTCTCTAGGATCATCTAGTCCAACCTTACTGATTCTGTGATTAACTTGTACACAAAATCGAATCCTTACCTCCACAGACCTTAGCTGCATTAGTTAATGGACACTAATGAAGAGTTCTTCCTCTAGACAAAAAAACACCCAACACAGTAGGAGACACTCATTCACACATCATTTGTTTTACCTAAACACAAATTCTGTTGAGACATTAAAAAAAACAGGGTGATGGCAGTATATTTAAAACTTAACTAGGAACATTAGCTAAATCAGAATATTAGCTAAATTGTTATTTTTCAGAAAAAAAAAGTGAATTTTGTGCATCAAATTGAGATGATGGAAGTGAACTATCGTTTGGAAGATAACTACTTGTAATAGCACATATCCATTCATGGGACAATTTTAAGAGGAAGAAGGAACTACGTTTAGAAAAGATGAAAGGCAACTGAGGAACTATTACCTCAGTACAATTATAAAGGCTGACTGCCCGCTATCTCAGACAGCTTATTCAGAGTTTGATGTAGAATGCATCAAAGCTGAATGTGAACCCAGCAACTAAGCTTGGACCACTGGAGAGACAGGCTCCTTTAAAATGAGCATTTAAGAAAATCACAAATTCATAGCATACTTCTGCCTGCGTATGCCTCCGAAGTACAGGGGAAAAATTACCTGCCATTTCTAATCTCAGTACCTCTAACTCTATACCAGCACAGACAAGATTCTGATTATTATTTTATTTCTCAAACTTAAAGCACTCCAAAACCCTTAATATGAAAATGTGATTACAAGTTTTTATGTTAAAAAGTTCACCTTTCCCCTCCTGTTCTTTTCAGCTCTTTGATGAATTCTTGGATCTTGTCTTTAATTAGATGTTGAGCTCAGATATGAAATTTTATTTTTTTGCTACACTGAAGCCCCCTGGGTATTGTTATAAAATAATTTATAAGAACACCATCTTTAAAAGCATGCTACAATATCGGTTCCTTGCATGTAGAGAGCTGCTGTGGGAAAATTCTCCCAAGCAGGCTGCATTGTAATGGAACATCTCCATGGTATGCTGATGGTTTCTTATACTGGGGATCTCCATGGTAGCAAAAGCATGTGTGGATATGTTGCTGATCCAAAAGAGGACTGAAAAACAGGTCTTCAGAAAGGGAGCTGCATGTAAATGGTAATGATGTTGGCAAGGCCTACCGAAGGAATAAAACAAAATAAAAGCTTATGATCCTGATTTTCATCCTTGGTACTCTCTTCGAGTCTTCAGAGTTTAATTACAGATGAAAGATGGAAGGGGAAACAAAAAAGAAAAAGAGGGAACGTGAGACCTATGGCAGAGGGCAAGAACAGTGGTGAGGGAAGAAGGGAACGGAAACCAGAGCCACGGAAGACAACAGCAAAAGGTTGGGGCATGGGGAAGTTCCTGAATAAAAGAAAAAACACCAATCTAAGGAAAAGATGCTTCAGGCACGAACAGTGAGTTCATAATGAGATTTGCATGATCGTCCTACAAAGAAAGTGCAGATTTACAGCACCCAAAGTCAATATTTGCATAACTGACTTTGCTGTTTCTTGTGTATCTAGCTCTTGTGCAGCCTCGTAACATCAAGGGAAACAGAGAAATATTTTCCAGGGACCTTGACACAACGGTTTACTCCCAGAAAGTCATTATTTGTGTTCTGTGAAAGGAAAGGCAAATTAAAAAACAAACAAACAAACAAACAAAAAACAACTAAGTACATCAGGACTTATAGTACAAGGCACACTGCACGTCTCAAGGGATCAGGACAACCTTCCCAAAGCCCAGGGTGATGCAGTGCAGTGCTGCTGCTGAGCTTTCGTGCTGGAAGATGACACAATGGCTAACACTTGTGTACAGCAAGCAGCAGGCAGTCCAAAGCCAAGGACATACAGTCACACTAACACAGGTTGAAAAATTGGTCACTGGGAAACTAAAACTGACTGGCAGTGCATCACTACACATCATTAACTGTTATATCCGTAGTCCCAATGCACCAGTAACACCAGTTTACAGTGCTGAGCACTACTGCTAGGTAGAGATCTCTGTAATGCACACATACGTGCCAATGAACAGAACCAAAAAGATGATGAAGTAATGTAGAAATGCCCACTTGGGCCAGAATTTCAAACATTGAGCATTTTATGCTCACCTCCATTTTTCAACTGACCACAACACTCAGCAGTTTAGAACAACTCCATCTCTCTGCTCACGTGCTCAGATTTTTTAAAAGGCAAAAACTTGGGAATTCGCACAAGTGTTTTGCAACACACTGTAGCTGAGGCATTTTCTCCACTGCAAGGTATTTACTAGACCACAGCAACTCTCTTAGCACTTTTAAAGCTTCAAACACACCTTCTGTTGAACGCTATGAGTCAGTTTTAATGACAGTGTTATTTGCAGCTTATGCAAGAGAATGAATTTGCATTAAGTATCCAACTTTAGAAGCCACCCTCTCCTCTCTATTGTTAGGGCTGAATAATAGTAAAAAATAGGCTATATTCCCTGCATGCTTTCTTATTGTTTTACAAGAATAAATCTAACTAGCTGCTTGTGATGAAGGTTGTATATAAAATTTGTTATTGCCATCTTATTGATATATATTAATCTCTTCTCTTTTTTTTCCTCCAGAAAGACAGGATGCAGTAAAGTATAAAGACATTTTTTATACTTCATAAAATTTCAGAATTCTTAGTTGTGTTACCTGATGGGTGCTTCTCCTCTCCCTTGTCTCTTGTGCGAGGGAATTCACAGCTCATTAACAGTTAACTTCACAAAGGGTGAAGTAGTTCAACACATTAATTCAAGGAGAAGAAAAGAGAGAGGAAAAATGTTCAGTTAATTTATAGATTAACTTTTGAAGAGAGAGTCATTGCTCTCACTGTGGGAGTAGCTAATGGAATTGTCTTTTTCAGCAAGGAAACATTATGATGCAACATGTCTTGCTACCGTGGGTCTTACAGTCCAAACAATCAGCCATTCTAAGGACACCACTGCTTCATTTCCTTTAACCCACCATTAAAAATGTCAAGCACCTACCACTCAAGAACAGGGAATTACATTTGTGTTAGGGAAACCTTCCTGAGTGAAAACTCGGTTCTGCTTAGCTCACCTCACTTTGACAGAACAAAGCATTGCCCAGTTGGTACCTAGAAATACACAGTTGCAGGTCTCATGGAAACTAGTGACTAAAAGTTCTTTCTTACTGTAAGAAGCTCCAAAGACAAAGTTAATGGCTGGTTTTTTTTTTGTTTTTTTTTTTTTTCCCCTTTCCCTTTACTCTCCACACACACAGTGAGAAGAGTACATTAGAACTTCAGGTCTTCAGCTAAATGGTCATCTTTATCTTCTTTTTGAAAATTAATGTGAATAATTTTGACTCCTTTATTCTCCCTGCCTTCTGGGGAATGAATATCTAAGCCTCCCCAGATAACAAAAAAAACCCTTCTTGTTCTATTTTTAATGGTTTTAGATTCCAAGTTGTTCCAACATTAGTTCATTTGAAGTTGGATGGAACAAAAGTCTGAGGGACTTCTTCACGGTTGGAACACCTGCTATAAAAGGCCATACTGTCACTATTAGCATTACATTGTCACTGCAGAAAACACATCAAAGCCAAAGTCCAGAGAGAGCAGACTGGAGGATGGATGCAGACAACTACTCCCGAGGGCTGTACATACGCAGCTCTTGTAAAACAAAGCGATGCTTGGACTGAAGGAGCTCGATGTTTAGAAACCTATGCTTTCAGCTAACAAAGCAACAAAGGAACTACACCTGCATGAGGGCAGGAGAGGTATGTGGTCCTGCCACTGTCTGCTAGAACCAGAGTAGCAGGTAGGAAACCTGTACAACATATGAGAACAACATTCACTTTAATGGAGACTTAAGTCACGTGTCTCCAGAGCTAGAAGAGGCAATTTCTCAAAGTATGAAGTCTGTCATTATGCCTTGAGATGTGAAAGCATATTACCTTGCCATTTTAATTAATTTGCAATTAAAAACTGACTTTTCAGATGCAAAAATCTTATACCACTCTCGTCTTGCTTGGGGGTGTGAGGAGGAGGTATCAGCATTTTTTCTTATGTAAAAGCAAGCCTTCTCCTGTCTTGTTCTTCCCTTAGAAGAACTTCTCCTTATAGTACTTGAATCTGCTCCAATAATAAAATCTTAATTCACTCCAGAAATACATTCCAGTCCTTGAAACACTATTAATGAGGAAGAAGGCAGAGGTCAGAAACCCACCAGCACACTTTCGAACTATTAGAGGTTTGTTTCTCTGCCAGCTGAGAACGTAAATTAAATAACTTTGCACCCTTAGCTCCAGCAGTGGTAAAAATGCAACAAGCTTATTCCTAATTCAGCCCACAAGCGAGCAGCAGGGAAGTACCACCAGAAACGGAGCATGAACCACGGCTTGTCTCAGGCACTCCAAAAGACTCCTGTAGCATACACTAACACGTACATCTCACGAGGAAAAGGTGAGCAAAGTATTTAATCCAAGGTTCACAGATACACTGCAAACAAAAGCAGCTATTGCAGGTCTATCAAAAGAAGTGCTGATGGACTTCTACGTAAGATTATGTTTATTTACATTCAGTGTACAGTTTTATGAGTAACATGAAAAGCTAAATATCATTATGAGGAAGACAAGTATTTGCACCCAAAAACACAAAGCAATGGGATCTTTTAGTACTCAATTCCAGAAGCTTTAGGGAAGTTATTTATCTTCTTCACCCATCACTTCTAGAAGACATGTGCTGTGCCATCCAAAACAGTCTGCACCCTTTCCTTCTGTAGAAGACAAAGGAAATCCCCTCCTCAAACACGTTACACAAAGGCAATTGTTCAGAATTTTTTTGTTTACTTCCTCAAACATACCAAAATGAATGTTTACTGAAGGCATTTTTTAAAGGGAGTTTTTAAAAGAGAGAAGTAGCACGGAATTCTGTCAGGCATTCAGTTAGCGCAGCAAACTCGCAGTGTTCCAGAATTTGAGACAAATCTTAAATATAATACAATGCTTAATTCAGTTATTGGAGAGATACTGTCAGGTGCCCGTTAGGCTAATGGAATTCATACAAAATCTCTGAGCTAATTTAACTGATGCCCTTTTGGCAGCTCTCTACCCGATTTAAATGTATCCAACATAGTTTATGTAAACTATTTGAACACAGAACACGTCAGCTTGAATTTGGAAAGAAAAACATCCTTTTCATATATGAAGTCTGATCATTTTCAAACCTAAACCAAATCCACCCTTAACAGTGAGAGTGACGGAGCACTGGCACAGGCTGCACAGAGAGGTGGGGGAGTCTCCTTCTCTGGAGACGTTCAAGACCCACCTGGACGCCGACCTGTGCAACCTGGGCTAGGGAGCTGCTTTGGCAGGGGGTTGGACTCCATGATCTATAGAGGTCCCTTCCAACCCCTACAATTCTGTGACTCTGTAATTAGTTCAAAGTCTTGTGTTGGTAGATCTACACTAAACTAAAAAGAAGATTTTCTCCAAAAAATATTTACACAATGTTCAGAAGACTGAAGAATAATTTAAGGAAAATGTGCTACTAGAAATCAATTCTGCCTAGTACTGAAACACGCTTTCCAGGAAGATTATGTAAACTACATAGCCAAAGCCTGTAAATTATAGGCACCCCAGGCATAGCAGCATCCACTGGAGTGCCCTTTTGCTTCCAGGCACTCAGCTACAGCACTCCCCATACTCTCCAGGCAACTGCCTTCTGCCACTAACAGGACCCTCCCACCCACGCTCCCCAACTTGTGCTCATCTCCGGGTGCCTTTACTCCTCACTGACAATAAAACCTCTCAAAATGACCAGTTTTTCTTTCAGATTTAACCCACCATCCGGGAAGGTAATAAAGGCATTTCATTCTCAGAAAGTACCTTCTTTCTGAAGCATGCAATACAAACTGTGTAGGTCATCAGCTGAGAAGAACAAGCACAGCCGTGTCACTGGAGACTTGAGCAACTGCTGAACACCACGCAGAAATGAAGGCAGAGCCTTGACAGGCCTCAATTAACACAACCAATTATCTTTCAGAGGAAACTCAAAACAACAGGAAATGAAGGCACAAGGCCCCGGTCCTCTCCACTGCCTTTTCCCATGGTCTCAGTCCCAAGTTCCTACTTGAGATCTAACCTCCTTACCAAAAAAATCTGCTACCATGTGGAAAAACAGCTTCAGAAGCCTTGCTCAGGGGTACCATACAACTGTAATTGTATCTTGTTTATTTCTTGTTGTTTTGCAAAGCTAGACAGTATTTAGGCACTACTTAAAAAAGGCCATCTTCATTCCTTCCCATGAACATTAGCATAGCCCTTTTCAGCTCACAAGCACTACTACACCACTGCCCTACTGAGATGCAGCATGGAGAATATCTGCGTTCATCCCCGGCAAGGATGACAGCACACAAAATCACAGTGAGAGCCCAAGCTTTCTAGATCCAGCACAATCTAATAATGTCATTAACCAATAGCTACTGGCATCGCTGTAGTACTGCAACATGCATTTTCCTTCAGCGAACCAGGAAAGCCTTTCTGGTTCTGTGCGCACGCAGACACAAGAAAAGGTAAACCAGCAGTGAGACCACACCAGAGAAACACCAATTTGCAAGGAACACCTTCACGAGGTGTGAAACAAGTATCTGTGCTCACACACATCACCACAAAACAGAGCTCCAGCAGGGAGACGGACTGAAAAACAGAGCATAACTATGAGTTTTTAACCTCTGGAAGGAAGGAACCAAAGTTTGCTGAAAGTTTGGCTTCCAGAAGAGCTACACCTACGCAGAGTTTCTCTTTCAATGAGTAACTTGGAACAGAGTACTTCTCAACACTCAGATTTTTTGGCCTTGGTTTGCAAGCCAGCTACACCCAAATGTACAACCTTAATTCAAAATTATCCTGTTTATAGCATGTAATTTAATTCACTGTAGAAGCACTCACCAATTTCCTAAGCACCTATAACTGAAGCTGCAAGTATCAACTTCCACGTAATGAACTCTTGACACCACCAAAGCTGTCAAACAGCAGAAGCAAAAAAGCAAGGAGCTCTCAATAGAAACACACCTCTTGTCTTCTATATGCATTATGTATTTACACGCATACACATTACACAGCATACATTGTTATTGGAATAATAACCAAAGAGAAAATGTAAAGAACCATTTGTCTGAGAATGTGTGTCTGACTTATGAATAACCACAACCAGCCTGGAAAACAAACTGGTTTCTAGAACCTGATCTAGGCTGGGAGGGGACTAAGGAGATACCAGGTTCCCTCCTGCTTCAAGTCCAACAAAGACATACAACCAGGTAAGCACAGAGCTTTGCTCACGACCCTTGTTAGGACTGCAGAGTGTCTCTGTCAAGTAAGACAAGCTGGAACAACCCCATCACTAGGTGCCCTGACCACAGTACCTCGGGCAGAATCTCATTACAGAATGCTTATGTTAAGTAAACCAAAGTTTTCCACAGATGGCTCAGCTCAATCTATCCAAATAAGTCACAGCACAGAAGGACTACCAGCAAATCTGCAGTCAAGTTTTCAACACCCGTGCTTTCTCCAGGTTCAAGAAAAATAACTGCTATTATTATTTTCACCTTGTCCACATCAGGAAAGCATAAACCAATTGAGGTAAAAACATTTTTGTCTACTTAAAAAGAAATGTTTGCTCTTGACTGTCTTCCTCAGAAGCTAAAGCAGTAACTGTAAGGGGTAAACACCATCAACAAAATCTGATTGGTACAGAAAGCAAAAGGCACTGACAGACTCCCTTCCATAAAACCCATTCTGAAAGACATACGGCACTTATTTTTAGACCTTAGTCACACAATACTACTACAGATTTTATTTTCCTTGAAAAACAACATGGCATTTCATTTTGAGGTGTTTCACTGATTAATTCTGTGCAGCTTAGCACTTTATTACAAAAGGTTTGACAGTATTCTTCAAACCATTAACGACCCGCATGTGAGATGTAGGTAGTATGCATACAGGTGTATCTGGCACACCTTCTGAAAAGGAAAAGCACCATGAAATCCAATACCAAACTCAAATGCAAAAGGGAAAAACTGCCATATGCAAACTTATTTTTAATCTGTTATCTTTTCAATCAAATCTCCCCAGCAGTCTCATCATACACAAAACAATGGCAACAGGTAACACGCTACTGAGTACTGCAATCTGTGTAGTGCCAACAAAACAGCACAGACTACATCTGGACTTCAGTACATCCTTGCTGACATCATCTACACAAGAAGTGTCACAACACTTACTGACTTTTTAAGTATTCTAATATCTTTTCTTAAATACAAATTACTGGAAGAACATTGGTTACTCCCCAATTTCAGGTTATCCATTTTGATTCAAGTTTACACATTTTTTTATCCAATTATTTCAAAGACCTGTGAGCATTTGATCACTCAAAGTAAAGGTAATTAAAGTTTAACAAAATATCCTAGCATTATTTTCCAAGTGTTTGAACAGGCATTTGGTTTATGTAAGCATTACAGAAGCGGGTACAGTGCACTACAGGCCTTACTGTTTGTGTTTCTAGATGGCCACAGAATTGAAAAATCAAAACAACCAAAAATGAGCATTCAAAATATTAAGGAGACAACTACAGAATTTTTTAGGATACAATCAGACATGAAAATCTGATCCTTGCCGAACTGTCAGCCAAACCAAGCAAATCCCCCACCTCTACAGCTCAGGGCTTGAAAATCAGTTCCTTCGGTTCATGTTTTTACACTTGTTAACTTCTATAAAATATTTATATTTTCAATGATATATGGGATCTCCAGACTTCCTGGGCTTTCCTCATGAAATTTGATGGCAATTCCGAAAAAACTTCTGCAGAAAAGCTACCATAGGGGCTACAAGTCCCTATATTTTTTGTAATCCATGAGATTTAACACAGAGTCAGGTAGCAGGCCCCCCTCACCCCGATAAAGTTTTGCTCTTCTTTTAGGCCACCATCACAGAAGGCTCAAGATGATCCTCAGGAATAGCTTTGCCATCTGGATCCCACGTTGCCAGATTAATAATGCTCTTTCACACAATGACTCTTCAGTCAGACAGCCCAAAGCCTCAGAGAACTCTGCCACCACTTTCCTGTGACAGATGACAGTCTCACCTTCATGCCACTGAAGACAATTCTCTGATCAAGATATCCTAAACACAAGGGTATTCTCATTCACATTCTCTTAACCCGAGCTGCGTTAGCGTTTATTATTTCAACAGCACCCATTTTTATTCAAGACTGTCTTCTAACTCTGCAACTAATGGAAGTGACTCCAAGGTCCCACGTGGCTGCCACAGAGCAGTAGCATGACTGCAACAGTAAGAGCAATACCACTCTGCCATTAAAAAGAAAATAATTAAGAACTGAGTGTTTGTATGACCGTACAATATTGATTAGTTCGAACAAAGACCAAGAAAGTCCTAAGTACTTCTGAAAAGCAGTAGCTGAGTTACTACGCACTTGTTGGCCACGGCACATACTTAAATCTGGGTGAATCACACTGTTTAATTAAACGCCTACAGACACCAAGCATCGATCATTAGGGTACAGTGGTAAGGTAACTGGAGCAAGCAACAAGAAAGCCTAACAATTAATCAGGATGTCAGAAAATCTATACAAGAATAGATGTCTAAAATGTATCTATTGTGAAGAGTCTGTATCCACTTTTCCCTTCCTAAAGTAAGGGAGGACACTTCTCATGTAGGGGAGATAGAATATTCTTAAGTTCAACATTAAAAGCTTGCTTGAGGATATAAATACACCGAAGCACTGTGATTCACCCTGAGGAAATAGGTACACTTTGTTTTCTTAAAAAGCCTACAGGAGTCAAAAAGTAGAAGCTTATCTTTTTGGCATCCATAGTGAGTTACATAAGCAGCTGTATTGGGACTGCACAATTGAAAAAAAAAAAAAAATCTAATACAAACAAGCTATTAAAGGGGAGCCATATTTCCTG
Source organism: Oreortyx pictus (assembly GCA_036925125.1). NCBI lineage: Eukaryota > Metazoa > Chordata > Aves > Galliformes > Odontophoridae > Oreortyx > Oreortyx pictus. Next base: position 70,809,202 of record JAUPFR010000001.1, on the reverse strand, counting down.
AAAATCAGCTAAGGAAAATTAGATTGTCTTCACCTCTCATTAGTTATCCATTTCCTCTAACGAACAAACAGCACAAATAAGCCAGTTCCACAGCCAGGAGGTTTCTGGAATTGTACCAAGCGCTGATGCTATACAGCCAACAAGGCACTCAGAGCCCGTAAGAAAGTAAAGAACTTCACTTTCCTAACAGCGTTTGAATCCTGTCAATATCCTTTCTTTACTATTTTGTTCACTCTGCATAACCAGTACTTATTCATATTTCATTTTTATTAACTTCTGCTGAAATTAACAACTTAAGGAATTATTTCATTTCTGTGACCATACTGTTATTGAAAAGCAGATAAAGACAACTACAGACAAAAAAAAAAAAAAAAAGAAAAAAGAAAATGAAGGCTGGAAAAGACCACTAAGATCATCTTGACCAACAATCCACCTACCACTAATATTTCCCCACTAAATCATGTCCCTCAGTACCACATCTCAGCATTCCTTGAGCACCTCCATGGACTCCACCACCTCCCTGGGCAGCCCATTCCAGTGCCTCACCACTCTCCATGATGATGTTTTTCCCAATAACTACCTTGATCCACCCAAACACAACCTGAAACCATTCCCTCTCATCCTAATGCTTGTCCGGGAGAAAAGTCTGACCCCCCACCTCACAACAACCTCCCTTCAGGAGTTTTAGAGAGCAATAAGGTCTCCCCTGAGCCTTCTCTTCTCCAGACTGAACAATCCCAGCTCCCTCAGCCACTCCCCGTAAGACTCGTGCTCCAGACCCCTCACAGCTTTACTGCCCCTCTCTGGACACGCTCCAAGGCCTCAATGTCTTTCTTGCACTGAGGGGCCTAAAACTGAACGCAGTACTTGAGGTATGGCCTCACCAGAGCAGAATACAGAGGGAAAATTACTTCCCTGCTCCTGCTGGCAACCGTGTTTCTTATACAGACCATATGCATACTTCTACATAGGTACTACATGTCGTGCACAAACCTGAAGAGCAGATCTAATCATTTTGCACGATGCCTGCATGTATAGTTTAAGTCAAAATCTCAGGCTGCACCAGACATATCCTCACCATTCATGTAATTATTGCTCCCACTGAAAAGCGAGCTTTAAACAAGAAGCTTGTCAGTGGTGCTCTGTAGCAGGACAAAAGCCAGTGGCACAGAGCAGAGCACAAGGAGACTCCCTCTGAACACCAGGCATTGCTTCATGAGGATGACAGAGCACTAGCCCAGTATGCCCAGAGGCTGTGGAGTCTCCTTGGAGATCTCCAAGAGCTGCTTGGATGTGGGCTAACACCCTGCTCTCGGTGTGCTGCTGGGCAGGGGTTGGACCTGACGGATACAGAAGTGCCTGCCAACATCAGACATCCTGCAGCCCTGCAAAGAAAAAGCACTACAAAAGGGAGAAGGCAGACTTCGGCATTAGCTAAGCTTCATAGCTGGGTGCTTCCCTTCTAAATCTAGTATTCCAAACTCCAATTACTACCCTATTCTCCCAACTTTGTTTTCTTCTATACTGTCCCCACCAATCTGTCTATTTTGTCATCAAATTTCTTCTCCTTCCATCATCACACAGTCATCCTACACCTTGAGTCATCTCCAAATCAAGCTAGAACAGTATTCCACTCTCCTCTAGCTTTTTTTGTCCTTGGATCCAGTCAGCTGCTGAATTCCCTGCAGCAAGAAGCACATCCAAATTGGCAGGTGTTTTTTATTTCTTTTTTTCTTATGAAGAGTATATGAAACTTGGTCAGATTTTAACCAGATTTGCGAAAATGAACATGAAAATGAAGGTGATCCTTCCATTCCTTATGAAATACTGAAAAAGCACTGAAAGTGTTTAAAATAAGCCTTCTGTTGTTTTTTTTTTTGTTGTTGTTGTTTTTTTCCTCCTAAAGTAGTTTCTTCCTCAGCTAACTGTTTTGGCTTGAATAAAATAGAGAGCCAAAACTAAACCACATTCAAATTCGTAAAATAATCAGGCTGGGGCAGTCATCCAGGGAGGGTGGAGGGGAAAAACCAAAAAAGTCAGCCAAACACATCTGGCAGAACTTAATTTAAAAATTGAGTCTTGAGGGGAAAACGTATCAAACCTTGATTATAGACAGTAGCTACAGACCAGCCTGCATAAAAAATAAATACATAAAACTAGTAAGACTACAACTTTCAGTGCTGTCTTTTGTTTTTGGCAAAGAAACGACACTTTAAAAAGAAATAATGATGGTAGAAACTTCCATACGTTTTAACATGTATTCTAAACTAATGCAGCTCTCATTTCATCTCCAAATCAGTATGTGGCATATTGCAGGCTGCAACTCGTGTTATGGTACCCATTTATCAAATTAACAAGTTTTACACTGAGAAGCATGATACTGACGAAGGCTTAGTTTCATTAAGAGCAGAGATCTGAGACAAAGGAAAATGAAGATTCTGCAAAATGTGCAGTTTGGAACTGGCAAGTCCCTCCCTCCAACAGCAAGAGTTTTATCTGTCACTAAGATACCAAGAGAATGCTTTATACGTATATGCTTTGATCACCATGATAAAACAGCCATCAAAATGATAAGGACTGCAAATCGTAAACAGAGTAGTGAGTGGACATTAAAAAAAACAAAAAAACACATCTACAATAAGGTTGAAATAGTATGTGTTTGTTTCAGGGAAGGCTGCTTTCTAAGTTTCTGAAACTGTCATCTTTTCTGCCTTAAAATGGTAACAGTGGGTTTGAGTTCCCCGTTGCATTTCTCTCCTGCATAACAGTGCTTCAGAAGAAGAGTGTTGTCAGTGGGACATCAAAAGAGGTCATATCAAGAGAGCAGCTGGTGCAGCATCGTGGCTACATCAGCTTCTGCCAAGTATAACTGAGAGAGACTTGCAGTCAGGAGCAGATGAGTTGCTTCTGGTGCACCAGGGAAGGCTAAAATCAAGGAGAACACAAACAAAACCAAGAGCTCACTGCAACAGGAAAAAAAAAAAAAAGCAGGGAGGAAGATAAGAAGTCTTCTATATGCACATACTCTGGCCACTGAAGTAAAGGCAATTATCCAAGTGAAGCGCTTCAGATCACACTTCCAGGGTGGGGAAACCATTCCCTTCTGAAGTGCTGCAATTCATTATTGCATAAGTATAATTTATTTTTTTAAAAGGCCACAAAACCTAGATCAGCAAACTGATACAGATTTTTGATAGACATGGATGTAGTTTAAGTTGAACGCTGCCAGGTGCTTACACACACACAGTAGTACATTTTCAGGACTACCTAGAGAGAATGTAAGTTTCATTAGTGAAAATGGCATTTTCTTCATCAGGACCTGGGATAAAAATCCCCCCAAATCCTAGCCTTTTGCATCCATTTTTATCACAGCTTCTTATTAACAGAGCTCTCGAACAGGGTTGATATGAATACCTTTTTTCCACTACAGGGAGAAGAAAACTACTTCTCCTCAATCTGTGTAAGTGTCCAGTGTTGTTCCCTATTAATTGGACGCTCAGTATAATCTTACCAAAGCCATCAGAACTCATTTCTGCGTGATGCTTCATTGTCATCTCAATACTATGGAAAGCATTAGCAACTTCTGGTTCCTGGATTAACACTCCAGATTAATAAAAGCTTGACATGAACCAGCAGAGTATACTTGGTCTTCTGGGCTGCAAGTTTATCCTGGGCTGCATCAAAAGGAAAACAGCCAGCAGGGAGAGGGAGGTGATTGCTCTGCTCTGCCCTTATGAAGCCAGGTTGGATGGGGCCCTGGGCAGCCTGAGCTGGTGGGGGCAGCCCTGCCCACGGCAGGGATTGAGGCTGGGTGGGCTTTAAGTCACTTCCAACCCAAACCATTCTGTGATTCAATGAATACTGATAATCATATTTATATACCTGCCCAAGAAAATCTGGTTCAGTGTTCATTAATTATGTTTATTTTTAATAAGGTTCAACACCAGTCACTGTATCTACCTCATAGTATAGTCCATATAATAATATCATTACAGTAAATGAATGTATTACAAGGAAAAAAAAAAACCTCAATCATGCAAACAATTTACTAATAGAATTTGTAACTTCTACTCATGCTTTTAAAACTTGAAGTTACCAGATTCAATTTTGGAACTACTTTTGTGTTCTTGTGATTAGGGAAATGTTACACAACCAATTAAAGAATAGTATTTGAGGCCAGCAACGTCAGCAGTTTAAATATAGATCATGGAACCTGTTCTGCTGTGCTGCAGGACTGTAAGAACAAATGGAAACCTTGGAGAAAAGGAAAAGATATTTGATGATATACATTGATTAATTAGCAGCAAAACAGTTTTTTCTATATAAATTTCACATAAAATCCCAAGTTTCATCTGTATCACAATTTGTACTGTAGTGCAGATCTTATCAGTTCTCATCTCCTTGGGTCCCTACAATTTGGTAGGCAAATCAGTCTGTACTAAGCACACAAGACAGAGCGTGCTGAGTCTGCATTCCACCCAATTGTTTGTTAGCAGAAGACTCCACAGCAATCACATTTTCATACACTGCTTTGCCCCCCAAAAAAACAAAACAAAAAACAACAAAATACCCACACTAACCAGGGATCCCCAAAATCCCACATCTTCTTGGAAGTTAACTACAAACTTTTTCACTCTGGCATGATATTGACCTTTGAAGCCCAGTATTTTATAACAGCTTATCAGTACACTGCTACCAGTGCTATAAACATGCATTCTACAGGCTAACCTATGAACTTCTGAGAGAAGACACTAAGATCTTATCAATTCAGATACAGTTCATTGTAAGAAACCAAGTCAGTTCAAAGGCTTAGGTCCCCAACAGAGGCACTGAGTGTGACTGCACAGACAGTAGCAGTCTAACAGCTTAACACAAACACTGTTGCACACTAGGCATTTCACAAAGATTGTGATCACCACAGCACAGCAACTCTAACACAGATCCACCTATGTCGCTACTTCTACATAGTATATTAAGGACCTACCCAGAATGAAATCCGTTTCCATACCATACAGCTTCACACATCCTTAACCTCCTGGCTGAGCAATTACAGAGGAGAACACTGCAATAATAGATGGATATTTGAACAGATTCATAGTTCCACATAGTATACTCAGAATGCCTTATTTTTGTATAAATAGTGACAACTGATAAATGGAGCATTTTTAATTCATACTATCCCCCAACAACAGCAGTCATTACTACAGACAGTGCTGTTTTTGAAACAAGCAATGCCTTGCAAGTCAGCCTCAGTACCAACAAGTCAATTGCAATAGCAACAAAAAGTTCTTGGACAACTTGCTGCGGCAACAGAAGGACACCATTAAAAGAGTTAAGTCAGCCAGTTTCCCACTGCCAGACTGACTCTAGAGCTGCCATTCACAGGCTCATCAATAGTGGAAGATTGGCATGATGTGAAAACCTTGCCAGCTTCAGCTTACTGGGGGATCCCAGATTACTCTTTTCTCCTATGCTTGTAAACTGAACAAGTATGTCTTCACAGTGCTCCACACCCTACCTGATCATCCTTGTAACCTCATGACAAATAACAACGCTTGCTCATGAATAGGTTCTTCAGAAACTCACACCTCTGACAATAAAAATCAGCACAAAAAGCAACAAAACAGTCCATTTGCTCTTATCATTATCACTGCATCAGTAAGATTGTGATGTTCCTCTTGTCATTTTGTTAATTCAGTAGCTTTATCCACAAATGTAGAAAATAGAGTTTACCAATGAACTGCAGAGGAACCGCTTAAGAGATATTTAACCATCTGTAGGCTGAACATGTATTTGTGAGACTGAAGAGAATGTGGCTGTGTCTTGTGATCAGATTATAAGCTGCTGAGCAACTGTTTGGCTGCATAAGCAACATCTGTGAACCACTGATGGCTGACAGAAAAATGCTCAGACATCCTCCTCAGTCATTCATGGTGCTTTCAGAACACAAGTGAAATAAACAGGGTTCACCTCTCAAGATGGAGATCAGAGTTTCTGCGTCCTTTAAATTTAAATGACAAAAGAAATGTACCAGCCAGTTCAAGTGACATTTAGATGCAGATAACTTCAAGGTCATTTGATGAGAGCTATGGAAATTTATCAAGGATTAATACACTATTTTCACAGGTATGATTAAATGAATCTTGAACTTCCACTTTTAAAAGCTCTTCTTAGTAAATATCCATAAACACATTCATGAAGTTTTTTTAAAAACACAATTGTTCTAAGAAATTCAGAAGTCAAAGCTTTCAATCAAAAAACCAGCAGAAATTGCAGTGGTTCCCTGCTGTATCACTCTGCTGGTACTTGAGGGATGCTATCTTTCACACAGGTCTCATGCACCAACAGGCCTCACTGTCCTCCATATCCTACATCAGGGTACCAAGGAAGCTGGTCACATGAGTTCACATTGTCCCTTTCTATAGTGTCTCAGTCCATGGCTAAATCCTACATTTTAGCTTCTCCATACTTCTCCTTTGCTCCTGTCCACACTTCAAGATAGCTGGTAGCTCTCTAGAGTTAGCCACTGCACCTTCTGACTTGCCTCAGCCAAGAGGGTTCTTAAAACACAGCACTGCTCATCTCATCTCAGGCAGCTTTTCTGCACAAGGCGAATTAGCAGTTTTTCCAGTGTAAACATTCTCCAGAATTATCAGGTAATGTTTTTAAAGATAAAAGGTAAAAACAAAACAACACCACCAGAGAACATACAGCTTTGCTTCTTTACTCCTCGCTTCAATATTAAAGAAAACAATTTTTGTTGGGTAACACAAAGCGGTTGTTACTGCTGTGCATGCCACAACAAAAAGTTGTTTTGGCAAGCATTCACAAATGGCCGGGAATTTCAGGGATGGAACAGCAATGACAATTTTTGTCTTGAAATACGGTTCTGTCATAAAATACCATGAGCAAAGTGCTGAGACAACAAAACTAATAGATTACTCACTTAACGATCCCTATTAGAGGCCCACGAGAATGGAATAATTTGATTGGGCTAACTTCATATACTGGAGAAGAAACAGGAGCTACACCATCTTCTTTTAGAACTGTAAAAAAAAAAAAAAAAAAGAAAAAAGAAAGAAAGAAAAAGAGATAAGATGAACTTACAACATCAGGTTGGAAAAGTCCTCTAAGACCATCTAGTTCAGCAACCCATTTATCCAGCACCAATATTTCCACACTAACAATGTTCCTCAGCACCACATTCATACACTTCCTAAACATCTCCAGGGACAGCGACTCCACCACCTCCCTGCAGCCTGCACCAGCACCTCACCACTCTTTCCAAGAAGATGTTTTTCCCAATTTGCATCCTGATCCTCCCCTGGCACAACTTGAAACCATTCCCTCTCATCATATCACTATTACCTGGGAGAAGAGGCCAACTCCCACCTCACTACAACCTTCTTTCAGGCAGTTGTAGAGAGTGATGAAGTCCCCCCTGAGCCTCCTCTTCTCCAGACTGAGCAATCCCAGTTCCCTCAGCTGCCCTCCATAAGACTGGTGCTCCAGACCCCACAGAGATGGCTTTGTTACCGTCTCTGGACACGCCCCAGGGCCTCAACATCTTTCTTGCAGTGAGGGACCCAAAACTGAACGCAGCACTCGAGGTGCAGCCTCACCAGAGCTGAGTAGAGGGATGATCACCTCCCGGCTCTAACTTGCTACACTATTTCTGATGGAATCTGAATATTTCTCGGAGATGCTGCAGCCTAAAATGTCTGCTCAGGAAACTCCAGGTTACCAGTGTTTGCTTCTGTATTGTATTATCACCTCTTTGATATATATATATATATATATATATATATATTATTTTTTTAAATGACAGACGATTTTTTATCTGCTTAAATACTTCATTTTACGAATAGAATACCATCAAGTCCAAAAAACCATGAGAAAACAATATGGAGCAGAAGTAGCAGAACACTGTGCCATAGAAACCTCAGCCCTACAAACTGGATGTTGGTCAAACAGCAAACCAAACAAAAAAAAAAATGTTTCACTCTTCTCCTGTTCCCTTTAAGATCTTAGTTTTTCAATTTGTTGTGGAGATGTAGAAACAAGGACAATAGTTTACTGTTTTGAACACTAAAAAGGAGAAAAGATATCAGGGAGAAGTTCCTGGAAGGGATCAGAGAATGTACTGTCATCCTCACAGAACAGGTTTTTGCCTTTTCGTGACTTGCCCAACTCCAAGTGTATTCATGATTCCTCTGGAATACAACAACACTGACTGAATAATAGATAACTGCATTGGAAAGGACAGCCTCGTACACTCAGGGAAACAGGACTGGCTTCTGGCCTCCCTCACACACCCCGCACTGATTATGCACCCCAACAACCCTTTTTCATTTCACCCTACAAAGGCAGTCACGGACACAGCTGTGTTTTGAAAGTGATCCCCACACTTCTTGGCCTTTTATGTTTGCACTGCCAACATACAATTCAAGGGGCAGCAAATCTCCTCTCTGAATCAAAGATCTTCCTCACAAATACAGCACAAGCAGAGGAAGAAGTCACAATATTCATGTTGTGCCCCTATTACAACATGAAATACTACAACAAATAAAATAAACAAGAAGAGATACCTCCTATTTGTTGTCCTTTTCTCAGCAAAATACATGTCTCTTTAAAACCATCACCTGCCTGAGGCTCTCATCGCCACAGATGTTTTAATCTACTTTGATGGGTTACCAGACCTCTTTTTCTCAGAGTTCCTCAAGTTTAAGTAGCCTCAAACTCTTCCATCCTGTTCACAATAGGACACGATTTACTTGTGACATCCTCTGAGTGTTGATGAAAAGATTCTGAAAGAGGCAAACGAAGTGCACGCAGGTCCTATGGTCCTCCAACAATACAAAAAGTCACGCTAAGTCAGAGTCCACCAGTAAGAGTCTCCTTACAAGATCACCCGTCCATGGTTTACTAATCTGTCCAAACCATACTAATATGGAAGGTCAACATTACGCAATGCAGATGTTCCAGTATGCAGTGAGCAAAGCACTTTCAGTAGTGAATCCTTACCTAGAATCGTTCGAGGATTCTTTTTTCAAGGCAGATACTGTAAAGGTTAGAGAGTAAAGAAAAGTTTTGCTCAAAACACAAGACACAACTTATTGGGTTATACTTTACAAACTAGCCTGTAGAAGACCAATGCAGTTGATTAGAGAAATTACTGCAGGACTTAAGAGCTGCTAGAGTAAACCTGCAGTAAAAGAAAGTATAACTTTAGCTGCACTCCAGAACAGCCCAGTTTTAAGCCGCTTCCACTGAACATTGAAAATTATTTCAAGTATTGTCTGCAAGAACACAGGGACCTAGAAATTTCAGAAGTTATTAAGTTATAGCTATAGTCATAGTTTATCCGTGTTCTCCTGGCTGCATGTAGTCATGAGTGATTATTCTCATTTTACCACAGTCAGCGCTGTTAAGTGCAGCAATTCAGCTACACTGATGAATTACAACTTCTGCTCCGAAAATGAAGATGAGCAAGGAGGGTGGGAAGGGAAAACAGCACAGTTACCACAATTTACAAACAGAATTCACTTCCTTCTCCGCTGTTACAAAATTCAACAGATTTCAAAGCTGCGATAGTCTGATTTAGGTTTTGAAAGAGAAACTGAACATCCCATATCTGCTTAAGCCTTCAAAGTACCCATCTGCCTCTTCAGTTTTGTTAGATTTATAATACTGAATCAGCAGTCTCACCCCCTGCCCTCTGAAATAAAGTGTTCCACCAATCCTTTAATGCATTTCCATCCATTAGTGCATGGGCATGGCATCTGCAGTAGAATCCAACAATCACCACCAAATGACCTACCCACGCCTTGTAAAAAGAGCTGATCTGAATTAATAAACATGTTTTCTTTATTTTGAATGGCTGTACTTATAGAACAGGTACTGTACAGACCCAGCTGTACCACAACACTGACAGAAGACTAACACCAAACACTGAAGGCACTGCCACGTGATCTTATGCTGTAAGGAAAGCCCTGAGTAGCAACTGAAGCTTTATTCTCAGGTCAGTGATAGACACCAGGAGTTCATATGTGTATGAGTTCCAATTAGGAAATTCAGCTTTTCAAAAACCAGAGTTAAACACATTAAAGGCTGCTGATTAATAACTTCACAACATAGAAAGCTGTTGGTGACAGGTACATTCAGTGGAATTCAGGTAGAACTTCCACATGCAGAAGATCATTAACAAAGTTCAATTTGCTACATCGAATAGCCACTAACAGAGCCAACTAAGAAATACCAATTTTATGTACAAATATCAGTCTTCTGGAGGTGAGTTCTTGCACACTTTAGAAGTACCTGAACAATGAATAATTGTCTAAACTGAAACAAGCAAGCATCCATTTTTCAAGTTAACATGGGATAGACTCTCTGCACTTAACATTTACTGTTTCAACTCCTCAGGGGGAGATGAGCAATTGCTTGTGCAACACCTTGTTATAAATCTAGATAACAAGTATATGTGTGTGTGTATGTATATATACATGCCATCGTCATTATGCTTTTTCTTTTCTCTATCTTTGTAAGTAGTTTTATCCCAATTTTTTCCCATTCTCTCCCCCAACCCACTGAGGATGGGGGAGTAAGTGAACGACTGCGTGGTGCTCGGCCATCTGCTGGGTTAAACCGCAACACATCTCTGTATCTTAAAACAGAAAAGCGAGACTAGATTTTTCTGTTCCTAAAACTTCTGTTGTGTACTGTACCTATCACCTGAAGGTAACTGACACAAAATCAGCAGGTGAAAAAAAAAGACAACAGTTAGCTCAGTGGTTTTATTTTTTCATCTCGTTTTTTTTTTTTTAAACCAACTGATAAAAATGCAGCATCTTCTGTAACTTGTGGCGATGATCCTTGATGCTAAAAGTGAGCTCTAAAAGCATGCTTGGGGACTAAAAACATGCAATGTATGAATAACAATAAAAAAAAAAAACCAGCCAAAAAACTGACATATTGTAAAAGATTTCTTCCTTTAAGATCATTTATAAAACATACCGAGTATCTCTGTGTCACGTAAGCGGATTCTGTCCGAAAGTGTTCATTTAACTTGATAATGAGTGTTACAAAATTCAGTGCAATCCTATTTATTAAAGGCAGCCGTTCAACTTCACAGGAAAACGGACAGATTAGATCAAGTTTACACAAGCATTTTCTGACCTACTGACAAAGAATGTATGTACAGCGTACAGCACCTACCTGGCACCAAAGCATGAAGTTCTCACATTTTATTGCTAAAGCAATCACAAAAGCATTGAGTTTGAAATTTCAGCGGGATTCTTCCAACCAAAACATTTTCCCCCTCCTTAACCGACTATAACATTTGCAGAACACAAAGACAAAATGTAGGCTTCTATGGTTTCAAGGAACAGAATAATCCAAACTGGGAAATTCAAGACCAGAAGTAAAGCTGCCTGTAAAACTGTACAAAGGCAGATCTCACTACAGATGCATCTCCCACTGCTGGAAAAGCAAATGAGCTTGCTGTTCCTACTTACAGTATTTATAGGGCATTTTATAGATCTATATTACAGCACCAGAACTCCCTCCTCTCACCCCCATTCTCATAAGCAATGCTTCCCTCTTGCTGCTTCCACATTCCATCACCTCATTAGTTAATTATTGCTTAAACTCAAACATACTCTACCTGCATGTGTTATAATGGAGACTTTGTTTTACTTTCTCATACACAAGAACACAACTGAACTACAAAGCTAGAAAGGTACAATTCAGGCAATTATAATTTAATTACTATCAGGCCTTTAGCCTTTAGGAGAACATCATCAAGATCATAGTGGGCTTTTCGCATCCTAATTAGAACAAAACTGTTAAACGTATGACAGACACATTAGGAAGCAGAACAACTCCTACAAGATAACTGACTTTCCTTCTCCTTGAACACACGATGTAAAGGACAGCTCAGACTCGGAGGTGCTTGCAATAGCCCAAAGCCAACACCTCGCTTCTTGCAAGGAGATGGTAAACAATTGCTACAAAACAGCACGCTGACAAAAGAAACACATTCTTGCTATGTTACACTGTTGTAACTTAATGTCTGGATGAACATAAAAGCTCCTGAACACTACATGGACTCAGGACTCCAACCACAATTCAATGCACTATTAGGGCTGCTTCTCCCTTGCAAGCCAGGAGGAGCCAGGTGATAAATCACCTAATCCTCTCTGCACACAGTGAGCTTGGATACAAAAGAGCTATGAAACCCTGTTCCTAATGTTTACAACATTTGATTACTGGTGCCTACTGCAAACAGAGTTGCCAGTTAATATTCATCAGTAGACATCATAGTGTCAAGGGTAAAGCCGTAAAAAAATAAAAAAACACTCCTTAAAACCATTGCTGCTAATAGATAAATCAACCCCCATGCATTTCCCTAGATTTATGCACTTCAACAACTGCCCTGCATGGAAGGAAGCCTAAAATAGAATGATGACACAGAAAAGGGCCATTTCTACCACTGACTTGCATCACACCTCCTGGAGCTCCACTGAAAGGAACGCCAAGGTTTCACAAGTAAGTACAGTTGCTCAAAGCAAGTCTCAGTATAAAGCAGCAATCTTCATTAAGATCCATCTGTAAGCAGCTCGTCATTCATTTGAGCAATGTCTTCCAGCAAGAAATGAGACCCTGCAAGATTACACAAAACTCCAAGGATGAACAAAAATACAGAGCAACTCAGGAAGTACACTACTCACAGGCAAAAACCCCGAAGCACCATCCTAACCTTCCATCTCTTAAATATAAGCTGACAAAACACGCTGGAGGAGAAATTACGGGAACATCTAAGGAGAAGTGACAATTATCACTGAAAAGGGATCCCAGCAAACTGCAGAAGCTCATCTTAAAAGCAGCGCACAACACAAGGAGCCCTTTTTGCTGTTCTGGTTCCTACTCAGTCATCTCTGATGTTCTGAGTCAAGAACCTGACAATCTCTGTAATTGCAGTAAAAAAATTAAAAGGTATTTCCAAATAGCTTCCCACGCTCAGAGACGGAGACTCTCCTGGGTCTGCTCAGAACACCCAACCTCGAGCCAATGACAAAGCTGCAAAATATACCTAGAGTATCTTCTCAGTGTCATCCAACAGCAAAACTTAGTTCCACCCGAGCTTTATTTTCAGGTTTCCTAAGCAGAATAGGTGTAAGACTTCTGCTTTTTAGCATCTTCCAGCTCTGACTCAATTATGCCGTGCCTCAACTGCAAGGAACACAGTGCAGGGACAGCTTACAGAATTAGCATATGAGAAGAGGTATGCAAATAAAAGCTGTTTATTTTGCAAAGGGAACCACTGTATTATTAAATTCTTCAACTAAAATAATCATTACAAGTAAACGTCAAAGAACACCTTGACCATTCTTCCACCTTAAAACTGCATCAGCAGCAGTGTAAGAACAGCATGCATGAAAGAACAAAGGCAACACTCTGACCACGGTAGAACAAAGGCAAGCAAAGGTGAAAACCACATCACAAGAGTTCAGAAAGGTTGCAGATTCTACCAAAGGAAGGCAGGCTATACATATTGATTTGCTCAGATTTGGCTCCAATTCATATTCTTCCAACCTCTTAAACCAGAGGAGCAAAGCAAAGCAATTAAATAATCCCATTCAGAGAGAGAGAGAGAGAGAGAGAGAGAGAGAGAGAGAGAGATTGTTTGTTTTGTTTCAAGTCATACTCAGCACAAATTCTTATATAACACAGACTTTTTTTTGTCAAACCACACCCGTTTTTCTACTCTTCCCGAAGCTTTACTCTGCTTAATATTTTTGAACAATAGGTTATAGTCACTTATAGCACAGGTAATAAAGCAGTGCACACCAAACACCATGAAAGCATGAGGGCAGTTTACAAATACATGCTCTACCAAAATTATATGCAGAATAAATACAGTAAGCTTTTGCTCAAGTTTCTTGTTTGTAAAAATGGGCTCCCAACAGTGCTGACACAAGAACTTGCATCAGATGGGAAATGCAGGTCAACAATTTCCCTAGTTTCTCGGTGATGTAACTGATCTGCCCCATGCCATTCAAGGACCAAGTTCTCTCTTTGCCCTCATCCTTCAATTTTGAGGCATCTTTCTGGGCCAGAGGGATGTATGGAATTATACTCCCATTTTATTTCAAGTGTGATGTGTTCACAGCATTTCAGAGCTCAGCATAATGGTTAGTCAATGGCTGCAGTGTCCAGTTGTTACCTTGGTTCACGTTCCACTCATTGTAACACTGCAATCAGCTGTACCAGCACCAATGCAGGCACATTATTCTCTCACCCCACTACTGACAGCCTATCTTAGCATCAATTTGTAGATTTATTTTGTGTTTCTCCTCCAAGAGAATGACATTTGTCTCAGCTTCTGTCATGTAATCACACCACGGCAGCTTCAGCCTTCTTTTTTCCCCCCAGAGATTTGTTTTAGTTATTAATGAAGCAGCAGTGTTATTTTTCTCAGGTGGAATTGTTATAAAGCAACTTAATGAGTAATAATAACTATAAAGCTGGCAAGCCCAACATAGATCATTTTGCTCCATACTGTTAAGGAAGAATGTTTGAAAAAGAATATTCACTTCATTTAATTAGATACAGAGGAAGAAGACTTATAAAGTCTTACTTATTCTTCTTTTAACTAACTTCTGCAACTTTTTGTATGGTATTGATCTTATTACAGCAGAAAACAACCTCCGAAGTGATTTTAAATGTTCCCTTTCATATTGCAGTATTTGTTTAAAGAGCAAAAATGTGCGCACAAGATACGGCATTTATCGAAAAGCACATTCAGTTCCTTGGAAAACAACTGAGAGCAGATGAGCTGTTTCCATGATATCGTCATCCCCTTTTCTTAAACATTCCATAGGAAAGGCAGAAAAGATATACTCCTGTATTAAAACAAAACTATCCAGCATTTTCCCAGCATGAACTCTGGAGACAGTAGCAAGACAATCCTAAGAGCTACTACTCAGCCAAACTGGATGAAGCACACTATTAATTCACATCACATTCAAATGTATTTTTGCGGGGTTTTTTCGGCAAAGAACCTTTACCACCAGTCTGCCATACAATAAGAGTATGAAAGCCACACAATTCTTTTAATGTCCTCAATAAAATGGTAGAGACTATTAGACAAGGAAAAGCGAGTCAGAAAAAAATTCGCTATCCATCCCAGACACGTAATTGATTTCAGAGGTCCATTTTCATGTTCATCTATCATTTTGCCTTAAATAAAATCCCATTACTTCAGCTTCACAGGTGGACTGGAAAAGATACAGAGAGCTCATAAATTAACACCACCCAAATATATACGCTACATACAGAGCCGTCAAGTCCCACACGTTGAACGTTAAACTCAATCTGCAGCTCCCAAGTTATAATCTTTATCGTGATGCAGCCTCTCACACTGAGAGTGCGGCACAGGCACTGCTGAGCACCACATAATCCAGTATGTAGTCTTCACAGCAAACCCAAGCAGCTTCGTCTCCAGCAGGAGAGGAGGCCCAAGCCCAGCAGAAACCACGACATTGTGCTGGACTATGTGGCTGAGAAGCCTTGAGCACGAGGCATGGACACTTCCATAGGACCCAGTGCACAGTGCTCACACGCCAGCACTCCAGAGCTGATGATAAACCTGGAAGCACATCCAGCAAGGAGGAGTCATTTTTGTCCCTGTTTCCATTCCACTCCTGCTACACAGCCTCCCCTACCTAATTCTCAGCAGTATATTCTGAACTTCAAGGACAGGAAAAGTACCATTTTCTCTTTTATTGGTATACTCAAATTTTCTATTTGTTTACATTTGGTAATTTACACGTACAGCATTCATTCCACAACTTGTACAGCTACTTCCATAGGCACCAATTAGGAGGCGAGTCCCATTACATTACCCCTACATCCCAATGGTTTTACAGTACAAACCTACATTCATTATTTTCAAGCATTACTCGCCTCTACACTACCCACCTTTATACATTTTATAGTGCAAGTCACTCCCCAGACCTGGCAACACCTACAGTTGTTGGGTGGGTGGTTAAGAGTGCACAGGGCACAACAAACCTCTGTGCTTTTTAGTGGGGGCTTCTTTTGCAGCTATGCTGTCCTTCACGAGCTAAGGAGAGATCACAAATTATCAAAACCAGGAAGGAAGCAAAAAAGTTCTATTAAACCCTAAGGAACATCAGAAAAATCTAAAAAAAGGTCGATAGTCACTAAGTGAGAACCACAGTGACTGTTCTCATAGTCCTGTAAAAACCTGAAAGCTTACAAAGTGTTTGTAAGAACTAGTATTTTAAAAGTTGTTGATGTTAAAGTTAGAAAATACATTCAGTGAAATAATTCATTCCTATTTTTTTGTAGTTGGAACGATCTTTTTCCACTAGCTTTGGAGCTCCATGTAGGCCAATTATTTGAAAGGACAGCGTGGTTCCTCTTTGCTAATTTCTTTGAAGAAGAGCAAGCTAACGAGCCTGGTCTGCCATTTCATTTTCATTGAAAACACCCAACAATAGCTCAAACGTTATTTTAAGTGAACATAACTGGAACGGTCACACAAAAGGTCACCCATTTTACTGGTGTGGAAAAATACAGGATAGGCTTCCTGGTCTCCCAGGGTTGTTCAGTACTTTGCACAATCAAAGTCGAGTAGACTTTGGCCTTAATACAAATACTTTCCTATCTCCCCTCACCCAGACACGTTTCCAACACAGTTTTAGCCACTGCTATTTTATAATAACTTGCGTAAATCAGTTTTATTTACCCCACGAGAAAAAGTCAACAACAACAGCAACAAAAAGACAAACATCTCTCAGTCTCCAAACTTATAGATAAAGCAATTCTGAATTTCAAATAAATTAATTACAAGTATACACGCTGCTTTTTTTCCCCCCTGTGAGTCACAATTTGAGTCAGCAGAAGCAACTACAAAACAACTGTGTTGACAGAAGTAAGGGAAGTAAGGTCATGTTTCTCAAATATGCTTCTCATTCACAGAGCTTCAGGCAAGTAAAACATCAATGTGTACACAATTACTGAAACGTTTAATAATCTCCCAACAACAGGAACAGCTATTTGGTTAGGAAAAGTAGAGTCACGGCTCACATTCTGAAAAGACAGTTTCTTTATTATTACTGTGTGCATCCCATCCTGCCATCTTCACACTGAAATTTGTTTCTATTTATAACTGTGTTATAAATAGTTTCTAAAGGAAGTCAAGCAACCAATTTGGTGTCTGTATGTGACATTTCAGCCCTCCGTGTTTTTCAAGAAATAGTTCAATGATTCTAACTCATGTTGCTGTGCCATAGGACCTCTCTTAACCGTGCCTGTTCTACATTTGAGGTTCTAACTTTGAAATTCCTCGTGCCTGGCTGCCACTCTTCTACTTGCATCAAGCTCACATCCTACAAAATCGGGGACAGAAATATGTATAGCCTCTTACCCACGTATATCAGATGATGTTCCACCTACAGCTCTCTCCTTTTTCCTGCTCTTTACTGTAGGTTTGAACTGAACAGCCGTCCCACAATTCCTTTAAACTTTGGAAACTCTTTAAAGCCTTATATTACGCTCCTGCGCAAGCTACATCAGGTGATGTCAAACAGGTCTTCCACAGCTCTTAGTCTCACATCCACCCACGAGCATACCCTTACTTGCTTCCTAGAATAACATCTCCAAATTATTAACAGCTTTGAATTGTTTTCATTTTCCTTACTACTTTCACCTTGCCCAGCAGCTTGGCAAAAAGCACCAAGCAACATGGAGACGCGTTACCAGAGTCCAACTGCAGGCCCACACTGATTCCCATCACTGGTCCCACCTCCAACCGCCTGCTGCTTCCCATCAGACCTGCATGGCTACAGCACAGCTGGACAACACTGCCCCTCTCCTGAGAACTGACCGAGTGGTTCAGAAGTTACTGGCAGGGTGGGAGGATGAGCTAGTGGACAGATGGATGGACAGATGGAGTAATTGCATAAGATGCTCCTCTCAAACTAAATTAAGACTTTCGAGTCCTACCTGTTTCACCAAGCACTTCAGCTGCCCTGGCCTCTCCCCTCTTCAAGGTTTTCCATTTGATAAAAGGTGATACTGCATAAAGTAGCAGCTTCAGTCCATAGACTTAGCAGATCAATGCAGCACTGACTGTACATCACGATGTACAGCTATCACACTCCATAAATAACCATCTTGGAACACAAGCTGTACCCAAACAAGATTTCACAGTTAAGTAGAAAAATAAAGGCTGCTTAAAAACATTATAACGGTATGTAATCAAAAACATCCTTTATAATAATAATGCCAACAATAACGGAGAAAGGAAAAAAAAAACAAACCTTGTGTTTCACAAAACACAGAAAATGTACAGAAGAAAGACTACTATCCATTAAAGGAACTGCAAAGGCGGTTAGCATTTCAGCAGCATAGGACTGTGTGAAGAGATGGAGGAGAAGCTATGCTAGATAAGCAGATGGATCAGGAACGTGTGAAAAGGTCCATAAGGTAGGCTCAACTTTCTGAAGTATGAAACTTCTCAAGTGAGCATAGACTCAGTGTAGGTGTTTTCATACAAGGATTAGTTTTGGTGACAGGCTCGTTTGGTGGTGGTTTTTTTTTTTTCTTTTGCAGCTTTTCTTCCTTTTTTAAAAGCTTGAGGTAGGTAGATAACAGCATTCTGGAATGGGGAGAACGGTTTGAGCTGGAAGGGATCCTTAAAGGCCATCTGGCCCACCTCCCCTGCAATGAACAGGGACACCTACAGCCACATCAGGGTGCTCAGAGCCCCATCCTGCCTGAGCTTGAGTGTCTCCAGGGATGGGCATCCAGCGCCTCTCTGGGCAACCTGACCCAGTGCCAAATCACCCTTGTAAAAAAAAACTTCCTTATAATCCAGTCTAGATCTTCCCTCTTCTAGCTGGAAGCCTTTTTTTCTCCTTGTTCTACCACAAGGGACTCTCCTAAAGCAACTGTCAACTATATCTTCATCTTCCAAAAAGGCTGGAAATATGTTTGCAGGTTAAGCAAACAACAACAGCCTTGTGAGCACCGCAGATTAACGGCATGGGGGAAAAAAAATTGTAGAAGAATACAATCCAACTCAAAAAACTTAACATGCTTGCATCATTAGCTTATCATTGCTTCTTGTGGGCTGAATTTCTCCCTCCAAGTGCATAAAAGAAGATAGGGCAGCAGTGTCATTAAAGCAAGCAGAGTACAGTAAAAGAAAAAAAAAAGCATCATAAATAGTGAAGAAAATCTAAATTTTACATCACTTCATCCCAGCAATATCTCAGCAATACTTATTTTTTTTTTAAATGAAAACATCTCTTTGATCAGATGTAAATGGACAGCCCTCTGAGTTCCCTTTCAAAGGGAACTCCGTGCACAGGCACAATTGGACAGGTCTTGAAGGAGAACCATCTTGCAGCATAGAACGTATTGCCAAAAGAACAGAGTAAACCGTCAGGAACGCCACTCTCTTAACCAATAATAACAGCTAAAAAGCATGAAATTGGCCTCTTACATCTTGATGCCAATTCTCACCTCAAAATACGCAAAGCAATCAGATTAAAAAACAGTAGCAAATGGTTGGGGGGGGGGGGGAGGGGGGCAGGGTGGGTTTAACTCAATATTTATTAGTAGATACATCCTCACTTTGGTCAACACCCATCCTGCAGTCAAGAAGCACACCACTGAAAACAAGCCTACATTCTCAGATTCACAACTGAAACATTAACACCTACCCTGGCTGCTATGACAATTGCTTATACTTTGATCGATAGAGACTTTTACTTTGGAATGAGGAGTATTATGCGTAAGTTAAACTTACTACTATTGCACTTGATAGCTAACACAAAAAGAAAGTTACATCACAAATGTGTACCCATCCCCTATATCCAGGGTATACAGAACATACTTGAGAGCTGCCAGCACGCCTGCCAACTAATTTCAAATTTGTGTTTTTCAAACATCAATTAAGACGCAAGATTCAACCATTTGTCTGCTATTTGAGATGCCATGCATTCTGACAGGCCCAAGATCTCTTCACCTCTAACTGGAGTCACACAACTGCCCCACTCCCATATGCACTTCCACATAAGCAGTATCAAGGAAGCTGAGCATATGCTTAACCGATGACGTGCTCACAAATATTCACTAAAAAAAAAAAAAAATGCTGCCAAGTGTTAATGATAAAAAAAGTAGAAGAAGAAATCTACCTTGGAATTTGTTTTGAGCTAGTACCGAGTTTTTACTGAGTGCAGCAGGTCAGCAGGAATTTAGAATGAGTGTAACAGCTCTCACAAGGGCTTTGAAGAAGAGATCACTCTGTCAAATACTCATCGTACAGGCAGTTTGATTTTGCTACTACTTTTTCAGATAACAGCTGAGAATATAGCGTATAGAAAATCTCAGTCTCTATAAAACAATCGGCCTTTGGAAGATGCTGAACAAACTACATTACATTTACTCAGGGAAGACTGCTCTGATGAACCTGCAATCACAGAATCACAGAACTGTAGGAGTTGGAAGGGACCTCCAGAGATCATGGAGTCCAACCCCCTGCCAAAGCAGCTCCCTAGCCCAGGTTGCACAGGTAGGCGTCCAGGCGGGTCTTGAACATCTCCAGAGAAGGAGACTCCCCCACCTCTCTGTGCAGCCTGTGCCAGTGCTCCGTCACTGCGCTGTGAAGAAGTTCCCACGCACACTAGCACAGAACTTCGTATGCTTCAGTTTGTGGCCATTTCCCCTTGTCCTATCGCCACACATCGCTGAGAAGAGTCCGGCCTCATCCTGCCTCTTAGATATTTACAGACATGGATCAGATCCTCTCTCAGTCTTCTATTTTCAAGGCTGGACAGCCCCAGGTCTCTCAGCCTTTCCTTATAAGGGAGGTGTTCCTCGCCCTCTATCATCTTTGTAGCCCTCTGCTGAACTCTTCCCAGGAAATCCCTGTCGTTTTGTACTGGTGAGCCCAGAACTGGCCACAATACTCCAGGTGAGGCCTCACCAGGGCAGAGTAGAGGGGGAGGATCACCTCCCTTGACCTGCTGGCCACGCTCTTTTTAATGCATCCCAGGATCCCATTGGCCTTCTTGGCCACCAGGGCACACTGCTGGCTCCTGGTCAACCTGTCTTCCACCAGGACACCCAGGTCCCTCTCCTCAGAGCTCCTCTCCAGCAGGTCACCCCCCAGCCTGTACCGGTACGTGTAGTAATTCCTCCCTAGGTGCAAGACTCTACACTTGCTCTTGTTAAACCTCATCTGGTTCCCTTCTGTCCAGCTCTCCACCCTATCCAGGTCTCACTGAATGGCAGCACAGCCTTCCAGCGCGTCAGCCATTCCTCTCTGCTTTGTATAATCAGCAATTAACATGACATGCTACAGTACTCAAGATAATCTCACCAGACATGTTGAAATTTGTTGTAAGAGCTAGCACAGAGGAGTATGCACATCCCTTCAGCAAGCTGCTGAAACTTACCCACTCCAGATCTCACACTGGCACACTGCTTCCTCTCCACCAACACCTTGGAAAATCCACAAGAAAAGGGAGAGGAGAAAAAAAAAGCACACACACACACTGCAAGTCTGCAATGTTCAGGGCAAACAGGGCATTCTGCTGCACCGACACCAGCACAGGGCACGTGGGCAAACGCAGTGAGTTTGTGACATGTCAATCTCATCAAGAAAAAAAAAAAAAACAACTTAAGATGATGAAATACAGCAATAAGCAGGGAACTTGTAAGCAGAAATATCTCATGTTCAACTCAAAAAAAAACTGTTTCAAGCATAAAACGTTGGAGTCTAAAGTTTCACTTGCAAATGCAAGGCTTAAGAAGTTCCGACTTAGCAGTTATTTTTGTGGCTTTTAAACAGATTGGCTCCAATAAGGTGAAGTGCTGCCCAGCCTACCACAAGCAGGCCAAACAGAGCTATCAGCCTTCCCGAGGCCAGAGAGGGACGAGGCCACAAAGCAACGCAGCGATGTGCACTCCAGCAGTTATTTCCTACTCCACACATATGGAGCCCCACAGCTGAGTAGTTGCCATCTTCCTAAGTACTAAGCTCACTCCAAGTAAACCAAGCACTCAGCAGAAGTGCAAGTGATCCTGTGCCAGATGGTTATCCCAGATAATTATCAGATTGGTACGAACTTAGGGGGGAAAAAAAAAAAAAGTCAATTCAGATCACAGAAAACTTCTATGAGCTTGAAAGCCAAGCTGTTAGGTGGGGAGATCAAAGAAAACATAGTTCAAATGAACCAACCTACGTAAGAATTTTCTATTATAAAAACATCAGCATCAACTTATCCGAATTCTTTAGGAATGCAGAATGCCTGCAGTACTGCAGGGCGGTTAAACATTGACATCCACTTATGAAGAAGTGAAAAATTTTGTTTTCCTATTCAAGCCCTGAGAAGTTTTTTTGTACATAGGCTAGCTGAATCGGTGTTTGGTTCTCCTGTACCCTACAGCCACATCCCCCCCTTTTCCTTCAGCTGCTTGAAGCAGGGTGTTACCATTCACATCTGTATTTCTGTAGTCATCTCTTAAAAAAGATTAACAGAGACAGTGACACAGCTCACCAGAATAATGGAGCTTTGTGTGGCTTTGTGTGGCTGGCACAACTACAGCTCAGTTCAGAACTGATTCACATTCTGTTTTTTCACAGGGTAAATTTGGTGGGGTTTTCATTTGTTTATTCTAAATGTTGCCAAGCAACTATTTTTTAATGAATGCCACCCTTTTTTCCCCCCCCGAAATAAACATCAGCATGAAGCTGTGTTATGGTTGAAGACACACTGGCTAGAGGGCTAAATTTCAAGAGGGCTCAAGCAGCTCACACTTGAAGCCCAAGTCTGAAACCAAGCTAGACCACATTAACACCTCTTCTGAAGTAACGTTAGAAAATAAATCTAATTGCAGGAATGCTAGAAATCAAAGCTCCTAAAAAAACAGGAACAGAAGTAAGTGCTGCAGAAAGTCATCACATTCCATATGCGCTTTCTTAATTTTAAGAGAAATGGAAGACCAAAGCAACAGGTTATTTTAACTACACAGCAACAACACGTAACTTAGGCATCAGTCCCCACACGAGCACAGAAGCAGAGCACAACTCTAATAACCTGAAAGCCCTGATGGACAAGTTGCTTTTTTTTGGAAGGCTATTTTGCCTACAGGAAACAGGCATGGAAGTTCCACGGGAGCTTATTCCTACACAATTCAGAAAATACACACAAGAAACATACGTGTGTTAAATACACACTGTGTGTATATATACATATATATATATCCACATATGCATACAAAAATGTGTATGCAATGTTTCTATAACAGCAAACATTCAAGTGTGTAGGACTTGTTACCATGAAAGATGGAAAGAAGTAATATCAAGATAGTAACAGTTATGCTAAAGCATCTTATTTAATACAGTGACAAAGAAATGCATCAATATTGCATTCTAAACAAATAATTCTAGGTTGACAAGACGGACACACCAGCACTGCGAACATTCACGGGTTCAATCAATACTTAATATTATGAAACTAGACAGACTCAGCATGAGGGCTGACATTCCAGCAATGATTTTCTCTGTTCATTTATGCATTGTTTTAATGCTCACTTTCGTTCACATCGGGAAATTAATTCTTCCTGTTTCTGATGCAGAAAGCTGATATTACGATTCACAAGGAAACCTCCTTCCACCTGGTACTACACCTGAACGGTCTGACAAAACAAACAAGTGAGTGAAGAAAAAAGATGTGGCCTTACAGTAAGAATGTAGAATTTGGAAACGGGGATTAAACTCTCCTCCTCATCACATTACCTACACTCCTTAGCGATAGCAAATCACTGATCGTTCTCACGCCTTGACTTCCTGATGTGAATAATAATGAGCTCAAAACCTAGAGTCGCTAGGTTTAGCTCACGAGCAGTGCTAAAATTCATTAAGCTGCTATTTGAGAGCCTATGAGAAATACATGCCATCCCAGTGCTGCTCACAGCATCTTCACTCATCCTCCATGTCAACTCATTGTAAGAGCAGACTCACGTCTGTGCTCTGCTCAGAGTACAGTGCTCTAACAAATTCTCATCAGTAAGAACTAGCACCTTGCCCTGCTCGATACCTAAGAAGACTGTAGGTTTCTCCTTCTTTTTCCCATGGAAGAGGGCTGTGGGTTCCAGAAAGAGCGTTAATTCTTACACGCAAACAGCCTGCGAGAGCATCCATATACGGTCAGCATTATAAATAGATGTTTTTATAGTGGAAGCTAACTGGCTTTTCGTTATGTATACAGAGAAGGGGCGTTTTCTGCATATAGGAATGATTCCCTTGTTCTACCTTCCACTTGTAGCCTTCACTCACCCCCCACAACCACAGAACAGCCACTGCTGGTGTCAGAGCCCACAAGCGCTGCCACTCAGCTACAACAGTGCTCCAATAGGTTTGCAACAGACTAGCTCAAACCTCCCTGTAAAAATATGCAAAAGGCTGCACAGTCCTCAGCGGCCATGAGATTTCGAATGCTATCCTGCAGATATTTCACCAATAAAAAAGGCTTATGAAATACTCCAGGGCTTTGTTAGGAATAGAGCTACAGTAAACATTCCTACATTTGAGTCTCAAAGCGTATTTTCTCCTCGACGTTTTTGAGCTAAACAAGAAGAACCCACGAGGTCGTTAAAATGGAACTGCTATTTCTTTGTTTAAACACTTCAAGGTTGGAAAACCAAGCCACTGACAGCGGGGTTAACAACAGGTCTGCTACAACTCCCAGCGTGAAGTCAGACAAAATGAATCAAGCCAAATCGTCCGGATGCTGCAACAACTGCAACATAAGTAAATAAGCAAATAGTCTGGATCATCTCTCAGATTCACGGAGGTTGTCAACATTCAGTAGCATCTGAAATTGGATGTAATACTGTGTTTTCGCTTTGTTGTTGTTTTCTTTTTTATTAACGGGTATTTTTAAATGCTGCTGGCTGCAGGTCTCAGCACCAGCTCACGTTAATCGGAAGCTTCAGTTCCAACTCGGCGGCGTAGCACTCGTGCCCTGCAGCACCCAATGGCCACAGCTTTACATCCTCCCTTCCTTACTGCTCTTTTCAGCCACCGCCACACATAACGCTGCTTTGCTGCGAATCAGAAAAATCTCAAGGGCTAAATATGGCAATGAGCTCTCCGATGCAGTTGTGATTTAACCCCCCCACCCCCCAAATGCTGCAGCTTTAGGTAAATGCTGACAAATAAGGCAAAAAGCCCATACTCCTATTACCCGGCCCACCTGTTAAAATGGCGCTTTGTGCTTCTACTCCAGGCAGGTACATCTTATTAAAAGCTCTCTGCTGCTCAGCAAGAGAACACACACACACACACACACACACACACACACACACACACACACACTGAGGACACTGCTGAAGAGGGTATCATTTCAGGCGAACGCAGAAAACTATGCGCCAGGATGGCTTTAACGCCCCAGGCTGAAACGCGGCGAGGGAAAAGCGAGAGCTCCGCACGCTCAGAGCGCGGCGGGCAGCGGGCACCGCGCTCGCTAAGGAAGCGCCGCCACGAGCGCCGACAGCGGGAGCCGGGGCAGCTCAGCATCCCCCGGCAGCAGCGCGCGGCCAGCGGGGCACGGCTCACGACTTGCCTCCCGCGGCACCTGAAGGCCGCCCACCGACGCATCTCACAACCCTCCTCGGCTCCGCGTCCTCGCGCAGCCGAAGCGAGGAGTTGGGCGGCTTGTGCCCGCCCGCCCGCCCCGCGGCCGCTCTCCCCCACCCCCACGCGGCACCACCCCGGGGCGCAGCCTGCCGGCAGCGGGACACCGGCGGGGGGCTCCGCACGGCGGGCTGCCTCGCCGGGGGCTGCCCTCTCCGCCCCCGCCCGCCTACCTGAGGGCAGCCGGCATCCATCCGCGCAGCCGCCTCCCGCCCTCGGACGGGAGGATCCCCCGCAGGATCTCCCCAGACGAAGGCGCAGCCGCTACCGCGAGGGAGCGCGCCCGCAGCCGAATCCCGGCGGCCGCGAGGAGGGCTGGGCGCCCGGTGACAGGTGAAGGCGGCCCTCGCGCCGCTCTCCTCGCAGCCGCCGCCGCCGCCGCCGCCGCCCCCTCGCTCCGTTCCCCCGCCCTAACGCGGCGCCCAACGCAGCCCCGCTAGCCGCGAGGCCCCGCCCCTCGCCCCGCGCTGACAGCTCTCTCCACCAATAGCGATGAAGAGAGGCGTCCTCCAGCCCCGCCCTCGCCTCGCTCGACCAATAGGAGCTATCCGCGGTGCTGCCCCTCCGCCTTCCCGGCAGGCTCGGTTGGCTCGCGGCTGCCGAGCAACGGGCGCGGGGCTGCGGGCTGAGGGCGGTGGCCGCGGCGGGCCCCGCTGCGGGCCGGGCTTGGTGCCGCGGGGCTGTCCCCGGGGCTCCTCATTCGGGAGTTTTCGCCTCACGGATGGGCGGTTTTTGGTTCCCTCCCGTTTTTTTGCCTCTCGGCTCAGCTCCTTCGGGAGGGTGGAAATGTCTCCCGCGTTCGCGAAGCTGTAATCTCGGCTTGCAGATGGTGCTGCTGGAGCCCGCGGGGCTGTGCTTCCCGCTCTGCTCACGAGAAAGCATAAGCTGCTCGCAGATGCACCACGGCACGGTGCTGCTCTGCCGTAATGGATGCTCCAAGCCGGCTCCCATTTTCCTGGGTGCTACAGCGGTTATTTAAATGAGAAAACCGCGTGGGGTCCGCTGGATGCAGCGTGCCATCGGTGGCAGATTGCCAGCCCAGCACTTCCTTACAGCATCTCTGTGACCTCAAACCTCAAAAACATCCGCACAGGCACGGCCGCCCAGTTTAGGGCATTGTGCGTAAAGGCCAGTTCCTCGTCTCCATCTGCCGTGGCGTACAGAGCACTTCCCCGGAATTCAGTAGTAAGGTGCTTTGTGTTGGGCAAGAGATGAGGTTCTGTAGTGGATGCCATCACCTCTGCTCTCGGAGCATCAACCCACAGCATGGAGTGCTGGAGAGCAGGAAGGATGTGGTTAGAGGCATGGTAGTGATGGGCTGATGGTTAGATGAGGTGATTTGAGAGATCTTTTGCAACTGCAATGATTCTATGATGCTGTGGCATCCCCTCCGGATGCAGCTCCGTGGGCAGAGGTGCTTAAGAGTGCAACTGATGCCTCCCAGCCAGCTGGGCACTCAGTGGAACCCAGCGAGGACAAGACCAGTGCCAAGAATCCCTGGGATGTGGACAGCTAGGACAGCAGGCCCATGGGCCCGCTGCCCGATTCTCCAAATCTCCCACCCGGCCTCATTGTCAAAGCCTCAGAGATTTGTTATTCAGAAGGAGAAGCTCTCCTGTAGCCTCCTAAAGAGATTATTTGTGTGGTTCATGGCAGGCAGTCAAACCGATCGTCTGAAACACATGCTCACAAGTCTGCCAAAATTCCCAGTTTGTGGATAGGTCTTCCCACGGTACAGTGTCAGGAGTGTATCACGTCATCCTTAGATAGAAGAATAACCTGAAGGGAATTTAAGTGATGTGATGTTGGTGTCTAAAGAGCAGTAAACGTGCTACCTTTGTTCATACTCCACATACAGTCTATGGCTTTTGTGGTCCTCAGTTGTTCTCCTCTGCCTCTACTGATTCCAGGACAGAATAGAATCATATAATCATCACAATTGGAAAAGACCTCTAAGATCATCAAGTCCAACCACCAGCCCATCACACCATGCCCACTAACCATGTCCCTCAGTGCCACATCCATACGGTTCTTGAACACCTCCAGAGGTGGTGAAGGCACTGCCTCCCTGGGCAGCCTGTGCCACTGCCTCACCACTCTATTTGAGGAGAAATGTTTTCTGATATCTGATGTGAACCTTTTCTGGTGGAGTGGCACGATCAGTTAAAAATTATTATAATGACTGTGTAATGCTTAAATACTTAAAAATAACAAAATGAATATCCAGTAACATATGCTTGCAATTAAAATGATTTTTTTTTTGTCATTCTGATATGAGGCCAGATTGTAAGTGATGTAGTACATCACTTGAATTCCTGTGAGAACACATAGATAGAAACATTACTGTGACAAAATCTCAGCAGAGCACTGTGAATTTTTGTTATAATTTCACAAAAAAATTTCTTTTCCTACAGTGTTTCTCACAAGTAACCACAGTTTCACACTCTAACATGATGCAGTTACTATTTTTACTGAGATGTGCCTTGTTTTGGATGTTTCTCATGATACACAATGTGACAGAGAAAAGAGAACATTTTATAATAAAATTTAATCTTGAGATTTGGTTTAATAAGGACAGCAGTGCATAATCTTACCTATCTGATGTCAAATATCATAGCCCACTTGTCTTCTGGGTTTCTTCAATATTCACAGTAATATTGTTCTCCTTATCTTGTGGTTACAACAGAAATGTCAAAGTACAACAGATCTTTGTTTCTAGTTTTCAAAAGTTTCAGGCAAATATCATTCAGCTAAAAGGATGGAATTTTCCAAGATTAACCCTTGCAAATCAGGTATGGGTGTGGAGGTCAACCCCCTCTTCACCAACACAAGCATCATGTCTGAAACAGAGATTTTATTCTGGGAAGCTAGGCTAGGCTCCATCAAGATCTTTAGATTTGATTATAGATTAGGCTAGTCTTTAGATTAGATATTGGGGGGAATTTTTCACTCAGAGGGCAGTGAGGCACTGGCACAGCTGCCCAGAGAAGCTGTGATGCCCGATCCCTGGAGGTGCTGAAGGCCAGGTTGGATGGGGCCCTGGGCAGCCTGAGCTGGAGGGGGGCAGCCCTGCCCACGGCAGGGGTTGGGACTGGCTGGGCTTTGAGGTCCCTCCCAGCCTAAGCCATTCTATGATTCTATCATTCTTAGTCAATAGATTAGGAAAACATATTTTATCAAGTAAAATAAGCATATATAACTCTGAATACAAGTAAGAATTCAGTCTCATTCGAAACAAGATATCATTTCAGGTCTTTTTCCCGTAAAAAGGAATGGAACATGCCCCAGTTTAGGGCAATCTAAGTGTTATTATTTCAGGGACTCTGAATGGAGATGTGGAGTGATCCAGGCCAGAGATGAACACGTGAAAAAGGCAGCCAGATTGTCTTGGCTTCCTTTTTTGGTACCCCAGGCTCTAGCTGGCTCCGTGTCAGGTTGGCCCTCCCGTGCAGATGGGAGAAGTCTGATCTGTTCTGCTGGAAACGGCATGAAGTGCCAAGTCTGACATGTGCCTCCTCTAGGAGCTGCATGAGTCAGTACCACTACAGGCATAGCAGCAACTACAGGGCTGATGGCTGACCAATGTAATGCAGTTTCAGGAGAAACAAGCTGCTCACCCTCTGCATCCCTGTAGTGCCACTGACACTCACAGCCAGGTAGGAAAAAATGTAACGTGAGCATCAATGGATGTGGAGGGAGCGGCACAAGAATACTGAGTATGCACCATTGTCCACACAGCTTATGTGGGTATAAATGGTACATGGATTATGATCCTAGCACAGTATTTTAGAAAAGCCTTTAAACAGACAGCAGTCAATGCGAGTTTCTCATAGCTGGAAAGTACAAAAATTAGCACACGGATAGGAACAGATATTTCATTATTCTTGCTTGCAGTGACATTTCATTACATACGGAAGAAACAAAAGCCACGAAGAAGTGAATAGATATTGTTTCTTTCCTAGGGTCTTCAGAGAAAACTGCAACAAAAGGGAGCAGTGCTGCCTTTGTTATTACTCTCCACAAACCAGCTGTTGCTTTCCCATGCTCTCAGCTGAGCTAGAGAGAATTTTACTGCACATTTCCTACATGGCATTGCGTATTTAATATGCGCAATAAAAGGCTGACAGCCACAATTCTCAGGTGGCAGAGTTTGCTGTAACTGCACTGACATCCTTTCACAAAGATTTTCTTAAAATATATATTTTAAATTGTAATTTGCAAGTGTTGCTCTTGAATGGGATAACACTGTTTGTTTTTTTTTAACAGTGGGCTCACGAACAAAGAGCAGTGGCTTTATTCCTCTCCGTGCAGTCATTCCCATGCAAGTGCTGCACACACGCTTGTTTACTCCTCCATTCAGAGGGTGCTGCAGCCATCCTCCACCAACGTGGCAGGTGGTACCCTGCCTGGGATTTGCTTTGGGATCTAGCAGGGATGCTGCTCAGCTCTTCCCAGCCAAACAGAGCCGTTCCAGAAGGCATGGAGTAACACAAGCAATGGTGCTGATCTATAAGAAATAGTTTTACTGTCTTATTGAACAAGACTTGTTTAGGCTAATGAAAAGTACCAGCGGTCTGGAACTTACCTAATCTGCCTTATGGTTTATAAATAGGTTTACAGTGCTGCTCAGCCACCTGCTGTAGACTCCTCCTATGCATTCCCACTGCCCTTTCTTCTGGCTTCCTAAGCGTATGTGGGTAGATGGCAAGCTTCTGCTTCTGCAGAGACAGGGCTCAGCCTAATTATAACCTGCAAGATCAGGATGTGACTGTTTTGACTTGCAGAAGCAAAGAGGAATAAATGTGTCGTTGACATTTAATTTGTTTAGATATTCTGAACTCAGACCAGTTTTTTACTTTGATTTATTGTGTTTATGAAAATTCTGATACCTGATGAAAACCTATGTTTGCAAACCATCGTTTGCATTGTATCTGCTGATGGTGACCTTTAACAAAGACACTTCTGCTGCTCTTTCATGATTCTCAAGTCAGTGTATTTTTATAACTTCTCAATGACAGGAAAATAGTACACAGAATAAAGTTAAATAATATTTCTTTCCGGACTACTGTAATTTAGACAATGTGACATTTCAAAGAACCATGCATATTTATTTCAACAGTAATGACCAGTTATGGTTAATGGATTGCATTCACCCTATTATGTCTTACTGTGTGTAATAGGCACCTGCAGAATGCACGCAGGTAGCTTTGCCTCTGAGGTGTTTCCTGCCTGAGCATAATGCATAGTTTTATATCAGCATTTGGTTGGAAGAAGAAAGGGGAGAGATGGACCGATTGCAGGTGGCTTTCCCTTGCAGTAGTCTGAGCTTTGAGTTCTGAGGACAATTCCTGTAAAATCCAGACCCATCGATGGTGCAGCCCTTGGCTCATCTCCTGGTAATGGCACACACACACATCACTGCAGCCTCACAAACACATTATATTCCACCCCTTTGCCTCTCATGGAGCTGTGGTGTCCCTAGCAGTGATGTCAGGATGAAAACAGAGAGGATAACTCACACTTTTTTTTTTTCTTTGTATTTTCCAGTGATTATTTTTTTAAAATCAATTCTGTTTTCCAAGCTCTCTCAACCTTTCACAAACTGTTTCCCAAAGCATGCCCTTCTCTCATTAAGTTTTAATACTCATCCTCCTTTTCTGTCTTACTTTTCCCTCATTCTCCCTCTCTTGGTTGCATTTTCACTTTACCTAGCTACTATCTATCTGAAGTCAGTGAGTCATTTTCACCTGAACCACCAGCATCCCCACTCGGAGCTCTTATCACCTCACAGAATTAGGATTTATTAACTGTCTCTGTGAGCTATGTCTAATGGAAAGCCCAGACTGCTACATGTAGCATCTGCTTACAGATGCTAAAATATATATATTTTTATGTGAAACAATAATATATGAAATATTACCTTTAGGCTGAAATTGCCCTATTAAATGTAATCATCAATTAAATCAAATGCATAACTGGGTTTTAATGTATTTTTAAAAAGAGGAAAAAATCTGTATTTTTGTAGCCTATATGACATAAAGAAAAGATCGTTCAAAAATGTGAAATTAAATGCAGCAGTGATAGAAGGTTGTGCAACAGTATAAACACAGGAGATATGTTGCAATTTCTGCCTGCTATAGCATATTCTACCATTACTGTTGTACATAAGAGCCCTACTGCTGAATAAACTCCTTGCTGGATTAGGCATCATGAAAGCCCAAAATAAGATGGTTCTAGGCCTCAGAGCCTCGTACATCAAGAGGTGACACAGTACTGGGAAAAGATAAAGTAGTTCACTTATTAAACTTATCTAAATCTACAGCAAAATGGCAGAGGTGAGTTTCAAATAGGGATTTTTAAGGAAAATTTTTAAGGAATTGGTTTTGTTGATGTTTAAGAGATGTTTGTTAATGTTTAAGAGATACTCAGCAAGAGCACTTGAGCACAGTACTGGAGATAACTTGTATATGTCGATGCAAAATTTTAATAAGCAGACAAGAGAAGATGTGATGGGGATAGGTCACGAATGGACTTGAAAAAGGAATCTCCATTTACATGCACTGATTCTATGAAGATAGGATGAGACAAAAGGAAGGGTTGTTAGAAGGAAATTTAGAACTTGGGATCTCTCTGAATTATAATGCATTTTTATTAACACAGTGCACGGCAAGGATAAGGAGGCAGATGTTGCAACAGTCAGTGTTTGACTTAATGAAAATTTGGATGAGTTTTTAGTATGTTGATGAATTCAAAATGACTTTTCCCAGAAATGTTAGTCCTGTTAAAATTACAGCGTGGTTTGGCTATGAGAAAAACGATGGAGGTGGAAGGTGCAGAGAAGTGGCAGGCTAGATATGATTTGTCACAGTGACTGCAAAGAAGATGCAACCAAAGGTGTTGTTTCAAACATTCTGTTCTTAGGGTGATGTCCTGGAAGAGCAAATCTGAGCCAATTTATTAAAGAATTTCATTTGAATAAAAACAGGGAGATCTGGAGTGAAGAGATGAATATTCAAAATAATAACTAAGTCATCGCAGTGGTAAGTCATCATAAATGGTGAAGGCAGGTCTTGGAAGAGCTCTAAATGTCCTGCAGTGGTAATGGACAGATGCAGAGGAAAAAAAACAACAACACCAACACCGAAGAAAATACAGTCACAGAAGCCTATTAAGTACAAATTTTTTAATGCTGGGTTTTTATTTTTAAACTTCTGTTCAGTTCAAAACTGATGAGAGACAGGTAAGAGCAGATTATGCTGTGCCGAGGATGAGATGTCTAGTTTACAGAGGTTGTTGGTTGAAAGTGGAGATGTCGTAAGCTTAGTGAACTTGGATATGAAAATGAGGAGCAGAGCGGTCTATGTGTGAAAAGGGGATTAGAAAAATAATGTTGGGGGTCTTTTTGTGGGAGCATGAGAACTGGAGAAGTGAGGAGGAGCTTTTTCAGGATGGAAGAGTTGGAAAAGAGAAAATCTTAATATATGGCATGGAAAAGGGAAAGGAGAAACAAAAAGGAAAGTGATGGAAAGCAGATGTCTTCAAGTAGAATACATCAGTTGAGATCCCAATGTGGAGAGCAAAGAAGTTGCAGGAGCAGAATAAGAGGGAGGATGATTCAGGGTAGCAAAAAACCTACTTCAGATGACAGATGTTCTCAAACTGGAGAATGGGAATTACTTAATTAAGAAATCAAAAGAACCGAAGATGGATAAAAAATGTGTAGTGGAGAAGGAAAGCTTGTCTCACTACTAGCTCTTTTGGAGTAGAGAGGCAAAAGCATAGAGTGAAGTGTGAAGAAGGCTGAAAGTGAGCAACAATCCTTGAGATAGAAGGAGACAGGAAAGAAGAAATGCAGGGAACAGAAGAGAGACAAGTACTCATTACGTGGAAGTTATCAAAAGACTGACAAAGACCAAGGAGAAGAAGACCATGAGTATGAAGCTGAAAGATATAGGAATGTTTTTAAGAAGGAAGAACAAAGAAAACTGAGATCTGAGAATATAGCTGATGAAATCAGTGCAAGACAGTAAACTGTGGTATAGGGTGAGCTAAAGGAGGAAAGCAGCCTGAACACAGATGGCAGACTTGGAGCTATTCAGCAAAGGGATTGGATGGATCTACAAAGACTTATGAGAAATATGGTGAAAGCAAAAGAATGTTTTGAGCTGAATCAAATGACAAGGCTGAAGAAGACTGCTGCATGGAGCATGAAAATTATAGGGAGAAATGGAAAAGGGTCGTATGTAATGTTGCTGAGAATGGAGAAAGAGGATTTAGGCAGGGAGGAGTCCACAGAGACAGAGAAAATGTCCTATATGATGAAACCATGGCATACCATGAAATGAAGCTGCAGAAAGAAGTGTGTGGAAAAGAGAAACCTCTGAAAGACAGAGAGATGAAAGGATCTAGGCCTTGGTGAGGCTGAAGGTAATGGCATATGAAGAAGTCATGGATGACAGGGTTGTTTTACAGAGACAAAGAGAGTGGGAGGAAAGAAGGGTGTGGGTGTGAAGCTTGAAGCTGCAAAACAAGTCACAGGTAGAAGCAGCAAGAAGAGAATATGTAACGTAAGGCAACAAAGATTTTCCAACTTGAATGGTAAAAATAATGGTCCTAAATTCTGTTTAGCCATCTCAGTAGAAACTGGCTTCCTAGAACAGTCCATCAAAACATTTTTTCTCTTTCCTTTCCAGAGGTCATCTGCAAATAGTTGCTTGGATATGTGGGATTTCCTCTGGGGAGGGTGGGGGAAATGAACTACTGATTCCTGCCTTAGAGTGCTCATTAGGCAGTCAGAGAGGCTGAAAGAAATCGTATTTAATAAAGTGGTAGGTGATTGATTTAGCTGAGGGAAAGCATAGCTGTTAACAGTGTCATTCCTAAACAAAATTAAATCTCTGTTTCATCATGCTAAGCAGATATGGTTGGCTGATATACGTACTAATGCTCAACATGGATTGGAACTCAAATGAAACGTAAATGGCTGAGATAATGTTTATTTCAGCATCCTGCACAGAAAGGCTCTGCCACTCCATGATGGTGTTGGTTACTGTCCCAGAGACTTTCTCCAGCTGCTTCTGCAAAGTGGTAGCAGCTGTGATTACTTGTTTCAGTATGAGCTTTGCTTGGAGTCAGATACCTTTTCCTTCTGGATGTGGGCATCGCCATTTCTCCATGCTTCTTTCACGTGGAAGCATGGCACAAACCTGTTCCCAGAGCTCAGAAGGAAGCTTCCCCAGGTGCAGACCCAACACCCATTGGTTCCTTCCTGCCTCCCCAACAGGCAGCCTTGGCCTCCGTAAAATTCAAAGCCTTTGCTTTGCAAGGCTTTGGGAAGGGATCTGTCTCTCTTGGATGCACCTCTTGCTCCTCATGTTTTGTATGCATCCCAGGCATTGCAGATGAAGACCTTCTCCTACCTGCCATGTCAAAGATCCACAGATAAATCCCAGCCTCACTGCTTCTGGTAGGCACTCTCCATCGTTACCACCACACCAGAGCCTGAGGCTTTGCAGCCTGCCTCCAATATCAGGTTTTTCCTTCCTGTTTTGGGGAAAGGGTTTGGCTGTTCAGCTGGGGGAGTCGCAGAGGGCCACAGTTCTGTTTTGTTTTCCAGGAATGAGTGAGAGGAAGGTTTTTGTGCCTCCACCTGTGCTGTGGTGCCTCTGCTAGCAGCTGTGCCTCTTGGTGAAGACATGCTTTTCATCCTGTGAAACCTCCCTCAATTTCCCATGTTGCTTCTCACACACATTCTGTTATTTTCACTGTTAGGCTTCAGTCCTTCCTTGTCTGATGTACAGGCGTTTCCAAGAATATGTTTAAAATGGAAATTTTCAACTCAGTAAACATTTTACTTTCTCTTTTTTCATTGTTGGCTAACATCTGAATATTCTTTCTTTTAAGCAAAACCCCTACACCCTGCTTAAAAACAGCATTTAGTTTTACTGTATGAGCAGACAAGCCATCTTAAAAGGAAAAGAGATCACAAAAATTAAAAACTAACCTGGCAGACATTTTCTTTTCCTGTCAGAGCCAAAAATGCAGGGAGAATTCAAATCTTGATGAGAATGCTTCATGCACAGGGTTGAGGACTTGATGGGAGTCTACATCAGAAAGAAGGCTGTCATTTGGGCCCACAGAAGCAAAATGAATGCAGTGCATGTGAGCTGATTTTGATTTAGAATGATGATTGTCCCAGATTATCTTTCCTGATCTAAATTCAACTGCAAATAGTTTCACGTGTTTGATCCCAATCAGGAAAAAGATTGCATTTTATTTTTATTTTAATTTTAATTTAATTTTATTTTATTTTATTATGGGGATTGATACTTAGTGCTGCTGAAAATGCGAAGGCATAAGGCCTCAGTTCATCACAGTGGACCACTCCCTAGTGAGGCTGGTATTACCCTTTCCCCCAACCATGCTAGTGGGGTATTTTCTTGTGCTGCAGTGACACCTGCTGAAAGAAAGCATAAAACGCCTCCGGGAAGGAAGCCGTGGCCTCACCAGGGCAATGCAATCATCGAATCCTGAATGTGCTCTTAAATACAAAGGTAAATGCATCTTCTTAAATACATCTTCTCCCCCTTGATTACCTCAGAGCTGCTATTAAGTTTGTTACTCAGCACCCTCCATCAAAACGTTTTTGGACTTTAAACAAATGCAACTAATGCATTCTGAGGTTTGTTTCGTGTGCAAGTATTTATTGAAAGTCTCTGGTTTGGTTTTAGTTTGCTTTCAATTTGAAAATGGGAGTGAAGGGATCTTTCTCACTGAAGGCGTGGAGAGGTTGGCAACTGCACAAGGTGTTTGGGTAGAGCTGGCTTGGCCTTGGCAGGATGGGAAGAGGTGGGAAGGGCAAGCAGCCTTGTTTCCTCTTTTATTGAGATGAGCTGCTTGTATTTGTATTACATGTATGCAAGCCAGTTGGTGATGTGTTCTCTTCTTGACGGCAAGCACTGTTCTATACCAGAAATGAAACTGAACCAGGTTTTTATTGGCCAATGGCTTAGTTGTTTTACACATACCCATAGGTGTTTTTAAAGTTTGTCCCGTTTGCTGGTGAAGGTCTGTGACCTGCTAAACATGGATGCTTTCATCCCTCTCTTCCAGGGAATCATACTGAGAAATAAGGGGACCGGATCTGTTGTGACAGGACAAAGGGAAATAGTTTCAAACTAAATGAGAGGAAATTTAGGCTGAATTTAAGGAAGAAGTTTTTTTTACAGCAGGGGTGATGAGGAACTGGTTCAGGTTGCCCAGAGAAGTGGTGAATGCCTCATCCCTGGAGACACACAAGGTCAAGATGGATGGGGCTCTGAGCACCCTGATGTGGCTGTAGGTGTCCCTGTTCATTGCAGGGGAGGTGGACCGGATGGCCTTTAAGGGTCCTTTCCAATCAAACCATCCTATGATTCTGTTTTTCTGTTCTGGGCTGTGACCTTCCTGCCACCAGCAGCAGTGGGGACAGGTCTCTGGATCAGGACGGGAGCTGTGATACCCGCTTGCAAAGAATGGCACTTAGCAGAAGGAATCCTGCCAGCACATACATGACCCAAGCAAGCAGGGAGCTAGAAAAAGCATCATGGTCACTAACCTAAGAATGCCATTGTTTGAAAAAGACTTGAAATACTGATGGAAGGGTTTTATGGTTCTGTTCTCTTTGGCTCTTTTTTTCTTGCCTCCCAGAATGCCAGACTTACAGCCTATAATTAAAACAGCTTGCTGCTATTTGCATTTTCATGAAAGGAGCTTCTCTAACGTACCACTCTTAAATCTCCTATTTGATATCTAGTGAAATTTAATTTCAAGGCTTTCTTCTTTGCAGATCATTTAACTCCTAATGGCTTTTTAGCCTAAATCTATCTCTGCTTCTGTCTGAGCCGTGTCTCTCTCTCCCTAGCTCTCTGTCTCTCTTTCTCATTACTCGTTCACCTTTAAGCCATTCCAAAGCTATTGGAAAGACAGATTGCAAAGACAGAAGCCTGAATTTTGCTTTTATGCTCAACAGTTCTGGCAGGAGTCTCTTCACATTTCTATTAAAATAATATCCCTGTAGCTGAAAACCC
The DNA here is from genome assembly GCA_036925125.1 of Oreortyx pictus. Taxonomy (NCBI): domain Eukaryota; kingdom Metazoa; phylum Chordata; class Aves; order Galliformes; family Odontophoridae; genus Oreortyx; species Oreortyx pictus. Next base: position 70,771,396 of record JAUPFR010000001.1, on the reverse strand, counting down.
AATGAGGGAAAAACGGGCTTTGGGCTGTTAATTAGTTAGATAGTTCTATACAGCGCTATCTGCACATGGGAGTCACATTTATAGATCTAGTTGAACAGTGAAAGAGCAGTGCTTGGTGCTATATTCTTGGAAGAGCTGAATTTGTGGGCAAATATAAATTAAAATGCTGTGCATATGCTAAGCACTAGGTACTTTGTCCAATACAACCAAGCAAGGAATCTCTTAGAAAAGTACTTGCTATCAGCAAAGGATGTCTAGCAAGTGGAATTTTCTGTTGATTTTCTCATTCCCCTTCCCATCGTTCCTATTCCTGACAGAAACAGATGGACTTTTATTTTCTCACAATTACTATGAACTAACAGCTCCTAAGTTGGCAGTGAGGAGGTGGAATGAGGTGAAAAAAAAGTAAAAACATGCACACTCTCTGCAACAGACTGAGCAAGAGAATGTGGAAATAAACCCCATCATACAAAATAGCTGATGTGTTTCTTATGGCTTCTTCTCTTTACATGATGATCCATAAAGTCTTCAAATAATGTGTGCGCACTCCACAACAAAACAAAGTAGTGGACCTTCTATTAATGGTCAGAACTCCCAAACTATCCTATGAAATTGTGGTACTGCCATGTTACTTCTCTAATTTTGAAGTATGCAAAGTATTTCAGCTTTGAAATTGGTGTTGAAGTGTGATCTGTACATTCAAGTCATTGCTTTTTGGCACTACCTACATCTGAGGAGGAGTAACATTTCATCAGAAGTCTGAGGAGCCCCTTGAGAGCTCACTGAGTACGGTGGTCACTGCCACTGAACCACACTGATGTGTTAGTGTCACAGAAACAGGGTCACGCATCCCACTAGTTTTGTGGTCGTGCTGCTCTATTTTGTTATGTTTTAAAGAGAAAAAGAAATTAAAATTTCTCACTTACATATGTTACCTTTATTATATAGTTTATGAAGGCTACTCTGAAAGTAATGCCTCCTATATTATGATGTCAGCCTACAATGTCAGAGGCAGATGTTGGTGGTATGGCAGTACAGGTTGAACCTTCCCACCAATATCCTGTTACATTTGTTGCCGTGTGACAGATGGCAGCAGAGGGACACTCTGACATGATGACATCTTACGCAGTAGTGTGTCTGAAGCAAAGGTGTATCACTGAATTCCTCCAGGTGGAAACAAATGGCTCTGATTGGCATTCATCAACACTTGTGAATGTTTATGGAGACCGACCAGTGGATGTGAGCACATTGAGGGGTGGCTGGTGTGTTTCAGCAGTGATGACAGTAACAGTGGGTTACCTCCAACAGTGCAGATTGTTATGAGTCCAGCACGCAGGCTCTTCACCACTGGCAAAAATGCAGAGCTCATGGTGGTGTCTGTGCTGAAAAATAGACTTTTGTAGCTGAGAATTTGCTCTATCAAATAGAGTTCTTATGCTCTTTTTATCGGTTGTTGTTTACATGGAAATAAATAGGAGGCATTATTTATGGAGCAACCAAGACAATTTCTGCTCACCAAAATGTGTCCCAGGCAAGCCAAAACGCTGAACACCCATGAATTAATACATGGCTGTCTGAGAAGGAAGGCACTTGATTTTCTCGTGGGTGAGTTCTGAAGCTAATCTGGATATGATTGACTGATGCACGCCCTAGGAGTCACATGAGGACTTTTTCTGCCACACGTTTCCCTAGAAAGAAGACCTTTTAAGCTGAATCTGTTAACTCATCCCCTGTGCAAGCTATATGGAAAGATGAGAACACTGACATTTAGATATGTATCAGGAGGCTGCAAAAGTGCCATTTTATAAACCTTGACTGAGGTGTGAATGCAGAGAAGGCTTGATCCAACAGTCAGTTTTGTTACTGAGGAGGATCCCAAAACAAATTCCCTTGTATTGCACCTGATCCCACTACGGGGAATACATAGATTCTGAGTGACAGCAGAGATCCCCCTTCCTGGTGAGGTGGATGCAGGTATCCTCATGGGAGAAGAGCAGCGAAGGAAGACATTTGGATGAATAGCACAGAAAGAGATGACTGACCAAGGAGATATAATGAGGCATATAGGTTGATGGGCAGAACTAGTGTGAGACTGTTTTCAGATCCATCTCCTACTCTGGCACATTTCTGGGCCCATATCCCTCAGCACCATCTCCTCACTGTATCACCACCACTGAGGAAATGGTGTATTCCTACACTGGATAAGCCTGGGGCTTGAGTTGGTGCGTGACCCTACCAGTGGATTTTGGAGTGTGCTGCACTGCAAGAGTGGGCAACAACTGTAAGTCACAATCCTATGGCAAAGCCCACACTTCCACAGTGACCCTAGGCTGTTGGAGAGTTACCCAAGTGAAGGCAGATTTCCCTTACTTATTCTGTTTGTCCTTCTTTTTAGATGTTTTTGAGATAATTTCAAATTCCAGTCACTGTGAGCAAACCTGCAAATGATTTAAGGCTTGGGTTATAAAAACTGTAGAGATATATTAAAGTAACTATTCTCATAAGTACATTTTCTATTGCTCATATTAGAAGTAATAGAATTTTAAGTTTTTCTTCACAAAACTTAAATTCTCGCCCTCAACTCTCTACTTGATATATTCTGAGAACTCACACCAGTTTGAAATTTTCCATGCTATTTCAGTGAACTAAAATATTTAAAACAAAGGAAAAGAGAGTGAAAGGGAAGAACATTTCCTATTTAATATCTCATGAGCTGCATAGTTCTAGCTCAAGGGTGGGAGAACATTCGGCCAATACTTCTGCCAGAGTTTGTTGAAGTCAGCAGAAAGAGCCATACTGACATAAAGAGGGTGAACAAGTTTTAATGTACAAGAAAAGCCTGTAGAACAGCTGGCTGCAGTGCAATATGCAGGTACGTGAGCTGGCTTTACAGTAGTTAAGTGCAGGAGGCAGCAAACGTAAGAGCACAACAGCATGGGATGATGTCTCCGTAGACTTTTTCCTTTCCCTGTGCTTAATTCACTCTTTGATGAAGATGTTCTGGATATTCCAGGTTTCCTAGCAGAGATACCTTGTAATTCCAACTGTTGCCTGTTGTTACTGTGCATAGGACAAGGCAGTATTGCTGAGGTCTGTGCACACTGTGACACCTCCCTCCAGGAAGGAAGAGTGCTACCTTGCCACCTTTCCCACAGAATACCGTGACCTTGAGTGTGGGGTCCTAAACAACTGTCTTCCCCTCTCCACACGATAGGGGAGAGGTATTAAGGACGAGATGGCTCTTTCTTTCCATCTTGACCTCTGCTACAAGTTGGGTATATTTTAAGCTCAGTTTGGCATTGTTACAAGAACCAAGATTATGTTGGTCCTGAGTCCTGGCCGTATGTTGCCCTAAGATCAGGAAATTCATTTGGGTGCAATGGACTTTGCAATTGATTTTGATACTGCTGGTCATAACCCAGTGTTTCAAAAACTGGAGGTCTCTGTATTCTTGGTAATGCCCCGTACTGATTGAAACTCTCTTTAGAATTGATTATCAGTGCCAGGTGGTAAGGATTGTTGCCTCTGGTCCAACATATGTGTTCCCTCCTCTTTGCATCCACACATGAATGATTCCAGCTCTGTCAGATTTACCTGCAGTGTGAAGCAGTAATGACAGAAGTGGTCAGTGATTCCTTCTTGTTACTGAGGAAGCCGAAATATGGAGGCTGCTGAAGGTTACACACCTTCAGCTTAAGCAGAGTTTCCAGGAAGGTGACTGTGAAGCATGGGATAAGAGATCTTGAGATTACTAAAAATATTCAGTGAGGTATTTTATGCCAAGCAGACCCTAAAAGTTCTGGGAGAAATGCCAAGTTGATGCCTGTAGATTGTTTCAGAGCCGGCTTGTCCTTGACTGCAGGAAAACAGAAGTGTTATTGAATCAGGCTACATTTCTAAGGCTAACTTCACTCTGTTTTGCTTTTCTTCACATGGAAGAATGTGCACCAAAAATCTTAAATGCCACTTTTGGTCACGTCCTTCTCCTGGAAAGCCAAGTGTTGGATGAAGTTTTTAGCTAAGCAGTTTGCATAGATCACACCTTATTTATTTCACAGTTACCTCATGCCAGATTCATATACATACTCAAAGTTTTCAAAGTTTCCATTGTTTTGCTGATTCACTGCATGCAACATGCTGAGAATACTAAGTATCCTTACTAACACAGAGCAGTTCACATCCTTCATTGCGTCCTCTTTTATTGGAAGGTCCATCTTCAGCCTGCCTCAGTAATATACAGATGAAGAATGTTTGAGCCAAGCCATGTATGAAATCTCCTTCCTGAGCACTTGCTCAACAGATTTCTGCACTAAATGCATTTTGGACTTTTGCAGCTGTGCCTGGAGGCAGTGGCTGCTGACATTTCTGCCCTTTATGGTGATCTGATCCCTAAAATATGTTTGATTCTCACAGTTATTGTTCTTTGCCTAAAAAATTATAAACGTACTGCCAGAGTTGTATTATGGTCATTTGAATTACAGTCTTTGCTCCTGGTAATAGTGGTGAAATTGGAATTTTTCTAGCATTGTACATTCTTTCTGTTATTACTGCTATTATTATTACTACAGTGCTAAGGCACTTCTTTTCTGTTTGGCACAGCCAAGTGGAAATTTTTTTTTCTGACACTGTAACAGGAGGACATCCTGCTGTTTTACTTCAGTGTCTTGCACTGACAACTGATGTTTCTGAGGCTCTCTTTCACATCTCTTAAATTATAACTACAAATTCAGAGGGGCTCTCATTTCACACTGGCTTCTTGTATTCCAGAGCGATTTTGCAATAATGTGGAAAAGTAGTCCCAGTTATCAAAGAATGTCCAAAATAAAATTGTTTAAGATCATTTTTGAAGATTCGTTTTTTGTTTTTTAATTTTTGACCCCTGTGAGATCTGAAATAGCCAAATCAAGTACATGCTAAAACATAAGTATTTTTACTCTGTAATATAAGTAGAATTTTTTTTTTTTTGTAGGATTTTATTCTAAGGCTGATGCTAAACCAAAGGTGGGGTCATTGTGATCTATATGTCATGGCTGATATTACATGTAAGTTCTTTACAGGAGGGTGATTTCAAATGCAGTGTTATTGGGGCCATGTCACCAGAGTCTTGAATGTGAGAAAAAATTGTTTGGGGTTGGATCCCATTTTCTTCCTGTGAATGCATCTTCGCTGGAATATATGCATCTTTTTGATGAAATTCAGGAACTGATGTTCAGTGCAATCTTGGTTAAGTTAGAAATAACAATAATAATAAGGTGCAGAAAGGTAGAATGGTGGCTTCCCAAAGCTACGACATGGAAGCAGTAGCTTCTTTTGCTTCCACCCAGCCTGCTGTTTTTTCTTTCTGGAACTGCACCATCTCACAGAAGCACGCAGCCTAGCCTTGAGGCAAAGTGCATACTTTCCCCTTTCTTGTGTGCCTACTGTAGCTTTTTGGAGGAAGGCGTTTAATGTGCTCCTGCTGTATTATTTCTAGATCATTGCTTCCTTAAGCTGTTGAAGCACTGGAAACGTGCACAAAAGGGGCTTTGATTATTTTAAAGGGAAGTACATGAATTCAAGTACTCATGTAACTAAAAGGAGAGAAACACTGTCACTTTTTTTGTGCTATCCCTACTCAGTAGACATTTCTCCAAATGCCTTGGGCATCTTTGGACTTTGGTTTATTAAACTTGGCTCGGCCAAGAATTCTAGGGCACCGCTTTGCATTGCATGTTTTATTGCAGACTTAAAATCAACAAACATTGAAAATTAAGGTTCCTGACTTTGTATATGAAAATAAACCAAGTTTACAGTCTCTTTGGCAGTGAAAACCTAGAGAATTTCTTCTGTATTCGAAAGAAATTCCCTGTGATCAGGACTGGATTGAGTATTTACATTTGGATGGTGACAACTCAAATGCATAATTATTTTCCCACCCCATGACCTCAAAACCATTACCCTGGTGCTACAGCTCTCTCTTTGTCCTTCAAGGTACCTCCTCTAGGTAACTCCATTGTATAAAAAGAGAAGACAGCCAGGCAAATCCTACCCACCTGCTGTTCCACGATAGGCTTGTTCCAGCTGGAAGCATAAAACATCCTGCAATGTGGGCTCACATCCATGAGAAAAAATCCATTACAGTCTACATAATTTCTACAGGTTAATCTCCTGGTACACTCCCATTGCTTATTTGATTTTATATATGTATTTAAAGGGCAGCTTTCAACTAGACATTATGAATTAAGAGGGTACTCTAACAGCTGCTGCTATGGTGCGTCTGGACACTGCATCACCAAAACTAGCTGGTCATGCCTAGAAGAGCAGCAAACCACATAAATATAGCAGTGGTGCCATGACATGCGACGGTTCACTGTGAACGCAAGCTGAGGCAGAGAAGGAAACGCATGGAAACACGACAGTTTCCAAAGGGATGCAAAAGGGTTTCTATCTAGTTTCAAGCGATTTAGATGGCCATACACATTCAGTTGTTACCAAAGGGCTGATGATGAGGGGTAACAGAGTGTTTTGTGGTATCTTTTGGAAATCCAAATTAAGAAAATTTTTCATTTTGACAAAGTAATTGTAAGTAAGACATTAGTAATCTGCTAGTTGTTCACAAGAGCAGTCTGGCAGCAAGCTAATTTTTAGCCTTGCAGAGTGAGAGAAAAACATACTCAAACAAAGTCTGTCTGTGCAATGCTATTGCACTATCTAAGTCATCCATGTCTTGTCAGCGTGTTACCACAACTTGTTCTTCACTTGTCACAGTCAGTAGAAAAGATCTTTGTCTTGTGCAAATAAAAAGACATTTGAGTACCTCTAAGTACAGCTTTAAAAGACAAAAATATTTGCTTGAGACAAACAACTGTTTTGTGACAAAACTATTTCAGGTAAAAAGAATGTAAAAATCCAAGCAATGTGTCTCTGGTATATAAATAAATGCCCTGTAATTGTCTGCTAAAAGTGGAGGTAATGGTGTTGAAACAATAGACTCCATTGAAAAATGAAATCCTGTAAAGTGATAGATGTGGAAGGTCAGCTGAACTATTTAAAGGTAAATCATTTTTCTTTCCTTAGCTTCTGGCACCTCTAATCTGAAAAAGACAGCTTTCAGAAATTAACTCCATGTGTTCCACAAAGGTAGGGAAAGACCTGTATCAGGTATAGGATCACACCTTCCACTTCATTAAGGAGGAACCCCTTCACTATGCTGTTTCTTTGAGGGATTAGACCATTCCTAACACAAAAATGCCCAAGCTGTGCTCAGACATGCTCAGCTCCGGCTAAGATGGTTTCAAGCAGATGGCTGGCAAGACTGATGAGATTGACACATTTCTGACCAGCCTGCTGCCATGGGGCTAATACTTCACATTCCTTTCAAGAGGCGGGGGTCCTTTAAACAAATGAGTAAAAATCCTCTCCCATACACAAGGAAATGCTGGACAGGTGGGCCCAAATCCCAGCTGGAGTTTAAGATTGGAGAGTGCTGACCAGCAGGCAGTACATTTTACTTTCCAGCTATTCCCAGCTCTGATGTCTTTCAGCCTCCTTATAATTCTAAATTATACTTAACATATATAAAACATTGTTTACATTATACAATATATGCATATATCTAATACATACATGTCTATGCACTACTTTTGCCATATCAAGCAGCAGCAGTTTCTTGGTGTAAGGAGTTCTCCACCTCCAACATGTCACTCAGTAGAGATGCTCAGGATCCCCACTGCATGCACAGAAATGCTTTGCATGTGATGGGAACACCAGCTTATGGTTATTAATAACCCAGTGCAAGTGCAGAGGGTTTCAATTGAGAGAGGTTTGCCTAAGCCTCTGTTTTCATGGCTTTTTTCACTTGGAAAACAGAAGAATTTCTCCAATAAAGCTTCATTTGCAAAGCTATTTTGAGAATAACTTCATATGCGATTGACCCGAGACGTAACATGAGAATAAAGATGAGGCTGTTAATGCCAAGTGTGTCCAGAACTTGTACTCACAGAAAAGAACAGCTAGGAAAGAAAATGTTATGTTTGGATAATTCAGAGTTTTGTTCTCTTATTTTTCATACAATTCATTTTCTTTACTTTGCTAGCTTTTCCTTTAGAAATAGGGCTCTCCTTCACTACCCCCTGTTCAGCTGGTATTTCGGTCATGAAAGCTTTTCATCTTCAAGGAACAAGGGAATTTTTGTGCTTTATAAGATCAGAGGTTGATGCAGGCCCATGACTTTACTCTGACAATGATAACTCAAACAATGGTTAAAAAAGTGCAGGCGATTGTTGTAAGCAAATAAAAAGAATTTTCCTTCATCCCTTTACCAGATGTCACCTTCAAAAGAAAAACCTGAAGGGATGTTCCCTATTTAAAATTATCACCATTATTATTATACTACCAGCATAAGATGCTCAGGCCTATTCCTTTGTGATATCCTCTTTACTCTCCATAGCAATGTTACATTGTGTTAAGGGGATGCAAGAACGATTCTACTTTAACTCTTCAAATTTCCTACTATTCAAGTTCAGTGCTTGGTTTATGCTTAGAATAAAAGCCAACAGGAATTTACATGCTCTGTGTTTCTTTGTTTGTTTGCTTGTTTTTCTGTATTTACATGTTGCTCCTCACTCATCTCTAAACAGTCTCATGTATATGGTCTTGCCTTCTATAAAGTCTCCAGAGAACTTCTAATATGTTTCATTATCTGTTTCTGAAATAATTTTCTTTGCACTGTTTTGAGAAGGAGAAATAAAAGTAACCAGAACAAAGAACATACTTCTGATTTATATAGTGATTGCACATTGTTAGTGTTGGTTTCAATACGTATTTAGTAATGATCTTTTCATGTAGGTATTTCCGAACTGCTACAGAATTTGCCTTAGGGACCACTTAGGGACCATATTTGATAGGTAAATGTTTTAAGAAGATACCTTAGGCAGGGAAACTTTTGCTAAGAAGTTTTTGAGAATTGTCTCTTTGCTTTGCCTAAGAGTAAACGCACATTATTTTGGCACTTTGACCATTTCTTTCAAAACCCTCTAAGTGTAGCCCCAAGGACTTGTCCTTTGCTTCATCCTGCTGTTTTCAGCACCTCTTCCTTCAACACTTCAGTCTTCTTCACTACCTGAGGAAGAACAAAAGCTGTGCAGGGTTGATCTAACCATTACTTACCCTTTCACAACTAAGCTGCACTGTTACTCTCCTATTTTCAGCAAAGGAAATCCACATTATCTATTTTATAAAAGCATTTTGTTTGATACCAGAAAAAATCTTGTGAAGATTGAATGCTAGTTAAAATAGATAAAATCAGTACTTCTTCAGCCAACCACTGAAGAAAATTGAAGGTAAGGTGATCTAAGTACAAGAATAGAGAAGGAGATTACTGTTGTTTTTGTAAGAAATACTTCCACTGCAGTGTTTCGTTTCTTATGTGCTAACCAAGCATTTCTGCTAACTAACTAACAGCAACGTTTTGATACTGCTTGGCTATCGGGAAAAATTTCTTGTCAGAAAGAGTGGTGAGGCAGTGGCACAGGCTGCCCAGGGAGGTGGTGGAATCAGTGTCCCTGGAGGTGTTCAAGAACCGTGTGGATGTGGCACTGAGGGACATGGTTAGTGGGCATGGTGTGATGGGTTGGTGGTTGGACTAGATGATCATACTGCTTTTTCCAACTTTAATGATTCTGTGATACTATGAAAAGAAAAACCCATTTCTTCTAGGTATTACTGATCTGAGGTTGTCTATTATCTATGCTAGCAGTTGCTTTGGTAAAAGTGATTGGCTGTTTGCAGTGAGCTGTGCCTGGCACTGCCACACACGCTGCCATGTTGGGCACATGTCTATTTCTGGGAAAGCTGGATGAATGCAGTATGGGAATAAATAAACGATTGAGATGCTACAAACATGAAACATCACCTTCCAAGTTCAACACAAGCTCTTCTGTTTACAAAGAACAGCCTTTTAGGGAAGCAGAAGGCTCTTGCCTTTCTGAACTACTAGCAAGTTGCCCCTGTCATCACTGCAAAACACAATGCTGACAGATCTCTGACTTGATGGTAGCACCACACAGGATGGACCACTTTAGCATCTCAAGTTTCATTGCACTTACATGGCAATAAGCGCTGTTCACACAAAGCATGGCATTTGTCTCCGTATCTATCTGTGCCGGCAGCAGCCTCTCAGAACAGACGCAGTCTTGTGCATTACACCAAGCTGCATGTGGTTTAAACAGAGCTTTGCTGGTGTTACTAGCAGCAAAATCTGGGGGGTTTTGATGTATCCATTCAAACACACAGCACTTCAGCATGAATGCCTGCCAGAGAAGCAGAGTTTGGGGTATATTCCTACTGAAAGCATTCATAAATCTGAATTAGGATCAAGTGCATTACTAAAATATTTGTTAGAATCACAGAATCATTAAGGTTGGAAAAGACCTCTATTATCATCTGCTCCAACAACCAACCCATCACACCATGCCCACTAACCATGTCCCTCAGTGCCGCATCCACACGGTTCTTGAACACCTCCAGGCCCCTCATCACCTTAAACTCTATCTCCTTCAGTACTATGGATCTATTGCAGGTTTGTGCCCCTGGAATTTTTGGACTAGGCTGTTTTTGGACTTTTGCTTGTTTGTTTGTTTTTCTTTCTGTTTGTCAATGTGTGGGAAGCAAGCACCTGATATAATATTTAACCAAACAAAGCAAATTTGTTTTCCCTTGCTGGAGCAAATTTACTCACTATCCTTTTGCTGGCAAAAGATAACTGGTAGCTTAAGTCTGTCTTATCTGAAATCAGTTCCTTGCTGCTTATCCATCTACAAAGCGAATTCTAATCAATACAGCAGAAGATTTCTAAAAACATGACGGCCAAGATCTCATTCTCATTTATTTCTAAATGCTTTTTGCATCTCCAGAAAGTTATTTTCAGGTTTGTAGCCAGGCAAATGAAAATAACACAGCTCCTTTTATTTCTGTGTAACCAGCTCCCACATGCTAAACACCTAAGGTAAACATCTAAACTGCTTTAGGAGGCTTGAATTTTTTTACTTATAATAGTCACAGTGAGCGTTCTTTACACTTGTCATCTGTAATTATTCCTGTTCTTAATCTACCCCATTTAAATATTGTGAAGGAGGTGATGGCATTTCCTACACGCAAGCAGAAAAGAAAAAATGAAAAAAAGATGTTAATAAAAGAGTGTGTCACTGTCACACTTGAAAGACTTGTGAAGCAGTTCAGAAAAAGGTAAACTTCACTCTCAGGAAAGTATTAAAAGTTACCGTCCCCTCAGAAAAGCTATCAATGATTAATGCTGAACTCACACTACCAGAGGAGAAGCCAGACCCGTTTATGTCTAAATGATGGCTTTCTTTAGGTAGGAAAACTATGCAATGTTTCAAATATCTGTTATACACCTATTTACAAAGGGCAACCATCCTGTGATAACTTGGAGGAGGGAGGACTTGGAAAGCATCAAGACAGTTTCTGATGGATAGAATCACAGAATGGCTTGGGTAGGAAGGGACCTCAACCAGCACCCAGTTCCCAGCTCCCTGCTGTGGGCAGGGTTGCTCACCACTAAAATTCATCTTCAAAAACTTTGCCTTGGGAAGCACTCTTGGCTTACATTCATAAACCTGTACTTGTAAATCTGTGTTGCCATTTTTCGTTTCACCTTCTCCCCATTGTATAGTGTTGGTTGAAGAACCTCCTTGCAGTGCATACTCTACAGTTATCCGTTCATCCAAATGGCTTCTTTCTGCTCTCTTCAGGCCTATGTACTTTCTGCAGACCATCAGTCCACTGCTACCGAGCTTCTCCATGGGTATGTAGAGACAGCTGCTTCGTGTGAAGTCTCTGATTCTGTTCTCACATCCTTTTATGTGGTTTGGCATTGTCACTGTGTCACCTTGATATTGTCACCTTGTGTAGTCTGACTGTGACTCATACAACCACAGACTGTTCTCTTCTTCTCTTTTGCACAAAATTACACTTCTGTTTTGGTTTTTTTTTTTCCCTGCTGAACACCTCAAATTTTCCCATTTCCTATGTGTCCCTATCTGCCTGTGTTACCATCAGCCTCAGCCCAACCTTTTCTCCTATGTGTGGAAATCCCACTATCCCCCATCACACCATGCCCACTAACCACATCCCTCAGCACCACATCCCTCTGCTTCCTGAACACCTCCAGGGACGATGACTCCACCACGTCCCTGGGCAGCCTGTGCCACTGCCTCACCACTCTGTATGAGAAGAAACATTTCCTAATATCCAACCTGAACCTGCCCTGTGCAGCTTGAAGTGGTCACCTCTCACCCTATTGCTGCTTACCTTCACAAATGGGCTAGACTATTGTATTGCAGAGTTACTTGACCTAACATCTGTGTTCTGCTTGCTTTCCTGCTTTCACTCCTGGAATTGCTTCTGACAGTTAGAGTAGTCTTGTACCACACTCCTTACATTTTTCTTGTGCAGACAGATAGTTTACTCACACATTTAATGCAGTTTCTTTAAGTAACTGCCAGCTCTCAGTCATTTTTTCATCTGTGTCATCCTCCTGGGACATCATATTGAACAGTTGCAGAGGTTCGTTGGAGTCTACTTTCATGAGACATTTTTATTTTGGCATCGTTGCTTCTTTCAAAAATGATTGAATCTCCCTGCAAAAACCCGCAAAGCCACACATACATGTATGTATTTATATACATATAAAATGCATATGAAAGCAAGGACATACGTGTATATATAAAAACATGTATGTATGCATACAGACATGTTATACATAACTCTCTCTGTTTCAAAAGAATGAGATCTTAAATCTTTCCTGGCTTTTGTGACCGAATAACTCAGTTTAACACCCATAAAAGAAAGCGAAGGATGACGGGCGGGCCGCCAGCAAACGAGCTCATCGCACTGCTGTCAAATGGAAGCAGACAGGACTCCTTGCTCCTTTTTCTAATAGTCTTGTAATTGTTTGCTTTTCATCAACTGCTGCTAGTAGGTGAAGGTGTTACGGATCCGTTTAGCTTCCGAATTACAAGAGAGCTTTAGAAGTTTATTTTGTTCTGCTGTTTTTACTGGTGACAGAGGGTGATCTTGAAGACGTTTATTCTGACTGCTTCTGAGGGTGCTACTTTAAGTGCAGCAGCAAGCGCGCAGGACACTGGCAAAGCTGCATGAACTCGACATCCAAACTGAAGAGTTGCGTGCTTTATACGGTACATATCTGGATGTACTCCTTCTCCCACTCTCTCCCCTTCCACATCGCTACAGCCCGACCCCCACCCCCCCGCAGGTAGGGGCGAGGTCAGGCGGAAGGGGGGCGGCGGGGCCAGGCCGGGCATGCGCGGTGCCCCCGCAACATGGCGGCGGCGTGAGGCGGCCGGCGGCGGGAGCCGCTCGAGGGAGGCGGGGGTGCCTCTGCCCCCGGCTCGGTGAGTGGCGGCGGGCAGGGCCGCGGGGCGGGAGCGGCGGGGCGGGGAGCGGCCGCGTTTGAGCCGCGGTGGATGAGGCAGCGGCGGGGCTCGGGTGCGGCTGTGCCCGGTGTCCCGGCCTCCGGGGCGGGCGGGCGACGTTTGACAGCGGGGCGCGGTCGTCAGGCCGGTGGGAGCCTGAGCGCGGGATGGGCTGCCGGAGCGCGGAGGGGGCGGCCGCGGGGGTGTCCGGGCGGGGGCTTAGCAAGCGGGTGCTCTTCAAGAGATATAAGGACGCTTCGTGTGTTTCGGCAGATGTTTGAAGTAGAGCTTAGTGCTGGGCGGGGCTGCGAGCACCCCGGTGTGGCTGTCGGTGTCCTTGGTCGTTGCAAGGGAGTTGGAGCTGATGGCCTGCAAGGGTCCCCTCCGACTCTGACAGCTTCACGGCTCTATGCCGTGCAGGTTTGATGGTCTGACTTGTGAACGACTTCTCACTGCAAGCTGGCGTATGATTCTTTTTTTGTTTTTTAATCATACAAAGAACAGCAGCCTTAAATAGCAGCCTTAAATCTTCAGCTGTTTAAAGCTGTCGTGCTGCATCTTGCTCTTTGGATGCAGCAGAGGAAAGCAGCATTTGGGACAGCCGGTGCAGGACCAGCGGCAGTGCCTTGCAGGTGGCAGGGTGACAGCAGGAGGGCACCCAGCGGCAGCCGTGCTGCGAGACGGCACGTTCACATCAGGGCATAACCAGGTGAGTGTGCTGCGGATTGCTGTCAGCTCGGGGGCCTGGCAGTGTCCAGGGGAACTGCTGCCTGCCTGGGGCAGGGGGAGCTGGCTTTCTTCCTTAGGGCATGGTAAAACTTAAGTGCTGCTTCAGGATGATGCCACTTGAATTGATGTTAGGAAAAACCAAGTTAAAGGTGCTTTGGTTGCTACTTTATCTATGGGAAGTTTCGCGGTAATGCAAGCAAGGAAGAGCGTGAAGTTGAAGCTGCAATCTAGAAGTTCAAGTATTTGAGTGTAACAAGGTCTGAGTTTTCAAGTAGTGTTCGCTGACTTTGCTTGAGACATAGCTGACAGGGTTGATGCTCTAGTTCTCTCATTGCTGTAAATAATGCAGCAGTATTAATGTAGTATCTGCCAGGTTGCTTGGTAATAAATATTTTATAGGAATGTTCAGGTTCCGCAAATAAATACATGCATGTCTGGCTGCATGTGATACACACACAGTTAGAAGTCACGTAGGTACATAAATGCTGCTCTCATGAGGTCATTCTTAAAGCTGGGCCCTATGGTAAGTGTTAATCTTAATGCAGGGAAGACTGAGAAAGAAGTGACAGTCTTCTAGAAGATATTTCCTCAGACTCCGTGTGATGCTGCTCTGAACGCGCAGGTGCCTGCTTTCTTTCCTTCCATTGGCAGAGGTGCTGCTGCTGCCCTTGCTATGTACGGTACACTGCCCTGGTAAGACAGGGAGAGGTACAGCTTTTTGGAGTGGCTGCCTGAGTTCAGAGGAGGCATCAGAGAGTGTTTCCATTACACAGTCAAGTGTAATTTGGTTTTCACTAGTGTGAAATTTGCAGTTCTGAGAATGCATTCATTCCTATATCTGCCTAAAAGTCGCGTGTATGAAATGCCAACTCTGCTTTACTTGAGAGAAAATGGAAAAGGCTGAAGCAAATGTAGGTAGCAACTTCTGCCCTTGGGTAGAAACCCACTTGGGTTTCCTTTTCTCACAGTTTTGACTCGTCGCTTTCTCAATATTCAAATTGGATTGTAAGCTGTGAGTGAGCCATGTTTGTTTGCTTTACTGTTGCAGTCTGTATGTGATGGAATGGAAGCCTGAGGAGAAATGGTGTCCGCAGTAGTTATTGCTTGATACTAATCAGCGTTGCTGATGGGTAATGCCCATTGTCATTAGCTGTCCATGGGTGCTGCAGCTGGCTGTCTTGCTTGTCAGACTGCCTCAAGCAGGGATGGGCAAAATACATGTTCACATAATCTCTAAAAATACCACAGTGTAATGTCATATTTTCTAAGTCTAACTGTAAAACAAATGACAGGTGGGGATGGGGATGGTGCTTCAGCAAGTCTGCACAAGGGAGGCTGCTGACCAGCTCATTGACCTCTGCATCTGCTGGGAATGTGAGGTTCTGTTTGTTCCCATTTGACAGAAGTAGCCTCAGGCACACGGTTTTAGTGCTGATTGCTTATTCCAGAGATTAACATCTTATATGTAAAGAATGATGCTGTCTGTGTTCTTCAAAATGTCAGACGTGCCTTGTAAGTGGCCCAAGACTCTTGAGACTTCTGGCATACTGGAAGAGCCAGGAAATCCTCTGTAAAGTTGTTGAGGCTTAATAGAGCAAAATGGAGCAACAGAAATGTTAAAGTTATTTGTACTTGAACACTGCAGGTATTTTCATTGCATATCACGGTCTCGGTATTTTTTGCAAATGCTCTAAATTTAATTTGACTCTATGTAATTGGAAGTCCCAGCATGTTTATGTTCCAATACATTGATGAATGTTTGTTTTTGTGTGCGTGCTGCTGCTGGCTGACTTGCCCTATGCAGGCCATTGCTGTGGAGCAGCAAGAGACAGCTTGGTGAGTGACCAGCTCAGCTTGCTCCTTGCATTGCTGTAAGCTTGTTTCCTATCTCTGTGGTCTCTTCACGTTGTTGTCCTGCGAGATGGGCAGAGGGCCTTGTGCCTGCTGCCACTAGGTCCTGGTGCTGCTGCCTCGACCTGTGACAGGTTTACAAGCAGCAACCAGGGCATGAGCAGCAGTGATGGCCCTTGGAGCTGCTCGTATCTATTCCCTGTTAGTCCTTCTGCTTGGTTAGTGAGGAGATGGCCAGGATGGATGGGGCCCTGGGCAGCCTTATCTAGTGGTTGGCAATGCTGCCCCTGGCTGGGGATTGGAACTGGATAGGCTTTAAGAGCCCTTCCAGCCCAAGCTTTGTTAGGATTCAGTGATTCTTTAAAATAAATCTGGAGGAAGGTCAGGAGCTGCATTTGCACTGTTGAGCAAGAAGGAACTATCTTTACAAGGCTTCTTATCTCTTTTAGGTAGGCTTGCTCAGATCCTTTCTCTTGTACATGGTAGATGTGGGGCATGGGTATGTAAAACAGGATTGTTTGTATTGGAGGGGATATGCCGGCTCCTGTGCTATCACAGGATTGCTGCCACTGACAGTGACACTTTTACTTTCTATGTCCTAGAATCACAGAATATCAAATCCAGTATTATCTTAGGCATGAATGAAGAAATACGCAGTTCTTCTTTGATATGGTAACTTGTGTGTCGTATCAGCCCTCTGGGCAGGACTGATCTGCAGATGACTGCTTTATAGGTAGTATTTGATTGTTTTTTCATCCAAATTGGTGCATCACTGAGAGTGTGCTTATTGCATTATTCTCCTGTGTGCTCTCTTGCTACCTTTCTGGATTATTTGCGGGGACATTGATATCCAAGTATTTATGAAACAACTAAAACCTTTAACAGAACTTCAGTGCTCTTTCGCTTGTTCTTGCACAGGTAAAATGATGCCTAGATATCTTATGTCCAGACTAATCTTCAAGTACATTTTCTTCAGGATTTGTTAGAATAAAGTTGTGCACAGCTCCGGTATGAGCAGTGTTTTTGGACTGTTTTTTTCCCCTGTATTTTTCTCATGTACTTTCTGCTCAGCTCCCCATTTGGTATGTTGTCATCTAACAGCAAGTAAGATGTTACATTAAAGGTAGATATTCTGGTTTAAATAATTCGATGCTATGCTTTCTGCTTCGCAAATCAGGTCAAATTCTACTTAACATACCAAGGGAATCTGGTCCTTTCACGAAAGGGATGAACTTCTTTGATGGGAATCCAAGTTTGTTGTCTCTTCAAGGTAATATGATATCCCTTTTTGTACAGGGCAAAGCTGAGGTTGAGGCTTTGGTCATCTGTAGCATGCGTTAGTTCAGGGAGCATCTGAAGTTTATGGAACATAGAAGAGAATAGCACTGTTTTAATGGGGTGCATATATGGAATGAAGCACACGCTGTTATTTATGGTCTGTATGGAATCTACCAGAGATTAAGGCAGGAAGGTTCAGTGCAAGGAGTGCAATTCCTGGGGCACTTCTAAAAGCCCGTTTGAAAAGAATAGCTCATAAAAGTGAGTCTTGTACGTGGAGGAATGCGAAAGGGTATCAGAGCGGATGAATTTGGTGGAGCTTGTTACTGTTGCTATCATCCTTCTGGGCTCACGTTAAAAGGACTGTGCTGTCCCTGGTGGTGCTTATAGGACCGAATCTCTCATGTCTGTACCCGCTTTGAAAGGTAGGCAGTGCAAGTGCACCTGCCTTGCAGGGCATTATGTTGTTTGGGTTCTCAAGCAAGGGTGGGGGAGTGAGGTAGGGGAATGAGTGGCTTTTCATAGATTTCTGCATCAACCCAAAGGTGACTGTGTTTCTCTAGTTACTCTGCTGGGTGAGCACAAATCTGGACCATGGAGATGAGTTTGCAACTTCATGATGCATGTGGGGTGCTCTCCTGTCCCATCTGCGCTGAGCTTCCACAGTCTCTTGGAATCAACGCAGCTGAGAGAAAGCCAGGACTATTTAAGAGGCCTGAAGACCCTTTCCTAGCAGCCCTCTGCTTGTCTTTCCAACTCTTGTCTTCCTGTGTGCGCTTGCTCTCCTACTGCTGCTTTTAAAACTACTGCTATTGCTTTCTGTCTGTCAGAGGTGAGTGAAGAAAGTCACGTAGGGATCTCTGGCATCCCATTCTGTCCTGGGCTCCGGGCATCTTTACTATGTTTGCAATAGCAGTTTCTTTTCTCCTTTTACCTGCTGTGTTTGCATGGTGCTAAAAGTGTGCTCGGTGCCTCAGAGAGCAAATAGAGCTCTCTGCTGCCTCAGGGCAGGCTGAGCTGGTGGCAGGGGAGGTGCATTTGGGTATCTTGAGAATTTCATGCAGCCGTTGAGCTCTTTGCCACTGTTGGTCGTGCAAGATGCTTGTGTTTTGTTTTTTTGATACATATGTTAATGAGTTTGCTCCACGAAAGCAATTTGGGTTAGGAATTTGAACAAAGCCAGGTCAGAGAATGATGAGAAATGTTTGCAGGAACAGTACTCCAGGAAGCCGGAAACAGCACAGAGGCTTCGGTGAGTTGAATCCACCAAAATGTTGGTGCTACTGCAAATACATACCAGCAAACCACTAAAGCTGACAGTCTGACTTAGATAGAAACGTAAGTGCCATGGCTGTATTTCTGATTTATTTGTATCTAACATTAGAACAGCCTTTCATGTGGGAAGACGGGCGTTTTAAGAATATTTGAAGCTGTTAATGGGCAGTCAGCCGCTGTGCTGAACTGCTGACTTCACACATGCCATTTCCTTTTTCAGGTTTTTACAGCCCCACATCGTCTGACTTTTAAAGCAGGATGGGGGCGTGCAGAGGGGACAAGGTATTTTTATTTTCCATCGGTAGCCGTAGAGCAGCTTGTAACTTTAATGTGACAGTCAAATTAGTAAATGTTGATGTTACTTCTGAGACCTAACGTTTCTGTTGTTCACATTGATAAGGATATACTTCTCATTTCAGGAACTGGGGGGACAAATTTGTGGTCTAAGTCTTGTTAATATCGCTTTTTAATGTGTACAGTGCCTGGCTCTGTGCCTAATAATATACGCCTCGTATGGATTGAGAGTGTTTGATTTTTGTCTTGAAGTGTGTAATTACGGTTGCTCACATCCTAAAGCAGATCGTAAACTTACCTGTGAGGAGGGCGAAACATTTACAGACAGTATGTTACCGCTGACAGCTTCGAAGTTTGGCTGTGCCGATCACTTCATAAATAGTGAGCAGTGCACTGTCAGTGACTTTCTGAGGAATTTTTGAAGCACAGTACGTTTCTTCTTGATGTTTTTACAAAATGATATTTGCAAAGCAGTAGTTATTTACTCTCTTCCTTTTCCAGCTTAAGAAATATTCAGACTTAGTTGTATATGCGGCTGGCTAACATTTGCTCTTTTGGAAGCCTGTGATTTTTTCCAAAGGACGGGCTCTCTGAGCTCTGCCAAGAGGGGGTTCTGGTCTCTCCGTTTCTTAGAAGTTCTGCCACAGGAAAATGTGGAAGTTTAATTTCCTTTCCTGGAAAGATTTTCACTTTTTATTTATTTACTTACTGCAGAGAATGTGAAGGAACGGAGATTCTGAGTTGGATCGAGTTTCTTGTCAGAACAGCAACCGGTTATAGATGTGTGTGTGTAAATGAAAGGAAACCTCATCTCTAGGTTTTGTTTTGAACTCTGAAATGCACGACGCCAGGTCACACTGATATACAGCTGCACAGCTTGTGTTTTGTAATCAGACAGTGCATTCGTGTGAGTGGAAGGTTGTTTTTCCTTTTGTCTTACGAGATACTGTTTTTCTATAACAGTGCCACAGTGGGTGCTCCTGAAAGGGTTTATGGATGGCTCCTGTTGCAGAGATGGAGAGGTATATGCTACTGAGTCTTGAAGTGTGTGTGAGGCTGCTCACTGGGCAACTTGCCTGAAAGGAAATCTTCAAGGAGACTTGGAAGTATCAAATGTTGCAGCAGTATTCTTTGTAGCCTTATTCTGTTTATTTGCCTCTTTGTGGCACCTCTGGGACTTGTGCACATGGTGTGAAGCAGTACTTGTGTTTAAGAGATGACAGGTGAATAGAGGAGTGGGTGAAACAAAATATTCCCAGTTCAGAAAGAGTCATTGCAGAGAACCGCAGCTTGCTGTGAGGAGCTGGAGCTGCAGCCTTGTTTGGGGCTGGGAGGGCTTGTTCTGCTGCTCAGAGATCACTGTCTCTTTCTTATCTCCAGACCGAGCTGCACAGTCCCTGACACAAGCGCCGTAACGTGTTTGGTGATGCTAAGCTCGCAATCCGCTGGGCGCACAGGCTGCTTTCATGCGTTCCCTTTATCTCCGTAATCCCGCACTGTGTGTTTTTATGAGCAGGCGTGCTGTCAAGATAAACCTGCACTGGGAAGACCTAAATATGCATGGCTTTTTTTTTTTTTTTTTTTTTTTTTTTTTTCTCCAGGACATTCATCTCGCTTGAATGCCTGGAAAGATAACGGAGATGCGGTCGAGAGAAAACTGAGCGCAACTGGATATCTTCTGTAAAATAACGTCTTCTTTGCAAAGCAGCAACGTGTGTCCTTAGAGTAATTCTTTCAAAATTAGAAGAGTGATGTGAGACAGAAAAATGTTTTCCTGTTTGCTGACCCCCAGCGCTGTGCAGCAGCGACACGAGGAGGGTGAGGGCTGAGGTTTGTCTGACAGCGTGTCCCTCTGACAAAGGGCTGGCACAGGGGGAGCTGGCTGCTGGGAGAGACACGGGTGTTAGCATCAACACTGCAGTAAGGAATTAAAGGGAGATGAATGCTTTCCACCTGTTTTTTTAGGTTTGGTTTTATTTTTTTTTTGCCTACTTGTTTGGTTTTTTAAAGTAGCTGATGGGTAGGAAGCTAATAATAGAGAATAAAACTCAGCTTACAGGATGAATTGAGAAACAAATGATGTAACTAATACAGCTGATGAATATGGAGATCTTCCCTATATTTTATGATGAATTCAGTGCTTGTGCTTTTTTTTTTTTGTCTTTTTTTTTTTCTTTTTTTTCTTAAAGCTACTTGATTAATTTGTTAACCTCAGCTATCATAGAATGATTAAGGTTGGAAAAGACCTCTAAGAATGTCTAGTCCAACCACCAGCTCATCACACCATGCCTACTGCGCTGGCGAGGGCTGAGGTGCACCTTGGGCAGCAAAGGAGGTGACCACACACTGCTGGCAAGTTATTGTCAGGCTGTCCCTCAGCCTGCCCTGGTGAAGGAGCTCATCTTTTCCTTCAGACTGACCCTGCTGTTTTGGAGGTAGTTGGTTTTCTTTTGTCTGTTGTTCAGCGGTTGTTAGAGACTCAGAAACACCATTCTTGGAATGTCTTCTGTGACCAACGTCTCTACCAACCAGTTACTTTAATAGAAACTGTAAGTCAAATGCTGTATGTGCGATCAGGTTTTCAGCAGCACCTCTTCCACATGGTAATACCCTGTGTTCCTCTAGTTCAGCCCACACTCTCAAAGCTTTCTGTTGCCTTGTATTTTTAACAGGCCGGTGGGCATGCTGTAAAACTGCCTATCTGCTGGAGCAGGGGCTAATGAAATGCTGGAATCCTTTTTATGTCCTGACAGACACTCCGGTTGTGCTAAACTTGATGACTATCACTGCAGGGTTGGAATCTTTATTACTGCACCAAGTGCAATCTGGTGCTTGGAACAAAAAGATAAAAACCATGCGCTGTTTTAAAGTAATCTGTAAAAACAGTTACTTTGACTCCGTATCACCTTTCACAATTTATTACTCACAGCGGAAAAGCTTTGAATTTTTGGGGGAGTCTACGAGAGCATCATGTATTTCAAATTTATTTGATGGCTTAAAAGGATTTCTGTTCTTAATCCCGATGATCACTTATGCCGTGAGTGCCATTGTGTAGCAAAACCAGCTTACTTTGTCAGTGCTCGGTTTTATTTATAACTGCTTTCAAGTCTCAGTTCCTTGAGTTTTTGTAATAAATATCCAGCACGTTCATGTACTGCCGACACATGAAACGCGTTCTTCAGTCATTTGACTTTAAAAAATCATATTTATTTTTAGCGCCTGAACCTGCACTGTGTGAATTTTTTGTCATGCAGTCTACCACCATAGTGTACAAGCTCCTCAAAATTTCATGGAAATTGCACAATTTCCAGGAATGTAATTGTCTGTATGACACACTTCTTATTATATGCAATATTGGTGTAATTTTTTTTTTCAATATGTGAATGTAAGATTCAAGAAATTCCAAGTAGGTATCTTGCTTTTCAACTATTGTTCTTTTTTTTAGTAACATTGGAAAGGTATAGCTTCTAAAACTGTTACTTCTGGCAAAATTCATCTTTGAAAAGGTACCGACTTACTTAAATGCACAAAAAAACCCCTTGAACTGCTGCTGATGATATAAACTCTGACCTCATGAAGTTTCCTTGAAAGGAAGTGATCAAAGAAGGGAATTCAGAAATGGGAATGAACAAGGTCTGCTCTGGAAGTAATGTCTCGTATTTTATGATGTTGGCCCACAATATCAGAGGCGGACGGTGGTGTGGCACTAAAAGTTGAACCTTCAGCAATACGCTGAGACGTGTTGTTGCTGTGTGACAGATGGCAGCAGGGACAAAATGGCTTCTGACGTGAAAGTACGTATGGAGCGCAGGTGTAGAAACTGAATTCCTCCATGCAGAAAAAATGGCAGCCATTGACATTTATTAAGGCTTGCTGAGCACTGATGGAGACCAACCAGTGGACGTGAGCACAGTGAGCTGTGGGTGGGCGTTTCAGCAGTGGTGACAGTGGGCCACCTCCACTGGTGCAGGTTGTTATGAGCACAGTGTGAAGGCTCTTGTTCATCACTGGTGACAATGCATAGCTCTTGGTGGTGACTGTTGAAAAAGACTGTTTTGTAGCTGAGAATTTGTTCTATCGAATAGTGTTATTGTGCTCTTTGTATCAGTTGTAGTTTCCATGGAAATAAATAGGAGGCATTATATTCAGCGTGGCCTATGTATTTCTACACATTATTACTTGAAAAATGACAAGTGAACTTGCAGATTTTGTTGCTTTAGGGATAAAAAGCTTCAAATGAGTATGTCTTGAATTGAACGCAGTCAGAATTCCCAAAACTAGATGCTGGAGTAGAACATAACAGTAACACAAGCAAACGTTTTTGCTGTGTTAAATTGGTTTCACTAAGTTGTCCCCTGTGGTTTCTAAAAACTGCAAGAGCAGTCAGCTTCCTCTAATGGGTTCTCCCAGCTCTGCTGTAAGTGGTAATGGCCAGTGAGCAAATGCTGTGAGCTTTTGTGTAGATTTCTTACGTCCATGTTTTGTTCCCCCTTCCCCTGCAGTTCGGAAAGAGTGTTTTATCCAGTGGTGCTTTAAATGATGGTTGTTAAACTCTTTGCGTGCAAGTGGTTGTTGCATAAAAGTCTTTCTTCCATTTTTCAGTAATGTTTGTCGGGGAAAAAAGGAAAAAAAAGGATGTTTTATGTCTTTCTTTGTTTTAGAAACTCACTGCAAATGCAAATCATTATACAACAAAACACCTAAACAAATGAAATAAAAGTTTGAGTTCTTATGTACCCTTGCTGCTTTGACACATCCATTGTTTACATGCTGGTCTTCAACAAATAGCTTGTTAAATGTTTGCAACGTTAAACCAGCAAGATAATTGTAAAACAACACACACGCACACAATCCTCCTTTCTAAAACAAGAAGACCCAAACTCTAACAACCCCCCCCCCCCCCTAACTTTTTGTATTATTACTCCACAGGAAACTGTTGTACTGAAAGGAAGAATTAACTGGTCTTTCAACTTCAGCCTTTTTATTGTGAGAGGGAAGAGCACACAAGTGTTACCATGGGGAGAACCACAGCTAAAGGTGAGGCCTGATAACTTTTATCCCAGAGGAAAGAAAATGGGGATTCTGCTGAACTGCCTCTTCTAAGGTGATGGGCTATTACTTGTCAATTAGTATACTGTGAAGTTAAAGAAGAGAGGTACTGAACATGGGTAGGTTTAAACTCTACACTGTTTTAGAGTAAGTATGCTGAATTCAGGTTATCCTGGAGTTCTGCACAGTTCAACCAAGAGAATTTTGACCTGTGGCAGTCTTGAAGTCATTATACTACTCTAAAATTGAAGAACGCATCTAGATGTGAATTAAATAAAATGTAGTTCTGTATTCTGTAACTGCACAGAATGTAGCAGGATAGCTGGGTACTGCCTGGAATATTTTTTTTACTGCAATGAGTAGTGTGTTAGCAGCTGTCTTCTTCAGGCTTTTGAAGATAAAATGGGCACTTTAAAAATAAATTTGTCCGTGGTGCAGTGTCACATGAAGGTGTGATTTGTGCTGTACCGTGTCTGCAGAAGTTACTGTGAGTTGAGTGCTAAAATGTGTGAATGCTAACAAGTGTGTTTGGGCTGGTGAAACAAAGAATGTAAAGCAAGAAAGGCCCACTCTTTGAATCGAGGTTGCTGCTGCTTTTCAAACCTCTCAGATGAGTAGCTTTCTATATAAGATCCCTATAAAAGATCCCTAACACTTCTGTACTTCTCTTGAGCTTTGCACCTTCTGCCCAAACTGCTTTCAGTGCTCGTGTGCTCCCTTGGTAAATAATTGTCTTTTGCTATAATAGATTTTCTCTAATGGCAGCAGTCTTCTCTTTAATTGTTGCACCACACATTTATGGAGGAAGTCTGCCCCCTTGTCTTGTAGCTTTTCTGCATGGCTGTTTTCTAAATGTCTTGAAAGAAATGCTCTGTTCTGGGCAGATAAGAATCCCAGTGGGGAAGCACAGAAGGAAAGGGAAGGAGGCTTTTTAGATTTATTCCGTCTTCATAACCTCAGCTGTGTGCTCTGAGGTTTGGTGAGGGGTAGCTAAAATATACTCACAGCCCTACATGCTGGGGAGTGAAAGCTGCTTGCTGATCTGTAGTAAATCTCGGGCTTTTTTTAGCAAACTTCTTATGCAGGTGACTAACAGCTCGGCATGGGCAGAGTAAATATTTCTGTAACTCTTAGGTGTTTCATGTCCTTCTCAAAGAGAAAAATAATTTTTGTTTTTTAGAAAAGTAGCCCTGCTATGTTTTGAACACAAGCTAGAGCTGAAGACTTTAAGATGACTAAGGAAAAGCTGTGCATATCCTGAAAGCATGACTGTGAACTTTTTCCCCCCCACTAGGCAGCGAGTGAATAGGTGGTCTTAAATGACAAATATATGCTTCCTCATGTATCACGCAACTCTGAAACATTAATGCTAGCAAAAATATGGTGCTTGCTAGTGTATCCACAAAAGAATCATCTTGTTTGCCAAAAAGTGAACTCTTCCCAGAAAGAAGTGTTTTGGATTTTGTTTAGTATCTCAAAGAGGAAGCTGGAGTTCAACACAGGACTTTATAAGAGGAACTGTAAATTGTCCACCAGGGTCATCTTTACTAGACTTTATATTCTAAAGGTACCTTTTCTGGTTGTTGGTTGTTCCCCCCCCCCCCCCCCCCCCCCACATTTACAAGCCAGTAAAGATAACTGATTTCTTCTTTGTCTCTAATTTCTTGCATGATAGATGTGGTTACTTTTGCCTGTCTTTTATTGAGTAATCTTATCAGCAGAAGCATTTTGTGGTCACAGATAGGGTATAGTAATGTAAACACATGGAGTTTTGAATCAGTAAGCAGAAAGCACTGTTTTAAACTGTTACAAACTTGTTGCACATTTACTGCTTTAGTTTGTGCATGCTGTAGAAAAACCTGTTATTTAGGTGAATAACAGAATATGTTGCTTTTTAGTTTTAATATACCAAGAAAACATTCTTTTACGGGGTTTTGAAAATTCCTGTTTAGCCTGTATATACTGTAGGCTACCTATATACATTATGTATACATATGTACTGCAGGCTACCTATTTGCATAAGGAAAGTTACCGCTCTTTGTGTATTTATATATATATATATATATATAAATGTATGTTTAACACTTTAGTTAAAAATGCTATCTCATTCTTTTGCTTTTTTTTTTTTTTTTTTTTAGGAAAACTGAATAGTATATAATTAAATCTTCAGTAGCAGTGTTTCATTTTTGTTTATGTTTCAACGCAGTGATCTGAAACATTCTGTAAAGCCAAAGTAAACTCAAGTAAACTGGAAAAATAAACTCAGACTTGTTCATTGAAAATGCACTTCATGAACAGAGAAGATAGATAATGAATTAAACTGACTTGCTTTGTTCACCATGGCCTTTAGGACTCTAGAACTAATATGACTCTGGTGTCTCTAACATACAAATAAAGTTCCCATTTTTGAGTCCACTTTTCTGCGTTGAAGGAAATAAATCACTGAATGTAGCTGGCTGAAGGAGATGATAAGAAAATACTTGTCGTGCACGCAGAAATATTAGGGACCTTCTGAATGATCTGATTTTTGAGGATTGACCTGAAAGTTTACCCAGTTAATATGTTGAGGGTATCATATTCCTTAATTCAGTTGACATAATATTCTTCCATGTCTTAATTTTGTTTTCAGTGATCTTTTGAAACTGAGTTTTCTAGAATTAGGGCTATCCAAATGGTACAAGTGAATTGGTACATTTAAAGGCATTTATTTCATAGTTATAAGTTTTGATTTTAATAGATCTTATATTTCTTAGTATTTCTTATAAAAATGGGCCATAAATTCTATTTTACTTTGTCTAATTACATTGAAAGAGGCACACCAGACCAAAACACCTTAGCATCTGTATAGTTTAAGGGAAGTTTTTCTGAGCTGTGCGAGGTGGTAGTGAATTCAGGATATCTCAAGTGAAAACAGGATAGCAATTCTTACAGTAAATGGCATTTCATCTCCTTAGATAAAATAACTCCAGCTTTGTAGTGATCTTTTCACCATTAAAAGCTGGGATGAATAAAAGCAGGGGAAGGCTTAACAAACAATTTTGGTTTATTCAGAATTATTTTTTGATGCTTCTGCATGTACTGGGTATGTTTTGCCCTACCATTTTAAAGAACAGCTTTCTGTCCATCAAAAACAAGTGATAGCAATGGTACTTTGAATTTAGTATAAATTAAGATGCTTCCAGCCTGGATTAAAGAGATATTTAAGGAATTCATTTCTTTTCAGTAACATCTTATATATATATTTAATGTCTGATTTTAAGAATAATGTGTCACTGACTATGTTCCATTTCAGTGTTCCTATTTGTGAGATAGGCAGTAACTCAAACTGGTACAGGAAATAAATTATTTGTGTGGTAGTTGTCAGTGAAAACTCATCTGGTGTCCAGGCTGTGGTTTTTCACATTCTTCCACCTGCTGTTGATTTCTCTTCTCATGAAAGGCTGTCATCTTGTTTGAAATCTGGCACTGTAGGGGAGATGTTCTTTCATGACTGTCCTTTCAAGTTTTGGTCTTCTCAGGAAGCAGTTATTAGTTCTGTTCTTCAGTACTCTCATGTGGGACTCCATTGGATTTCCTCTTCGGAAATATGAGGATTGGGAATATTTCTCTTCTGTAAGCTATAAGCCTGATGTCTGGCAGTCCCATAATTTTTTTTATTTTTATTTTTTGAAAGTCTGAGTAACTGAACTCATAAAACATGACAAAAGGCTTTTCTAATGCTTGTCACCACCCAGTTGAAAACTGGCTGGATTCAGTTCAATCCCAAAGATACTGGATGGAATATATTTTGAACTGTAGGAAGAAGGCAGTGATGATGTCTTGTTGTGAGTGGTGTGAGTCCCTTGGGTTCTCACTGATAGCTGTCATGACATAGGGTGTCCACTTGTCCACTGCTGAGCAAGGACCTAGGTTAGAGCTCTGTGGGCACCATCTGCAAGTACTGCAGCAGGTGCAGCTAAGTTGCCCCCTGTAATGATTTTTCTTTGGGAACCTGTCAAGTGCTTTTATCCATTTTATACTGGTGAAGTGTCTCACCTCTGAGTTCACTAAAACACTTTAGAGACTCTGACCAACCTCACCTAGGGCCTCTCCACAACCAGTGCACACTGATGAAAGAAGACTATTCTCATTCAACTCCTTCTATATCTGCATCTTTTCATGCTGTACTTTTCATTATATTTTGATAGAAAAATAATGCAATCACTAAATTTGTGTTACAAATACATTTTGATTATCCACCGAAATAGATAAAAGAAAGTCTTTGGAATGACAGATTGTGTTGTTTGAAAGCATTCTGTGTTATGCCGGATGTTATTATGATGGGAATATTACATTTATAATGTAATGGAATCTTGTCTTTTAGATTCAAAGGAAATTAAAAAAGAGAAAGATGGAAAGAATCAGCAGGCAAACAACCCGTCTTTAAAAAGTGGTAGGTATTGCAGCTGTCAGGTTATTAGTTAAGGTACCCTAGAAGGAAAATTATATATTTGGAATGTCTATCTCTTGAGACTTTTTTTTTTTTCCCTTCAGTCTCTTTTGCTAAAACTGATATGTTGTTAAAAACATACAACTGCTTTTGTCTAACTGTTAGCAAAGTATGTTTTGGTGTAGCAAATGACTGTTGAAACTGCCTGGCTTGAATCTGATAGCTTTGTTAGCTCAGACAAGTACTCATGATACATATAATCAAAAACTAAGTAAATGTAAACACATTTTTCTTTTTTTTTTTTTAGATTATTTACTGATTTCTTTGTTCTTCTAATAATGTATTTCCCTGTTGAATGCCTCTTTTGCCTCAGTTACCATCTCTTTCCTTAATGTGTTTGCTGGTGCCAAAGAAGTTGAATTTCAGTTTAATAGTTTGAGTTGTTAATATTGCTGAATAGATTAAATTGCCTCAGATTCTAATTTTACTTTAAATAAATTCTGTTTTCAAATCAATTGTTTAAAAATCCAACTTCTTGTCAAACTTTTACAACCTCTATTGTCCTCATAAGGTGCCATAGGGTGGCGTATAAGTCAGGCTGCTGGGAAATATGTGGAATTGCTGGCAGGTTCACTTTTGTGAAGTGTAGTAGGAGGGAGGCAGCATCCATATATGCTCTTTCTGCATTCGTGTTGGTTGGTTGAATTTGAGGCAATGAGAAATGTCATGGGTCCTGTTGTCATAAGTAGAATATTTCTTTACAAGTCCTTAGTTCTTGGTGAAGTATCACTGGGTTACTTAAACTCTCACTCTTCTTACGTTACTATACCCTCCTAGTGGATGGTCTGGTTCAGAGGTTTTCCCAGGGAACTACAGGCTGGTGAGCCTCACCTCTGTGCCTGGGAAGATCATGGAGCAGATCCTCCTGGTTACCATGTTATACCATATACGAGACAAAGAGGTGATCTGAGACAGCCAACATACCTTCACCAAAGGCAGATCTTGCCTGACCAATCTGGTGGCCTTCTATGATAGAGTGATGACATTGGGAGACAGGGGTAGGGCAATGGATGTCATCTACCTGGACTTCTGCAGGTTTCTCCACATCATTCTCTTTAAATTGGAGAGTTATGGATTTGAAGGATGGACTGTTTGATGGATTAAGAACTGGTTGGCTGTTCGCAGTCAAATGATTGTGATAAACACTTCTGTGTCTGGGTGGAGGCTGGTCACAAGTGGTGTCCCCCAAGGGTCAGTTTTGGGACTGGTGCTCTGCAGCATCTTCATCAATGACATAGATGATGGAATCAAGTGCACCCTCAGCAAGTTTGCCGATGACACCAAGCTGAGTGGTGCAGTTGATACAATGAAGGGAAGGGAAGTCCTCCAGAGGGACCTGGGCAGGCTGGAGAGGTGGGCCTGTGTAAACCTAATGAGGTTCAACAAAGGTGAAGTGCAAGGTTTTGCACTTGTGCCAGGGCAGTCCCAGTTATTTATACAGACTGGGGGGAGAATTCCTGGAGAGCAGCACTGTGGAGAAGGACTTGTGGGTCCTGGTGGTCGAAAAGCTGGACATGAGTCAGCAGTGCGTGCTCGCAGCCCAGCAGGGCAACTATATCGTGGGCTGCATTAAAAAAGGGGTGGGCAGCAGGGAGAGGGAGGGGATTGTCCCCCTCTACTCCGTTCTTGTGAGGCCCCATCTGGAGTACTGCATCCAGGCCTGGGGGCCCCAACACAAGAAAGACACAGAACGCTTGGAATGCATCCAGAGGAGGGCCACTATAATGATGAGAGGGCTGAAGAACCTCTCCTGTGAGGAAAGGTTGGGGGAACTGGGCTTGTTTAGCTTGGAGAAGAGAAGGCTCCAGGGAGACCTCATAATGGCCTTCCAGTACTTGAAAGGAGTGTATCAACAGGAGGCGGAATGGTTGTTTACATGGGTTGATAGTGATAGGACAAGGGTGAATGGTATTAAACTAAGAGAGGGGAGATTTAGGTTAAATGTTAGGAGGAAGCTTTTCACTCGGAGAGTGGTGATGCACTGGCTCCAGAGAGGTTGTGAATGCCCCATCCCTGGAGGCATTCAAGGCAAGGCTGGCTGTGGCTCTGGGCAGCCTGCTCTAGTGGTTGGTGACTCTGCTCATGGCAGGGGGGTTGAAACTTGATGATCTTTGAGGTCCTTTTCAACCCAGGCCATTCTTTGATTTTCCTTCATACCACCTGAGGAGTTGTGTTATTGACTATGTCAATGACTATGTCTTTGGACATAGTGGGAGACTAACAAGGTAACTGGGTAGCTCAGTTGATGACTTTTTGCATACAGATGTGATAGCCTTCTTTCCCCAACCGTAGTACTGCTTTCTGCAGTTACATTTATCAGACTTCTTCCATTTCATGGGAGGGTGTCAGCGGTAGTTTTCTTCTCTCTTACAAATGCCCTTCTTTGCATGTCTTAAAGTGTCTCTTTTCCCCCCTCTGGCAGTGTAAGAGGAGCTTACACAGGAGGACTTGGATGGCATGTCTGTTTTAAAAAATGTTGCCTGACATGACAGATGGAGCCTCGTAAGACAGCCCCCACCAGCTAAGTGCTGTTCTTATATGACTAAGATAACCATATTTCTGAGTCAATATAAAACTTCTAAAAACTTGCCTTCTGCACTAGAGAACAGTATGTTGAAAAAACTTTGGGTAGGAATAGTGCTAAACAGGCAAGCTTTATTCTGTTGTCTGTATTCTTCCACTTGAGCCTGTGTTTTTCATCTGAACAGTGTATTTGTTTATGAAATCTGGACTCAGCTCTGTCTAACACCTAGAGAAGAGTGCCTTGCTCAGGATCTCTGGTTATCTAAAGATTAAATGATAGCTTTTATCCTGTGTTGTTGCTTGTTAGTGTCCAGAAAGAAGAAAGATACCTCTTTTGGCCATTAGATAAAGAAGGATGTGTTGGATTACCATCCAGTAAATGTCCAGAATTTTCACGAGATTGTGTGGTAAGAAAAGTTGAAGAGGAAGGGAAACACAGGTGTGGAAAGAGCAATAAATAAATAAACAAAACAAAACAATAATCTGCAGTAGGTAGGGAAGGGGAAGAGTGCACTAGAAAAACTGGCTGAATGATCCCAACATAAGGAAAGAGGTACAAAGTACAAAAGGGGATGTGAAGTACCTTAGATTACCTACTATGTTTGCAATAGTATGTAAAACAAAATTAGAAGGAAACTTCATCAAAGAGAAATGATGGGAAGAAGAATATAAAATATGTATATGTGTTAAAATTCTCATATACGTACCAGGGGAACCTAGGGATGAGATGAGAAAGCACAGAGTGCCTCATCTGTTTGAGCAGGATTTAGACTGTGATAGTACTGTATTTAAAAAAACAAACAAACAACAAAAAAACCCACCTGTAAACTCTACTTGTTACACTTGAATATTCAATTTAAAATTTGTCAAACTTTGGTTTAAACTAAACTCAAGCACTGTGTGCAGTAGAAGAAGACAGAATTAGGGAACGCTCTGAAATACTGGGCATTCACATGCTCATGGGACCAGATGGGATATCGCTGGGAATGCTGCCGGCCTGCAGGCAGAGTGTGAGCCAGCAGTGTGCTCTTGTGGTGGCAAACGTGAACTGCATGCCTGGTCGTGCTAGCTAAGAAGAAGGCTACAGGCTGAGAGAAGTTGGCTCCTTCTTTTGGGTGTTTGTCGGCCTGTGTCTGGAGTACCCTGTTCAGTTTTGAGCTCCCCAGTGTGAAGAAAGCATTGGCCATTGACATGCTCGATGTCACCAGCAGAATGAAGGTGCTGAAGCACAAGATGTAAACAGAATACTGACAAGAATACCAGAAGAATTGCACAGCTGAAAAAAGAGGAAGCTTACGGATCACCGTGCCATCTTCAACTGCCTGACAGGTGACTGTGAAGAAAACCTAGCCAGACACATTCCTGAGACACAATGGAAGGTCATCTTGCTCATGGGAACGTGAAACAGTCCTGCTTCGTGTGAGGAAAAAAATCTTCACATGAAGGGTGATCAAACCCAGGAAAAGGAGCCCGAGAGGTTCACCCAAAGTTACTCAGAACTCAGCAAGCCTCCAAGCAGCCTTGCTGTGATGAGACCTACTCTGAGCAGCCAAACTGGAAGGATCCTGGGGTCCCTTCTAGTAGCCTGTTACTTGTTAATGAGCAAAGCTTCCCCAGAAGTGCAAGGGTATTGATAGAGAACTGAAAAAAACAGCAAGCATCATTAACCCACAGGGTAGTGACTGTAAACCAGTGCTATTGCAGGCAACTGTGACAGAAACTTATTTCCTTTTATTGTTTGTTTTTGTTTAATTGATGAAACTGTTTGGGCATTCTGATGGTCTTGGATCACCGTTTTGAATTCCACTCTTGTGCTGGCTACAAACTACCTAAGTTTTTTACAAAATGTCCTAATTACCTTCATTTTTTTTTCCCTTTCTTTTCTTTGTTGCCAGTATATGCTGGTTTGTTCTTCAGCATGAAAATTCCTTTTTCTTTCTCATTTTCACTTTGCTGGTGGGTTGCAAGAGTCATGTGCTCCATAACAGTTTTTCTTAAGCTGTTTAATTCAGCCTGCAGGCTGAGTAGGAAGGAGAATGCATGTTAAATCATACAGTGTGAACAATTTTCTCTTCAGTTTCTCAGAAGTTATATGTTTTCAGGGGCTTTAGAATTAGAAATATTTAGAAAACAACAGCTTCTTTACTTCTTGGGTAGAGATTTATTTTTCCATTTTTGTCTTCCTAAATAAGCATCTTGCATGTTGCAATGTTCTTTCATCTCTCTTTTCTATGAGTGCAGAAACTAAATAATAATTAGAACCTTATCTGAGACATATGCTTTACTGTAGCATATCTTCACAGATGGAGTGGTCGTAATGTAAACTTTATTTCATTTATGCTTGAGGAACATGTTTTTAATATCCAGGATTTAAAATAAGGAGTCAGGCAATATTGTTTTCCTTTTGGCTTTGTGTGCAGCTGGCTGTTGTATTACCTTAGGAAGCTTTCTAGTAAATGCTTCCTGAAAAGTAAACCTGTTTCTTTTCCTTTTGTACTTTCTGGACATCCCACCAAATAGGAAGTCCTGTTAGAACAACTGAGGTCATTTTGGGAAATGCAGGTATGGGCTATAATATCTTCAGAGGATGTAAATGTGGTCCCTCTTCTTGAAAAGTGCTGTCTTTGAAGTGTCTACATTGCCTGGTCCTTAGCACAGTGTGGTTTGTGGCTACAGTTTTGGTTTCAAGTTAGAGCTGAAATTTGGTAGGGTTAATTTTATTCAACTGAGTACATTAAAGTTGACTTCTGATTAAAAAAAAATGATTTTTCAAGGTAAATTGGTACTGACTTTTATTATTATATTCAAAGACTTTTTCTTTTAAGGTTAAACTTAGAAAGCAGTTACTTATTATTTTTTTATATTTGCGTCCTCCATGGCTTTTCAAAGAGAGGAGCCATGGATCTGGGGGTGGGTTTCTTGAGACAACTCTGAAGGACCATTTCCAGAGCATACCCTCCTGAAATAGAAATACCTTAATGTATTTTTAACGTTAATGCCTTTGTGAGTAATACAAAATCAGTATAAGTGTATAAATGTGTGAATGAGGTTTTTATTACCACATAGATGAGCTTCCAAGGTGCCCCATGAAGATGTATTTGTTACCAGCCTAACTGGAGTTCAGTTTGCCAAATGATCAACTTTTGAAAACTGTTTTACTTGTTACTCAGTTAAGAACTGCCTAACCCCTGCAGAGTCAAGGACCAATCCTTCATACCTTTTTGATGCTACTTTGCCAAAAAAATGAGGATCTTAGCAGGCCAGGAGCGTGGTTCTCTTCTGCTTGAGGCACTGTAATTTTCAGTGAAATGCAGGCAAGCTCTGAGTTCAAACCAGCAAATATCCATTAGAGAAGCAGTGTACAAGTGACTGAAAACACTGCCAATTTCTGTTTCTTTCTTTGTCTCTTAAAATTGTTTGGCTCTGCCTGGTAGTGTTATTACTGGTGGATAGGATGTAGTCTCTACCATTGTGAAGAATTTTGCTTTGTCAAGTTATCTCTGATTGAACCACTGGGTGGCATCGTTGCACTAATTTGGGGTTCACTGATGATGTATCAATGATTCCCTGCGGTGGGGTCCCATCGCAGCGAGGCTGCTTGGAAGTTTGCTGATAGACACTGCCCAAACAGAAAAATACACAAAGGAGCTCACTTAGATGATTTAGGGACAAAAAAATGTTAGCTGTGCTATGGTAGTTTTTATGTTGTAGTATTTACCTTACAGGGAGAAATCTTTATCAGATGTCTCTTGAAAAGAAACAAAGATGCAGTTGGGAGGCTGTGCTAATTCTTTTGATTTGTCGTGGAATGGGGACACTGGTTCTCAGTGTAAATTTCAGTAGATGCTAAGTGTTTGTGGTTTTTACTGCGCATTATTAAATTAGTACTGTGAAATTACCGTACCTGTGCTGCTGTTCCTATCACTGCTCTAGTGATGGGGAACTGAGATACAGAAGTGCTGAAGTGATTTTTACAAGGATGTTTGAGAGGGCATCCTTGTGCAGGGAACTGAATCTAGATATCCTGACTTGTATCTTTATATGTGGACCACAGAAAGAAAAACTTGTGGGTACACATATTTTCCTCTTGCATGATTCCTCTGTTGACTCTTAAAGCTACTTCAAGGGCTGTATATTTTATGATGTTTCCATTTTATTATATAATGCTTGAGGAAAAAAAATTCTACAAGATATTTGGGTGGTTTTTTTTGCTCTCTCTTTTCTCAGCTTACCTCTTAAATTACGTTTCCTTTCAAAACTATCTGTATGGCCTTTTTTTTGTCTTATGTCTTCCAGAACAGTTTAGTTGGGATGATTATCTGAAAGAGACTGAATCAATAGCTGCTCCTCTTCACTGTTTTAAACAGGTATGCTAAATACTATTTTGCAAGTCTGTGTGTGTATGTTTACATGTTATGGGGCAACTTTTATGTTCGAACTGCTTGCAGACTTTGTTTGACTTCTTTTGATTTCTGTTTATCAGTATCTTGCATTTTTGTAGATAACCAGCAACTGAAATTTTCCATTATTGGTTACTGCCTCGAGCCAGATCTTGAGGGTTTCATTAAAGCTGTAGCTTTGGACTCTCTTTTTCTTTAAAAGAGAGCAAGATAGAACAGTCTTATCAGAGTTCAAAAAAAAAAAATTTTTTTTTTTCCAATAATATTAGAGGATTACTGTGAGAATTAAAATTTGGGTGATATTGAAGGGAGCCTTTCACCAGTCCTGTAACTGGTTCAGTTCTGGCTAGCTATTAGGTGTACAAAGTATATGTATATACATTTTCGTGCATGTTGGAAAAATTATTTACGTTTTATTTTCTGAATCTCCCAAATACTTAAATCATAGAATGGATTGGTTTGGAAGGGACTGCCAACTTCTCTTGAACTTGACTGACTTCTGCCAAAGGTAGATTTGCTGATCACTAGATCATGTACTAGATCAGGTTGCCCAGGGCGACATACAACCTGACTTCAAACACATTCAAGGATGGGGCACCCACCCTGGGCAGCCTGTTCTAGCACCTCACCACCTCTCAGTGAAAAATAAATCTTATGATTCTGTGAAATATGTTGCAGTTTAACTCTTTCAGATCAGGTTGATTTTTACCAAGGTGTAATAATAGAATCATTTGAGTTGGAAGGGTCCCTTAAAGGTCATCTGCTCCAACTCTACTACATCCAGCTACATCAGGGTTCTCAGAGCCCCATCCAGCCTGACCTTGTGTCTGCAGGGATGGGGCACCCACCATCTCTCTGGGCAACCTGAGCCAGTGCTTCAATACCCTTATCATAAACAAACAAACCCTTCTTCCTTATATCTAATCTAAATCTCTCCTGTTTCAGCTTGAAACGATTTCCCCTTGTTCTGTCACAGCAGACATTGCTTAAGAGTCTGTCCCCTTCTTTCTTGTAGACCTCTTTTAGATATCAAAAGGCCTCTATCAGGTCTCCACGCAGCCTTGTCTTCTCCAGACTGAACAACCCAGTTCTCTGTTTCTCTCTGGACATGCTCAAACAGGTCCGCATCTCTCCTGTACTGAGGACTCTATACCTGGATGCAGTTCTCCAGGTGAGATTATCATCTCCCTCAACCTGCTGGCTGCACTTGTTTAGATGCAGCCCAGGATATGGTTGGCTTCCTCAGCTGCAAGGACACATGGCTGGCTCATTTCCAGCTTATCATCTACCAGTACCCTCAGGTCCTTTTCGGCAGGGCTGCGTTCCACGCTTTCACCCCGCAGCTTGTACTGATAGTGGGGGTTGCCATGACCCAGGTGAAAGATGTTGCATTTGGAATTATTTAACCTCAAGAGATTCTCCTGGGCCCACTGTTTGAGCCCTTCTAGGTCCAACTGGATTGGAAAGGCATGCAAAAAAGAACAAAAAGGCTTCTACAGGCAGATCAACCAGAAAAGCTCCTGAACAGCTTGTAGTCATCAATAGCCACATCCACCAGGTTTCAGTCACGACAACTACATAATGGTTTTCCTAGTAGCATAGTGGCTTCAAAAATAGAAAGTGGTTAATAGGTACTGGAGTTTAAAAAATACATTCAAAAAATTAGAGGAAAGATTTTTTTTACCAGGACTTTTAGTGAAAGAAGGGATAATGATTTTAATAGAAGAGAGTAGGTTTAAACTGAATATAAGAAACAAATTATTCCGTGTGATGGTGGTGAGGCACTAGAACAGGCTGCCTGCAGGAGGTGTGGGTGATCCATTGCTGGAAGTGTTCAGGGACCGGCTGGATGGGGCTTTGGGCAACTTATTTTAATGGGAGGTATCCCTGTCTGTGGCAGGGGAGTTGGAACTAGGTGATCTTTAAGGTTTCTCCAACTGAAACCATTTTGTGATAGAATATAAAGGAAACACTGGATTTATAATGAAGAAAACTATTTGCCTCTGAACTTAGCACAGAGTTTGGGTTGCCAGAGTGGTACTTCAGCTAGGTCAAAGATGGAGAGTGACCAAAGGTAAGCATTTCGAAGATAGGAATTAAAAAGATTGATCTCACTGAAGGGTATGCGTGTGTTAACTATAGTCTCAAGTTACCAGAATTCAGTATTATTTGTCATTCAGGAAGAGATGTTAAGGAGTATGTACGAAGGGTATTTAGTGTGCTGCTTTACACTGTGTTCCATGAGTTTGATTCCCCCATGCCTGATGGTTTTATATGTATTTACAGTTGCAGTTTAAATCTGCCATCTTGTGTGAGCTAATGATCTTCAGTTATTTAGCTCTTTGGAGGATGAATCAACCTCTGAAGGCGTTTTTCTCCCTGTAGGAGCAGCTGGGGTCCAGTATGTTCCCAAGCTGAAGAGTAGCTAACTTAGCTGCATAAAATTACATAGAATGAGTTTCAGTAGGTATACATTCCATGTATTGGATAGATAGGTGTTGAAGGAATTGGGTAGTTTAGGTTGATAGAGCTGTAATAGATGTGAGAAGCAGTGCATGAGTGGTTTACTGGGTTGGACGTATCCAGAAAGATATATTCTAGGGTTTGCTGCCAGTCTGGTAGTACTGTGGTAGTGGCTTCCAGTGGGGAGCAAGCACAAGGGAACAAAGGAATAATCTGAAGATCTAGGCTAATAATATGAGGAGAAGAGCCATCACTGTACGTCTAAAGTAATTTGCAGGGATGGAGAACAGAGAGAGATGAAGGCAGATGGCAGCATTTCTTCACATTATGTCTTGAACCTCAGCTTTAACTTTAGGAAATGAGAATAAAGGACAAAATGCCCCTCTCATACTGCTCTCAAAGAGAGAGGAATAAGAATAGAAAACTCCATAGGTCTTTTTGGATGAGTCACCTAATTTACCATTTTCAAAAATTAATTCAATGGTATGTGTTGTTTGTAGTGGATAC
This sequence comes from Oreortyx pictus, assembly GCA_036925125.1. NCBI lineage: Eukaryota > Metazoa > Chordata > Aves > Galliformes > Odontophoridae > Oreortyx > Oreortyx pictus. The sequence goes on along the minus strand of JAUPFR010000001.1, from coordinate 70,733,105 downwards.
CAGCTCAAGGCAGAGACCCCAAGGCCTGGCTGGGTAGAAACAGAGCCATGGTGTATTCCTTGCTCATTCTAAGATAATGCCATATTCATATCTTGCAGACCGTGATGACCAGAGCATATGCTCTTTAGACACGTTGCAATGGCAGAAAGCTGCTCAGAAGTTTTTCCTTGTGTCTTTTGTGTGTTTCTTTGTGACTGATGGTTGGGAAGCCCAGACCGTACAACGGAATAACACCCTAAATAAAGGTGGTTAAAGAACATGGGCTGACTAAGATAGATAAATATGAGCGACTTGGATTACTTCAGGAGAGTGTGGGTTGGAAAGAAGAGCCTTCATGTCTGTGCATAGCAAATATAAAAAAATTTGCATATTCAGATTTCATTTCTTCTAGGATTTGACCTTTAAGTAGAAAAGTGATATGCAATGTTAATTATTGCGGAGCCAGCTCTTCTTGCTAATTAATGTTTGGAGATTTTATAAGCTAAAGATCTTGAGATTCATGTAGGGCTAATTTGACTTCTGTTGGATTACGCATGAATTGTACATGTTGTTATTGCTCTGTGTAATGAAAGAAAGATGCTACTGTGGCCAGCCAGAAAACAAGCAGAGAGAAGACTAATTTGACTGTTATATTCAGAAATTGTGACTGGTGGGAATTTTACAGAGTTTACATTTTGTAGTAATTAAAAATGACTGAGGGATCGATAGATTAAAGTCTCTACCGTAGATTAAGATACAGGCATAGACTGCTAATGGGAATTGATTAAAGTATTTATCTTAATTTAGAATGTATTTTTTCTATCGCTATCAGTTGCTTTTAATTACTCCTTAAAATTTTGAAGCATTCTACATCCCTTTCTCTTACCCTTAAACATTTTTTTTAAGCAGCTGAAAAATTTAAATATAAAAATCTCAGCCCCTTTGGGTTAGAATAGAGCTTAAAACAAGGCTCTGAAATAGCTGGTTTTGTTATTTTGCTACCTGATAAGAACTGGTATGGAGGAGATACCTTTTAAAACTGTGCCTTGAATTGTTTGAACAGGCTCACCTTTTCTACAAACAAATAAACTCCCTAATTTTTCAATTTCAGTTGTCTTTTATGGTTGTAGAAAATAACAGCTTGACAAGCAATGTCCTGAAATTGAATTGCCCTTTAAATTTAATATGCTCAGGCTCCCCTTTCAGACAGCCTGCTGTCTAAATGCAGCATTGGCAGATGCTGCCCTCAGTGCTCACTGAGTGTTGCCTGTCTCTTTGTTTTTTGGGCTCTGGCTCCTCCAGGGCTCCTGCTGTTGATCTGGGGTCTGCTTGGAACACAGCACCTACATGCTATAGAAAAGACAGGCAAAATATTACTGACTCTTGTTTATGCAGCACAATTCTTCAGGCTTTTCTTCTGTACCCAGATGTACAGATGCACCCCATGTCCTTATTATGGTTCACTTCCTGGCCTGACCAGACAGGTGTGGCAAGGGATGTGTGAATCTTACGAATGTGAATGCCCATGTTTGTGAGCCCACTGCCTGCCTTCTGTGTTAGGATTAAGGTTGTGTTAGTTACAGGGGTAAAATGGCAAGTGGAAGGCATCCTATGGTTTTTGGCATCTGCGGCTTTGACCTGGATGAGGTTCAGAAGCAGGCTTCCAGAAGAACAGTCATCCTCTCCTATGAGAAACCTCAGTGCTTGGCTTGTTTAACTTGAGGAAAGATTGATCAGAAAAGATCAGGCTGCCACGTGGAAATACTCTGCAAATTTTGTTCATATTTTCAAAGATGCAGAAAGAACTGGAGGTACAGTTGGCAAAAGTTTCCACAAATAAATTCAGGCTGAAAGTGAGGAGATATCTGAAGGGAAGTAGAAAGATTGTTCTAGAATCTCACTAAAGACAAGTCATGCAGTACCAATTAGTGTTGATACAAGATGGTGATCATCGCTAGATGATGGTATTGCCTACAGAATTCTAGTAGGCAAGTAATTAGACTGATCCAGTTGATCTCTGCCAGTGCTGTTGTTAGGAGAGCTTTTGTGTTTTCCTAGTAACAGCTCGGTAGATATTCTCCTTTTTTAACCTTTAATTTGTAACAGAGATGTTCAACTGAAAGACTGAATTGCATTCATCATCTCTTTTCCTTGTGCTAGCATTTTTTCGAAAAATCTGATGCCTACTAATTAAATTGGCGTTCCTGTGTGTGTGTGTGTGTGTGTGTGTGTGTGTGTGAATGTATTCAGTTCTCTGTGAATAAGTTCAAGCTGCAGTTCCTATCTTTGTACAATTTTATGTGACTGAAGGACTGTCTGTTTCCTTCCATAAAATTCATTTAACATGAATTCCTTTTTCTGTTTTCTTTCCTTGTATTGCAAGCTTTTTTTGGTGCAGAAATTTTCTTGCCTGAAGCTTTCGCAGTGCATACTGCAATAGGGTCCAAATTTCGTTGTAATTTGAAAAATATTACTCTAATGAGAATAACGATTTCTTATGAATTAAAAACTAACAAATCTTTGGTTCTTTTATTTTGGTTTGGTTTGTTTTTTTTTTTTTTTTTTTGAGTTGTCATGTTTCCTGATGTCGTCCTTGCTTTTGTTTCTCATTCTCTTCAAGTATTATTCATTCTTCATCCACTTTGTATTCATATTTTTGCAATATTTTCTGCTTACCCTTCCTGGCTGTGCTTATGTTTTAAAAAATCAGTTGTGTTTATGCAGCAGAAACATCAAGTATTTGAAATTATGCTGCCGGGAGGTCATCCAGTCTCCTTTTCCAATTTACTACTAAACGCTGAAAGTTCAAAGGCTTCTTTATATTTGCCCACTTCTGTGAAATATTTAGATGAATGAAAGCTGTATATTGAACTAGCTGGGAAGTTTAGCAATGCAAACAACAATAACAAAAAGTCTTTTATCTCTTACTGTAGTCCAGAATTCCACCTACAAATGATTTCAAAGTTGGTATGAAACTGGAAGCCCGCGATCCTCGCAACGTTACCTCAGTTTGCATAGCTACAATAATTGGGATCACTGGTGCCAGGCTAAGGTTGCGACTCGATGGAAGTGACAACAAGAATGATTTTTGGAGGCTTGTGGACTCCTCAGACATACAGCCCATCGGGACCTGTGAGAAGAAGGGGGGCATGCTGCAGCCTCCACTTGGTAAGAAACAAAGTTTCTGAGCTACTGTCTATGGAGCAGAACTATCATGTAGTCGATTTTACCTGTTTGTCTTGGCAAGTTCAGTGGTACTAACATGTCACCCAAGCATTATTTAACTGTAAAGGAGAGGTAAGTGAACTAATCTGGGGTAGCTGTGACTTTTTCTTTCTTGTTTTTGGAGAGATTCTTTTGAAATAAGAATGAGGAGAATTATTGCTTTTTTGTTTTAGTTACTCTTTAGTATTAAACTGTAGTGTCTGTCAGCTGTTTTAATGGTGAGATGCTGTCAAGTGGCCATTCTGAAACTATTCACTGGCACACACCCTACTCAGTGAGTATGTATGGATGCAACATTTTATTGCTTGTTGTTGTTCACACACCTTTTAGTAGATCTTAATAAGGGCTGAGTTTTGAGTAAGGCTGAATATCCTTTTTTCCTCTTCAGTAAACCAGAGTGGCCCAGTAGAAGGTGCTTATGCCGAGCATGAAGTGGTCAGTTGGACTGCATAAAGTGTGTACAGTTCAGGACAGCTTGAATTGAGCACACAATTTTCTTGGTCACTCTGAACAAAATGTGATCTGGGAAAGGTAAAAACAATATTGCATTAGGAAAGAAGCAATCCAGAGCTGTAGCAAAATGCATGTGTTTCTCATCTCCCCAAGCTGACACGAGGGGGGGATGTTTGATCAATTTGTCACGTCTGGTTTGTGAGCATGACAAATGCTCATGAACAAGGATGCAGCTATCCTACACTAAGTAGTGGTCTGTGGAATTTTTCTTGCCTTCCGTGAGCAGTATGAGGCACAACAGTACATGTCTCCCCAAACTGAGAAATAGCGTTTGAGCTTAGTGAAAACTAATTGAGAAAGTTTATTAAACAGGGAGCTGTACAGAGGAATTCCTTGCTATACAATGAATACTCAAAATTAATTTTGACCAACTACTGTGAGTAATATAATTGTGGCATCATTTTTCTCTGCTCTGATCAATCTGTATATTTAGATCTACATTTTTGTACCATGTTTGGTATAGCTTACACTTCTGGGTACAGAAATCTTCAAAGAAAATGAGATTTCTTACCAGTTTGAAAATAGTTCTGCTTTTCAAAAGCAGGAAAAATAATGACAGACTTTAATCTTAATTCCACAAAAAAAAAAAAAAGCCAACAACAACAACAAAAAACAAACTCAAACGACCCTCAACAGCAACTCTTCCAATTCTTTTATTCTGTTATCTTTGGTAATGTTTATAAAACACAAAAAATAATGTTCTTAATGTAGCAAGTGGACTATAACCACGAGATGGTTACTGCTGTTTTCTGCTCTTAGAGTTATAAGCCTACATCTTGTTCTGGTGTCTTCTAACTATGATGTGACAAGACAGAGATCCAGGGAAGATCACAGGTTTGTTAAGGTTGGAAAGGCCAGTAACTTCATCTAGTCCTGCCACCAACCCATCACCGCTGTGCTACCAAACCATGTCATGCAGTGTACCATCTACCCTTGTCTTGAATACCATCCAGGGATGGTGACTTCACCACCTCTGTGGACAGCCTTTGCCAACACCTCACTGTTCTTTCTGCGAGGAAATGTCTCCAACCTCCTCTGATAGAATTATAGAATTAATGAGGTTGAAAAGGTTGCTATGCTTTCTCTTTCCGACCTGAGGAAACTCTTCTACCATATTTATTAGCAGATTCCAGATCTTCTGTTAGAAAGGTGAAGTGCAAAGTGTAATTTCATTAGGGTGCAAAACTTGATTAGCTTGCAGACAAGCAAACTGATACAGCAGGAGTTCATTTAACCGGTAAGTTGCCTCATGTAGATTATAAGGGTTAGACATTTTTGTGCTGTTGTGCTGCTTCAGATAAACGTAAGATAAACAATGCAGCAAGGGTGCCATATTAATATTATTTGAGATAGACACAGTCTGAGCTCAAGATGGCTTTTTTTGTTTTGTTTTGTTTAATCTCTTGTGAACATAGGGGTTTTGAATGACACCATTTGAATTTCTTGACACTGAAGGGAAGAGATTCTGGTTTGTTTCTGAGAAATGACTATGTTTAGTCTCTCTGAAGTTCTTGGTAGAATCTTCTAGAATGAGTGCAGTAATACAAATATGAACAAGGGCTGTAAAAGAAAAAAGTGTATATATTCTTTCAGCTGCATGGGTGTATAATGCATAGCTTTTGTTCAGGAGCACAGTGCTTTTTGTTTAAATGTGTTTTTAAACTGACCTGATAAATCAAACAACTCTGGATTCTGTGTAATGAAGACAGTTGAGCCATTAAGAAGAGAAACTTTCTGAGATCATCAGTTGAAGGGTTGATGCCTTCTCTTTGGATACTGTTTCTTACTGCTGTTGGATCAAGCTACTTGCAGAGCAGCCCCAAACAAGCAGATGTTTCCCTGCATCCAGTGATGTAAGTTTACCTGCCCTTAGAACAATTGCCATTATTCAGAAAAGAATGCAAAGGCCATTATTTTATCCCTCCTGTCTTAGATTTTTCTAGAGATAGGCTGAATTCCAGCAATCAAGCGTTCTGGCATACCTAGATAAATTTTTGAAAAAGCCTTCTTGGCAGCTTTACAGCATCCTGTTCCTGGGCAAAGCTGGGAGCTAATTGGGTGTATAATTACCTCCTGTTAGACATTTAAGCAACTGATTTTATTATTATTTTTTTTTTCCTGAGTGGTAGGGAACCTTCTGGATACTAATGTTCTATTTCTCTCTTAATAACAAGTTAAAATACTCCCTCCTACCTCATCTTTGTATAGCTTTAATTAGGTATGTTACATAAGGTTTTTTAGAAAATGATTAACATAGGAAAGGGTTCCTGTTTTGTCTTTTTGTTCTTCATAGGTGATCTTTTATGGTTTTGAGAACTTAATGTTCTCAACAAATTATGATAAAGGTAACATTTACTGGGTTTTTACCAGGACAATTTATAGACCAAGTGAAATTAACTGAAACTGTTGTTTCATTGTCATTCCTCTTTCTTTGTGTGTGTGTCTTTTCTGTGCTATCTGGTTAGGAGTGTATTTCAGTAGTCACATGTGTTTAGACTGTGTAAAGACTCTGGTATGAAACCAAGACTGATAATCAGCTAAGTAGTCTTCAAATTATGACACCATTTCTCAGCCATGAGCTTTTTATTAATTTAGGTGTTGCATGGGCAGTTCCAGTGCATAAACTTTTATTCAGCTAAAGATAGCTTAAAGCTGTAATTTGAAGAACAATTAAAAAAGATAACTCACGTAATTCAATTTTAGATTACTTAATGATTTAACTGATCAAGAATTGCAAGTACATTCCACCTTTCTAGTGACATTCTTCCAAGAGAATCTTCATGGTTCGGTTGTGAGGGAGCTCATCAGTTCCTGGCAGATTCTGGTAGTAATTGCTTTGTGGAGAAATTTCCAATTCTCTCTATTATGTCTATTTTCCTGTAAAATTGTGCCCCGCACGTAGCCGTAAAAGATGGAGTAAAAATGTCTACTGTGTTACCTTAGTATTACTTTGAAGCATCCATTTGGGTAAACAGAGTTAAGGGGATATTTCAGGTTTTGCTTTATGCATTTTTTTTTTAACTGGAAAGTAGTTGGTTCTGAAGGAAGATTATCCAGAATGACAATGTTTTCAGCCAAACCTTAGTTCTGTTTGAATAAGGTAGTTCCGCTGAAAAAATCTGATGACTGTTTGTACTTTTAATTCACTTGTTTAATGAAGGATATTAGAGTAGAAATATTTAGTTTGCTTTTTTCAATATGATGTATACATCTATTAAAGCCATTATATGTTTGTTCACTGTTACGTAGTCTTTGTTGTTTAAAAATATTTATTTATTTTAATGGTTGGGGGAGAAGAAACCAATTGGTCTTATTGTCTGCAATTTGGTGAAACATTTAGAACAGCCTTGGAAATAAGAGTCTCTTTTCAGTAAACGAAGGAATCTGGAGCTGACGATGTTGCTTGAGAATGAGAAGTGGCTCTGAAATGTAAGCGGAGTTATTTCTGACTTAATTCTGTTTGGAAAGTTCCACTGAGCCTGGGACTACGTGGGATGACCTGGTCATCTCCTGTGCTAGAACTCATATGTTGGTCAGCCTTAGATGTTTATCAAATCATAAACAAAAATGACTGATTCTGCAAGCAAACTGCTCAAAATGGAAATTCAGCGCACAGCTTTCTGAACCAACACCTGGCCTGTCTGAGCCGTCTTGGTTATTTCTTGGTCCAGAGTAGAGGGAGTCAGGCAGTAGTAAAGTCAATTTTATATCTTCTTCCTCTCATTGTATTTTATGAAGTGAATGTAGGGATGTTATACACAAGTAATTTATTTGTTACTTAGGATTCCAGATGAATGCATCTTCTTGGCCAATGTTTCTCTTAAGAACTCTGAATGGAGCTGAAATGGCGCCTGCTGCATTCTTTAAGAAGGTAAGAAGAAAAGGACTGCTAATAAACAAGTTTCTGTCCATTGGTCTCTGGTTGCATTTTTTAGTGAGAATGCCAAGATATTGCCTATTGTCTGCAGCATGAAAAGGTGACTGTTATTTAAAACTACTTTTTATACCTTTGGGAAGGTACAAAACTAGGCAGGGAGTGGTCTGCTTCTAGTTCATTGGATGGGCATCTCCTTTCCTGAGCTGAGACTTTTAAATTATGCTGTGTTCTGTAGAAAAATTGTGTTGGCACAGTTTTATGTCATGGATTGAAGATACGACGCCTTGGCTCACTTTTCTTAAAAGCATCATATTCGTGTTGTGATTATGCAGAAAAGTAATTTTTTTTTTTTCTGAGAAAAGAAAGTATTCCAATAAAATTGTGCTTGGAAACATTTTGTTAAATGTTTTAATTGGGTGCATTACTCATCATTTAAAATGTAAAGAGAAAGTTATTGACAGTAGAAAAAGCTGTTCTGCTCACTTTTTGACTATTATTTGAGTAAACCTCACTGGAACACGAAGAATTGCATATAAAACAGTAGTAATATTAAAACAATGTATTCAAGGTTTTTTTTTGTTTGTTTGGTTTTTTTTTTTTTGTTATGGGTCTGTCACAGTGAATGGCTTCATTTCTGATACTGAGGATAACATTTAAATATATGTCAGTAAATCAGAGAGTTCATTTCAGACCTGCAACCATGTTACTTATGTGTTTAACTTCATGTAGTTTTCTGAGGTGCATTGAATCAAACCTGTGCTGGCCTATCAGCATGACTGAGGTGATTGTTTCTTGGAGGTTGAGCTATGGGTGAGGTGGTAATTCAGGCTCCCTTGTGTCACAGCCTCTGCACTGAGGGTGCATTTTTGCTTGATTTTTTTTTTTGTTGCCTTGATTTTTGTTTCTGTTTTGTCCACTTGGAATTGGTTTGTGTCAGGCTTAGTTAATAGAGGCCTATAAATAATGTCCAATGCTAATGAATTTTTCATGGACTAATTGAGAGATGAAGCTTTTACCAGACATTTATCAGTCCCTAGAAATACCCATTCCCTGCAAACCTTCTCTTTTTTATTACCATGTTATAATTTCATGTTAGTGTCTTCGCTGTCCTGCTGCCCAGGCATAATGTATTGGGTGCAACCTATTGCTTATGTAAATACTTTCAGCACAGCCTTGCTGTCGTGGGGAATTTTGCTAATTATCCCAACTGTGTTTGTGGGAACAGAATCTAGATTTTTAAAATATAGAAAAGGCAAATATGACACATCAGTGAGTTTCTTTGAATATCTGTTGTAACTTTTTGATTGTACTAACATACAAGGATGTTGAAGAAAAAAGAGTTTTTCTGACTTTTATTTTTAAGGGATCATACGAACACAAATATTCTACCAATCTTACTTTTGTAGGAGCCACCAAAACCTGCTACAAACTGCTTTAAAGTTGGAATGAAACTTGAAGCTATAGATAGAAAGAACCCATACTTGATTTGCCCAGCAACCATTGGAGATGTTAAAGGAGATGAAGTTTTTGTTACATTTGATGGCTGGAGAGGAGCATTTGACTATTGGTGCAGATGTGATTCTCGTGATATTTTCCCAGTTGGATGGTGTAGCTTGACAGGAGATGCATTACAACCACCAGGGAACAATGGTAAGATGGTTAATAATATTGCTTAATTGTTTTTCCCTCAATTACAGCAGAATTTTAAAAACCAGCTGGCTGTATGCAGATAAGAATGGACATTTGATTTGCGAGTAGCTGAGGAGGGTGTTAAATTTTCTTTACGTAGTTTAAAGCAAATAAGATAGTTTCTGGGAAGCAAGATTTTGCGTTTGTAGCAACCCTGGGAATGTTTTATTTAACGTTTTACTATGAGAAGGGCTTCTGGTAATCTTATATATTTTTTTTTTTGATTGCTTGTGAAAAATCTTGGACTTAAGCTGTGTTTGCTGTTGGTATTACAATAGTTAAATGCTCCTTTTTAATGGCATCAATATATTCTCTGCAGCTGCACTTTATGTCAATCTAACTGCTAAGATTGTAGGTTTAAACTGCGTATTTAGGAGGTTTTTGCTTCATACTCAAAAAGTTCTGTCTCTAAGCTGCCTATTCTGAATGCTTTATCATCCTCATTTTTTAAAGTATGGTTTTTGAGTATGTATGGTAATAGAGTTCATTTAACTCACGGCAACCTTGCTTTATAATATTCAGCCACCTATCCTGGAAAAATGGTAGATTAAACGAAGAGGAATATCCTGAGTGTAATTCCTCTTCTACTCTTTCTGTCTACTCTTTCTGTAATGCGAGTTCTTTCTGTCAGACTTTTTGGGCCGTGCTACCCTTTCTCTCCAGATTTGACAGAAATAAAATTTTTTGTAGAGGGAAGCCATATTTTAGTTCAGTGCTTCAATGCTGTTCATCCAAATAAGTTGTTCTAATGGTGAACGTCTTCACAGCTGGTGCTAGGTAAGGAGCAAGGAAACTGATTCCAGCTCCCACTGGAAGTACAAAAGGAATAGATGCAACAAGGCAAGAAATCAGTCATTCTCCCTACTTTTTCCTTTATTAGTTTTCGCAGTCTTTTGCCAATGGGTCAAGAGCGTATGAAATATCTAGGTGGTAAAGAGTCCCTTTCTCAGCTGCTAGTTTCCTCTGAGACCTTGCCATCACCTGCCTGCCCATAATTGCTGTCTGCAGTCATGGCCAATAGGTCACAGTAACTGTAATTTAGTTAAGTCCATGGCACCAGATTTTAAGCCAGGGAGCAATGATGTGTATAGCTGTGCTGGCAGATCAAAAATGTCCAGGTACAAATCCACAATGAGAAGGGAGGTGGAAGTGAGGTGGAGGACAGTGTGCATTCAATCAAAATAGTGCAGAGGGTCGCAAAGTGACTACAGCCTCAATGTGTCTGTGTTCCTGGTCTGCAAAGTACATGCCTCAGTTTCTTCAGATGGCTGACTTTCTCTTGAGGAGTCACGAATGAAGTCTGTTTTTATGATAAGTTTATTATGTCACCTGGGGTGAAATAAAACGTCATTATACAAAAGGAATTGTGTAAATAAGCGTTGTATATTTTTTAGAAGGTACTTTTGTGACCGTTTAAATTGCTGACTTCAACTGCATCTTCTGGAAAGAAGCATTATGAAATTGTTTAGTCTACTCCAGTTTTCAGGGCTGGAAAATGAGCAGTGTTTTGAGATAATATGTATGGTGCTTCTCTTTCCTGATTATTATTTGATAGACATCAAAGAGTAGCACAATAGTAAGTTTGATTAAATATTCCAGTTGTTCAGATACTAAAATGAACACAATTCTTAAGTTTGCTGGAATTTGGTGAAGGGTGAAAGCCCTAGCCAAGTAACTGGATTCTCTTGCTTTTTTATATAAAGAACAATAATGCTTTAGGCATTGATAAAACTCAAGGTGAGGTTTTTGCAGACATGGAGTCAAAACTAGAGAATTTAGTAGACGTGGTAGAAATGGGTAGCAGGGAGATGACTGCTAGACATTTGGTTATTTGCACTTCTAAAAGTATGTCCAAAAGCTAAATGCACTCCACCTAACTACAGGTTTATGAAAACTTAGCGCTCCTTTTTTCCTCATTTGGAACAGGAATTTTGTTCTTTAAATTTTGCTCCATGAGCACGTTATATGCATTTATCAAATTTACGTAGCTAGATGTAATATTTTTTGCTCTCAGGTTGTTTTTCAGTTATTTGATTGCTTTTGAGCCATTAAAGAACTGTAATGATAGTCCTTTATTAAAATGTAAATAGTAGCTTCAAGGAAAGTGTAATCAGGTCATTTCAATTCAAAAATATGATGAAGTTGTCAGGATTCTTCATTAAGTCACATTAACATTGACTACTTCTGTTAAGGAAGAAAGTATGGCAGATAATATATTGCAGGAATTCACTTGAAATATTACCGTATCGTTCTGACCCAGACTTTTTTCCAGCTGATTATGTCAGTGTTTCTGCGATCAATTACCACAATAAGAAGTGAAAATAATTGACTGAGTGCAGCTTAGATTTCATAGTGGATATAGTGGGAAATATTTTGATTCTGGTTTTTTTTTTTTATAACTACCTTTTTTTCTAGAAGGCATTTAAATGTGGTAGATCACAAGTTAAAGAACTGAAAACAAAACAAATCTTAGTCACCGAGCAAAAGCAATATCCTGTAATCTGAGCATGAAAGTGATAAATTATGCTTAAAGTTTCATCCATACCTATGACAACAGTTTCCTGCCATGAGTTTTTTGTTTTTAGGGTCTGATTTAGCACTTTGCAAGAGAGAAAGTGTAATAATGGAGATGATCTGAAAATTATGGAGTATTTTAATCCAGTTTACTCTCTGAGCCATTTAGGATGCTCCGAGAGAATGTAGGGCTTCTGTCATGGGAGGTTTTTGTGAGCAGTTTTAACACAGGCTTCTTAGACATGGGTTAATGTATTCAAAATTAGATATCTGGTGTATTTAGTCCTTTTAGTCTTGTATTCTTGTGATTTGCATTGATTTAGAAAGATAAGCTTAGGAACCAGGACACAATTAATAGAGGATGAAATGGAGAAGATAAGTAAGAAGTTGTTCTGAACAACTTTTTGCAGTGTTCAGTCCTTAATCTTGTTGATGTTTTGTCTTTGTCCTTTTTGTCAAATGTGATTGAGTGGATGTAGCTTGGTGTCAGTGTATATGCACAGCGGTATGAAATATAGTTGTGTAATATTTATACTAGCAGAAGCTGTACATAGTTAGTATTGTAGTTGCCTTCCTTGGAAATATCTAGGTCAGCAGTAATTTATGTTATATGTGGTTTGACAGCAGTGCTTGATGTCAGGTTGACCTGCTAGCCCAGGGTTAATATTTTAAGGATGAAGCAGCTTGTTTTTCTCCATGTTTCTTGGTCAGATAAGTGCTATTACAATGACTTTTTGCACAGAAACATGAATGTGAGCTATGGCACAATAGTGTCTGCTGGATAAATGTGAAGGACCTCCTGCTCTGACAGGCTTTTTCCAGTAGTGGCTCAAAGCACATAGCTGAAGAAAAGCATAAGCATGCAGGAAAGAGGTTCTCAGAAGTATTCCTACTATCTGGCAGCCTAGAACCTGGTATACCCTAAGCCCCAGATAATGCCTTTATACTGACTTCTTCATATCTGTCATGTTAGTGTTTTTTTTCTGTGTCCCCTGAACTGTTTCTACTACAAACTTATAAAATTTTGTTCCGTTTTCTTATGCCTTGCTCTAGGATGAGTGTAACTCTTCTGGTCACCTTTGTTAGTCTGTACTGTTTGCATTTCAGCTATGTCATTGTGAGCTACTAGAGCCAAAAGTGCATGTGATGTCTAAGAGGAATTGTTCTGTTTTCTGTTTTGTTTTCTGTTCCTTTTACAATTATTCATAAATTTGCATTTGGGATTCTGGAGTGCTATTGAGCAATGAATCAACATTGCCATAGAAATGTTTATTTTAATTCCAAGATGTTATTTTTGTAATGCTTCACTGTTTTCAGAAGCTGGATTATTTTTAATTGCTTGAAACAGGATTTCATTTTTTACTTCCTCACCTGCTGAGCAACGGCTCAGTTTTTCAAGATCTTTATTTACTCAAAGAACTATTTGGCATTTGTTCCTTTTCATGCTTCTCTCTTGTTCTAGATTATATATGGATCAAATGCACAAGCCCAAGGATGGATCTAATCAGGATTTCTCTAGAGTCCTCTTGGCTGTAGATAGGTCCATTTCTTCCTAATCACTGCTTGGTATTTTCCAATAAATTCTTTAGAAAGGGCTGTGAGGATCTTCTCTCGTATCTATTGTTAGTTAAGTTTGTTTCCCTAAGAGACTGTGGTGTGAGATCTTGTCAAATGCAAATCCATAGACTGCATCAGCTGACTTTCAATCATCTGCATGCCTATCGATTAATTAATAATAATAATAATACAATTCTAATGGATTTTTGAGATGTGACTTTTCTTTACAAAAGCTGTGTTTGGTTCTTCATCAATATTTTGTATTTATGTTTGCAACTTCTGCTCCTATACAGTAGCTCTTAACAACTTGTCCAGTACACATATCAGGTGACCTGTCTATACTTTTCTGGCTGGAGGATTGGCACCATGTTAGGTACGTTTATGCCTCTGGATCTGAGGCAATTTTGAAGACAAACTTCATAGCACTATCAGTAGGTCGGATGTTGTACTTTTATTCTTAAAACTTCAATGGTCAGTCTGCCCTGCCAGCTCTGTTCTTTGTTTTGTCTCTGATTCCTGACCTCTGCTACTGGTACTATGTGTCATGAGCTTGTTTGAAATCCTTGTATAGAAAGGTTCTGATAAAGGAACTGATGTGAGCTTTCATGGAGTGAACGCAAATGCAAAAAGAACAGTTGGTCTTGTTGCTTTAGAGTTACCTTCTGCATTTGTTCTGAAATTTGATCATCTCTTGGTTCTCAGTAACTTCTGCTTTTGATATACTTTGAAAAGACTTTTTAAAGTCTAATCTCTTTTGCGTGTTTTTCTGTCTACTGCTTTCCTGTGCCAAGCGTATTATGTTTGTCTACTTAACTGACATAGATTGTTATTTTATAGCTGTTACTACGCCTAAGAAATAACCCATTTTATCTGAGGCTTATGATTGACATAGAAGATGGGTGACTGGAGACTGTCGGAGAAGTTTTTGTTTGCTGTTTCTGTATGACTTCATTTTTCTATTTAGTCATTACACATAAATGCCAGTTACTTAGCTAACTCATATAAGCAAAACTACTTCCATAAAAGAATGAAGAAGAGTATATGGGAAGAAGCCACGTGGGAAATAAGTAGCTTCACCCACAAAGATTGATGTCACTGTAAAGAACTGCTTATCATTCAGATCTGAAATGCATCCGCAGAGAATCCGTTCCCATAGTTCCCTGATCCTCCCCTCTTCTCCCAGTCTTCTGAAGTTTGATCTCTGACAGATTGAGGTATTGTAAGAAGTATTAAAGGGGGATAAGCTCACTGCACCTTGCAGGAGAGAGTTCTGGTGAACAGGGAAAGAAGGTGGTGTTATCAGGGAAAAAACAAAACAAAACAAAACCTAGCAGCGACGAAACACTGTAGCTTTTATCCTTTTCCCTTCTTTCTTCCCTCCTCTCTGTCTTTCCCTCTCTACACTATGTGCCAGCTCATTGCTTTTCTCCCTGTTTTCTGCTTTTATCGTCAGTGAGAGCAATCTTCTTTCATTACGCTAATCAGCCTGTGATGTTAAATGTCTCCTTCAAAAAGCTGTCTACTGCAGTAAGAGACAGACAGGCCCAAGGAGAGGTTAAGGAATACCTTGTTTGTCTGTTCAATGATTTTTTGGTTTTTGTTTTACGTAATTTTCAGACATGATCTCAATGGTTTATGCAGATTTTTTCTGAGCTAGCTACCGGAAATATGGCTCTCTGTTACTGATAATGAAATGACGTCAAGGTAACTGCTCTGGATTTTCAGCAAAGTTGTACACAAATCTGCAACATCATTGTAAACTTCAGTACTGCAGTACTGCTCTACAAAGGAAGCATTGAAATGACTTCAGTGAGAGCTACAGTAAGATCTATGAAAGGACTGTGTTGTTTAAAGTAGCAGAAAAAAAAATCAGATAAGCACAGTAATCCTTAAGTTTCATTATAGAAAGAAACATGCTGAAATTGCACAATCTCATACTGCTGGAGATTTCATTTTACTCTCAGTGCAGCCAGCTTCTTTCTGTGAACGGGTCACAGTAGTTAGGCATCCAGTAAGTAGATATATGCTGTCTTCAGAACTGTAGATGAAGAACTCCTCAGTGCTTCAGGCTAAAATCTGATTTGCCACATTCTCTCACTTGTTAAGCTTTTTATTTGGTATTAATGTTTCTTGGCTTCATGCAGCAGGTCCTGAATGGTGCTGCTACAGGGCAGAAATCACTTACTTAAAAATAAGTTTTACCTCTCCCAGAGGTGTGACCTTATTATAAAACTGGTTTTGTCACCATCTTAGCATACTTATGAGGTAACTGTAATTCTCTTTCTTTTAAACTGCAAGTGCTCCGTGCACATATATATTTCCAGTTACATGGAATTTTAAAAAATTATTTCTTCTTAGTATAGAAGAATTCAGCTGGAACGAACCTTCAAAGATTACCAGGTCCAATTCCTGTCCTTCTCAGGGCTAACCAGAATTTGGAGCATGTTACTGAGGGCATTGTCCAAATACCCTGTGAACACTGCCGGGCATGGGGCATCTACTGCCTCTCTAGGAAGCCTCTTCCAGTGTCTGACCACCCTCACGGCAAAGAAACGTCTCCTAATGCCCAGTCTGAGCCTTTCCTGGCAGCCCTGTGCAGTTCCCCAGCTGCTGTCAGTTCTTGGGAGCAGAGCCCAGCACCTCCCGCTGCTTCTGTTCAAGGGCGCTGCAGGGAGCAGTGATGTACCTCTCGGCCTCCTCTTCCCAGTGCCCTCAGTCTCTCCTCACAGGACATGTCTTCAGCCCTGTTCCCAGCTTTGGTGCCTCCTTTGGGTGCCTCCGTGGACCTTACCATCCTTTTTGTATTGTGGAGCCCAGAACTGCTTATGATACTCAGTGTGAGGCCACTCCAACTCTAACATAGCAGGAACATCACCTCCTTTGTCCAGCTGGCTGTGCTGTGTTTTTCTCTTGGGTGCCAGGACACTGTTGGCTGATGCTGAGCTGCTGTCACCAGGAGCCCCAGGTCCTTTCTTGCTGGGCTGCTTCCCAGCCACTCTCCTCCTACCTGTGCCTGTGACCAGCATTGCTCTCTCCCAGGTGCAGCATGTGGCACTTACCTTGGTTGAACTTTGCGAACAGTGTATCTAGACCCTCGTCCCTCCAGGCATTCAACAGCACCTCCCAGTTTAGTGTTATCAGCAGACTTGCTAAGGACGCATTCCACCCCTGCATCCAGATAATTGATAAACACGTTGAACAGGACTGGATCTAGAATGGATCCATGGGGAACACTGATGGTGACCAGCTGCCAGATGTAGGCCTGTGGACTGCAACCCTTTGAGCTCGGCCATTGAACCAGTTCATCACCCTGCCTAGTGTGTCTGTTCGTGTCACAGTCAGACAGTTTGTCCAGAAAGGTGCTGAGAGGGATGTAGCATCAAGGGCCTTTCTAAAATTCAGGAAGATTACTTTTGCTGCCTTCTGTTCATATACTTAACAGGTTACTTAATATTATAGGGAAGTCTAGCCTTCATTAATTGATCTGCTTGTCATGAACTCATGTTGACTACACCTGTCAATAGTTTTTTTCTTTACATGCCTTTCCGTATCTCGCAGGACAGTGTTCTCCATAACTTTTCCAGCTACTTACATCAGCCTGAGAAGTCTGTAGTTTCCTGGATCTTTTCTCATGCCTTTTTTTCTGCAGTGAGTGTAACATTGGCTAGCTTCCAGTCAGCAGGAACCTGCCCAGACTCCCTCGACTTTTGGTAAACTGTTGAGAGGTCCAGCTATACTGTCTGCAGACTCCTTCAGTGCTCTGGGCTGAATCTCAGTAGATGCCATGGACTTAGGAACATAGAGCTGGTAACAGCTGTTCCTTTACCATTTTGGTGACCACAGATTGAAAGTCGCTGTTCCCTGAGCCGTGGTCCAGGCACCCTAAAATCTATGATTACTATTAAATACCGAGATTAAAAAAACACATTAAATGCCTCCACCTTTTCCTTATCCTTACTTGTTAGGTGACCATCTGCTTCAAGTATCAGTCCCGTGTTTTCCTTTTCCTCCTGCTGCTGACATGCTTGAAAAAGACTTCTTTGTTGTCTAACACCACCCTGACTGCCATCAACTGTAGTGGAGCTTAAGCTTTTGTTTTCTCACTGCAGATAAGAGCTGCAGCAAACTCCCTGTGAAGTCAGATGTTGCTTCCAGAGGTCGTATATTTTCTGTCTGCCCAAGTTGCAGGCTACCTGTTCATCTGGGCCAGACTTCCACCGTGCTTACTTGACTCGTGGCAACAAATCAAGACCTCTCATCGAGGGCTTGTGAGTACTAATGGCATCAGTGGTCGTGTTGCCCAGCTAGCGCATGGGGTTGGGTGGACTCTTTTGTGAATCTGTGTTGGTATATATAAGCTGTATTAAGAATATCAATGCTCTCATTCAGATCCCACCCTGAAATGTATCAAATCACAACTTTACGTTAACAGTGCTCTGCATTTGTTTTGCTTTCCCTGAAGCTTACTGCATGTTACAGGCTAATTTTGAGCCTACCTTTCATCCTGCTGAGGTGATTTGGGGAGCAGTAATGACAGAAACTGTTCAGAATCAGTAATAACAAGGTCAAGAATCGGAATGCAGAAACGTTTATGCTTGATGTGTAGAGGTAGGCTTTGCCTGGCTTAACATACTGGCACACCTGAAGTGAATCTAGCTAAATCAAACTTGTACTGCTTCAAAAGTTAATTGACTGTTAACTTGGTCTCTTCCATCTGAGTTTATCAACAAAACAGAGCATAAGATTTTGTTTTGTTTTGATTTGATTTTGGTTCTTTTTTTCTTTTTGTTTTTTACTAGCATAGGTGGTGATGCTTGGTTGAACAGTGAGACCCTAGAAGCTGGCTTTTCACAGTTCTTGCTTTGTAGGAGCTTAAATGTAGGGATCTTTCCAGGGGGCCGTCTTTTTCTGTTTTGCCTGTATGCCTCAATTCTGCCAGCCCCCATCTGAGTTATTAATTTTTATTTTTTATTTTTGAAAGTGATATGTCTTTGTTTGGTGAGCAGTGCGTTTTGGTGGAACTTATTTGTACTTTCACAGGTATCCACAAAGATCCCAGACCTGTTCCATAAATATCGGCTTAAGTAGTTGTTGAAAACAGGGGAGACCTGGGCTGTGCCTGAGGATGGAGGTGATGAAGCAAGTGCTGCAGTGCTGTTTGAGGAAGTCAGAGAAAAAGAAACATTTTGCCTCAGTTCTATCTTGTATTGCACAGGGTCTTCTGTTTCATCTTTCAGAACTGTGTAAGGCAAAGCTTGTTCACATAAAATAGCAAGATAACATTTTTATTTTTCCTTTTTTTTTTTTAATATTGGCAGAAATATAAGCAGGTAGCATGTATTATGGATACTTTTGTATGACTCCTATTTCAACTGAGACGTGCATGTACATTTTAGTAATGCTTAGCAGTAAGTGGTTTTGGAAACTTGCTAATCTTTTCCACTTCCTTTCTCAGTTCGTCATAACTATCACAATAAATATGTAATGTATTAAGGAATGCAAATTTTATAGTTAAAATTCAGGGCTAGAATTCAAGAAGTGTTTCCATTACTTCCGCTATGGGATTCTCCCATGGATTTAGGGTAAGTTGCTAAATCTTTTTGCCTCAATTTCAGTAATCCGTAGATGAGAGGGCGGCAGGCTTTTACATTCTCAGAACATTCTGCTTCATTCTCGGGGAGACATATGACTAGTACTGCATTACAAACAAAATAACTCCTGTCTTGAAAGAAATGCCAGTCTGAACTCTGAATTACTGTTTTTATGTTCTATAGGCAGCTTCACCTAAGGCAGCAATGCTGTGTTCGCATGTATGGCAAAATGGGTTCCTATCTTCCTTCATGCAGTTTTGCTTCAACTTTCTTGCATCTTTTCTTGTAATTGCTGCTCTGTGACACTAAGTGAATGGTAGATCTGAAATGTTTTATTATTACGAATTGGAATATTTTTTTTCCTCGGTATCAGTTAAAGGGGTAGAGTGAAACTTGCTATGGATTATTTGAAGGAATTTTAAAATTAGAATTGCATGAGAGCTGTCGCCTGTTCCATCCCTTCTCAAGTGCTGGAGCTGTTCAGTAGCTTTGGATTTCACACTTGTTTTGAACATCTGACTTATTCTGGCAAGGGATCTTGGAGGATAACATTATGGAGTCCAGTTCTGCAGTCCTGCATGTGCATTGTGAATTCTTTTGCTTCTACAAGCAGAAATTGATCCTAGTCTAAAATCTAATCTTTCATTTCCATTTCATGGAATTAAACGTGGTTGACTCCAGCGGATCTGCTTGCACAAATTTGGGCTGAATGGTGGTAATGCACCTTAAGGTTATGGGTTCTGAGATATTTGGGTTTTGCATTTCTCTTAAATACATTGGATGCAAAGTTTATAGGTGCTAGATTCTCACAGGAATTATTTTGGACCATAAATAGGTAATGTTTTGAAAGAGCAGTAGCTGAAGGTTTGAAAGCTCTTTGTGTATTGCATGAGTGTAACCAACTGTAGACTTTGTTAGCTAGACAAAATAACAAGAACTCTTGTGGCCTTTGAAAACTCAGTTTAGTTGTTAGAGTTACTATGGTAAAGGATGTTTATGATCTCTGGTCTTCGGTTATTGAGGACACCAGTATGGTTTCTGGATATAAATAAGAGAGTTGGGAAAGAATGCCATGCAATGCATCAAACTCCTGAAACTTGAGCAGTCGATATTTTTGTAGAAGAGCAGCATGAAACAAATGCTTTATTTTGTTTGTGCAAATGAGAAGACTATTGTGATGCAAAGCAGTATCCTGAAAAGGCAAATGTGCTTTT
This sequence comes from Oreortyx pictus, assembly GCA_036925125.1. Classification (NCBI taxonomy): domain Eukaryota; kingdom Metazoa; phylum Chordata; class Aves; order Galliformes; family Odontophoridae; genus Oreortyx; species Oreortyx pictus. The sequence goes on along the minus strand of JAUPFR010000001.1, from coordinate 70,712,946 downwards.
TTTTTTTCTGTTGTAAATATTCCAGTTAAATAGTGCAGTAATTGCAAGCAGAGCTTGGCACTTTTTCTCTCTATTCTTTTCATTGATATATTTTAACAAGTTCTCATGAGACTATTAAAACATCTTAGTTTTTGGAACATGTGGTCTAGTGGGGATAACTTGGTCTGCAGATGCAGTGGGTTGGCAGCTAGCTTTTGCATGTCTTTTCATTTCCCTCCAGATCCTCTGACCCAGCATAACCTTTGGTCTCCCTCTGAAGGCCGGGGTGAAGGAAGCATGAGCAGGTGACTGATGATCACTGTCAATACAGCCTGCAGACAATATGTGAATTACTTTAGCAGTCTCCCACTGCCCCCCTCCTCTCTTAAATCAACAAATGCAAATAGCTGCCTCCTCATTTGCTGCTATCTCAGGGAGGCTGCCCAGGCAGCATGGGCTTTGTTGTAGTCCTGCGCACTGAAAAAAGCGGCTTCAGCCTTAGTCAGAAGAAAAAATATCAAATGGGACCTGACCCCCCCCACAGTGGTTAATGCTGCTAATGTTTGGTCCTTTGGCGTATGCAGGTAGGAGGATGCTGTGCTAAGAGTACTTGCTATGTGTATTTTGAGAGGGCAGCCTGAAGTGGTTAAACTGTTTGCGTTGTTACTCTTTGTCTGTAAATATCCTTCTGGAGGGGAGTAGGGATTGCTCAGAATATCAAAACTCATACCTGTGCTTGTAAGACCTGTTGACATTGTAATTAGATCTGTATTTAACACACGCTGTATTTATTGTGAAGGAATAGAAATGCGTTTGCTAGATTTCAGCGGAGGCACAAAGAGTTTGTGAGCCACAAATTACAAGTTCATGATGGTTTAACACCTAGTTGTGTAGCATGAGTAAATAAAAACAGCTGTATTTTGCATTCGTGAAGGCATGACACATGTAATATGTAGTACTGTGTAGTACAGCATACTGCTCTGCTTTTCCAGAAATACTGACTAATGCAAGTTGTCACTCAGCAATTCAGAGACATGAGAGTAATGCTTTGCCAGCAATTGGATAAAATTCTCTTCGGCTCAGTTTAAACTATCATTGCATATGAGAATAAGTTTTGGTGTAGATAGATAAAAGGAAATCAGTCATGTTCCAGGTTGAGAAGGTGGTCCTTCTCAGGTACCTAGGGATGTAACATCTGTATTTAATGTATTTAAGGATTGCAACCAGTCACAGTGAAAAAAATTCTCCTGAACTTACATTTAGGAATATTAGTTTAGTAATAAAATCAGACGAATCACTATGTTTGTAAACAGTCCTACAGCTTTAAAAATGGATGTGAGAAGAACTTGTGCTTCATAAGAAATCTGCTTGTAGTATGTAATTCATCCTTACTGTGATATTTTCTACTGCAAGTACTTCATAACAGTTACTTGAATAAAAATATAGAGTCAAAATAACAGTTGCAAAGCTAGGTACTGAACTATTCAGGTGACTGTCACTCAAATAGCTAGATGTTAAAACTATTAATTGCTAAGAATATTCTCCAGATCTTGTTTCAGGTGTATCTTTGATTTTTATTTGCTTTCCAGAAAGTATCAATATACTAATTTTGTAGGGGAAGAATTACTAGAAATTCATGAAAACCCAAGAAACCAACTATTTAGAAGTCCCCTGTGTTCCTGTTTTAGACTGCAGTAGACCTTTGGATCGGGCACTGGTGTCTGACGCAAAGCCCACTTGAACCCTAACTTGTAGCACTTCTGCATCATGTCACGTTAAGCTCATGGTGTTTACAGTTAATGTGGATCATGGAGTTTTTCCTGTATCAGCAATCTGCAAAAAGCAAGTGGTAAAGACATTATGATACTGGAAAACCAACTAAGTTTAGTGTCAAGACTTTAAATGATTTGAAAGGTACAGTATTTTCTGCTCTTCCTTTCCCATGCTTCGCATAACAAGGGTTGTTTACCAACACAAAAATTCCCATCATCTTTTTTTTTTTTTTTTTTACCTCTCATTTAGCTGCTTCTGTATCTGTCTGTCCATCAACACTCAGTCCAAGAAACAGAATGTAGTTCTTTCTGGACTTGGTCATTGCTTTGTGTTGGCCACAAGTAGTGTGGTGCAGGACGTCTTCTTATTGAGGATTTCTTCCATTTGACATCCTCCTGGAGTTCTAATCAGTCTGTTGCTAGGGGAATCATTACAGTAAAAACATCATTAATGCTTCAGAGAAGTGAGGTGGGTGGAAATGATTGCAGACTAAGAAGTTTTATTCAATGAAATTTGATTACAATTTGCAGCTTCTCATCAGATTATAATGCAGTCACATCTTGTATGTAGTGGATCAGGATTCTTTTTTTACTGGGATGAAAGAATCAACAGAGAACCACTCCAATAGTAAGATTAAATAAAAATGATACTTTATTTTGACTTCCAAAATTAAAACATAATAAGAAAAAAAAATCTGTTCCAAGTAGAAAAATCTGAGTACAGTTATTTGAACTTTCTAAAGCAATGTCTCAGACAAACGCTGATGAATGGTACTTTGCCTCTTCATCAGTTTCTCCTCTTAATTAGATGACTTCTTCACTGCTCAGCATCGGTTTGTAGCTTGCTAGAAGTAGTTGGCATGTCTTGTGATTATGGGAACTGCTCTGGGAGGAGAGTGGGTGTTTTATGGGCTCTATACCTCATGAAGTCTTATGAAGGCCTTCTTGATGAATGGTACTTTATCTTGAGATAATGAAAATCATGGGAGGCATTTATAAGGTGAGTGAATTAATTCGCTTTTATTTTTATTTGAATGGTTTTTTTGTGGGCTTTTTTTTTCTCCTTAGGAAGGTCCCTTTAAAATAATGGGTACAAAGAATTCTCTCTTTGGCTTTAATGAAATTACATAGTTTCGTGCCAACCACTGGGGTTCAAAATATCCAAATATATTTATTTTACAATGTAAATTGTGCACTACACTTTTTTTTTTTAAAGCCTTTATTAGAAAAGTTGCTTTCCATCGTTCATTTTGAGGTTTTCCCCCCCTCCCCTTTTGTTTTTGTTTTTCCTCAGTTTCCATTACAAAGAGCAGTGCAAAAATCCAATCTTCCCCTTCCAAAGTGACCCGGCGTTCAATGCAGTCTCCACAGAAATCTGCTCCAGTACCAGCGCAGCGGGGCAGGAAACCAGGTCGGGGCAAACCCCCTGGACAGTCTACAGTTCCCAAGAAGGGCAGGTCTCCTAAAAATATTCCCCTGACCAAAAGCACCTCTCATACTGAGAATCTTAAAACAAGGAAAAAAAGTTTAAAACCTGGAAAAAAGGTTAGTCCTTATCTACTACTTTACTTTGTATTGCAAGATTTTGTAGAGAGATAATTATTATTTTTTAATTAATTTTCTGGCTTCTCTTCAGCCTTCAGGGCTTTACTGTGTTCAGAAGTTGATTTCAACAAAAAATCTAGAATAGCTATTCTGGAATATCTCAGGATAAACTTCTGGGATTTTCTTATTCCAGTACAGGAGTACTGATTTAGATTAATTTATCGATGTGTTATTGGTATTGAAAAATACTATTCTGGAATAGCCATTTCCAGTAACATCCCAAGAGCCAGGGGGAAATCTTTAGGCTTTTTAGTCTGGGTTATTTTATTACTGAAGCACTTGCATGTTTTTCTTTTGTTTTTTTTTTTTTCCTCTCACACTGAACAACAAAAGATTAGGAACAGTGAGGATTTGGGTGCAGAATTTGGGCATCTTAAGCATATGGTGGGATTTGCCAAATTAATCTTTTGGATAACCCCTCATCCTGGAGATCTTGCATGAGCCAGGACACTTCTTTTCAGGCAGTGCATTTCCTCAGGTGTGAGCCTGAAAGGCATGGTACTTTGCTCCCTTCAGAGCTGAATCTTGTGACATGGATGTTGGTCAGCTACCAACACACACCCTGATTTCCAAAAGTGGAAGTTTTGCTTTTTCCCTTTCTCCAGTCTGGGTCACTGTGGGCTTGTAGGAAATTGTTAGTGGTGCATGGGAGGGGGTGAAGTAATGGCACAAGTATTTTCCCTTCAGTGCTGGTCAGTGTGAGATACTAGTGAAGTGTGGTATTAGAGCACGCCTAAAAGGCTCTAGGACAGAACTGGAGGTAATCACTTTGATTGCAGTGATGACTGCAGGGTAAGGAACAATTCTGGGGACTGGAAGTAGAATCCCTACTCTCTTCTGCCGTCTGTCCCTCCCTGTTGGGCATGCAGACCAGTAGGCTGACGGAACAGGTGGGCTCCAGCTTTATCTCCCTTTGGTTTCTGAGACCACACAGAGGTGCAGGTTGCAGAGGAGAAAGCTGCTCCCACACAGGCTGAGCTAGTAGGTTGGTTGTTTTCCATAATCCTGAGCGGCTTTAATGGAGATCATTGAACACATTTTTTTTTTTTTTTTAATCTTAAGGAGTTACTCAGGTAAGACAGGATGTGCACTTCTTCGTAAAGGTTTTGTGCTCCTCTGTGTCTTGTGAAAAAGAAATAGATGGAAGGCAGTTGGAAGCATCTCACCTTTAGAAGAGGCTTCTGGGCTCTAAATGCTGGGTGATGGGAAGTGTCTTCTTTGAGCACTGCACTTGGCACCTTCTCTGTGTGAGGTACTGAGCTTTGCTTGGGTTCGGGGGTTACTTCTGGCAGTTCTTGTGCTGAGGAAGGGAATCTGGGGCACCTCTGTGCATGTCTGATTTCCTCTGAGGGACAGTCAACTAAACGTTAGACTTCACAGTATCTTGAGTTCAAGGTGCCTGTCTAACTTGGCATTTTACTATTGTAACTTTTGCACTGAAAACTTTACAACTGGGCTCCTTTAGAGAAGCCATGGAAAATTTTTATTGCTACGGTATGTGGTAAGCATGTGTAAGATTGCCAAGACATTACGCATATCTGCACTCTTCTTTGCACTGTTGTACCTAATACTGTAGGGGTGAAGGAAGGAAAAACTGCTTAATGAGAGTTCTGTATGTACGGGGTATATGTGATATGGGGTGCCACGCAGCTCGTGTGCTTTCCAGTAAGCACACAAATGTAACGTTAGTGATATGTGCTTAGATATTTGAATGCAGTTGTTTGTTTGTCTTAAAACAAATAATAAAAAAAAAAAAAAACTTCCACCTTTCTCAGCCTGTGCAGTTGTCCTCCAGATGTGAACTGAGTTTGTGCTAATTCAAAACCTGTGTGTTTAGGGAGATCAGTCTGGTGTTTGATGAAGTAGAGATTTGTTTGACTTCTTAAATCTCACAGTGAAGAGTCAGGCTGGGACTCCTTGCCTTTTTAAGCTTGTTACTCTGCAGTGTTTATCATTGTGCAGGTATCAATTTTTATTATGCAGCTAGGAATGTTAAGCTGTTGTAGTTTTCTCCCTTACTTAAATATTTCCTAGGCTTCTCTATAAGGATAAAAAGCACATCAAGTCTTATTCCCCATTCCTACCCCCCAGTGTGCACTGTATGTTTTTTCTTTTTACTGTCATAATAAAAAAAAATCTCTTTACGTTTCTTCCATCACCTTTAAAAGTACACTTTGCAGAGCAATGCAACGAATTTCTTCCAGCCCAATTGCTTAAGATGCATTTCTTGAGAAAGGGCCTTGATCTGAGTGTTGGTTGCAGCCCTAAATGTGACCCCACGAGAGCAGCATCAGCAAAGGGTGGTGAGATGCCAACACATGTGCTAAGCTCTATGCAGACACGTGGTGCTGGTGTGCCCTCCCAGATGGCAGGGCCAGCTGGTGAAGCTGGGTGGGGGCAAATGTGGTGAGCCCAGCTGGAAGTACAGCCTGCTTCCTGACGCAGCCTGGCTGTTGGACTGCTGTGTGCTGTTCCTCACTTTGGGATTACAAAGTGAGAATCTCAGCTGAGCAAGCGGAACATGCTGTAGTTCCAAAATACACTCTTTCTTCATTCTGGAGGAGAAGGTAAGAAATGTCTGGCTAGCCTCACCACAATAATGTGTTTGTGTGAAGGGCAGACAATTCTTCTGGCTTACAGCTTAGTGTTTACATCTTGTTTTCATGCTACATTTATCCCGTTCCCTCCTTTTTCCTCTCAGCTCAACCGCTGGCATTTTGCAGCATGACAACAGACAACTGGTCCCCTGGAGAGTCCCTTCTCCACAGAGGCTTCAGGAATGCTGAGCTTCAGATCAAAAGCTCTAACTTCCTAACTGCATTGTTATTCTCTGTGTTAAGGATGGAGACCTTTCTGTTTCCCAGTGTTGAGATGCATAGGCGGTCTCTGACAAGTAATACATCACTGCTTCAGAGTTTGACCCGAGCCACCTCGTCTCATTCATGGCAGTACCAAACATTGGCAGTCTCTCTCTTATGTTTGTGGTGATTCCATGCAGTACCGTGTTATCAAATAATTTCTCTTTTAAACATATCTTAGCAGATCAGTAAAGAGCACAGAAATTTTCTTTACTGTGCCATAGACTTTAGAAGAAAAGAACTTCTGTTCTCAGTAGGAGTTATGGAGAAGTTAAGTGCTACTGCTCTTTGGAAGGTGTATATTTTCAGTGCTTACTGCATGATTTGTTAATGTATTATTTAGTAAATGTCCTCTTTATCCACCCATTACACTTTTACACCTCTATATTGAAGCTTTCCCTGGCAGCTTGGCAGATTTTTCTCTTCTCTGTAGGCCAGTGTTGGAGTAAACTCTTGCCACATGAGTAGCACTTCACATGAGACACACTTCAGCAGTGTCCAAGACCTTGGCTGATCTCTTGTATTCCTGAATTATTATTATTATTATTTGGCAGGGTAGAAAATGGGGATGCAAGAATAAATGATGAAGGAAGAGGTGAAGAGTTTTTTTTGCCAATTAATTGCTTCTTTTATTTGCATGTATTTTCATAACACGTCAGAAGTGCCTTTCTGGTGTACACCTCTTGTTTAAACCCCCAGCCCAAACTAAATTGCAGCATTTTCTTTTTCTTATCTGGGAGGTAATACACTAATCGATTTCCACATCTCAGTGATGCAATTCTGTCTGTCTGTTATATGATAGGCTGCAAAGAAATTTGGTTTGGGAATGAAGAAAGTTTTGGAAACCCAAGTGATTGAATTATAACTCTTGATTTATTTGATACCTTGCAAAGAGCACCAGTTCCTGAAAGTGTTTACATAAGAATTTCCAACCTCTTTGAAACAAGCTGAGGGAAAATCTAGATGCTCTGTAAAGTTGACAGCTAAATTTGCATCAGAATTTACATGAGAATATATGCACAGCCTAAATAATTTATTGGAGTTGTGATAAACCCAGGTGATCGGAAGAGTGCGAGCAGGAAAGTAATCCAAAACACCTATTCTGTGATTCCTAAAATTTAGAAGGCTCATAAATTGACTATATATATAGCTCATTGCTTTCTTGCTTCTTTTCAACTACGAGTGGCTTCCTTTTCAAGTTGTTTGTCTTCCTCTTACTTCTGCTTGCTGAAGTAGCTGTAAATGCAGGCAAACAGTTTCTGATCTTCCTTTCCTGGACTTCATCGTTGCAGCATGTATGCATATATATGTACTTACATAATAAGGAATTCAGTAGAATGATAAATGATAGTAGAATGGTTTTGCATACTACTTGAAAAACATTCCTTTTTTTTTTTTTTTCTCCTCAAAACAGAAAAAAATCTTACCAGAGCAACTGACTTCTACACCACCTTCTCCTCTTTCTTCTCCTGATGGAGACAGTGGCAATACGCAGATACTTAAAGATGGAATTAGCTTGTCTGGTGCACCTGCTGCAGTTATATCCACAGGTAAAGGAAAAAAATTAATGACACTTTTTTGTGTGAAATGACTTCAGTTTTGAGAAAATTCGTCTTGTAATGGAAACGTGCTGCAAACTTACTCCTGTAAATTGTTATTCACCTACCGTGTTTTTTTAAAAATACATTTGTAGGTACCAGTGTTGCTTTGCAGAACTGGTATTTTGATGCCTGTATTATAACAACAAGTGCTGGGGCAATCAGGAGAAATATCTCCCTTCTTTTGAAACAAGCAAACTTAAGAGGAAATGTAATGAAATGTATCTTAAAAAGTTGCAAAACAAAAATAAGGTACTTAATGAGCTAGCTTGTTGAGGGGCTTGTAACTCTGCAATGAAACAATTTGTAGTTTGTCAATTGAAATCTCAGATCTTTCTAAAAAAGCCCATAAATTATGTTAATTCTGTTTGGGATACTTTTGACATTTAAAAACTGTTTTTACAATAGAAGTTGTCAGGCTCTTCTCCATCCCAACTTCAATGATGGATGAGGGGAAAATACCTATGTGTTTCCTAGGAAAATAAACCTTTCAGAAGTCAGCTGTTATTGAGGTCAGACAGAAGATGTCATGAAAGCTCTTTTTATCGATTTGTATCTTTGTTTATTCATTCAAAAAGGCTTCCTCCAATTTGCAGACATCAGAGACTAAGCAGATAGGCATGAAGATACAAGATCATTGAAGCACTTCACAGAAATGTTTCACTTTTAAAATCTATGTTTCTAAGAAAGCAAAAATGATACTACAGCTGAGAAAATGCAGCAGTCTTTTGTATTATGTATCACTTAGACTGTCCGCTTAATCATTGCAGATTTAAGCTATAATAATGATTTGGGTGCATTTCTGATCATGTGATAAGTCAAGGCCAAAAAGAAGAAAGGAGAAACCCTTCGGATACAGCTTTTTCCCATATTTTTCTGCCTCACTGTTCCTTTTGAAAGACAGTTTTTCATTGTCTCTCTGTAAGAAGTGTTTTCAATAGTCCTATTTGATTGCTATCATGATAAGCTTTAAACCACTTTGCACAGTTTCCAGGTAAGTATGGTTCTTTTGTTTAGCAGAGAAAGCCAGGTTGTAGTGTGGAAATCATACATACATTGTTGCTGAAGATAACAGATACTGACTGTTACGCATACGCATTGTTAATACTATTGTGGGTGCTTCAGAATGGGCATCCGTGGCAGGCATATGCCATAGAGTTTGGTTTGCTGTATCTTCTCAAAAACGAGAAAAAAATAGGGCAGTAACGCATAATAAGGACAGCTTTTTGGAATTGATTTTTGGTAGTTCAGGGCGTGTACTGGTAGTTCTTGCTTTGCTGCGTCTAGTGTGTGAGTAGAGACAAGTTGAAAGAGGAGTGCAAGTTGTGATGGGTTTGTACATTAGCAGGGTACGGAAAGGCTTTAGAGATCAGAGGGTTGTGAATTTGGGACTGTGCAGTTCTGGCACGTGAAGCATCTCTATTCTGTGTGCACCAGCTGTGAAGAAAGCAGAAGTACTCTGCAGTAAATATGGCTTGTCCCTTTTCAGTGTGTGTTTATGTCAACAAGCATGGAAATTCTGGGCCTCACCTGGATAAGAAGAAGGTTCAGCAGCTTCCTGACCACTTTGGACCAGGTCCTGTCAACGTGGTACTTCAGCAGGCTGTACAGGCTTGTGTGGATTGTGCCTATCAAGCCAAAACAGTCTTTGGATTTCTGAAATCTGGCCATCATGGAGGGGAAATGATAACTGGTATGTGAAGATGTTTCTAAGTTTTTTGTTTCTTCATTTGTGAACCTAGGATAGGGCAAAAGAATGAAGTAACTGCAGTGAGATTCTGTCACTTTTGTAACTCCTTAAGCCTAGTCAAGAATGTATACTTGTGAACTCCTTTACTAAGAGACTCCTGGTGGAGTATAATTTATGTCAGTGTGAGTCCAGGATTTTCTGAACAATTCTTAATCTGGCAATAGCAAAGTTGAATTACATGTTCACTGTGTGGTTAGGTTCTTATTACTAAGTAGAGCTTGTGCACCTCAACAGCTGTAGCTATACATTTGTCAAGTGAGCTCAGTATGAGTGGAATATCAGCTTTATTAATTCAAGTCATTCGCATAATCTTATCCATACATAATGTTTGTGTTCTTAATGCCTTAACCAAGTGAGTGAAAAGTTTCCAGCTAATCTGTTTAGCTTCCAGGCAAGTGATTCCACATGTTAAATTTGCTGCTTCTTCCTTTGCCCCATTCCCCGGTCTCTTAGGTCAGTGTTCGTTCTCCTATGTCCTCTATTAGGGAATAGGTTTATTTCTGCTACAGATTAATGCCATGCCTACAGATAAATTATCCTTATATCTCAATCTGAATAGCTGCAGCTTGACTTTTTTTTTTTTCCCCTTCTAGGCTAGGAAGTACTCTATATGGCAGTTAGCACATCAATTCATAATTCTATCACTGGCAGTAAAAAGACTTGGTGTTACTTTAATCTCCTTACATTAACACCAGGTGTGAAAGATGATTAGTGGAATACAGGTTTAATTAAATCCTTGTAAAAGATGTTGCTATCTAACAGTATCTAAAACCTAGCACCCTGACCTGCTTATAGAGGATTTCACCAGTCCTTGCTTATGTGTCTGCATGAGTTTGTCCACAGATAGACACTTCTATTTTACTTAGTAATAAAAAGTTTATTAGCACTGTATAAGCATGGGTTTGAAACTTGTATTACTTTATTTTTGCAAAATATATGAAATTTTATTATACTGTTAATACCTTGCTGTGCTATGTTCCAACAAGTCATTTTTATTCAAACAGAATATACTGAGGTGTGCTTTGCCAGTGTTCTGATTGTGATGGTTCTTGAAGAAGGACTAAATGGTAGGCAAGTGGTGAATCTGGGCTATGATGGAATAGCAGAAAGGGAGTATTTTTACAGAGGAGACGTAAAACTATGTTTTCAAAAAATCCTGTAGGTGCAGGAATTACTGTTGTAGTTACTGCTGGATTCAAAGAAGCCAGTTCAGTAGCCCTAAGCTCGAGGAGCCTGGCTTTGTGGGCTGCTCCTGAAGCAAAGTGCTGGAGCTCTCTCAGGTGTTACAGAGCCACAAGGCCCTCGTGGGCTTCCTGTGTTTTTTAGCTCTTGTCTTCTCATCAGCTTGTTGCATAGGCTGCTGAGATGCTAACTGAGCAATCAATCAAATCTTGAGTCACTTTATCAAAAATTTTTTGTGGGATGTATTTTGAGAAGAACAGAATATGGCTGAGGTTAATGTAACGCATTAAAACCAACTGTGCAGTTGAATAGGAAGGTAGGGTATATACAGGAAATGTGCAGTGGAATGAAATGAGAAATTACAGAATGAAACTGTGAGAGTATTTTCTTGTAGAGTTTTTGTTTGAAAGTTTTTTTTTGTATAGTTGGCTTTTCTTTAAGACTGGCAAGAAAAGCAATCGTCTGCATCAGAGATTAAGCAAAAAAATCTACTCTTTTGTGATGAATTTGCATGGCAAGTATTGTATTTGCTATAGTAGAAAACTGCATGCTGGGATATGGATAAAATAATCTTGCTACAATATGTGTGAACAATTAGTGGGTTCTTTTGGTTCAGCTGCCAGAGAAAATAATTGTTTTGAATGGAGTTGAATTTAGGATTTTTTCTTACTCAAAACAAAAGCACAAACCATTTTAATTTTTCTTGATGCATAAGGTTTCAATTCAGGCAAATGTAACCGAAGGGAAATTAAAGGCTTGATTAGCAAGCCCACTCATGGTGGCAGTGTCAGCCCCTTTTTTCTGCTTGTAGCTCTGAGACTGTGGCATTTAGTGGGATGAAAAAGACTGAGGTACAGATAAACCTTCTCAAGCAAAGAATTAAATCAGTCTCTTGGGTGATTTTCTTCACTATCAGACAGACACATTTGTCTGATAGTTTAGCTCTCAGCTTTTCCCTTGGCTCGAGCTTGCTGCTTGAAACATACCTACACAGTGAAAAGTAAAGAAATGAGAACGACTCTCCATCCCAGGGGCTGGGATTGCACAAACAAACTCCATTCCCTGTTTATTTGTCGTTAGAGGTTGAGGTTATTGCACCTCAGAAGAACTCCTTTTTCTTTTCAGCCCTAGCATTTATCTTGGATGTAAGAAGCTTATGTTGTCCCCAAGTAGAGCAGAGAGCTGAGACTATGGATTTGGATCCCACTTCTTTGCTTGGAGTGCCTATGGGCTGCGCTCAGGTGTTAGGAGTACAAGGGAGCTGTGTTTGCACTGAATCCTTTTTTTGTGGATTTTTTTCCCATGGTATGTCTTGGGACAGTCAGATGGCCTCAGATGTTTCTTGCTTTATCCTCCTGACAGCTCTAAGATAATATTATTCTTTTCGGTGCTTCTTTTCAAAATGAGAAATTAAGATGTGAAGAACAAGTAATTTCCCCAAGGCCATATAAGACTACCTGTGAGGTTATTATGAAGTTATTTAAATGTTTGCTGCAGCTGACAGTGCTACCTCGCAGTAAATATCAGGAGATCAGGCTGTGCTGGGTCTCACAGCCCATTTGCTCTCCAGAACTGGTTGAGTTCTGAGCAGAAATATGCCTCCAGAGACCCCTTCCCAAAACAGGAGGCAGAGAGCCTTGTGTGTGAGCCACATGTGAATCATTAGGTTTTCATTTAAACATTGGAGTCCGGAAAAAATGAATGGACCATGGAAACCCATGAGTCTAGGATTTGTCCCTGTGGTACTGACTCTTAATATCTGGGCATCTGCCTTGGGTCACTCCGCAATGAAAGCAAACGAGAGGTAGCATGTTATTGTTGATGCTAGCTCCTGTACTTCCATTAACCCTAATCGTAGGCTCACTTAACAGTATCCATCAGTCACACTTCTGATTTCCTAAGGAAGCATAAAATATGCTAGAACTGGGGCGTTTTCTTTGTTTTTGTGTGTAATATCTGTCTCTTCTGTAACACAATATGGAAATGCTTCTTATTTGAGACCTGTGAATAAAGGCTTTCTTGTCATTTTTGTGGGTTTTTTTTGTTTTTTTTTTTTGAAAATGCATCTGCTACTAACCAAATGTGATCCTTCAAAGCTCTACTTGCCATTTGGAAACTCAAAACAGAAAGCTGCCTGAGAAGACAAATTGATGCATAAACCTGGTGTTCACGCTGATTCTTTCCAACCCTAAGCATAATTTACAAGTTTGTTCCTGTTTTGTTATAGTGTCTTTCTAATCAGAAATAACCAAAGGATTCAGCTAATATAATTGTAATTATTTACCTGCGTACTGGTAGCATTTGCAATATTATTTTCTAGAATCATACAGAAAAGAAAATCGTCATTAACTACATCATTCTAAATATTTAGAGAGTAAGGAAGGAGGACAACAAGCAAAAGATGTTGGCCCATGTCCAGTCTCTTTGTAATCACTCATTTAATTCTGTTGTTGTGGTATCTCTGCCACCTAACTCCTTTAGAATTAAGTTGGAGCTTCACCACTGTACTGTCAACAGCAGGATGGATTTCTCTAATGCTAAAATATCAAATGACAGAACGAGTTTCTGTAGTCAGAATTTTCAGTGGTAATGGATGTCAGCATGCTACCACAAGTAAGCTCGGTTCTGTTAGAAACTAAAAAAAATATTAATTTACTTTTTCCTTCTAGCAAGTGCCGTAATGGAGGCTCTTTTCTTGATTATCACTTGCAAATATGTGCTACGAGGTACTGTTTTCTAAGTAAACAACAGAAATTGCCCACAGGATGTTGATGATGAGAGAATAGATTTGTCATACTGGTTTGAATCTGGCGTTATTCTCTTAAAATCAGTTCTCATAGAGCAGCAAATCTAAAGTGGCATGGATACAACGGAAGGTACAACCAGTTCTTTGGATATAAATGTGTTAAATACCAGAAGGATTGTTTACTCCTCTCATGTCTTGCATGGTTTAAATCAAAGCTGAATGTCTTCTCCTTTACTTGATGGTGTTTTGCTATACTTCATGATGCTCAGGGGCTGTTTGACATCATCTTCTTATTCACAGCTTCCTTTGATGGGGAGAAGCATGCCATCAGTCTTCCTTCTGTAAACAGTGCATCGTTTGTCCTACGTTTCTTGGAGAAACTCTGCCACAGTCTTCAGTGTGATAATCTTTTCAGTAGCCAACCTTTCAGTCCTTACATGGGATGTGCACACAGTCCCACGGAGTACGATAGGAACAAGCCAGGTACTGTTAAACAACTGTTGTTTGCAAGTACTGATATTTTTGAGTAGTGCTGTTACTTTATGAAATTTAACATTTTAATCTGCCTTGCTGTAACTTGAATTGACTGAAATGAATACTGTTCAGTTCTTAGTCAATTTGTTCCAGAGCCCAAGTGCTTTGGCAGGTTGGGATAGCTCGTACCACATGTGCAGAAATCATTTTGTTCGGCTAACACTTTATTGTGGTCAACTAGGAAACACTTTTATTGTACTACTGGGTTACTAAAAGAGCAGACTCCAGGCATCACGTTTTGATTTATGTTCAAATCATAAAATAAACATAAAGATACTTAGTACCTTATGAGAAGGGGTTTGCTCTGAAAGATGATTCAGTTCAGCCTATCCTACATTAAATAGTCTTTTCCTCTCTCTTTGTCCACCTTGCTCAGTGACAGCTACAAAATTAAAAGTTTTGCAGCATACAGTCTGGTAGAGAAGGTGGATTTTGCAGCTGCCTGTTTGCAATATTTTGTGTAAGTTTTGCTACTCTGGGGCTACATGGACTGGGAGAGAAAAGGTATGCTCAAGGTCTCTCATCAAGTGGCTTGCAGTGCTGGTACTACGAGTTCCAGTCTAAGGGTTATCAGGAGCCATAGCTAAGAAAACTTTGACATCAATGTGATTTCAGTCTTACTGGTCCTGGTTTAGAAAAGAAAGTATTGTGGTTTTGGTATTTTGGTTGTTTTGTTTTGTTTTTCTGATTGTTTTTCCAGTAGAGAAGTAGTATTTGTTTCATTCCATCAGATAGAAGTCATTTGCTTTAATATCTTTCAGGAAAGTAGCCCAAATGTGGAAATTTGGATGATGACAATATAAACTAAGCTGTTAGATCAGCTTTTTAAGTTTGCATTGAAATGACAGAGTCCGTGTGACATTAGAAACGGGTTTGTTACCTGATGAATGACTGATGTATGCTTTTGCTTTTGTACTTCGACTTTCCCTATGAGCACTTTTATAACCAGATAAATAAGTGGTGACTTTCCTCTTCACAGCAAAAGAAGAAATACCTGAAAATGGAAGTGCTAAACGATATTCTCAGGATTCTCCACCATATACTGCTCCCCTTTCCCCTAAGCTGCCAAGGAGTGATGCTCATCCATCTGAAGGTGATTACACTGTGTTGGTATTACATCTGAGGATTGCGTATGATTTCAGTATTTCTAGTCAAAAGGACTGAGTGCAGTGTATGTCTCTGGTTTGTCTTTAGCCCTTGACAGGTGAGAGTTGAAGTATTTATTCATCAGTGGCATGGATTTTGTGCTTAGGAACAATGTACTACCAGTTCAAGAAGTCTTTCTCCTAAACATGTCAGTCATCTTTGTGAAATCATCCAGGCGGATAGATGACATTTGAAGCTTCTTGCTTCATATATGGCTATTTAGTAGAAAAACAATTCCCTTGAAATGGATTAGGAGATAAATTTGAATAACTCTTGGCTTTGGCCAATGTGTTTTGATGGTGCAGTTTAACTGAGCGTATGGCTAGCTGTCCCTAAAAGTTGTGCTGCTCCTTCTCCCCTTGCCTCCCTGTAATGCATCCCACGCCTCCCTGATGATGGGGTGGCAGGTTGACCCGGTGACCTGAAACATGGAAAACATTTTGATGAAGCTAGGAGTCATTTGCAGTTTACTTCTCTGCACTTGACTCATTGTGGACTCAGATGAGCGCAGGGATGGGTTGAATAAAATGCAGCCGTGACAGGGGTGGGAGCAGAGCAGCCTCTCTGTGCAGCTGACTCCAAGACAAGGAGAGCTTTTGCTTGTTCCATGGCTGAGCTGCAGTAGCTTGTTGTGCTGATTTGTAGTCTGCCTCGCATGTGAAGCGAAGCATGTCAGCTTGAACCTCAGAGAGAGACTTCAGGAAGCGTGGTTTTACTCTGCCTTTGCTGCTTGTCAAGCCATGGTAACTTGCTGATGTGACTCATCTCATCCGATAGATACTTTCTATTGCTTCAATGTATTTGCATAATATTTCCAAAGGCTTTGGAGATAAGTCATTTGTTTCTCTCTCTCTCTCTTTTTTTTTTTTTTTTTTTACTTATTTCTTTTCTTTTTTGTTTTCTTTTTTGGAGTTGCTGGGGTCATTTTTGTCTGTTAGTCTCACTGTTGGGCAGAAGAATAATCTTTTTTTCTATGTAGAGTCCTAGGGCCACACTTAAAGCAGAAGAAGATACCGAAGCGTTATTTTATGTAAACACAGTGTGTTCATTTCTATGAAGTAACAGCAACAGAAATATAAATAAACAGAAATATAGCTTTATCTGTGTAAAGTAGACCCTGGTTTAGGTCTGCCTTATCTGTGCAAGTAAATCAGATATTTCTAGTAAGGAACTGCGTGAATAACTGTAAAGCACTCGATTCTATAGGAATGTAGTTGTTTAAATTAGAGATAAACAAATGTCTTAGACCTGCATTCTCTTAGAAGAAATCTCTCTGTAAGTAAGTCAGCGTGCATGTTATTCCCTGTTGAGCACTGTGATACCGGAACCCTTTATAGATGAAGTCGATGCATTCCTACAAGTTCATTTTAATATCAGTAGTTCATTGTAAAGTGCAGTTACCTGGGTTAGGAAAAAAAAAAAAAAAAAGGGGGGGGGGGGGAGGGGGAGGGGGAGGGGGAGAAATGTTTTACAATGGCTTCAGAGGTCTGAGATTGTACTGCGTGTGTGTTTTGAGAGGCAAAGTATTCTCTAGTGTTGTGTGTTTCCCATTAGAGCAACGTCCTCTGCTGAAAATCTGGAGGTAATTTCATAGCGGTCAGTCATGGGCTGGTTAGCAAGAAAGATCTGCCCCTGAAAAGTTCTGGCTCCATTGAGACACAGTCGTCTTGAAAAAGTTGTTTTGAAATACCATTTGAACGCAAAATGGAATAATTGTGGGAAAGGGTCTTTCAAACAGCTCGTTTTCCTTCTGATCTACTTGTAGATATGTTTTGCAGATTTTGCTGTCTTTTCTGTTCCATAACAGTTTCTTCTTAAATTTTTGAAAGATAAGAGAAGGGAAAGAGAAACAACTCTGTCTCCCTCCCCTTGAAAACAGAGTGTTCTTTACTACTGCAGCCAGTTACATCATGTAGTTATGTATGAAGCAAAACAACTAGCTTATTCCCGGAGGAGCTTCGAGAAAACAAAACGTCCAATTCCTTCTAAGGCCTTCAGTCTTTAACTGTCTGTTGTCACCCTCAGATTTGAAACATAAGGCCTTTGACTGGCCTTTCATACATTTACCCAGAGTTCAGGTATTCTGCAGTGGAACTTCCCGTATAACTGTCAAAAACTTGTTCTGGTTCCATCCTGCTACTACTCACATCTGCTCCAAATCCTGAGGTAGGAAAAGTGTCATATATTGCTCCACTGATTGCAAAGCTGTATTTGTCAGACACCAATTCTGAATCAGCTCTCATACCTGTTGACTATGCCTTCAACAAGACTGCGGTTGGGGTTGGTTTGTAGAGAAGCTAGACGGATGGAAAGGGGATGGAGACAGCATAGCTACTGGACAGTAACACCTAATTTAAAAGGTAATCATCCCCGTGAAGTATGTCAGCGTTCCTACCTTGTGAATGTGACCTGAGCAGTTACTTTAAGATAAGCTCAAATGCTAGTATCTTGGGAAAGGAAGCAAAGTTTCTCTTTACCATCCCTATTTACTGTTGCTTGACTTTAGATCAGTAGTGTCAGAAAGAAGCCTGTGATAGAACTGGAGTAAATGCAATTAAATTATTTTGTAATATAGTCAATTTTGTGTCTTCAGAGATCATATAGAAAGTTATATAAAATGATTATTTAAAGGATGTATTTGGGATCTCTGGTTACTATGAAACGATTCCTTCTTCAGACATTGCACGGAGTTGGCCGATAGTTGCTGAAATGCTCCATTTGAAACTTTCTGGTGTGGAATATTGTTTCCAATACTTCATCATACCTTTGAAAAGGTATCTACAAGTTCAGCTTAATCTTGTGCTCCTTCGTAGTGCTTTGCTGTAACCATTTGAAGTATCACTTCCTTCTGCCCTTCAGTCTTGCACTGAGACTTCATTTGGTGGTCTCATTCTCTACTGACCTAATTTTCTCATTTGTTTCCTTTAATATTAATGGCGCATATCATTTGTTACGTCTGTTGGTATCTCTGAAATACTATAGGAAGATGGCTTTTGCTTTCATTTTGACAAGTTACTGCATCTTCTTCGAGCTGACAAATAAGAGTTTGTTTTCTCCAAAAACCTCAGTAGCCACTGCTTTACTTTTTTTGATACAGCTCAAACTAGAAAGTTTGTAGTAGTTGTCTTGGGGATTGCGTACTTGAAAGAGAAGGGCTTGCGTACTTAAAAGCTTCTTTTGGCCACAAGTGTTGTGTTTATTAGAAGATGTTATGCTGTACTGCATGTCTCGCTTTACTGAGTTCACTAAATAGGGAACCGGTTCTCTGAGTGTCTGTTCCATTTTGGGATAGTTGTCTGAAGATCATAACTGTGAAATACACTCAAAGTTCTTCACTGAACTCCAGTTTTAAACAGACTTCATGAGAGAGAACCTAATGGAACAAGTTAAACGTGCTTAAAAAGCTCTCTGTTGGCTTTTTCTTTTTTCTTGTTTGTTTGTTAGAGGAAAATACTCTTCCTTTATTTAATTCTGGTATTTTCCCAAGAAATTATTGGAAGTTGTCATAGAAGAAGGGTAATAAAAAGCATATTCTAGGAACTTGTTTCACAGATTGTACCAGTTACCCCAAAGAATATGCTGCTTCACTGGCGTATGTTTTATAACTTTGGTAATTTTCAAGATGGCAATGTGGAGTTTACACTTCTGTGAACCTGTTAGCTATATTTTTCGGGTCTTAACTCCCTTGCCAAGGCAGCATTTGTTTCATGCAGATTTTTGCATCAGGCTTCTAACTTCTTCCTCAGGCTAGATGTTGACCTAGTGCAAGCGGAGTTGAGAACACAGAATGATGAGAGAGTGGAGTGGTGTTCCCATTGATGTTTAACTACTCGTAGAATACAGCATTGTGGTCAGAGTGTATTGTGTTAGTGTGCATGTGAATCTAGGATTTACAGCCTTCTGCAGCTCTGCATGTAATCTCTTCAGTTTTTAGTGATGGCTATTGTCTCTGAACATATGGAGATCTACAGATCATAATTGTCTACTTGCTTGTGAAGTTAGAGACTCCCTCTACTGTGTAGAACAACTTAAACAATTGCTAGTTAACACGAGAGTTTTTATTTATGTTAAAAGATTCTTGCAAGATAATTATAATGCACTCTTAAGCAGAGTCTCAAAAAGTAACCGTTAAGAAAGATAATGAAAACGCTTGACTGAGATGGTGTATGTGTTACTACTAACATCAGACAATTTAAAAAACAAACAAACCTTATGTCCGTGCCCTGCTCATAATATTTAACAAATACAGCTGAGATGATTTATGGAAGACTGTTTCAAACTTGACTACTAGACATTTTACTGGAATTTTTTTTTAATGTAGTAAAGGACCAGTGATTACTTGAGAACGACTGTTCTGCAGTAAGTCTTGTCTCACAGGAGATTTGATGACAGGCTTGGAGCTTGTTATTATCTTCAAGAGAACATAGTAAGGAATTAAATAACAAAGTTACAAAGTCCATCGTTTTGAACAGATGGATGCTTTTGTTTTCTGTAGCAGAAACGTTACCTATAGAAGAAAACAGCACTTCCAAAGAGCATCGCTTTTCTGAGGACTCTATAGATTCTGCACTTAATTCAGTAAATCCTTCAAGCCCGGCCCGTCGAAATTCCACCGAATATCGTACTTCAGGGAGCGCAGCGTATTACAGGAATTCCTTTCAGCCAGTGACTGCTACCTCACATTCAGCCCCAGTCCTGCGCCGGCTGTCATTGAGCTCTGCTGGGAACAGCAGTTACTATGAAGTCAGTAGGAATCGAATACAGAGGAGGATTGAAGGTATGCTATATGCCTAAACTTTCCAAAGTATGTAACAGCTTTTATGAACATGCAAAGTCCGTGAGTTATGAACAAAGAAGTTCTTTGCCACAGAAAATATGTTACATATGGAGTGAGATGTTGTGCTGTTGCCAAGCACGTCAGGCTTGCTAATGTAACTTCGAATGCAGAACGTAAGCCTGCTAGAACTAATATCATGGTGCAAGCCGGAGGAGTCTTGCCTGCCCCACTTTCCTCTCACTGCTGTCACGGACTCTGCAATAGGCTAGATTGGGCAGTGCTTGTTGAACACAGCTTGCTTCCTGAGCATTCTAGCAGTTATTTCTCTGTTGCTGATATACGGAGATAGGGTTTCTTCCTGTCACTCTGCACAGTTGAACTTGCATTTGCCACTTTCCTAGATACTGGCATCTTGGGATCCAGGAACCAAACACAAGTCAAACTAATCCCTCTAGGTATGTCATAGTGCTATTTTTTATGTTGCTCTAATTCTCTGCAGTTGTATAAGGTATTTCACACAAACGGAACAGTTTGTTATTAAGGTCTGATACCTGAAGAAAAATAAAGCATCCTTTATTTTAACATGTGACAAAGAATGAATAAGCCTGGTGCTAAGAACGTCGTATGCAAAACGAAATGTGTTAGTTTATAGGCCTAGTGTACAGAATCAGTGTCCAGACTAATGATACTTCTTTTCCCAATATTCTTACACCGAAAGCTGCAAGTTCCACAACCGGACCAGATCTGAATTCTCTTAAAAGGGAACCTTCAAGAATGTTGAATAAGGATCCGTCCACCTGGTCAATAGAGGAAGTAATGCGTTTTGTGAAAGAAGCTGATCCGCAGGCACTAGCTCCACATGCTGAACTCTTCAGGAGACATGTACGATGCATATCCATTCTGTTCTACTAGATTTCATGCATCTCATTAATCTTCTAGAATACACCTCTTTCATGTCTGTCGCTGTATTTGCAATTGAAGGTAGAACAGACTCTGCTCACTTGTGTAATAGAGGGAGGCTGAAAAATTACATTTCCACCTTAAAGTCCTCCTGCAGTGTGTTTTTTGCTGTGTTCCAGCCTCATTAGACTTAAACTTAATTGCTTTCCATTGCTTTCCAGCTGACATGAGGTAGTGTGATAGTGGAACTCTCACATTATAATGGCCCTCCCAAGGCACCCTGTCACTCTGGTACCTCTTGAGATGCTGGCATTCTCACCTGCAATATGGGGCGCTTGTCTTCTATAGGTGACACTTCTCTAAGCTGCTCTGTTTTGTGGATTGACTGTCCCAAAGCAGAGAAACTGTTGTGCCTCGTTACCTTTGTGCTTGGTCATTAATACTAGAATTCAGAGGTCGGGCTGAAATATTTGTCTGTTTTGACAAAGATTATGGAGTTTTGTAGGATCTAACTAGATATTGTATTTAGGGAGATGAGCTGTAAGTGTTGATTTCTTTATGTTGTTTTTGATCTCCCTTTTCACTGTGCTTTTGTATGGCAAGTTGTTGAGCAAAGAAATGCGTTCTTTCATTTTATATTTGGCTCTCCAAAAAGAGGCTGGCTTTCTCTTTAGTAGTATTTCACCCCCATTCTGCACCAGCTCTTACTGACAGTTAAACTATGTCACGGTAAGCGGGATTGGAAGCAAAACTCAAAGTAACTTTTAACAAAACTTCCTGTCGTATGTGTTATTTTTAGTCGTGTAACAAGGCTAAATGTCACTTGTTTTGTCAGGTTTATGTTTAAAAAAACTAAGACAGAGTAATTCTCTTTATGGTGTTTTAGGGAACTAATTGCCTGTCTGTGGTATGTAATGCTACTAAGAGCTTCGGACTGTCACATTTCAGCAGCTTTTCAACCGGGCAGATGAAATCTGACTAAGTTGTCCTCAGTCTTGATCCTAACAATCTGTCTGCTTTAACCTGGCTGTAGATCTGTCTTATTTCACAGCTTCAGATGGTCTGTAACCCCTTCCTCTGAGTGACTGTTTGCATGCGCATGCCAGAATCCTCCCACAGCTGTGTTCAAGGTTCAGTGCAAGGCCTCCGTGCTTGGATCATTTAATCTCTAACTGCACAGACCTTCCTTTGCAGCTTTTTTTCTCTCCTTGACCCATTCACTTTTTTTTTTTTTCCTCAGCTGTTACCTATTTTTGGGGGACTGTTTGTTCAGTTTCTTTCAGTTACTGTAATTCCATTCAGTATCTCGCAGACTTTAACCATAATGTAAAAATACTACAGTAAATTCACTTTCAGGGGCCGTGGGTAAATATCACGTTGCACTAAGTTACTGCCTTATATATGGTAAATGCATTTTTACTACATTCTCAACAAATATAATGTACTTTTCAGTGTTAGCGTGCAGATTGTTAAAATAGTTGTGTTGTGTTTGTTCTCTTCCTTCTGCAGGAAATTGATGGAAAGGCACTACTGTTGCTGAGGAGTGATATGATCATGAAATACATGGGACTGAAGCTGGGGCCCGCCCTAAAGTTGTGCTACCACATTGAAAGACTTAAGCAAGGAAAGTACTAGCCAACGGGGCGGACACCGCAGTGAGTGTGTGTGCACCACACTGAGCTCTCAGGTTAACTGCCATCACCCTTATTTAAAAGTCTTTTGCTGGAATAAGTTATCTGTATTTTTTGGAAGTTCTTTCAAAATGTGAAAAAAGACATCGAGGAGAAAGTATTGGGAAAAAAAAATGTATTGCATTCTAGCCTTTAGGGAACTGTGTCAGAAAGCTTGCAGGGAGAGACAGTTGGCACTGGGCAGGTTGGGTAACAGCGCTGAAAGGTGCGTTCTCTGTTGCAGACTTCAGCCAACACGTTCACATTCAGAACCAAAACAGCTGAATCCCAAAAAACAAAAACAGCATCAGATGTTAATAATTTCTGCAGGGGTGGCTGTAAACTTTTACGTTGTAAGGAAAATGTAAAATAGAAGATCTCATCTCAGCAGTGAATACCGTGTCTGGTTCTCCGGCAGAGTAATACTCAGCTAGATTATTCTTCATAGATTTCCATAAAGGGAATAGCTGTATGAGCAGTTCAGGGGGGAGGGAGGTGTAGGGAGGGAAGGGTTACAGAGGAGAGGGCTTCAAACAAATCTAAGCTTTTATAAAGTGTGATTATCAGTCCTTTGGTAAGTTACGAGGACAAACGTACGCCATGTTGTCAATTTATGCTGACAATAATAGTTCTGTTTCATGGAAGGGCACACTGGCTGTGTAAACAGCCAGTTCTGGAACATCACATCCACATTTTAAACATTCCATCTTTTTGCTAAGTTTGGCATGGATACGTGTCCTCATGCTTTTTTATATATACACGTGTATGTGTGGGGGAGATGCACACTATATGTATTTGACAGTGCGCATACACGCTGTACATATGTATTCAGTTTTTAAAGTGTACTTTGCACTGTGCCAGAGAGAACTGTACAATTTCTTGGGTTTTGTTTTCTATTTTGCCAGTTATTTTAGTCATGTACTACCTTCATTTCCGTTAGCACCTGTTTAATTTGTTGTCCATTTTTGGAGTCAGAAGGTGACAAACAATCAAAGGGTGGATCTATTCCTACAGGCAAAATCCCTGTTCTATGCAATCCTCATGGTTATTCATCACTTAACTGAGCCATGTATGCTGGTATTTTTCCGGAAATACATGGTTGGTTCTGAGGTTTCCAACTTGTATTTCCTTTAAGGAAGTGCCACTGTGTAATGGATAGGCCTGTTTAGGGTAAAATTGGTGCTGTTTATATAAGCTACAACAACCAGCAGTGATAACGAACCAGTTTGTTGTCACTGCCAATTGTAATATACATCAGGGACAAGAAAATATACTTCTGTGTAGGAAACTGAATGTACTGTATGTAATAGTGCAAGTGACGAGAACTATTTGATAGGGAAGGTGTAGTCCTAAAATGGTAGGTTTTATTATATTTCTTACTGCCTTTTTTATATGAAACTATATAGTAAAAATGTATTTTTTACAAATTCCTTTTCTGAAACTGCCTTGCTGTACCAATACTCTGATACTCCTCAGGTTTCAGCAGAGATACTGCTGCAAAATAATGTGTTTTGTGGCTCGCCAGCGTCCAAGAGCTTTGTTAGTTTAAGTGACTGCAATGCAATTTTAATTTGGGCTCTGAGGATTGTTTTTATTACTCCATTGTTAGACATTGGACACAAAAGGTTATCTATATTGATTTGTTTTGCATATCTTTTGTGGTGCGTGTGTGCTTAGATGAATAATACGAGCATGTTCTGTATAGTAAGAAGAGGTCAGAGCATTGATTGGAAAAGCAGAATATTTTCTCTTTGTGTTTGGAAAATACAGACTTGATCATTGATAAAAACCATATGAAAGTTAGTTATATATAAAGAAAAACATCATGCCCCGCATGTTGAGTATGTTGTTTAAACCTTGCTTCTACCGTGATTTATTATGCTCAAGTTCAGAGTTCTTTAGTGTAAAAAGAAGTACTGCTCGTACAATTAACTAAACAGTTTTCATTTTTCACATTGCCGTTGGCAGAGGAGAAACAAAGATGTTTAAAATTTCAGTTTGGCCTCTATGGAATGAACTTTTTATACATGGCACTATTATGGGTATAAATATTTGCTCAAGGCTTTGCGTGCACCCGTGCACGTTGGGTGGGGTGGGGGGATTGGGGGGTTACTGCGATGTTACAATACCAGAATTTCACCACGTGCTGTAGCGTGAGATTCAAGCGTTCCACGTGTTGTAGCAGAATATATTTTTTATTCTTTATTTTCAATGGGATGCTCTTCTCCGACGACAGAAATAAAATAGTTTGTTCATTGTTGTCCGTTTCGTTTTGACACCGTGCGTAAAGCAGTGCCTGCGTAGGCAGGGGTAGCTCTTATCTGGCACTCTGAAGGTCTGGACAGCTCGTGTAAACATCTGACTTGAGGAAGTTTCACTCGGGAGGATAACGTGGTTCCAACACTGTTTATCCCAAGCAATTCGTATTTGAACTTTGGTTGGTCTGCGCTTTCAAAATAACGGTTTAGGAATATTATTCATCTCTTTAGTTTCGAATACGGCATACCGCTGCTTACAGTTTACAGAATTCCCATATAAATCACCAAGGGGAGAGACAGCTCAAAACTGAGACGCTGTGCAGTGTTCGGATGGAGTGATTTAAAATAAAGCAGGCAGTGCCAGTGGGTTTGAACTTCACGTACTTCAGGTCTCATTATTTGTGTTACAGAGAAGTCTGTTACTCTGATGCTCGTTTGCAGTGATCCTCCTGCATTTGAAAAGTATCATAAATTGGGTTGATGGTAACACAAACGCTTTGCTGGTGAGTCACAGGACATGGAAGTAACGGTGGTCTGGAGGCACTTTGCATCTGATCTCTCTGAGGGATGGTGAATATCTTTTTGGTGCCTATTGAATACAAAAGAATGCATGGTGTATTCTCTTTGTTTCTCTGAGGTGCTTCTCTGTCAGCAGGGATTCACTTACCCGATGAATCTGCAACTTCTAGTCCCTTGCAAGACCGTGCTATGACTCGTCTGTGTGCGGTAAGGTTTCTTCTGTTTGAAATTAAAACGCTGATTCTCCAGGAGGAACAACAACTCATATTGAGGAGGATTGAAGAGTGCTGTATGGGCGTGGCAGCTGCACGCTTAATTCTATCAGATTTGTCGTGGCAGTGTAGATATTGTAGCAATTCTGCAGGAAGAACAGCGAGAGACACCAACACTGCATTGTTAGTAGTGGCTCAAAGGATGGAACGTCTTCCCCTTTTTTGTTGCTTAATAAAGGCACATCATTTTTTACGTCAGCTGGTGGTCACAGGGGAAGATGTTCCTCTGACTGCTCACGGTGTTTGTAGAAACTCTGCTTCCTTTCCAGTCGCTCAGGGACAGTTTGCTCAGAAGCTGCACTAACCTCCTCTGTAATTCTAATGGCAGTTTTATGGGAGTCTGCAGTCGTCATCGTGCACGTTCTGCATGTGATACAAAATACTGCTTTTCAGTACCTCAAATATCCCTATATCTAGGGGAACAGTGAACCCTCAAGTAAGGATGGCTAAAATCCCGAGCCCTGAACCTGGACAGATGAAACAGTAGGGTTATTCCTGCCTGTCTTTTCTTTAATTGAAGACAAAACGGAGAGAGTTGAAACACGGGCACGGTGCTGAATTAATAGGTTATCTTCCTGCTTAACTCAGAGAGCCACTTTCTCCTGTTCACATAGCTTTCCAGCGGGTGAGCTTGGGATCATGTTTTCCTTTAAAAATGAGGTAGTAACGTAAATCTATTCATACATTTGTATATATGAATCTGTACTTTAAATAATTTTTAATTTAAATGGCCCAGCATCCACAAGCAAGGCAGAAGCCTGTGTCCGACCAGCTTGAAGCAGAGGTACTGCTTTAAGATGATTTCTGTTATACTATTTCTCCATTCTTTTTCCAGTTGGAGCTGGTTTTCCTTCTGTTCTTCATTATCACAAATTATCTTAAGCCTGATCAGTGATTTTGTCTGTTGCATTTCATGTAACTTTTATGCCGCTTGCTCTCAACCAATTTGACTTCTAAAAGCTTTTTTTTCCCCCATAGACTTAAAATAGTGACTGGAAGTAATGGTTGTATAGAAGATTGTATTGTAGAGGAAGCAGTGCTACAGGGAAAACAGGAACATCACTCAGCATAGGCCTGAGGGTTTTCCACGTAACTACAGTGGGATCGGTACCTACAGCTTTCTGCGTTT
This sequence comes from Oreortyx pictus, assembly GCA_036925125.1. Classification (NCBI taxonomy): domain Eukaryota; kingdom Metazoa; phylum Chordata; class Aves; order Galliformes; family Odontophoridae; genus Oreortyx; species Oreortyx pictus. Next base: position 70,686,251 of record JAUPFR010000001.1, on the reverse strand, counting down.
CTAGCTTTGTCTCCTCTCTGCCCAGTTCTGAGTGGAGGACTGTAGTCAGTTTTATTGCAGTGTCACGTGGCTGAACAGATTTTAAAGTGGATAGCAGGATTTTTTTCTTTGACCGACGAGCTGCTTACGTAATAGTTACGTGAATGTTTAATTCCAACATCAGACGCGTGAGCTTCTGCTGAATTGAAGCTTTGTAGAGATAGGCATAGGTTTAAAAAAACAAAACAAAAACCACACAAGAGGACAAAAACACCCCTTGAGATCAATTTTGGAGGTCGCATATTCCTCCTCTTTTTTTTTTTCTTTTTTATTGCTTGTAAAACTATTGGAGTGAGTAGAAAGTGCTTGCTTGGAATTGCCTAAGAGTGATGCGGGGAGGCAGAAACTGATTCACATCTCTCTCTGTGGTGAAATGGTTACTGCTTTTTGCTCAAGCCTTGATGATAATCTTTCGCTCTGCAAAGCTCAGTAACCAGTCTGTAGTCCTGGGATCTTGATCCCAAACTGGCAGTGCTCCTGCTGTTTGAAAGACCACGCAGAGCCATTTTGAGCCTTTATCTTCTTAACATCTGAAGTCCGCTGTAAGCTCTCTGTGTTCTGAGTCAGCAACGAGGAGGCATTTTATATCGTGATTAATTTATTTTTTTTTTACAGCGGCAACCCCAGAGATTCTTCTCTGAAAAACAACAAACACATAAATTCTAAGACTTTCTCTTCAGACCGTGGCTATGTAGTCGATGGGAGTTCAGTTTGTCCTTAAAATATGCCGTTACAGCGGTCCAGCAGGCTTTTAACTCCCTCGCTTACATGAATCATCCATCCCTGTCCTAGCAGATCATTTTGATTAGCTGTAATTCGTCCCATCTGAATCAGAATTAGCTTCCTCCAGCTCCATAATCTCCCAGCCCTGTGGTAGAAGCAAGCAGCCCTGCCTGAGCTGCTGCTCCTCCGAGCTGTGTGCACCTCTGCTGCTTTTATTTCAGCTCTCCCTGCCTGTGGTGGCAGTGCTGACAGCAAAGGCTGCGCATCTCTACTTCTTTTCCTGTTAAAATACGTGAAGACATTTTCATCTTCCGAGATTGACTTTTTAGCCTCCAAAATCAAAGCCCTTCCAGGACAAATCGTTTGAGCAAACAGATGCCAGCTCAAGAGGAAAGGGAGATCACATCCCGTGTTGTGTGAACAGACAAATGTGAACAGATGTACAGCTCGATGCTGGCAGAAACGCACTCCTGCCAGTGACTCCTTTCTAGTTATGACAGCTGGAAGGAAATGAATGCACCACAAAACCACCATGATAATTGCCATTACCCTGTGCTGGCAGCCTCAGCAGTGAGGTCAGGAATGGGAAAGACAAAGACTCGGCTCTCCTCCCAGGTGGAAGCTGAGGCGGGTTGGCGAGGCACTGGGAAAACCTCAACAAATGGCGGTGCACCTCAGAAGGTCTGGTGTCTGAGTGCAGAAGGCTGGGATCTTACTAGATTTCTCCTTTCCTCATGTGTAGAGTGTTTGGTGGTTTTTGCTGTTTTCATTTTTTTTTTTTTCCCCATAGTTATGTAAGTACCCTGTTTCTTCGAGCACTTGTGTTAATGGGGATTTCAGACAGCTCTGAACACTTCTTCCCTCAGCTTCCTCCTCGCCAAACCAGTGTTGCCAAGCAGGTGTTCCTGCTTACTGGAGAGCTTCAGTTTTGAGGGAAGGATCTTTGCACATGCTTCTTGCTCTGCACATTTTGAAAAGTAAGAAAAGGGCTCAGCAGCTTGCTTGCTGAATCTCTACCTGATGTACTACTGCTACTGATTTCTTTCTTTGCCTGGGAATGCTGGTGGTGCTCTGGTGTGAACAGAGGCCTGAGGCTGAATTAAGGTGCGGTCCACTGAGTGCTTTCTTGTCTGTGTTTAAGTCCCTGTGCTTGTGTAAACAAAGTAGTGGGGAGGGCACAATTAATAAATCGTGGCTCAGTTCAAGTGTAGCCCTGGCTTATGCTTGTGCTGTAGGAGTGAGCTACTAGCTAGGTCATCGTAACAAGACTTGGGATGTCTACCAACACAACTTCTTTTCCGTGTCAGGATGGATGGATAGTAGTGGCTTTTTAGTCATGTGGGGTTTTATATTTGCTTTCAATTGAATGCTGCCAGCTGTTTTCAGAGGGCCAGGGGAATGGGCTCTCAGCTCAGCCAAAAGGAGCTTAATGCTTCCGTACGTCTTTGCATTCACCGTAGTGTATTGTAAACTGTCTTAGGGTTTGGGTTTGGCTACAGGAAATGAACAGGTTGGAGAAAGTTTAAATGTTTTGAAAGAAAACAGAAATGGAAGCCTGGGATGAGTGATAGGGTTTTTGTGCAATAATCATGGGAAGGAAAATATATGAAGAATGAAGTAATGGAAAACCGAGGAAAAGGAGAAACCAGGTGGAATGCAAAGTTAAAACATTTTGGATTTAGGTGCACTGATTGCTGAGTCATAACTGATGACTTTGGGTGTTGAGCTGAGATTTTAAGGAGGAAAGTTAAAGATTAGCATTTTGGGCCATGTCAGGGGTGTGGGATAGTTGATCTTGTGATAAAATGGACCATTTTCCCCCTTCATTTTGCTCGTCACCAATTGCAAAAAGATAAACTCGTCTCTTAAGTGTAGTGCCATATTTAATAAGAGGAAAACCTCTGGGCCTGTTGGTAACTTCAGTTGCCAAAAATTTGTTGACATGGTTTTATCTGAGAACATGGGTTGAGTCATTCCCTGCCTGATTGTTTGGGCATCCTCTCTCTGTCATTCAACTGTTTCTTCCTAATTGAATGGGCTGCTGCCACCAATTCCTTCCTGGTGTGACTTGTTTGGAAGTCACACCTGACAAGGAATACAACACTGGGTTTAACTTCATACAACTTCAGATCTTTATATCATAGCTGGCAGACTGTTTCTCATTGTAGACCATGTGAGCGTAGTTGGGGTGTGAGCGATCTGATCCAACAGCAGCACTGGCTTTGCAAAGAGAAATAGCTCTTTGGACTCCCTGGGTTTTGTTGGCTAGATAGCCAGTGTCTGTCATGAGAGCCTCTATACCTGTATTTCTCAACTTTAACGTGTTAACTAATTCATCATCAAAAGTGCTGTTTGTTGCAAGAAGGATGGATCGATCCCTTTACTTGAACTCATAATAAAAGCCCTACCTGGCATTTAGGAGGACCTGCTTGGGTGTTTTACTAAGTGAAGGGGTGCTGGCAAAGTCCCATGGTCTACCACACAAGGAGTCTTGCTCAAAAGTCCAGATGTCCAGAGCACGTGGCCACAAAAGTCTATCCCGAGAGTATTTCTGTGCCCATAACCCGCTGTGCTGCACGCTCTCAGCACTGTCATTTCTCCTTTGAAGTGGCAAAATGTAGACAACAGCGTTTAAATATTCCCTTTTTCAGTCCATCTGTGACCCCCTTGTACATGAGTACCGGGGTACTCGGCCAGTGTGGCGTATGGTCCTCAGGCTTTGGGATCCAGTGGGACAGCTCTGTGCCTGCATGGCTGAGCTGTGCGGGGTCTCCAAGGCCATGCCATCGTGCCAAGTTTTCCTGCTACATACTTGGAAACCTTCATGTAAAGTATGACAAATCCAGCTGGAATCTTCATAGCTTTGAATGCAGGTGAGGTGTTATTCTTTTCCCTTTGCGGTGTCAGTAGACAACCGAACGACTGGTGAAGCAGAATCCTCCACAATTAATAGCTTTCCCATACCCACTGATGGGACGTGGTTTTTTTTTTTAACAGTACTTAGGTCCTGGGGAGAAGGACCTCCTTGTTTCCTGCTGCAGTGACGCACTCTTTTGTGGCTTTGGTTTGCGAGATGCCAGACTTGGACAGAACATTGCCTATCATCTCCGGTTCTTAAGCAGAAAAGGATGGGAATGCCGTCGATGAGGATACTGTGGGAAGGATGATATTAAAACAATGCAGAAAATGTGGCCATTTTGAGACAGCTGTGGGCTAAGGAACGTTAGTAATCCCGGGACAGAAGGGGGGCTGGGCACGGGCTGGCAGGGCATTGGGTTCCCAGTGCTTCCCTGCAAACCTGAACTTCAGTACCGAGGAGGGTTTTCACCTGGGAGCAGCACTCCATTCCAGGTACCTTTATGAGATGCCATCCTGCCCATTGCTCTTCTAATTTTCCCCACTTCATTTGAAAATATCATTTCAGTACCAGGAACTTACGCCATTAATGAAGGAGAGCTTGGGGTATGTGGGCACAAAGCAGTGCTAAATACTTTAGTGGTTAGTAATTTTTCTCCCCAAACATGCAGAAATGTTTCAGGTGGTTAAACAGCAAGATGGATTTTCCTAGCAGGAGGGTGATACTGGGAATGTAACAACTGTGGAAAACACGTTTTCCACACTGAAATTAAGGGATTTGCTTGTGCACGGGGACAGCCCCAGACTGCCCTGAATTGCAGATTTTGGAACTGATGGGTATGTGGTGTAGTCTCGGGGAAATTGAGCTTTTAAAATAAGAGAAGGGGGGAACAGGTGAGTATAGAAGCAAACTGACATGAGTAAAGGGGCAGGTGTGTACAGAAGCAAAGTGCACAGATCCGTACCACTCCTGTTGTGGAAAGCTGGCATGCAGGAAGGCAGGAGCCCCTCCTGGCCAGATGAAAGCGAGGGCTTTGCCCGAGCACTTCAGCACGTTCTCATAAACTTGAGCACAAAAAGAAACCCAAACATCTGGCACCAGGATATTATGTAATGTTATTCTACGCTGTTTTCTTTGTCGGAGATCAGGGCTGCTGGCGGGTTGTGTGTTGCTGCTGGATCACTGTCCTGAGGTGCCTCTGCACAAGTGGAGGAGTGCGGATCCCTGGCTCTGCTCCCTGTCGTGTTCAGCAGCCACTTCTTCGGGGATGTACGAGGCAGCGCGACGTATGTGACTGTGAAAGAAATCAATGTGTTTACTGCTCTCTTTCCTCTCTCCTTCTCATCCAGTTGGGTTTGCTGCTGGGTCCCGCTCTTCCCCATTACTGGCTGTGTCATGACAGAGGTAGAACGGGGAAGGATGTGTTCCAAGTGCTGTGCTGTGATGTTTGTGTCCCAGCTGCCTTCAGCCCAAACAGGTGCATGCTGTACTTGCTGCCCTGCTGCTCACAATGCCGCAGTCCCTTGGGGTGTGTTCTGTGAAGCTGGCAGCTTCCTCTGCTCTCCTCCTCATCTGCTCCTAGCCAAGGGCTGCCGCATTGCTTCTTCCTTTCATTCTGTGGCTGGGTTCTTGCTAGCTTTAATAAAGGTGTCATGTTAGCAAATCTGGAAGTAGCTCTTGACTTCCACTGCCTGTTTCTGTCTTTCCCACCTTCCTGCACTCATAATTGCCTGCTTCTCACCTGGCTGTGTGTCTGTTCTGTCAGCCTAACTATCACCTGTTTTTTCAGGCTTAGAAATGTCATTCCTCTCTTTGCCTCAGAGCTGGAGAAGGCACCTGCTCTGTCCCCGGGGCTGCTTTCCCCTGAACTTGAATTCAGGGTCCGTGGCTTCTTGCAAAGCCTCTGCTTGAGAGCGAACAGATGGGAAGGAATCCCAGCCTGCTTCTCCCTTACCTCCTAATAAAACCCACCCTCCAAGTCAGTGGGAGCTTGGAGCCAGCATGGGTTGCCCTTGAGGGTCAGTGCTGCTCCTTTCTGTCTCTACTTTGCACGTGCCCATCGTTGTAAAACATCCTCCTCCTGCCATTACGGCTTAATGACTTTCCCTTCAACTTCTCAAGAGGTATTAATGTCTCCATTAACAGCCAGCAGAAATGGAGGCTCCATATATCACGTAGCAGCTCCCCATCCTTCTCCTCCTGCAGAAGTTTCAGAAGCAGTTAAAATGTAGCCGTGGAGAAAATTAATGGCCCAATGTACAAAATCTGTAATTGCTGCTAGCGGCGAGGAGGAGGAGGAGGTGGAAGTGCTCAATCTTCGTGTAATTAAGTACCTTGTTCTGTGCCTGTGTGCTTCATGCACAAGCGGTAGTGGGAGGAAAATGGTACCTGGGTAGGTGCCTTTGCCCAGCACAGCGTAAGAGGAGGTGTTGTGACATGGCTGTGCCATGCCCACCGCCCTGTGGTGCAGCACTGTCCCTAACCCCCAGCTGCCCCTCCCCTGACACAGCTCCATGCCGTTCCCTGTCTCTGTCACACAGAGCAGAGCTCAGCGCTGCTCCTCGTGCACCTTGCCCTCAGCTCCATTTCAGCGAGGGAGGGCGTCAGCTCACGTGGTCTGGGGCACCTGCTGGCTGCTGCCTGTGTGCCCCCACACCTGAGTCAGACGCCCACGGGCGTTGGGTGTTCTTACGGTGCTTGTACAGAAGTATCTGGGTTTTGGGGTTTAAAAAAGAACCAGAAAGCTGTCAGATGACAAAACATCCATAAATCTGTTGCTGCTGTGAGCTCTGTGAGGGTGGAGGCACCGAGCAGCACTCTGTTCTCTGCAGTGGGAGCGTCAACAGAGCTCAGAGCTGGCAACGGTGTTCTGAACCTGGGGGTTGCCTCTCCAGCCAGCCCTCCTGTATCAACTACTGCCACCATCTCCTCACAGCTACCCTGGGCAAGACATGGCAGTTGTCTGGCTGCAGTCAGAGCACTGTGTTACCTGGGTGATTGGTTCAGAGCCGCATCTTGGTGGGTGTACCCTCACTGCGGACACGCAACCTCAGGCTGGATGGGGCTCTGAGCACCCTGATGTGGCTGTAGGTGTCCCTGTTCGCTGTGGGGCAGTTGGACCAGATGGCCTTGAAAGCTGTTGCGCAGTAGTGCGTCTCCAGCTGACCGTCATACACAAGTGCACAACCGCCCCTTACCATAAGGTTTATTGTAACGGTACGTTCACGTTTTCTCCATGGAGGCGTATACTGTCAAGTGAAGAAGTTACACACTTCTGCTCTTTCACGTGCACTGACTTCAGCCATCAAAGACAACTGTAAAACTAACAATAAACAATGCCTCCATGTATCTACAGTCAGGCTGGGAAAAATCAGGCGACTTTTCCTCATAACCCCCTGGCAAACAAACACCCAAAGATTTTAAGGCTTTCTTGTTTAAATAACCGCTGCTATCGCTTCCAGCACTTCAGGACTGGGCTGCGAGCACCTCTGGCACTGAGGTGGGGCAGCACGGGGATGCACTGCTCTGCTCCCCGCGTTCTTCTGCCGTTCTGGCACAGTGCCCCAGGCAGCACACCCCGATCCGCTCCCGGGTGGACTGACAGTAACAGTGAGAACACGTTGAAGGCGGTTGCAGACTTTGTCCGGGCCTCCTCCGTGCGGCCAAAGCCCTTCAGAAATGACAGAGATACCGCCACCGATTAGCACGTACAAACATTTATTTTGAAATTTCCGTTCTAACCATTATGAAGAATTACATCATCAAAGCACTTTCTGGCAGTGAAAATAGCTCTTACCCCTCTGACTCATCCGTTACTCCATTAAAGCTGCAAAATGTGCAATCTGCTTGAAAAATAGGTTGCTTTTTATTCAGTTTCCCACGAAAAAGTCAAAATTCGATAACGAAAAAGAAAACAAAAAAGGAAACGAAACAAAAAAAGGAAGAAACCCATCTTATAGGGACTCTACATCCGTTCCTCTCCCCCTTCCCCCAAAAATAACTTACAAAGATAGTTTAAAGTTTTAAATGAGTTTAAAACCAAGTGCATCTTTTTTAATTTTATTTTTTTTTTCCATAATAATCTTAAAATTCTAAAAACCCATAATTTACTTTCTTGGAAAAAAGGCAGCGAGCCGTTGCTTCTTGATTGGAAGAATGTGTATTTCGGGCGAGTTCATTTTCTTTAGCTTAACGCTCCTGTTCTTTACGGGTTTCCTAAGCGCCTCGGCGTTGTCCCGGGGCTCAGGCTGGCTCTTCACGTCGTAGCACTGCAGCACCGAGTCCTGGGGCATGTCCCTTTTGAAGGAGAAGTTTTTGGTGGACACCCCCGACAGGCCCTTGATCTTGCCGCAGAAGATGGCAGGCACGGCGTCCTTGACGGAGACGATGACTTTGGCGGTCTGCGAGGTGCTGACGATCTCGATGTTGTTGCCCCCGGCCTTGGGTTCACAGGTCGCCCTTCCCGCCGGCTCCACCAACCACTTCTGCGGCGGCCGCAGGAGCTCGCCCGGCCCCGGCCCTACCGCCCTGACCTCCGCTTTGCCCGTGGCCTCCGGCGCTTTGGAGGGGGCGAAGGGTGCGGCCGGCTTGTCCTGCGGGCTGCCCTCGGTGCTGGGCCCGCTGCTGGCCGTCTCCGCGTGGGGCCCCCCTGGCTTGCGGCAGGAGGCGAGGGACAGGTCCAGCGCCCCGTCCTCCGGGGATGGTGGCAGCGGGGCGGCCTCGCAGGCCCGAGGCACGGGTGGGCCCTTCATGGAGAGGTCCAGCGCCTCATTCTCGCTGCCCATCTTGATGACGGTGTGGCGGCTTAGCTGGGAGAAGTCCCGCTGGTGGACGAGGTCAAAGGGTTTAGTCTCCTCCTTCTCCAGGGGGGTCTGGGTGCCCTTGCAGGGCTGTGGGGTGAAGAGTGGGGGCTTGGGTGCGTCAGGGGCCACCTTGGCCTCTGTGCTGTGGGGCACCGGGATGGGGACGGGGATGGGAATGGGCACAGGGACGGGCAGGGGCACGATGACGGGGTAGGGCACCAGCAGCGTGGCAGGGGGCACCAGCGGGGAGAGGGGCGAGCTGAAGGCCTGGGGTGGGAGGGCAGCGTAGTCAGGAGGGGGCTGGCAGGGGGCCGAGCCCAGGGCGCCCTGCCCCGAGGGAAAGAGGTCCTGCAGGACTGCAGCAAAACCCGGCGTCTGAAAGACGGGCGGCAGCACGGGCTCCTGGCCTGGCCCTGAGGGCTTGGGGTCCAGGAGCTGGGGCTGGCCGACGGGGGCAGAGGCGCCCGGGAAGAGGCCGCCATGCAGGGGGCTGGCGGGGCAGGCGGTGCCGGGAGGCAGCACCAGGGGCGAGTTGAGGTGCTGGAAGACGTGCTGCTCCAGCAGGACGGGCAGAGGGACGGGGCCCTGCGTGGTCATGACGTACGGGGTGGCACCGCTGGCCGGCATCTGTGGGGCAGCACTGCCAGCCACCTGCAGGTGGATGGGCAGGACAACGGGGCTGTCCCCCAGGCAGATGGGCTGCAGCACGGTGGCCGCCACCTTCAGTGCCACCCCGCTCTGCGACTCGGCTGGCGGCGTCAGGATGGAGGGAGCGGGGACAGTCACCAGCGGGGACAGGGCCTTCTTCATCAGGTCAGCTGAGTTGATGTTCCAGGCCTCTGCCGTGATCAGCTGGGCCACGCCGTTCTCCAGCTTGTTGTTGGCCATGGCCGCCGGCGGGCTGGTGACGTCCATGGGCAGGTTGGGGGTCTCCTTGTAGAGCTCCTCCATCTCGTAGGGCTTTGGGGCTCCGCAGCACCGCGCTTACATCGCCGTCAGCGGGATGGGGCTGCCAGGGGCTCCGGCACCGACATCGCTTGGCCTGCGATGCAAAAACATGGTTTAGGCACTGCATAAATCTCCTCCTTAACAAAACATTTGCGACTGCCTTGGAAGACCCTGTCGCCAAAACAAGCCCTTAAACGTTTCCACGTTTCAGGGTAACGGCTCCACAACTCACAGCGGTAATGTACACAGCGGTGCTGTATATACAGACATCTGTGAGTGTTGTTCGAAGAGTTTTGAGGAACTTATATTTAGCTGTAAACACAGATAATTTAAAGGACCTGAGGGCTGCCTGCAGTCAAAAAAAAAAAAACCCTCCTGTATGCCAGCCAACCCAAGGGCTCGGGCAGCCCCTTCTGCAGCTTTAAACAAAGCTCTGTGTAATGACAGTGTATGGCAGAGCCCAGAGACAGCACACTGCTTTAACTCAGCAGGAGCACAAAACCAAATGTTTCTAAAAACACATGGCTCAGAAAACGTTCCACCGTGGCAAAGGGTTCTCTTGGTTCCCCTACAAGAGCTGTCTTGTTTTCCTCCCATGGGGTTTTACTCAAGTGGGTCAGGCCATTGGTGCAGAACCTCTGACACAGCCCTTCAGAGGCACAGAGGAGGCCATGAGGATGATCAGAGGGTGGGAGCACCTATCCTATGAAGAAAGGCAGAGGGAGCTGCGCTTGTTCATCCTGGAGGAGGCACAGGGTCTTCCACAGGGAGACCTCATTGTGGCCTTCTAATACTTGAAGAGAGCTTATAAACAGGAGGGAGTCTGACCTTCTACAAGCGCAGATACAATCCTAGAATCATTAAGGTCAGAGAAGACCACAAAGACCATCTAGTCCAACCATCAGCCCATCACACCATGCTACTGAAAATCATGTCCCTCAGTGCCACAGAGAAGCTGTGGTGCCCCATCCCTGGAGGTGCTCAAGGCCAGGCTGGATGGGGCCCTGGGCAGCCTGAGCTGGTGGGGACAGCCCTGCCCATGGCAGGGGTTGGGGCTGGCTGGGCTTCAGAGCCCTCTTCAAACCATCCTGTGATTCAAATTTACTTTACCAGCCCATGCCTTTATCTAAACCAAGCAAATGTCAACAAGAAAAGGACAGAGATTGTTTCCGTTCACGATGCCAGTGAAATGTGCAAGCTATTTCCTACAAGGATTAAGGCTGTGCTCCCCCACAAAGCAGCACATTAATGGCGCTGTGCATTCATTTATTCAGAAGGGTAAATAATTTCCGCCCGCAGGTTTTGCCACGCTGCCCGTGCCACTCCTGAAGTGAGCAGCGCATCCTGCGGTAATAATCACCATGGAAACTTGTCCGTTTTTAACTCTGTTACCATGGGGAAGCACCGGAGCACCCCAAATTTCCATTTCTCACCTGCGCACAGCTGCGTGCTGTTATCCAAGAGCAGGCTGCGCGCTGTTGCCTTCGCCCCACACCAGCCACACACGGACCCTAAGCCTGTGGTGGTACACAGGATACGTACACGTGGACTCCATGACCTTAGTGGTCTTTTCCAACTTTCATGATCCCACAGCTCTACAGATAGCCCCACGGCACTGTCCCACGCCATCTCAACGTAGACAGACGCAAAAACCAACCCGGAACAAAGGGCAAAACACGGCCAAGGCAGGGAAGCAGCAAACCAGAGCATCTCCCCCAAGGCCAGTAAATCCCCGGGTTTGGCAGCTCGGTGTCACAGCCAGAGCAGGACTACAGCAATGTCGGGAGTTAAGAGCCGGGGCCGGGCGAGCGAAATCCCGATAACGTATCGTCGGGCACATCTGATTTTTAAAGAGGATTTTTAAAAGTAAACAGATGAGTCATTCCTTCTCCCCCGCTGCCGCTGGCTGGGGGAGAATAATTCATGATTCTTCTCATCTCCTGAAACGCTGAGAGGAAAACACGACTGCGGGGTTGAGGGGTTCTGTTTGTTTCCTCGCTCAGCGCCGGCTGCAGGCAGAGTCCTGAGCACAGGAAAGCGGGAGAGAAATAATGCCGCCGATTCAGACAGCGACAAGCAGCGGCACCAAAACAAGCGGGCCCATCTTGTGGAGGAATTCAAAAGCGGTTTTATACGTCTCACACCATCTCCCTCCTTATAAAGGAACCGTTCAAAACTCACTCGGGCCTGCAGCCCTGCCCCGCATCCCCGCTGCCCTCCGTTCTGCGGCACCAAGGAGCGCTGCAAACGGCACCGCTACTTCTGCTCTGCTGATTGTTTGTGAAGCGTGAGACAATCTCCATGTTTCCACAGAAAATGAGTGATCTGGTGGGGATGGGAAATGACCTTCTATTCCCCTGGTAAAGCTGTTCAGCATTGAGAAATAGAAAAATTAAGATGAAAATTATGCCGCGTACGAGCCTTGAGGGATTAGCATGCTGCACAGAGCCACAGAGAGAGACAGATAACCGCGCACGATGAAAGTCTGAAGCATCATAAAATCCTCCATTGCTGCTTTAAACAGTGACAGGGTAGAGGAAGTATCTAGATGAAGGAAAGAAGAGCTCATCTACCACCATCGGGTACCTGGAAGAAATACCTGCTTCTTGCTCTGGGGTTTTTAAGGCATGGTCAAATGCCTGTCCAGGCAGCATGCCGTGTGTCCCTGAGGTACAGGAACCCAGAGGTGCCAGCAGCACCTGGATGGCAGGGCATGGCTCTGTGCCCACGCTTAGTGGCAGTCCTCAGGGCTGTGGCAACACGCAGGTGGTGAGCAACAGGGCAGGAAGGAGCCAAGGCCCTAACCCTGAAAGGAGGACCGAGAAAGGAACCCAGAAATGAGACACTGCGATGTTGGCCACGAAGCTGTCCTGGGGCTCCTGGATGCTCTTGTAGCATTTCCTGTATGGGGTACAGGGATATACACTGACATGGCTTTAAACTGACAGAGGGCAGATGTAGGTCAGATGTTCAGAGGTAATTCTTTCCCCAGAGGGCGGTGAGGCCAGGGCTTCAGGCACAGCTGCCCAGAGAAGCTGTGGTGCCCCATCCCTGGAGCACTCAAGGCCAGGCTGGATGGGGCCCTGGGCAGCCTGAGCTGGTGGGGGCAGCCCTGCCCATGGCAGGGGGTTGGGGCTGGGTGGGCTTTGAGGTCCCATCCAACCCCAGCTATTCTATGAATATATGATTCTATGGAGTGGAGTTACACCAAACTGCATTTTCCAACATTGCTACTAGCAGTGAATCCTCTACTACATTTCTCCTTTAATAAAGAATAACCTGAAGTGTGTACTGCTGCATTGCTACACACACTGAGAGCTGCCTGGCTTTTAAAAGCCAGTCCCAAGTATCTGATAAGGAAGAAGGAAGTCAGTGCAACTCGGCAAAACCGCCTTAAGGTTCCTCTCTCTACCTCACCCCGGTGCCAGAAAATCAATTAATTCCACTTTCCCTACTTACCCATTTAATATTTAATTTGCTGTTTGTTTTAATTGAAAATAAGCTTACAACACTGAAAAGAAAGCTATTGTAAATAACTTGGGTTTTCCCACCGGGGTGCTGATAAGAGTTAAGTTCACGGCACTAAGCAATGATGTGTGCAGCTCTACAGGAAATGATATGTTAGCTATGCAGAAATGCCATTATGAGGGCGGAGATAACTCCAGCCTGCTTGCTGATCCCCTGCCGATGTCAGCTTTTCCCAGGGCTGTGGGTGCTCGCTGTGGGACCACCCGTGCCACACATGCAACTGCCTGCAGCCAAAGCCCGCCCCATCTTTCTGCATCCTTCTGCAGCAGATAAAGCAGGGGACAAGCGGGGCACGCGCTGACACACAGCGGCGAGCTGTAAATCACCTTGCATCCTGCGACTTTTGTGCTGTGTTGTTACAGCCGCACACACGTAAAGATTTTCCATGCTGTCGCTAAGGTCGTTGCTGGAATAGAAAAAATGTATTTGGAGGAAGCGAGCTTTCACACGGAGCTATTAACGCACCAGCAGCTCTCCCGCGCATGTAAACCACAGATGGAGTGTGTCCAGAGGAGGGCCACAGAAATGATACAAAGGATGGAACACCTCTCCTGTGAGGACGGGAGAGAGCTGGGGCTGTTCAGCCTGGAGAGGAGATGGCTCCACGGAGACTTGGGAGCGCCTACCAGTATCTGTGGGGGCCTGAAAGAAGGAAAGGCAGACGACTCTTTAGCAAGGACCAAGTGTGGCTGCTCTGGGAGGCAGAGGCCTGACCGGCTGGTCACAGCCAGGCCTGCAGAGTGAGCTGGCACACAGCAGCAGGCCTGCTGACTGCACAGGGCCGGCCCAGCACAATGCATCTGCCAACTGCACCGCTGCTGTCAACAGCCGCTGCTTCGCAATCCATTCTGCGGAGGAGAGAACTCACTTTCTGCTCATTTAAAAACAAATCAGACCAATTTAAGCAAAATCTTGTCATGATCCCAAGAGCAGTGCCTTAACTCCCAAGGGCCATGCATACAGACAGACAATAAACACTGTGAGCGAGCAAAGTGTTGCCCTGACAAATTTCAGCACATTTTTACACCCAACTGAAAAGCCTAGCAAAAAAAATTCTCTTTACGGCCCAAATTGTGACCTACCCAAAGTGTACATGAAGTCATGTGTAAGCAGGTGCTACAAAACAAGACTGTTCTGAAGACACTGGAAACACTGCTACTCCCCAATGCTCAGGTCTCCCCTACCCACAGCACACCCCGATCCCGGCTGTCTCAAAGCTATTGCAGCAGATGAGCCCTGCTGCTGGGATCAACCCGTTTCCCCTGGGAGCAGCACGGCAATGCCCACGCAGCAGCAGCCTGCTCAGCCTGCACTAAGCTGGACACGTGCTTGGAGCTCCAGACAGTGGAAATCTGATGTATTGAACCTGACACGCGAAGGACAAATATAAATTTGCCAGCCCTAAGTACTGCTGAGTCACGTGCTGCACAGTTCGGTGACATCCCTACAACCTCGCTGCAGCTTTCACGCTCCAAATTCCTGTTCAGGTGGGGAGCGTGAGATGCTGCTCCTGCTGGAACGTCCACCTGCATCGGTTCTTCGGCACAGGGACACCGCAGGCTGCAGCACTGCCTTGGGTATCCCACAGGGTGGGGGCCTAAGAAATCCCACGTTAAAGTGATGGAGGGAAAAACTGGACGTACTCGAGGGACATCTCTTGCGCCAGAGCTCCCAGCATTCACCACACCTCGACCCACACGTTTCCATACACGCGCTGTGCCCACGTGCTCACTTCTGGAGCGAGACCATAGGAAGGATGTAGGCTTACGCTGGCATTAAAGGGCTTGAAAAGCAAATGGCGTGATTTTCCTATGGGAAAAAATATTCTAAACAATTTTTCCTGTCATTAAATATCCCACTTAACTGATTATTTAGTATTGTTTTCAATCAAAACATTCTATTTGCCAGCAAAGCGAAGAAAAATGAGCTGCTTCGAGAGCACAGAGCTAAACAAAACAAACGAGAGCTGTGACTTTACAGTAAATTTTTAAAAACACGCATTTTGTTTTCCCAGCAATCGATACCCCAATGATTACAAGAGGAAAAGGATATCAATTAAACATAATTGCCAGTCCCGCTTCCCCCGAAACCCACAACAAAAAGCACTCAGAGTCAGCCTGATAAAATATTTGCTCCTTTCCCAGTTGAGAGCTTTATTAAACAGTCCTTAAAGCACTGCGTTTCCTACAAAGGATCTCAGAGTTTGATGTCAGTGACACGACTTCAAAGCCTCGCCAGCTCCTCGGCAGAGGTTTGTTCCCAGCTCAGCAACCCTCAGCTCGCTCTCTCCTCCCGACCCACTCCCCTGACCCCAGGCTCACACGCTCTCCCTGCACTCTCTTGATCTTTCCCAATACCCAGATGAGAACTGGTGTGATGGAGGCTGCCCTTCACGGCCTACCCCTCCTTGAAGACATGACCATGCAGCTCCTGGTTGCAGGGGATGGGGACCCATCACAGCAGGCACTCTGGCTCAGCTGGCCAGGTTGAGTTAAAATCTATTTGTGAACCGCTACAGCACTTCCGCAGGAGAAACACCCGACCTTGCCCCACTGCACCATGATGGCTTCAACACCTTCAGCTGCCTCCAAGCCACAAAACCCTTTCAGATCCCCTCCTTGAGGCATGTCAGCTTGTCAAAAACCACTCCTACCTGGTGCAAGTGAGGCTGGGACAGGGACAAGCTCAGTAATGTTGGGATTATCGCCATTCACCTGGTGCTGCTGCCCAGACCCTCTCACGGCAGACAGGAAGAATGAGCAGGAGGCAAGCTGTGACCACAATTCAACATCTTGGCCAGAATCACTTATTCTGACATATTTCACATCCTCTGACTGTCCCAACGTACATCCTACCTTCCTTAAGTCAAGCATCAGAAGAAAAGAAGCACCAAGTTAAAATCAGACATTCGTGCACACCAGCCCTTTCTAGTAATGTACACATGTTCCTAAGACCGTAAGAATGTGTTAGTGCCATCCAACAGCCAAAATGGGTAGGCCAAAATGGCAGCTTCCAGTTGCAGCTCTGATGGGCTTATTGGCAGCACGGATGTTGCTGTGCTTGATCGGAAAGGGTACAGCGTCCAGGCCCTGCACACCAGAAAGAGAGTACCACAAATTCCCAATGAATGTGGTCCCAGTGATGAGACCTGGAGCTGGGGAGCTCTAGAATGGAACACCTCCCCAATGGGGACAGATTGAGAGAGCTGGGGCTGCACAGCCTGGAGAAGGGGCGGCTTTGGGGAGATCTGATAGCAGCTGTTCAGTATAGAAGGGGTAAGAAGGAAGGGGACAAACTCTTCAGCTGTTTGGGGAGCAAAAGATGGTTATTTAACACTGCATCCCTCCCCACCAACTTGACTAACCATATCCTTCAGCTTGCCAGTGCAAGATCAATTTTTATACTCATAGCTCCGGATTTACTGGATTGACTCTCCCTCTCCCACATGTCCTCACGTTAGTATACCAAACCCAACATTTCGTCAGCTTCTCGACGGTACTAATCCTCAGGGAGAAAGCACGCCCACGCCAGGTTTCAAACACCCAACCCTATCTAAAGCCGTGTGGATGGAAAAGCTTCCAAGCAAAAACAGCCCTTTATTTCCATCCTTGCAAAATGTGTAAGCAGCTGCAGGCATTTTGTTTAAAGGAGCCAGTAAAACACAGGGTTCCTGTGATGTGAGGAAAAATGCAGCTTTTTTTTTTATCTCTGTTTCACATCCGTTTTCACACTGTCAGCCGCACTCCCTTTCCTGGTTCTGAAGAACCGGTCAACACAAACCTATTTTGCAGACGTGTCTTGCAGGAGGAAACAAGATCGGTACTGCCCGTGCTTTTCCACCAAACCTTAGAAGAGCACACACAGCACGATGAATGCAGTACGCCGAATTTTGTCATTATCACTTCCCCCACCTAACGATGGCCGCCCGGTACCAGAATAGAAGCGCACTGCCACAGGATGCAGAGCCCCTGACATATTTACTGCAACATTCGTCACCAGCCATCTCCATCGCGACGTGCGCTACTACGTGTGCTGAAAAACTTACGGAAGCGGCGGGACACGGAACGGCAATTACATCTTTCCCAGATGAGACCGCTGCATTAATGGACCGGTGCAATCCATCATCATTGACTGTATGTCCCCTGGGGCATGTCGCTGGGCCACTCCAGCAAACATGGAGGGGAGGTCTGGCGTCCGGCTGTGCTGCCCAGCTTCAGAGACCTGCACGGAGATGCGTGGCCGTGCACTGACGGCTCAGCTCTCCCAGGAAGGCGGGAGAACGGGCGAATCCCTTCATGAAAACACCAGTGGGAAGAGCTTCAGCTTCGTGTTGTCACATTTTCAGCAAGAAATGAATTGCTGTACATACAGCGTAAAGGACGAAAGCTGGCTCTGCAGCGTCATTCATCTAACTACAGAGAAGAGGAAATAAAAAATAAAGATGAATAAAACAAATGGATCTGAAAAAAAAAATACCTGCAAGCACACCGGTCCACGTGCTGGTGGGTTTTTTTTGCTGCCTGTCTTCTTGATCTTGTATTGGTGCCTGCAGTGAAAAGATGATGTGGTGCTGTGCTGCACAGGAACACACCCTCATGGGCTCTTCCTTCAGGCATACCAAGCAAATCACAAACGTGTACAAATGTCCATGCTTCAGTTCAGCAAGACAGGCCCTGCGGTGTCTCCCTGGGTATGCGATGAGCCCCACACCAGCAACCAGCTGTAGGCACCGGATGGCAGTGACAAAATGGAGCATCCTCTGGTTCCCCCAGAGGAGTGGTAATGGGGCACCAGACCCAGCTGTTTGGGTCTGGCTGTCTAAACAAGCACTGAGGGATTAGGTCCCATTGCGTCTTTTGCACTAATTAAAGGCTGTTTATTATCTGATTGTCCCCAGTAGTGTATATTTCTTTCTTGTGTAAACACAGCTGACGCTGCTGTCTAGAAATTCACAAAAACCAAAGAAGTGGTAACGTCCATGTTCGGGTAAGTTATAGGGTGCAAGAGATGCCCCGCAGGCCTCCCTGCCAGCACCTGGGGACCAGTGGGGCCTGTGTGGCCAGCTGGCACGTCATGCCACTGGCGGCCATTCCGATGCTGCTCCCATCACCTGCTCTGGCAGAAAACATGCAAAATGCACATCTGAAACTACGGGCAACATCCCATCAGGCACTGCTAATCCACAATTTTTTGGGCCATGGAACAGGTTTACTCAAATTTAGACCAGCAAGGCACTTTGGCAATGTCCATGTCTCGATCCAGCCCATGGAGAAGTCTTGATGTGCCCCCACCTTGATCAAGACCACGCCTATGGGTGGGCAGTGGGCCTGGCTGGATCCCAGTCCTTAGACCAAAACACTACTGTCACCGTGAGCTCAGGTGCTGAAAGGCGAAGCACTGCAGACTCTTTGCAGCTGCATCCATAAATAATGATCCCCTCTTTCCCCCAAAGCCTCTGTTGTCACACAGCAAAAGGACGGATGCAGAAAGGAAAAGTGATTTTTTCACAGGCCTCCTTGTAACTTCCAAGCATCGGATGCCAAACCAAGTAACACTCTTTTCATGCAGATTTGTGCATCTAATTTAAAAGAATTAAATTAGCCTATGAATCTGCTCTTAATGATACGAAGCTACGTGTTACCCTTGTAAATTTATAGAACTATTTTAGACTTCTCGCTGCGTCTTACAAAGGCAACATACTGTAGTTTCAGCAGTTGAATTTTTAAATGTGTTTATCTGGGTCACTGCTACTTACAGCATAAGAAGATTTAGTGAATCCAGTTTAGCATCAGTCTAATGCAAAAGAAAAAAAAATCTTTAATTAAAAGCAAAAGAATTACAGGGTTTGGTGAGTAAAAATTTGAACATAATCAAATTAGAATCTTTTGACTCAAGAGGAGAGCAGATCTCCTCACAATGCAATTAAAGGGAGCCCTGGAGTTTCGTGTTGTTGTTTGTTTGTTTTTTTGTCTTGTCAGAATTTTTTTCTTTGCAACTGGCAATTTCAGGTACAGAGAAGAGAGCTGAGAGCATTACAACATTAGGAGGAAATTTCCTCCAATGACATCATTTAAAATCAGTAATGAGTGAAGAATGTACCAAGAACACAGCTGCATGAGCACTCATCTGTCTAGTGGAGCTGCATTTCTTCACCAGGCAGTGGTCATGATGGAAGGTGGTGGGGAAGGAAACCTGTTTTGGTAGCACTGCTCTCTGGCCCTTCCAGAAGGATACACGAGCAAGCAGGACATGTTCTGAAGGCAGGAGGGGCACGCAGTGTTTGTACATTTCCTAGCTTTTCTTTCATGTTTATTGTCACCAGAAGAAACTAAGATGCTCTTTTGGTAAAGACAAGCAACCATTCACGCAGGAAATGAGGTAGGAGGATGAAAGGTCACTTGTGAGAAGAAAGCCTGAAAGTACCCACGTGATATGAGACGACATCCCCCAGCACCACGCTGCCTGCCGGGTGACCCGGTTGAGGTTCAGAAGATGAGTGCACCTCAAAGACTCTCAAGGTGGTCTATGGTGGCAGGGGGGACAGCAGCAAGCAGATAGTGTCTGCTCTCCATCCTCTGCTGGAGCCCTTTGGTACCTGCCCAGATGTGGCCTGTGGCTCCTAGGAAAGCTCCACAGCCACCCTACAGTTCATGGGGGATCAGTGCCACAGACAGGAGGTAGCAGAAGCAGCACCACAGGGCCCCGCAGCATGTTGCTCCCCAGCTCCTAAAAGCAGCACAGGGAAGAAGGAGTTTGATCCTGTTACAGATTTGATGCTAAAAGGGAGTGCAGGAAATAACTTAACTACAAAGCATTTCCTGTGTCAACAACAGGGAGGATGACGGATCTTCTTCAGATTATTGGGGGGAAAGAAGCCATAAATTCTAGATGTCCCAAGCTCATCTTTATTGTTTTTCCAACCACAGTGGTGGTTTTTCTTCCCCTGGCTCCCCAAATCTCTCCATTGCTGACAGAGCACCCCAGCCCTGCACTGGATTTGGTGATGCATGGTCTTGCTCCCTGGCCTTCCTCCTGCACCCTCTGTTGTGCTGCAGCAGCAGCCATCTTCCCACCAGTGAGGGCAGCCACAGACCAAGACGCTGAGCGAGGAGAAGATGTCATATCTGGCCCTTTGCTAGAGGGGATTTGTTTTATCATACTGGCTTTAGAGATTTATCGCTTCCTTTACCTTCCTCCATACGCACAGCAAAGAAATCTGCTTTAAACACCCAATAGGCTCAGTTCCCATTGCAGAGTAAATGGGATTTAAATGGGGGGGGGGGGTAAAATAAAAGCTATTTTCAAGCTGGAGACGACCAGCACATTGACCAGAGCACAACTGTCTGCATGCAACTGTTGTTCAGCACGTTTACAACATCAGGTTGATGCATCATTCTTCAGATGACCTGAAATCACCCATACCCTCTTCCTTAAAAATACAGCTGTAAAAAGAAACACATACACGCCTGAGATCAACGCACGTAAGTACGACCATTTTCTCCACAAGAAACTCAGAACTCTGCTGCTGATCCTGAGGGAAACACACATTCAGCCTTACCATTAGGGCCCACAGGTTGTGAGACTCTACCTTCAACCTGGAGAGATGTTTGTGGAACAGCTCCAGAGAGATACACAGGAAGGGCTGCAGGAGCTGCCTGGTGAGCAGACAGGACCCCAGGCCCATGGAGGTCAGGAGCACAACCCAGGAAAGCAAGCAAAGGTGCAGAAGGAGAGGCAAGGGGGAGAAGATGCAGAGCTCCTGACATCTGGACTGCAGAACTGAAAGGACCTCTGAGTTGTCTCCAGATCAAAGGACCACCTGATAGCAGTGACCGAACGCCTTTTGGCAGAATACCACCACTCATCTCATACTTCACACATCCTCACAACAGGGCCCCCTCCATTGACACTGAGAGTGGCTGCAATGGAAGGAAATGGTAGAACATGGAGATCTGGCACTGGAAGAGAGACTGGTGATCAGTGTGTGAAGAGACCCGGGCAGAAAAAAGCCAGGAAAAAATGCATGACGGTGGCAGGGAAGATGAAGAGGGGAGTTGAGGAAAAATCCTAGTGCTGCTGACGAAAGGCAGAAGATAAATGATGCTGTAGAGAGCAACTGAGACACAGGGTACAAAACTGTGCTTGTTAGGGATCAGAGGGAGAAACAATGTAGAGCTGCTGACTGGTGCAATCCCTTAGCTTGAGAAAACAGGACTCAGTGAGGGATGTCTACTGTCTTTCTAAAGCAGCTCCCAAAGATGGATGAAAAATATCTCCAACCACAACTGAAGTAGCAGTGCTGTCCCATGGCACTTCCACAGTGTGACTTGCAGGAACTGCTGCCCTCTGAAACGTGAGGCTGTGCTGGGGGAAAATATATCGAGGACAACATTTGAGGCTCCCGAAGAAAAACTTGGTCGGCAGTCACTTCCACATACCAATCCCCTTGGCACCTTCTCTTCTGGAAGGAAAGAATGTTGCGCTGGAGCCACTCTTGCACAATAAACTATCTTGAGATGACTGAAAACCAACTTTAAACGCATGGTGTCATTTACGAAGCCATTAAAATGCTTATCGTTGCCTTGAAGCCAGAAATTCATGTGGCCTGCGTAAACCCGCTTTGCACTTCAAATTCCCCAAATCAGCAAAACAGCAAAAATCATTAGAAAATGTATGTTATGCTGAGGCCAGTGCACACCAGGAAGAATGTCCCCAGCTCTAGAGCAAACGTTTATGATTTAACCTAACATAAACGTTAATAAACCTTAACATAAACCTAAACATAAACGTTTATGATTTAACAGAGAGATAAAGCAACTAAATCAAACACAATCTAAAAAGCATATTTTAAGGCCAAAATTAGCAAAAACCTGAAAAAGCCAAAGGAAAGTCAATATCGCTTTTCAGTTTTATTACTTTGACTCCATAAAATTCTTTGGATACTGCTGCAACCATAGAAATCTGAAGGGCAAACACTGTACTGTGATTCATGGACTGAAAGGCTGTCTGATTTCATTGGGCAGGTAAATATAACAGTGCAAACAACTCCTCTGGGCAAACTATTTCTAAACTGCTATATCAATATTCGGGTAATCAAAATTGATATTCACCTTCAACAGGAACACAGCATATGCGCACAAACACACATATCCCCTTCCTCCACACCTTTTGGACCACAGGAACACAGCTTACAGGAGATGCTGCTTTATCCCAGATCAAGACCTCTGCACTTACAAGATGCTTAGCTCCTTACGTTGGATGCTTTTCTGCTAATTGTACCTCCCCACCCCGCTAACATAAACTCTTGCAGAACTATTCATCAGACGTTCAATTCAATCACTTGTTTGTTATTCCTCTTCAAGTTGCCATGATATCGATGATGGAGAAATGCTGGAGCCTTCGAAAAATTCAGCCCAACAACTACCTTCACTCTACTTGTATTTATTTATTTTGAAGTAAAGCAAGGTAAATAATTGTTTAACTAAACTCCGCTTTCCACTCACAGCTTCACTTCTCCGGCTTTGCAACAGAAGTATGAATCAGCACCTTGATGCAGACTTCAGGAGCCAGTGCCCGTGCACTGCTATTGACAGCAGGACAAGAAGCAGTCAGGAAAGCAAGGAATGCCAGCCTGTACCAGCCCTCAGCAAATGGAGATGCCTCAGCGTGGCCTGGCATGGAGGCTCCAGCTGCTCCATCCCCAGCAGCATGACCGCCAAGATGGTGGCAGAGGGATCCTGTGTGGCTGACCTGGTCAGCTTTACCACGTGACTGCCAAGTACCCTCGGACTAAAGATCTTCATGGGTTTTGGTGGGAAAGGAACCAACCAACACACCCAATCTGCTCAACTTGGGGCCCACATCTCACTAATCTACAAGGCTGGGAAGGACTCCTCCGGCAATGATTAAGTTGCAAAGTTGAAGAACGGAGTTTCTACAGAATTTGTCGGTGAGATAACAATTGCTGCTGCCAGAACTGCTTCAGTAATTGTCAGCAGTGAAGGACAGAATGTTACTGGCACGAAGGAGAGCAAGGCAGAAACAAGGAGACAACACGGCCAAAGAGGGGTAGGAACCCCCCTTCCCTCCGTCTGCCAGGCCCCTGCTGCAAGATGGAGCCGGGTGTCCCTGCTGGCCCTCTCAATGAACCCCCTCTTGGCCTTCCCCAGAAGTATCACTGGTCCCCGTGGGCACGTTCATGCAGAAAAGCTTGGGAGAGCATGTCAGCGATTGCAAAAGAAGCTCCAAGGATGCGCACCCGCGCTCTGCAGCAGGCAAAAAACTTGGAGCGCTTCATGCTGTGATAAATAAAGCAGGCGACAACCCTGTTCTGAAAAAAGCTGCAGGAGCTTATGGGTGAGCCTTTACCTTGTCCTCCTCGATCACTGTCATCACAAGCAACAACCGGCTCTTATCGGCGGAGACATCTCTGCTGGGAACGAGTGACTTCAGGACGCAGTGTCCTTCTCCAGTCCCTTGAACCCTCGAGACAATTTACAGCGCTGTCACTTGTACACACTCCCTTCTCACGAGCACAATCCCTTCCTCTAAATTTAGCATTTTGATTTTTAAATAAACGTCCTCTACAGCTCTTGTGAGACCTTGACGATAAGCCATTTTATTGATATTCCAGTTCACTTTTCAAAATATTTTCAGATTACGGGATAAGTAGTGTCTGCTTTTATCCCTTCTTTGGGAGATAACAGTTCGGTAACTTAAATTATCCAGATGAAAATTTATTGGTTAGCACCGGGGGAAGCAGATCCTTCACAAAGCACAGTTACTCTTTCCTAAACAAGCAATGATTTAAAAAATTCCTCAGTGGATAAGAGATGTTTGCAGTTCCGGTATCGACTTGCACGAATATTAAAAGGTCTAAGGGTAACAAAACTGCACCATCTATATTTTAGGGCATAAAGACCGAGGATGAAAAACTACCGAAAACTTCCCTAATGAAATGTCAAAGCCAACTAGCTTCACTAAAGCTAATCCGCAAATCTTGATGACAGTGCAGATTACCCAGCCTGCTAAGATGGCAGGCGTCCAAGGCAGCTCATCTCCCGAGGATTACACCTCCATTTAGGGCTGCCGCAGTTCAAATTATTTGGAAGGACCCCGGAAGACACAAGTTTCGGCTCACATTATTTGTTCTCGGGGCTTTCAGGGCACGGCCAGGTCTGAAAACAACAAGCGACAGACAACAGCAGGCACGGGCACAGAGCCCCGCGTGTTGGTGGTACCGTGTGATGGCCAACCACCGACATGTCAGAGCTGCCGACAGCTGCTGCAATGTAAACTTCCTAAGGACCTTGCGGTTCGGGGAAGAAATCCCTTGCTCTTCATCCGCCCTGCCCTCGTGCACGGATCTGAAGCCCACTCAAGACAGAAGATTGTTTATTTCTCACAGGGCTATCTACAGAAGACCCTTTTTGTAACTGTGTGGCTCCCGAGCGTCAGCCCAGCAAATCACAACATTTTATTGTAATTTCACGTTGTTTACTTTTGCGAGGCAGGATCTTGGCAGAGACAAGCGTTTCCTCCAGGGACGAAAAGGACAAGAGTGGGAGGGGGGGGAAAGGACAGAGGGATGGAAGGAAGCACCTTAACACACACTTCCCCGGGGTCTGTTTTAATAGCGACGCTGACCCAAACACAAAGGAGGGGGTAGCCAAACAGACCTTTCATCCCGACGGAGCCCTTGGGTGAGCACCCCACAGCCGACGATCCTCCGCCTCGCTGCCAGCGCGGCCTTTCCTCCTGACCGCTCTGCTGTGTCCCCTAGGAATGAGGGGGCGGAGGAGGAGAGCTTCTCATGCTGTCTGTGGGAGACAAACACCAGCACCAGCGACTCCACACATGCGGGTTCTTCTCCGCTTGGTTTCCAGGGAGATTTGACTCATCATGTTCGAATGTTTGGGTTAGCAGTATTTCAGCTGACGGGAGTATCTGAAAGCTCTAGGTGGGGGGAATATGGTGTCTGTATTTCAAGGTGCTACGCTCACATCTCCCACATTTACCTGCTTTCAGAGCAGCTCTCCCCGGCTGCTGCTGAAGCTGCGGTTCTCCACGGGGAACGCAGCTGTGGCTCCACGAGGGGTTAGACAGCAGCAGGTTTGCTCCCTCTCACGCCTTGTTTAGCTAGAGTCAGTGGCTCACAAAGACCCCTGCACACACTCACCCCAGCAGCAACTGACTCGCTGCATAAGATGATTCACTGATGTTTAAGAATCATGCCGACGGGAGCCCTCTCTCATTTTATTACCAACTTTCCACAAAGGCACCGAGGCTGAAGACAGCTAATGCTATGTCTGGCATTAGCTCCCCATGAATATCTCTCAGCAATAACAACTGATAGCGAAGCCTGGAGCCTACACATCGCTCTCCTGTTCGTACATAAACTCCCTCTAAAAGGATTTCAGCACCCTCACATGGATTCTACCCGAGCTCTTAAAAGTCAAGTCAGGCAGACAGAATGGTGCCACACAACTACAAACAACACGGGACAATTCTTTATTACAATATGCCGCGCTATTATTTCTAAAAGCACTGACAGTAATGTGTGGCGTGTAAAAATACACATTCATCATAAAGAGGTTAGATTCTAATTCCTGCAGCTTAATTTTTTCTTAAGGGCCCCGGCCCATTTTTCAATTAAGGCAGGATAATGTTATTAATCATAAAAAACTGCTGATGTGTAAAATTGTTTCCTTTCTAGCTAGCACTGCCTGAGAAACATTGGACACGATGCCTCTGACTTATCCCAAGGCGGCTGCAATGGGGGAGATGCAGCACCCTTCACGAGGCCTCGTGCAGCTTCCCAGGTGATGGGAAGGGCCTGTCCAGTTCCCTAAGTGGGTGCCCACTGGGCACAGCAGAAGCAGCCAAGCAAGGTTGCCTGTCCCCCTGGCAGCTTCAGGGGGATGCTGGGCACAGCCCAACACCAGGTATCCACACCTCCTATAGGTAGTGGGCACTCTCCTTCCCATGCACCGTTAGGCTGCATGTCAAATCATACAAAATCATCAAACATCCTCAGTTGAAAGAGACCTATAATGATCACGGAGTCCAACCCTAGGTTCCACACAGCCCCACTCAAAATCATATCCTTTTGACTGAGAGCATTGTCCAGATGCTCCTTGAACTTGAGGCCGTGCCCACTGCCCTGGAAAGCCAAGCTCCCCTGCAGCAGAATCCTCCTTCTTGTTTTTCCCCCAACACCATCAGCTCTTCAATGCTATTCCTGGTTAGCTGGTAGCTCTCTGCCATCACCAAATACTCCACCTATTTACTGCTGAACAAGAGCAGACTGCATAAAGAGCAAAGGCAAGACAACGAGACCATCTTGTGGGACACCCCACTCTGCAGCTATTCCCCATTGCCAAAAGCAAACAACAGGAGCTGTTCACTCCGAAGCCTGCAAAGGCACATCAACTAAAAAGAAATCATGAGTTTCAGCCAAAAAATCCATTTTGACACGAGTCGCTCCCATTCATATGACTAGTCTCATTAAGATCAATGAGAACTAGAAAAAGCTGCAGGACAGAGCTTGAGTGTGTCTCTTTGCTGAAATGTACAGCTGCATTCTTCCTTGTGAAAAGGCAAACCAAGCCTGCGCCACCGAAGCAATAAACACAGTGGGATTCATGGTCAGCAGCACACCAACATTTCCAACAACACTATTGTTAGCAACTACTCACAGACAGTAACTGTTCCAAACAGTCGAGCTCCCGGACAGGTTTTCCTATTATACATACATTTATATATATCTATAAAGAGTACCACTACATACAAATCCGAAGTATGTGAGGTTAAATCTAACGGGCCAGGTTTGTTGAGCATCTCAACAATCTAATTAACTGCAATCAAATTCATGCACAACTCAGGGTTCATTTCATTACTATCAGAAAATTCAATCTCTGAAATCTTACCATGTTAAGCTAAAGCAATACTCTTTCCGTTAAAGTTCTTTCTTTTTTTCCATTTTCAGGTGAGAAAAAGCTATCGGGCCCCGGGATGGTGGGGGTGGGGACTCCTGGTGGCTCCCACTGAAAGCTGGCAAACATTCAATCGATTACTCTTATATAAGAAATAAAAAAAGCAGCCTTTCAAGCGTGTACTGAAATACATTCTGCAGAACAAATCCTCCGTCTTGTATCCATTTCTACAGCACCCCTTTTCCTGCAAAGATTAAGTACATACACACATGCACGTCTATATGCATCCACATCCTTACACTGAAAATACTAATCCATCAGGGAGCTATTTAAATCTACTCATCGCTGCAGTAACGAATCTTATCTCTGTGTCATACTGAATGTGGGAGAGTCAGAGGTTCGAGCAAAATGCCCACACTTACGCCAGACCATAACGAATCTGCTTTTTTTTGTTTCATTCTAAAATAAATACTCTTTAACCTCACTGCAAGACCCAGAAGGAGAATACTCACTGCAAGCTCTGCCTCCTTTTTACTCCTTCTCTTCAAGGTTTCCAGCTATGTCTCTCTGCAGGAGCCAAGTGTGGTTTTAATAAGGCAGATGAGACAGGGCTTCTCAACCGCTTTTGATAGAGGTGAGGTGGTCAGCTCTTTATTGACTTTCTGCAGTACTGCAGCTACGCACCGTACAGACAATCCTGCTTTATGAGCATGCACCAGACAGGAAATGGGCCTGGAAATTTCCAGTCGGCGTTGTTTGATGCACTGTTTGAAAAGCTGCACGATGTGCATATAAAGGAAATGGAGGAGAGCCTTTGCTGTTGCTGCTGCTAACCCATCGCACTGCAGGCACTAAGTGCAGCCGGCAGTGCCTGCGCAGGAGCCATTTTAAGAATTAGCATGTTTCAGCAAAAGGAAGAAAAACGTCGATGACTGTGCGTGAGCAAGAAAGTAGTGCATATCAAAGATCCTTTATAAGGAAAAAGAACACTGGAGGTAACTGCTGAAGGATTTCACAGTGTATGTAATCAGGCACAGTGGCACAGCCTGTTCACCAGGCACTGCACTGACAGGCATCTTCACAAGGGCATGTGGAAAAAGGAAGAAATCACAGCCCCGTACCACACACCATTAAGGTTTTATTGATACCAGTACAGAACAACTGCAGCACTAATTAATGGATACTCACAAGCTGCACACATCCTTCCACTCGAGCGGCAATAAAAGCACGTAGCATTCTTCACCCCCACACATATATTACTTCAGATGTTTACCCTCTTTCCCTTTCTTTTCGGTCTTCTGCGTGTCCTTGGTTGCTCACCACCTCACACACACACCAGCAAGGCAGGTTCCCTCCCTTGGTCCTTGCACGTTCAGGTCCCCTGCGCCCCGGTCGCAAACCTCCCCTGTGAGGTCAAGCGATCCACGCAGAGCCCAGTGTCCAGACACACAGTGTGCCTCCACATGGATGTGACAAAAACTTTTAAAATCTAACCTGACACCTCCCTGTGTCTCTTCTTGCTCCCTGCCAAGGGGTGAGAACATTTCCCTGCCCCCAGCAAGCAGTGATGGTGAGCAGATCAAAGACAGCAAGGAGGTACAGGCGGCAGCCATACAGAAAGCCAGCACAGGCATTAGGGAAACATGGCACGCAGATACCCACACGCAGCTGGTGCTGGCTGCACGATGGTACAGAACCAGGCACCAGCTCACACTGCTGGAAACGGCGGCCACAGGAGAGCTGGTGCCAAGCAGCAGGCGAGCACTGCCCACCATCTGCAAAAGAGCTGCACCTGGGCATCATGAGCTGTGTGGCATTCATCATCATTTCTCTTCGTTTGGCAGAGCTCTTGGGGATGCTGATAGGAAGGCTACACATACACACACACACATGGGTTCAGAGTCCTTCAGCACCAGCCTTACAGCTACTGAGTTACTATCAGTGTATATGTCCCTATTTCAGGAAAGGTTTTAGTACATGCTTCAATGCTACTGACTTCAGTAGGACATAAGGAACTCCTTAACTTTCATTATGTGCTTAAGTGTCTTTTCTCTATAGATCTGCTTTCCTGCATGAGAAATGTAATGCACGCTAGCCATTTGTTTTATAGTAACCAGGATAATATGTCTTTCCAAGTGCAGTACTGGGCTACATACACATTAGGGTGTTATCTGTTAGGTATGGACAGAAAGTGGAGAAGGCTTGGTTTTCAGTTAGCCACCCAAAGAATCACAGGATCACAGGATGGCTGATGCTGGCAGACACCTCAGTGTCCATCAGGCCCAGACCCTGCCCCAGCAGCACACACAAGAACAGTGTGCCAGGCCCATGGCCAGGAGGCTCTTGGAGACCTCCAAGAGGACTGTGCAGCCTCTGGGCTGCCTCTGTGCTCCATCACCCGAACACGGACATGGACAATGCCAGGCCACTGATTTTGCTGCACACTGCAATTCTACTCATGCACTCCCAAATTTTGGCCCATTAAATAAATCCTCAGTACTCAGAGGAAGGCGAGGAAACGCCAGTAACCCACAGCACGGAACTTCATCATCCTGTGTTCTGCATTTATATTTAAAGTGCAGCTACAGGGAACAGGCATCTTGTAAAATAACAGATGCCAGACTCACAATGCATACGCAGCTTTAATTCAGAGGACTGTGCTGAATTAGGAAGCCAAATGCCCACCTCTGCTCCCACAAGCCTGTCTCAAACAGACCTGGTCTTTGCTGCTGTTCAGCCAACCTGTACTTCCTCCCAGCCTCCTTCACCTGCAGTTCCCAAAGCGTGTCCTCACTGCTGTTCACCATGTTTTTCCCAATCAGACGCTACTGTGGCTCTCATCCATTTTCTCCATTGACAGGAATCGGTGCCTCCTTCACACCAGTCCTCAGCCTGGTTAGAAGCTGGGGCCGGCCCCAACCTGCCACTGGGCTGTGACTGGGTCTGCTCCCAGCGGGCACAAGACGCTCAGTGGATTTGGGGATCCACAGGCAGCACACCGATCTCATCCTTTGCTCTCTAGAGCTTAACTTGAGCAGCCCAAACCACTAATGATTTAAGGCCTTTTTTTCAGCACGTATTTAAAATACTCCAAGAGAACAGCACACCATCATGGTCTCAGGTCTTTGTCAATGGCGATGCAGATTATTCCCTTCATATGCTGTAGGGGTGCTGTCAAAAGCCGTTCCAGGCTACAGGCCAAAACCTACCCCCAGCCCATGTGCTCTGCTCCCACTGGCACCAGTGGCATCTCCATCACGGACTGACAGCAGAAAATGGGCAGAGATGCGCTGGCTGCTCCTACAGCACGATCTATGTGCTGAATAATTCATTTTAAACTGTTGCACAGATGTCAAAATGTTATTGCTGATTTCTAGCCAGCAGAATGGTGGTGCTGCTTCTCCCGATGCAAGCGTGTCGCTCCCAGTGACGCTGCTGACAATCTGAGGGATGTCTCAGCCTGACAGCAAACCCTCGGGTGCAAAGCCCGTATGGGAACATAAAATTAAATTCTCAAATGCTCATCATACGTCACCTTTTGCTCTCCTTATTAGGAGTTTCCTGTGGACACAGCCACTACCTTCAAAAATTTCAGAAAATTTCAGCTGCAACTGTACATAGTTATGCATGTATATGGTATCCAATAACCAATGAAACCCATGGGTTTTTCTACAAAGTTCCACAAAGAGCCCCTGAGAACAAACAACTTGAGTCACAGCACAGCCAGATTTGGACAGCAAAAACCAAACCAAGCCAGGATCTCTGACAGGATCCCCAACAGCAACTGGACCCCTGCAGTGCAGGTGCATCTCTGTGAGGGGTGCATCAGCTAAAAAGTGCTATTTTTGGGCTCACAGATGTGCTTCTCCATGTCAGCCACTCTGTGTGGAAATAGACCTCGTCTTAATGAGTTCTAATTTGTTTTAAATCCATAGGTTTCTTTTTAATAATTAACAGTTCCCATCGCTCAGCAAAGCCATTCCTTACCCCTGACTACTCGCTATTAAGAATGAATTCACAGTGAAATATTGTTAGAAGGTAGAAAGCAACTGACATAATTCAAGTTTTAATTAAAATATATATATATCACACAGAGCAAGACCACTGGTTGGAACCATAATTGAATGAGCAAAAAAAAAAAAAAAAAAAACCCCAAACCCAAGCCTCGCTGCGTACTCCTCCCAATTACCCGCTTTGTTCTTTTTATGCTATTTGAATTCTTGTAATTGGTTTCCCTTACTGGATGCCCTGTGCCTGGGACAAATATAACATTTTCTCTCTGCGATTCCAGGAACTACAGAACACATCGGCGTCATTACAGCGAGCATTACACACGCTCACACGCTGGGGTCCAGGAACTACAATTAACACATTAAGAAATAATAACTGCCAAGGGAGCAGCTGAAGATAAACAGCATGTAGCTGATGTAGCAAGAATTCAGGTTGGAAAAGGGCTGTCTCTTGGGTCGCAGGAAGACAGAAATCGAGGCGCTGCGTAGCACTGCACCACCATTTAGCTAAGAAATCCCCAAAACGGGCTGAATGGCAGCTCACACATTCATTTCTTGAAATTCAATTTCACTGAAAGTATTGCTGGCTTGAAACTGGATTTTGAAGGAAACCGAAGGCTTGCACTTAGAAAGAAATAATCATTGCGTCCAAATTGAAAGTTTAAACTGGAAAGGGTTTTTGCTGGTCAAATAATTGTCCTGAAGTGCAGTGAACTGTTGTTGGCTTTTTGTTCTGCCTGCTAACAGAAGCCAGAAATATTTATTGAAAGGCTTTTTTTTGTGTTTTTTTTTCCATCTTCTTGAAATCTACTTTGATGATTGGTCTGTTTGTTTTCTTAAAAAGAAATTAAGGGTGAAAAAAAAAACACCAAAAGAACAGCACAATTCCTGAAAATTGTTCCAAGTATTACTAACAAGGAAATATTCTTAAAATTCCACATTCTTTTATTTAAAGCTGCCAGTCTTTTAGGGATGAGCAAATCCATCACTGGATGGTGTCGGGATCTACAACTCCACTGCGGTAACAAGATGCCATGGACCACACCACTCCTTTTGGGAGCCAGTCCTGAGCTTTGCCACTGCTTTCAGCTCAGATCAGAAAACCTCAATACTTAACTTGATTGGAAACTAGTGGAAACGATGGCACAGGGAGGGCTCAGGGATGGCTTTGTCTCATCTCTCTCCCACCCTGGGATGAGAAAACTCAACCACAGCAACGCTACCACCACCCCTTTCCTAAATTCACCTACAGCCCTGGACAAAGGGGAGACACACATACAAGGGAACCACCGGTAGCCATGTAAGATCCACTACGTGGGGAAGACTGGCAGCACCCCTCAAGCTGGGGATATGCCTGCACCCATCCCAGTGAGCGCCTGCGTGTGAGTCATGATCCCCCCTGCTGCCCTGAAGCATCTCTCATCAGTCAAATGAGACATTTCAGCAAATAACATGGCACTTTGTAAAAACATAATTGTTTTTATTTTCCAATTTTCCGTGTTTTGTGTAGAGTGCTGCTGTGTTCAAGTGAACTGAATAAAAGCATAAACAGTAAGCACCATCTGGAGAACATTCTTCCAGCATGCTGAGAAATAGCAGCCGCCTGTGCTCTACCTGCTATAAATAAATGTCATTAAAAAATGTCCAAAAAAATTGTTTGCTCCAATTTGATGGAACTGCAGCCAGATAAGATTTCGCTTAACCCTGTATTAGGGTACCTGCCATCTGCACAATGAAAAATGAAAGTGTAAATGTTTGCTTGCGAGCCCTTAGAGTTAGTATCAGTATTGCCAGCAGAGTATCAATCCTACGCATTATTCTAATGACGGCACCGGGGGCTGCAGCCTGCGAGTAACACATGAGCAAGCTATTCGAAACCTGATTGTTCTTCAGCTGTATCGGGTTCACACCACAGCGATATCGCTGAATCTGCCAGCAAGGAGATGGGTGAAATTATTCTTGCTCTACATCGTCAGCGTTAACAGTTTGAAGAAAAAAAGAAAAAAAATCGAGAAATAAATGTGGGTAATTTCTTTTCAGCCTAGCACAAAGCCACTCCACCCTCCCTCCCTGCGGAAAAAACACAGACGAAGTTGGCTGCGGGGTTGCGATGAGGCTCTGCGAAGGGTCAGCGTTTGCTGTGTTTGTTTAATCACTGCAATTAGAGCTATGCAAATAATGAAATTGTTTGCTACAGTGGCCGGGCTGGAAAAAAAAAACAAAACGAAACAAAACAAAACACAAAGAAATGTTTAGGTTGAGCAACTGAAGGACTTCTTTTTTTTCTCCTCCTTTTTCTTGGTAAAACAAAAAGAAAATAAGTGTGCTGTTTGTTCCACTCGGAGGGCAGCAAGGCCTTGAAGGAATCAATTCAACTTGAAATGAAAAATACATTTTCAGAGTGGAACCAAGCGCTTGAACATTTCACATTTTTCCCCTCTTTTTCCTTTTTTTTTTCTTTTTTTTGTCAGAACCTTGGACAAACATTTTCAGCACCCAGAAAGAAATGCTTAGGATGACTTATTATCAGCAGGGAGGGAATTTAAAACAGGCGCTGGGTCCCTCAAAGAATGGAGTGGACATCATTCCCAAGACCTGGTGCATCGCAGCCTAGGTCCTAAACCTAATTTCAGGGCAAGAGTGGAAACAATAGGCATAAATCAGATTTGGTCCTTCTGGCAAGTGTTACCGCTTTCTCCAAAATCAGAGTTGTTGTGCCTTCCACAGAGCGGCTCCTGCTGAGCCCCGTTCACCCCGAAGCAGAGGACCCATTTTCGCTGTAACCTCTTCCTTGATTTCGGAAGGACTTCGTCTGCCATGAGCTGTGCGGATACAGACGAGAGCACAGTCCCTTCTCCCTGATGAAGCCGTCATCTCAAACACAGCAAGGGCAGGAAATGGTAGCGTGGTTATGGTTCACACGAGCCGTATTTTCCTAATATAAATATTTTAGCTGGATTTATTTAGAGAGTTCACTCACATTAGTTAAATGTGAAGCTTTGCAGAAGAGTACTTAAACCATCTGGAAGCAAAGACCGCTAATTTTTTGTTAGAGTGAGGATCTTCCTGCACCACTAAGGCTTTCCTAGAGCAGGTACACCAGGATGTCAGGTGGAAGGAGGGTACATGTGCATCTGTGTCTGTCTGGGGGGAGGGCAATTCTTTGTTTTCTTTTTGCCTTTGGTCAAATTCAAACAATATGCAGTAACAAGAGCTAAATGTCATTTTCCCCCCATCCATCTTAATTTGGCATCCATTTTAAAGCTTACCTTTGACCTTTTAAAATGTTAATACACTTAAGCAGATATAAAAACCACACAGCTCCTGGAAAAATTAATCACAGCCATATCATAATGTTAGTCTGAAAATGTAACATCGGTTGTTTTCCTCCATAATTTTGAGAAACGTTTGTCAAATTCAGCAGCAGTCACTGTACTATAATTAGCTATTATTTCCTTTTCAAACAAGTACCCATGTTAAATGCTACAGTGAAATCCTATCAGCATAACCAGAATAACTTACTACAAATTTATTTTGTCTGGTAACTGCCTAGAACCATAGGGAAGGTCCTAAAGAGGACCTTGATAAGTTGTCTGAGCTGTCCTACTGCCCCAGGGCAAGACTCAACTACATCTAAACCACTCCTGACAGGAAATCTTACTTGTATGTCCTTAAAGGAGCAGCCTCAAACAGAATGGGAAAACTCATTTGCACAAATCAAAACACATAGAAGAATAAGATAACTATGAAAATAATCCATGTAAGTACACTACATCTACAAGTACAAAATACAAAAATACAATCCTTCTGTAACTAAAGAATTCAAAACAGGAAACCCTAATAGAAACACCCCCTTCCTTTTTAAACATAAGAGAACCTCAGCTCCTTGGAAGTTCAGTGGCACCTCTCCCCAAGAAAAGCAGTTTCAGAAGCACCGAACCCTGAAGTAGTTGGGCCTTTTTGCTTCAAAGCAAAGAGCTCCTCATCCCCACCAGAAAGCAAACAGGAAGCAAGAGTGCTGACAAGCCTCTCCAGCAGCCACAGTGTGGCCAAATGTCCAGAACCCCTTCATGATCATCATTCCCCTCATCTTCCAACTTAACCGTTTTGGGGTCAGCTGCCTTGCAGACTGAAGCTGGGAGGCTGTGCTAAGCCCCTACAGGCCATAGCCAGCTCTGCGGCTACGTGCTGTGAAAGCGAGGAGTGTGGCCTACTGCCATGCTTTTCTTTCACTTTCTTTTCTGTGGCATCTAGCAGCACATGGGCTAGCCCCATCAGTGTCAGGACTCTCTCCACCTACAAGACAGGAAGTTATCATGACAGCCAGAATGTATCGTAAAACACAAGTTATGGTATTACGACAAAACACTACTGGGATGGTACCTGAGCATATTAAAAAAATAACAAAAAATGAAAAATAATCACTTAAGGACTCAGATGGCAAATCTGAACTGGAGAGTGCATTCCCATGGCAAGCAGGGATGCAACTCCTTATCACTGCCTTCTTCCACCTACCAATACCCGTTCAGCTCTAGCACAACTGGAGCTTGGCCACGCAGTCTTCGTTAAGCTGAACAGTTGTTTAATATAATGTCTGGATGAGATATGAGATACTGAGGTCGACACCACAAGCCCCATCAGAGCACAATGTGCTTTGAGGTAACCCGCATGCCCAACGCAGCTGTGTCACAGAACTCGGTTTCTTCCACCACAGAAGCCTTGTGAATCCATCCTTACCATACAGAGGTCCTCCCATTCCCAGAACAAATTCAATTTGCCCCCAGGGATGAACTAACTGCACCTCATGACTACAACAGCAAGGCTGTTCTGTGCATTCCTTCTTCTAGGACATGCTTGCATCTAGTATAAACGTGTGTGTGGGTCTGGGCTCACGTACCTACATAACACACCTTACCCCCTAGGCACCAAGCAGCCTTTGCTGTCCACCAGGAGATTCCCCAGGGCTACAGACCCACTGATCTTTCAGGCAGAGTCCTGTGATCCAACCACTTTCCAGTGGGGCTTGTGGAAAACTTTCCATAGAGGCCAGGTTTTTGGGCTCAGCCCCTGCCTTCGCTTCCTTTCAGGACCACAAAGGGTACCATGCAGGACAGTACCACAGTCCAGACTCTTCCAAACAAACTACAGTAGTTCTCTTTCTTTTTCTTTTTCCTACAGGGAAGTAGATAAGATATCATTTTTAAAAAAGCACAGTGACAGCTATTCGTACATCCATTCCTACGGACCCCTGGTGCTCCCAGCATGCAGAGCAAGGCCCAACCCAGGTGATGCCTGCACCACCTCAGGGTCGCAAGCTTCCGGCTCACCTCATCGCTGGACAGAGCCGCCTTCCCACCTCCAGTCCATCCATCACCAAGGCTGGAGGAGAGGGCAGCTATTATTCTGGTGGCAGTGCCTGCCTGCTTGACCAGGAAAATCCTGATTAAAAAACAACACGTTGCTTTGCAATGGCCTCGTGTGAGTCCAGCTCTACAGCAAGCCATCCATCGTCAACCACCAGAAAGGTGTGCATCATAAACAACAATACTCTACACTTTATTTAGTTTTCCACATTTCTATTCTCATTGCCCTTTTGCATCATTCAGTTCAGTGCTCCTCGATATCTTTCCTTCAGCCAAAGGACCATCTAACTATTTTTTTTAAACCAAGGACAATTTCAAGCAGTACAGTCACGTAAGCTTTCGAAGATAATAAACATAAAAATATATATATACAATGAATACACATTACTCACTTTGTCACTTCTTGACTCTGTACTGTTTTTTTGCTGGAGTGCAACAGAATGCACACGTGCAATTGCTATACAGTCTGCGAGTATTTTATCCATCGTCTCCTGATACTCATGGACCATACGTTAAGTGACACTCTTCTAACTAATTAGTTTACTCACCGAGCATAGATGAATAACTGATGAGCCACAAAAAGTTGCTATTGTTCCAGTCAGTCACCAAATAACTAACTTGGCCATTCAACCAGGAAGAAGTTTTCTTCTCTGAAAGGTGACAAGTAGCTATGTAATGACTTCTATTATTTTCTCAATAAACTCGGAGAAAATAGGACACTGCAGTTAGAAAAACACAGGGAAGAGAAATTAGCTACTACTGTCATTAAGGATTCAGAGGCTGAAAAAAGAACAGTTGGTGCAATGCAGCTGGAGTGCCTTTTTGGAGCAAAGCGATTATTCTCTGGCTGTTAATGAATTATTTTTCACTGGAACGCAAGACCTGCACTCCTCCAAATAACCTGGCTTTGCCATGAAAAATGCACTGCCTGCCAGAGCACGTGAGAGCCATTGTTCTCCCTGCCCTCCTGGTAGCCACCGTATTTCTGCGGCCTCTTTGTTTCCATGTCACAATAAAAGCAGAAACATAATTGAAAGGTTGAAGCAAACAAAGGTGTTGGAGGACAAACTGCTCTTCAAAACCGGCCTGCACTAACTGGATGGGGAACTACAGCCTCAGATGTCCAGCAACCCCACTGAAACTCACTGGGGTGGCGAGGTCAACCTGCTTCTCGCCCATATTACAGCATTGCTATGTGGCTGCTGTACACGCGGGCAGATCTGCAGGAAGACAAGAGGAAGCCAGCACTGGCCAGCAACTCTACGTCACTTGACAAAGTGGCTCCTTCATAGAGCAGCCAAATTACTGGGTTGCTCAGTGCACTGGGAAAGACGGACAACACTGGAAAAAACCGGAAAGGAAATTCCAGAGAACGGAGGAAGGTCAGTGACAGTTCATAGCCTAGAACTTCTCACAAAGCTAGTTACCTCCTTTTTGAAATCCGATGTCTTCTGAAGTAATTCAGAAAGGCTCTGGGCAAAACGAAACAAAGAGAAAAGGAAACCACCTTGTTCCTAAAGACAGTATACGAAAGGCTACCAAAATATTGCTGTACTCTACAGGAGCCATTTTTGGAGACATGACCCAGGGCAGCCTAACCTCTAACCTCGAAGTGAAGCCATTCATGGCCAGCACCGTGCATCCTCAACCTGCTCCTTCCACTCCAACTAGAAAAGCCAGCACTTCCCCAGATCATTTACCCACCCCAGCTTTGCATGAAGACTACTCATCTCCGACGTCACCTCTCTCTCCCCAGCTTCTGGCTCAGGGAAGCCCCCATTTCAGCTGCATGTCCTACAAGGAGACCTGCAGGCACTGTCTCCAATGGTCTTTAAAGGTTTTTCATGGAAATTTTTAAAAATACATCTACATTCTTTACTCGACAGCCTGGGGGGCACCCATCACATGTACTTGGCTACTGTAACAAACACGTGATTTATGTCGAAATAATTGGGGTTAAACTCTCTGCCACATCAAACTCTTCACATTTGGCCCCATCTCTAGGACCTAGAAACATCTGAAGCGAATAAAGCCACGCGTCACTTAACGGGATCTGGGCTTAATTAGGATCGTTCTGGTCTTTACGGGAGGAACCTCGTACCGCCACAGCTTCGTGTGGCAAGTCCATCACTCACAAGGTTATCTCCTCTCTTTTTTTTATTTTTTTTTTAGTACCCATACGAAAACATTTCCACCTCCACAAAGCGTTTTCGCTGTTGTTGTTCCGCGAGTCCTCCCAGCAGCCGGATGACAACCGCTCCTTATCTTTGGCCGTCTTCCACGCTAAAATAAGAACCCCGCTGCTACGCCAAGGGAGCTGCGCCCTCCCACCTCCGCTCGCTGCTCCCCGCACACAGCTGGCTGTGCAGCAACGCCCCAGGTGCCATTTTCTGGCTGCTTCTCCCTCGCACTGCTGGGACCTACCCTCAAGCCACAGTTTTTTCTTTCATTTCCCAATCACGTGTGCCAGGGATGCTCCAAAACCAAACACGGGGTTGGAACGCTCCGCCTGGTCCTCGTGTCAAAGCTTTGGCGAGGAGATCAGCAGAGCAGGATGGGATTAGAGAGGGATGAAGCATCGGTGGGTTGCTGCGTCCGCACAGCGGCCAACCTGGCGCGGGCAACCGCAGGGAAAGAGGAGGGGTGCAGAGGCAGGGGAACGCGGGGTGCCCCAGAGCCAGAAGGGCAGATTTTTTGAAGCGCCAGTTTCTCAAACAGGAGATCAGCCAAACGCCTTTGTTACACGCCAGCGCACCTCTTCTCTGTCAACGCACGCTGCTGCAGGCTCCGCTCGGTCGGCTGGCAGCAACTGCCAGCTGCACTGCGCGGTGGCACGCTCGGAGCTAGCTTCACCTTATCACATCCACGTGCCGCAAGCACGCACTGCATCCCCGCAGCAGCACCCGGCTGCACTCGCAGCTGCGTACGCGCGGGCACTCGGTATATCCCCTTCAAGTTAATTCCGACGTTTACCCCCTCTTGAGATCCGGCTTCCTATCGCAGGGTTAAACGCACCCCAGCGCTTCGCGGGGGCTCAGCACGGAGCGCCAGGCTCAGAGCGGCGCGGCGGGGCAGCCGGGTCCCCGCTACCCGCAGCCGCTCGCAGCCGGGGGAAGCTTCTCCTCATTCCCCTGCACGGAAGCGCGCTGGTTCTCCACCGCACCCTCACGCCGTGCCCGAAACACTCCAATCAGCGGCGTATTTGAGGGGGGAAACCTTCACTTTACGCGTCCAGTCACTTCGCGAGCGATAAACGACGCGCAAGGTCGCTCGGAAAAAAAAACACCGAGATTCGCTCGCCGAGTTTAAACGGAAAATCCCCGAAGAATTCGGGGTTACCGCTCTCCCTCCGCTCGTTAACGACGCAACCCCGGCAGACGACGCGTATACTTTAAGCCCCGCATCGCGAGCCGCGCCTGAAAACAGATTTATAATGAGAAGAACACCCTCCCGCGAACGCCGGCCAAAAAAAACCCCAGCAGCAGCAGCAGCAGAAGCGGCCCCCGAGGAGCGGGGCGGCACCGCTCGGCTCGGACCGGGGCTCGGGGCCGAGCGCAGGTGGCCGTCCGAAGCCGAGCCGGGCAGCCCCGCAACGCCCAGGGGCAGAGCCGCGGGCACCCCGCCCGTCCTCCGCCCCGCGGAGCCGCGCTGTCACCGCCGCCGGGCCGCCCCGCGCCGGGCACAAAGCCGCGCCCGCCGGCCCCGCACCGCCCCGAGCCCCCGCCGCCGCCGCCGCCGCCCGGCCCGCAGCGCCCGCACGGCGCCGCCAGAAACAATGGTCGCGGGCCGGAGCGGGGCCGCCGCCCGCGGCACCGGGGCCGCCACGAAGCGCGGCGGGAGGACCGCGGGAGCCCGGCCGCCGCCGCCGCCCCGGCCAACCTGTCACCGCCGCCCGCCCGCCCGCCCGCCGCCGCGGCTCGCCCCGCGCCCCGCCC
The DNA here is from genome assembly GCA_036925125.1 of Oreortyx pictus. Taxonomy (NCBI): domain Eukaryota; kingdom Metazoa; phylum Chordata; class Aves; order Galliformes; family Odontophoridae; genus Oreortyx; species Oreortyx pictus. The sequence goes on along the minus strand of JAUPFR010000001.1, from coordinate 70,646,112 downwards.
CGCCCCGCCGCACCTACCTCCGGCCGCCGGTGGAGGCTGCGGGAGCCCCGCGCCGGGCTCCGCGCCCCGCCGCCGCCCGCGCCGCCGCGGCCAGGGCGCAACCGCCGCCTCCCGAGCCAGCCCCGGCCGCCGCCCCGCGCCGGGGACGCGCGCCGTGCCCTGCCCTGCCCGGCCCTGCCCGGCCGCCGGCACCGCGTCCCGCGCCGCTCCCCAGCGGGCCGGGCGGGCAGGCGGGGCGGGGCCGGGCGGGCGGGGAGGGGCGGGGCCGGGCGGGGAGGCTCCGCCCGCGACCGCACGCGCCGCCGGCGGAGGGAGGAGCGGGGCGGCGGGGACGCGCATGCCCGCGGGGCCGCCCCGGGAGCGCGGGGCAGGTGCGCGGGAGCGGGCGCTTGTGTGCTGCGAGGTACCGCTGCCCGCGGGCCGAGCGCCTTACCCGCTTGCTTTTCACTCTTCCCTTTATTTGCCTTTTCTTCTTTCCCGCCCCGCCGCCGCATCCCTCATTTTATCCCCGTTTCCCCATCATATCGCCGGCTTTAAGCTGGATCCCTGCTCTTTACAATGCTTTCTTGGATGTCACGCGTTTTTTCCCCTTTGCGGTAGCTTATCGGAAGGTGCGCCGCATTAGGCTGAATCCGCGCCTGGTATTACATCATGTGCCCTCAACCGAGTGCGGGAGATGATGGTAATTCCATCTGGATTGACGGTGATATTAACAAACTGCTCAAGATTTCCTCTTGTGGTTTAATGTGCATTGCAAAACCCTTGGTTCTGGATCAAACAGATTATGACTTAAGAAATAAGAAAGCGCGTGCACTTGCGACATCCTAGGAATTACTAAAAGAAAAAAAAATACTTAGTAGGTCATCAGCCTAATCCACCTCCCAGAAGAGGGTAGGACCGTCCCCCGCAGTGTAATTTTTGGCCATTTGCCTGGTGTTGTCTCGAGTGCTCCAGACATGTGGCTTCCTCATCGCTGTGGGAATTTAGGTTAAGTCAGGGCTACGTTCTGTAGCGTCGTGGGATTCCACATCTGCTGCTCCTCCGTGTCTTCCCAACAGCGCTGCGTGGTCACAGCTGGACGTTCCTTGCTTATCAGCATGGGAAGGCCGTGGCTGTCACTTCCTATGTCCACCAGCAGTCCTGTTGGCCTGCTTACACCTCTCAGACTTGGGTTTTGTCTGAGCTAACCTGGTGCTGCCCAACACCGTCGTGAATCTGACTACGGACTGCATGGTGCCGCTTGTAGGTGTAGATGCAGAGCCACCGGTCCACGGCTTGAACTTTTAGGTAAGGTGGTGATGTTGGTGCTGGAGCTGTAAGCTCTGACTGCTACGAAGCTGTTCCTGATAACCCAGTTCTTACAGAAGAACCTTGCTCACATCAGCAGCACGATGGCCATATAGCACACTGTGGAATTAGGATGTATCAAACCCTGCTGGAAAACCATCTTCGTGTACTGAGTCACTGAAGGGATGGCTGCAAACAAGTTTCTCTCACCCTTCTAAAATGTGACAGAAGTAATCAAATCTAGCTGTGGCCCGGGGACAGTGACCTTAATTTAAAATCAATCAGAAATCCCTCTGTCAGTGATGGCTGATTGCCCCGCTCACTTCTCAGGCCGATGCTCTCAGAGCCCTGCCATCCCCAGTGCTGTCACACAGCGATGAGCGCTGTGTCACCTCCATGCTGAGGAGGTTGGGATTGTGCGGCCCCAAGCACTTCTCCACAGTTCTGAAAGGGGAATTTTGTTAGGCATTTGCTCACAAATCTCTGCAGCATGGAGGTGCAGTGTTTTGGCTCGCCTGGGCTGTTGTCACAATGTTCACACAGTGAAACTTGCTCAGGTGCATGGGGGAGCTCCCCACTTACCTGCACTTGGAACCTGTGTAAGCTTCGTTGTGAGGTCAGGTGGCTGAGAGAATGACGGAGAGACGATTTGCATGGGCTGAATGTGCTGCCCGTGCTGACGGGCGTGCCAACGGGCTCTTGTCATTTCCCCTTGCGAAGGATGCAAAGCATGCAGCACCATTCATCTTCCTTTTCTTTGATCCTGTGACAATGCTGTGCGGCAGCAAAATAAATGCTGCCAGGTGTGGTTATTAATACGCCAATCCGGGATATGCTACAAGCTTTAAATCAGATTCACAAATTCTGTGTAAGCCCCCACAGTGTAAGTGCTGGGCAGGGAGAGCAGGCAGATGGGTGCACCTGTGCTGCTGTGAGCTCTCAGAGCACAGCAAGATGCCTGTTGTGAGCAAAACAGGAATTCTGAGCAGATGAAGGATTTCTTGTGGCAGAAGTAATTTTCTGTTTTGTTTTTTCTTTTTTTTTTTTCTAATAATATGTAGATAGTAGGAAGCCTGTGACTAGTCTAAATTGAGCGCTAAGCAGCTTTAAAATTGTTCTAGGCATTATCTATTATAAGGAAGTTTATAAAGCTCCATCTCCATTATTTGAGTTTTCATGAGGTCATAATCCACTTGACCCTTGTGGTTTATTTCATCCCTATCGTCCCTCAGAGGAATTATAACCTTTACCATTACCACTTGCTAAATATATCAAGAGGTTTTAGTGACATTATAACAAATCACCAAGCTCAGCATTGTTGCTCGTAACGTGACCATAATACCTACAGATTTTTGATTTTTTGCCTTTTGCCGAGGTCATCTGAAACCAAAGTGCTGGCTTCTTAAGGGTTGTTTTGGGAATCAAACACTGAATAAGCTCAGGAATACTAAAATCAAGCACCGTGGCTTCAGGCAGCGCTCCTCCCACAATTATTCTTCTTTTCAATTATGGGCGTTCATTAGAAATCATACGGCAGTTTGATTATCCTGAAAGCCATTCTTGAGATGATCAAGGGTATCACAGGTAAGCCTAGCACGTCACCGTGGCCTTTTAAAGGGACAGACCACAGAGAAGGTAATGGAAATCGACAATTTGCGATACGTACTGCTATGTTTCTTTCTATAGCTCAGTCTGTTTTCCAGGTTGGTCCCATGTCGAGCCTGCACAAGACGCTTGTAAAACTGTAAATAGAACTTGCCATGGAAAAGTTGCGTCGTCTGTCAGTGTGCCCTTGTACAGTCACTTCAATGGGGGGGATCAATTCTTGGTCTCAGAACTATTTTGAGGAGCCATAGCTTGTAGAACTGCCACTGGGATCCAGTCAACATTGGACTGGTCTGGGTGTGTAGCACCATCTCAGCTGATGTACAGCACGACGCCTCTGACCAGAAATTTCCATCTGATGAAAACCTGGAATTCTGTCACGGGGGAGAGAAGAAGTACTCTGTCTTTGTCCTGCAGCCCTTTTTACTGTGGCCAACAGGGCCATAGGGGTACACTTTAACAACCCCCACCAAGCCACAGGCTTCACGTCTCCAGCAAATTAATTTACATCTGCGCTAGTCACTCTTTTCAACCTTTATGGCCAGCGGAGAGAAATAGGCACTTTTAGGATGCAATTCGTTTGACCTTTCTTACACATCTACTTTAGGAAGAGATAAATCACACCCCCAAGTGTCTGCGTTTTTCTGTTGACCACAGAAGGCTTGGAGGGTGATTTGTTCAGAGTCAGGTATCAGTATTACAGACTGGCTCTGTACAATTAGGTGAATCCCAACATGATTTTCTACACAATGACGATTGAAGTGCTTTACAAAGAATTTTATTCGTGTATCTTGGGCATGCAAAACAACATATATTTTGTCCTTCTTCTATAGTCTGTAGGTTTGAGAAACATTACTTAAGCAAGGTCTGCATTTTGTGTCTGAGTTGGTCATGTTGGAGTTCTGTTCAGAATTGTCTTTAGCTACCAACTGGGAAACGGGCAATTTCTGTACTTTTTTCACCCTGTATCTTTCACCAAATATCTGTCTGATTAAATTCACAGGTAGAGGAAGGGCACGTTTTCCAGCACGGAAATGAATACTGCACTAGAAACATCTCTTATCACTGTATACAGCAGGAAATCAAAGGTAAATGCACATGTTTTTGATTTTTTATTTTTTTTTTAATCACGGGACAAGATTTTAAATAATATTAGTAACAAAAGATCTGTAACTGCACTGCCATAAGCACATTAAGGCAGTGTACAGTACGTCTCAGAAAAGGCCCAAGGCTCAGATGTCTATCTCTATGTTCTTGTATTCCCAACAAGCAGTGAATAATGCATTAGTTTTGCTTCAAGCGTCCTATTTTGAATACGCTCTGGCCAGAATTATTAGCTTTCATGTAATGTGTATTGTTAACAGAGGTCACGCTCTGTGCCCATCCAGTGCTGTCTGCGGATGTGCCCTGGTGTGGCATACAGGAACGCTTTAGTAGGAATTCTCCTTGTTGGCTGCCCCCACAGGATCCCCTAAGATTTCCAGACCGGAGGGCCAGATCCAGCTGAAAGAGAGGGGAACCTCCCTCCAAACACCATGGCTCATTGGCTCAGGCCCAGATCATTTAACAAAGCTGAAGGAGGGGACATTTATGTTGTACTGACACAGGAGGACTGCTGCTTTCTCTCTACCATCCTGAGACCAGCCATCTCTATGCCTGGACACCCTACTGGGTGCATATTGGGCTGTGCTAAGAACATCCTGCGGTCAGCTAAGGAGAGAATGCTCTGAAGAGATCCTTCCCCAAGGACAGCTTGGTGAGGGCCACCAGCACCACAGGACTGGCCCTAGTCATGTGCTGAGCAGGGGCTGGCTCGAGAGCAGAGCAGAGCCTGGAGAGAGAACCTGCTCTTGGTTGCTGCCATTGTGCTTTCTCCTTCTGCAGCTGTGGTGGTCTAAAAAGTGAATTAGCTTGGAAGGAGCTATTAAGAGAATGCTATTTAAGATACAGGGTATAATTTGCAAAAGAGTAGGTGTTTACACATCCGCGTATACACACACACAAGCACGTACATCCCGTATTTAAGTTTCCACAGCTACCGCTGGTGCAATGCAGCCAGCTGTTAAATCCGAAATAGCAACGAGAGCACATCATACGCCCTCCATATTACCATTTGAAAGGGACAGTTCCTTGGGAGGATGGGAATTTGACAGCATATGAATATGTCTGAGACTCTATTAGGCACTAATTCAGCAGGACTGGCTGAATGAGATGAAGAAGCAATGAGGAGGAGAGAATCTCTTCAAATTTGAGCTGATTGGTAATTTTGATGAAAGCCCTTTAGTCTCATTCACTGACTGTTAATTACCTCTGGAAATTAACATTTATTTTTCTCTTCAGGAAATGTTCAGCTGCCAATATGGAAAGATTAATTAAATTTTTCCATGGATGAAGGTGGAAGGAGGGTCCTTGCGGTCAGTGCACATTTTGGCTCTCGAGGCAGGTATATCGTGACAGCTCGCCTTTGGAAAAGAACAGTTTGTGTTTTGGGATGATAAGCGTGTCGCCGTCCTCCTGGGGTGGAATGGCACACCAGGTGCTGTCAGTGGGGAAGGCTGGGTGTGGAAGTAGTTTGAAAGAGGGGAGGGAAACAACAACGATGACTGGAATGAGACAGTTTGGAAGTAAATTAGGGGAAGCCTCTTGCTGCACCCAATGAGAATTAATTAACAATTCCGGACAAAAGTATCTCTGCTTAAATCAAAGAGAAACCTTCAGCTTGGGCCCATCTATACAGCGTATCACAAAAGTTAATTGATTCAAAAAAGTGGTAACTTGAACCTCACATTCATAAACTGTTCATAAACGCAACAGCCTCTCCTACCAGTTTTCATTTATTTGATCTTGGCTCAGCCTCAAAAGCTGCTTTTGTCAGCACTAATGATGGCCCTTCCACTGCTCAAGAGTTTATTTCCAATTTCCACTATTATGCCACCCACTCCCGCTGTGCAGAAAAGAAAAAGGGGAAAAAAAAAGGAAGAAAGAGCAACGTCCTAGGGAAACTCCTGTGCATGTTTGCTATGGGCATTTGAGTTCCTGATTTGTAGCTGTGAAACCAAGCGTCTAGGCATAGCTGGTAAATTCAGACAGCATTATTAAAAGAAAGGAGTGCTCTGTCCCTGTTTTTTTTTTTTTTTTCTTTTTTTTCTTCTTTTTCTGAAAGGAAGTCTTTGCATTAAGTTTTAATGACCAGTAAAATAGATGGGCAGTCCTTGGAAGCACAATAGATAGATCTCAGGCTGCCTGTGTTACACTTGCGGGGAAGAGATGAGGCGGCTTGGAAGGCAAATAGGTCAGACAGACCCACCAGCCTTCCAGAAGCAGCCTGGCAGAGAGCAAAGCACCACAAGTGAAGCCAGTGCGGTCAGTCGAAACCACCCGGGCAGCCAGCTCCCAGGCTCGCTCACTGCAGCGCAGAGTGCAAAGCACAGCCCTTTGCTGACCCAGCTTGCTTTTGTTGGAGGAAATCCCAGTTAACCACAGAGGCATGGGACACTGTGCATGAGGTTTAGCTGGCGGCAATACTGAAGGGTTTGGCGGGTGACGCTTTGAAGAATCTGTTACGGATGATATAACATAGTCCTTTGTGGTCCTTCACATTTATCTCTATATAGGGAGGAGGTAATACTACTTTGACCCAGTGGCAAACCTCCTACAGTTTACAGATTTCACCTGCAGTCTTCTCTATGGTGTGTTTCGAGATAATACACAAGGGCACAACAGCCAGCCTGTGTTTGCTATGCTTTGCATAAGCCATAGTGTAAGAGCTTGCTGCCAGCCAATGGTGCCATCTTTTGCCTGCAATAAATTTGGAGATGAGTAATTTAGAGTCTGTTCAGCTGAGTAAGTGCTGGGGAGGAGCACTGCAAATTATGAGCAAGGGCAGCAAGAAGCAAGTAGAAGTGTTACGAAAAGAGAATATGGGATAGAAAGGGGTAAGAAACTTCTATCTAAGGAATTGGCTTAGTGGCCAGTCTCGAAAACAAAACAAAACAAGAGAACAGTAACAACAAAAGAATAGGCTTGACTGCATTGTCTAACCAACCTAGACATCTTTTTGTAGCCTTGAAAAAATGCCACATGTGAAACAGATATATATTTTCCAAAGAAAACATGGAGTGTCTCAGTTAGGTTTTTTTGAATGTTTTGTTCCTTTCCCAGCTAAATCTGCTTACGCTTGACTCAGTTCTACAAGTTGCTTCTTCAAAACAGCATTTTTTTGACAACTGCGTTATTCACCAAAAACATTCTCCCAGCTTTAACAGAAAATAAATAAATAAAAATTCAATGGACTGGAAAGAGGCCAGTAAGCTTTGGTTCAAGCCTTGTAAAGCAGCAAATAAACATTTTCCACATGCTTTAGGAGAGCAAACGGTTCCTTGGTTCTCTCTGTAGAAGAAGGGAGCTAAACACTTGAAGAAATGTGTGGTTGGATTTGTTAGGAGGGCAAGGTAAGCTCCTGCAGGGTGTGGGTTAGAGGCAGGTTCTGCACCAGAGGGGTGGTGGGCAACACAAACAGGAACATTGGGCACAGCCCTGGAGTTTAAGGAGCGTCTAGACAATGCTCTCAGACATAGGGTTTCATTTTGGGTGGTCCTGTGCAGAGACAGGGGTTGGACTTGGTGATCGCTGTGGGTCCCTTCCAACTTGTGATACTTTGATTGTGTGAGTCTATGATTCCTTCGGCCTCTGGTGTGGCCATGGGGCTGTTCTCTTATATGGTACACAGCTTCAAGTGCCCAGAAGTACAATGGAAATGTGAGTAAAAAATTATGCGAGCAATAGAAATGAACACACGTAAGTGCGTTCACATAAGTGAAAAAGGGAATACGGAACACAGATGAGATAATTCTGTCTTATTTCAACTTGCTTTTAGCTTGTGCGCCTTCAGCTAGTCGTGTTGTATAGCAGATAGCAACGTAGAAGTGCCCTGATAACTGTCATGGTGAATGTAGTTTTAATGCTGATGCAGCAAAAATGTAGGGTTTGAAGTCTAATGACAGGCAGGAGAGAAAATGACCTAGACATGTTAGATGAGCGTGTTCCTTAAAAATAACATTATTTTTAATACATGGAAGATATTGCTCTCTTTTGAACCAGAAAGTAGAATCTATAGATTCTTGCATATAGACGTGTATACATGCATATATGACATACATATATGTATGTCAATGCTAGCACTGAATAAATGATTCAGAACTGGAGCAGATGCACATGAATGTTACTATAGCTATTTCTTGCTGCAGCTTTCTTCTCACTGTGGAGAAGTGTTCACCATATCACATCCCCACTCCTGCCCTCCCTGAGTCAGCCACCATACTTCTCCTACAAAGCTCAGGGAGCCAGCAAATGATTAATAGTTGACGCCTGGCACCCCGTGCCATCGTGATTCCACACGACATCATTTTATGATGCAAATGCACTCTGATCTCAATAGCATGCAATATATCAAACATGTAATATATGCAAAAATGATCCCGATAAGGGAGGAGGTAAATAAATTTGTTATGATTTTAATGATATACAATTTAAATGTCACTTTTGCTAAGCAATTAGGTTCTGAAGAGAGTGACCTTTGCGCAGTACCCAAATTGTCCTGAGGCATGTTTCTTCTCTATGCATTTATTACTGCCATGCAAGAGAAGGGGTAGCTGGTACAACACAAGCCCACCACTTGTGCTATGGCCCTTTCAGACCGAGGCCCACAGTGGAAGTGATAAGGCAGCCCCTGTGCCATATTCAAACCCCCAGAGAGAAGCAGTGCCCTGAGAACGGGGCGGCAGTGGCCTGCCACCTCCAGTGCCTCCGCTGGCAATGCTGACAGATTGAGTGTGTGAGCTACCTATACCTCCAAAGGCTATAAACTGCACAAAGCATTATCTTTACAGCTGAGGGATTTTAGTATGCGGTAAAATGCAGTTGCTGGTGAGAAATATTAACATATAGGACTCTGTTTTGACAAGGAAGAACATTACAATAATATAGTAACAGGCAAAGTCTACCTTCCAGCTGTGCCACTGTAAGCATTTCCGTGAGGACTGGCCATCATGTGGCATCTGCTAGTTCATAAACAGCATGATGCATCGTGAGAAGGACCAATGGGTTATATGCAACCATCTTCCCTCTTCAGTATTTTTCCTTTGATATTTGTAGCAAGTTGATGTCAATGGAAGCTGTCAGGGGCCCTGCTGGATGCTCCCTGCTGGCGGGTGCTGAGGGTGCCGATGGCAACGCCAGCCCTGGCAAAGCAGATTCAGTCAGCCCCTGTAACTAATCCCTTTTTGGTTTTACGGCTGGAAGGGCTATCAAGTGTTGGGCAGATGGCTAATATTTTCTTTCACTATCAGTCTCTGTTGGGTTCAGACCAATGATGTAAACACAAACAGCTCTGGCTCTTGGTCACCCAAGCTTCCTGCCATCAGCGCTCCTAGCCAAGGCGGTATCATTTCCATGAACTAGGGAAAGTGGGCACGAGTGAGTAAAGTAAATTGATTCACCACACAAGCTGGAGAACTGCTCTCTTGAACTGAGAGTGCTCAGTGTGGCCATTGCTAGCCCATGTCTGAGGGGACTCAGCATGTGTCCACTATGTGCCAGTTGTTTGGGGGCTTTGCAGGGTGGCAGACGTGCTGGAGCACACAGGGCAGCGTGCTTTAAGCCATCTGGTGTTCTGGAGCCACATATGGAGCTCCAGCAATGCGAATGCACTGACTGATTGAAGTCCAAAGCTGGTGGCCTGCCCATGGCTGCTGTGCTTCCATTTGCAAGCCCACCTCAGGCTGATTCCAGTGAATCTGAGGGAAGTTCAAATAACTGATTAACGGCTTAATAGTGCTTTGTGCTGCTTCTGTCAGTTGTTTGCAGGCATGATTTTATGCCACTGCCTCTGCCTTGTCCTTGCATTGCCAGGCCTGGCTGTGTTAAGCATGCTGCCACGGGGCACTGAAGTGTGGTGTTATCCATCCAGTGGTAAATTCATGAAGGTACCTAACACTGTCTCCCTTTAAGGAAGAGTCACTCATCTGATCTATCCTTGGAGGGTTGGATCAGATGATCCAGAGGTCCCTTCCAACCCCTACAGTTCCCTAATTCTGTGATTCACCTTTCCTGACCTGCCCATGTGGCATTTGGAATGCTCTCACCATTGCTGTGGACTCATAGCACAGATGGCAAACACAACCCCTTGCAGCTGAAAAACTGGCCCTGGAAGGATTCTGCCATTGTCCCGCCTTCCATGCAACACCTGCCTTGGTGCCAGCTCCGTACCATCATACACTCCCCCACATCCTAATGGCTCATCTACCCAAGCAGCAGCAGCAGCAAATCTTGTGGTTCAGGCATGCTTAATGTTTCTTGCTCTGCTTTGGTATGGCAATGCATATACCGCTGGGGTCTGTACAGATACTGGGAGTATTTGCCAGGAACCACACTGTTAGTTTTTTTTCCATTCACAGAGTAGAAATAGAATATAACAGAGTAGAGGAGGAATGTTTAGGTCTGAAAATGTTACTGCCCAGACTTAACTGTTTAAAACTTCAGCTTTCAGAAAATATCCCATTCCAGAGGGGAAGGAACTCACAGCATCATTATTTACAAGCCTTATGGGGAGAGACTGAGGGAACTGAGATTGTTCAGTCTGGAGAAGAGAAGGCTCAGGGAAGACCTTACTGATCTCTACAATTGCCTGTAAGGATGTTGTGGTGTGTGGGGCTCAGCCTCTTCTCCCAGGTAACTGTGACAGAATGAGAGGACATGACTTCAAGTTGGACCAGAGGAGGTTTGGGTTGGATATTAGGAAAAATTTCTTCTCAGAAAAAGTGGTGAGACAGCAGCACAGGCTGCCCAGGGAGGTGGTAGAGTCACCATTCCTGGAGGTGATCAAGAACCATGTGGATGTAGCACGGAGGAACAAATGGGCATGTTGTGACGGGCTGGTGGTTGGACTAGAAGATCTTAGAAGTCTTTTCCAGCCTTAATGATTCTATGACTGTATTCCCAGATCTGAAACCAGTCTGTAGTATTAAACATGGTTTAGAGAGATCTATTGGTGACAGGTGAATGGTTGGACTGGATGATCTCGTAGGTCTTTTCCAACCTTGGTGATTCTTGATTCTATGATTAATAGGAGAAGCATCCCCCTGATCTCCGGCAGCATGTTACACCTCTGTAACATTTGTAGGTACACAGCAGTCCCGTATATTGTTAGAGAGGTATTTAGCTGTCTTGTCTTTCAAAAGCATTTTTACTCATTTGTTTAAAATGCCGTATGTGCCAAGTCCTCTTTTTCTGGCTGGTTCGCCATCCCAAATTCTTTTGCATGGGGATAGAGTCATGATGGCATTACCCTGGCTCCTGCTGCACCTGGAAGTTACATGCACTTGCTGTAGAGCAAGGGATTCAGACAGGGATGGAAAATGAGAGCATCTACAGATCTCTGCATCGTGCTTTAAAATTGACTCTGAAGTGTTACTATGAATTAATGTAATGCTGCCATAGACTGTGTTTCAATAATCGGTGAAAAGAGAAAGACATAGATCATAGGGTATATAAAAGAGCAGGGAGACTGCTAAAACAGAAAGCATGTAAATTATAAGGAGAGGTGTTCAGTACTGTCATCTGAAGTATTGGGTCTAGAAGGCCCAAAGAGGAGTACATTCTTATGCGATTCTGCAGGGATACCCATATTTTGCTCTTCGAGCTTTTCAGGCAATAGCTGCAATCCAGCCTATACTGCCTTTCAGAGGTAACATTAATTGGGTGAATGCTATTAATCAAGCCTAACTCTCCCCTTGACTTCTGTGAGCCTGGCATTTGCTTCCTGTTTGAATCAGAAATCTCTAAAAGCATAGGCCTTTAAAAAAGCTGTACTCAGAATCCTTCCCCCACTGGTGATTTTTCTCAGGCCCTCGCACTCGCACTGTGCTGCTGCTGCAATCGCTGGGAGACAATTGGAGGTTATTTTTAGACTGCCTGCGCTGCAGCACTGACATTTGTAGGTTAGGCGTACCAGTTGCTGGCTGCCGCCTCTATCTTTCCTAAATATTTCCCTTCCAACAGCTGGATGTCCCCCTCTTCCTTCCCCAGTCTTTCCCCGCACGTATCAAAGTATAAATCCACGTTGTATCTGTCAGTGTTCTCGGTCGAGAGGAGCTAGAAGTGTCATTTGAAAGGCACAGTCCGCTCATGTCCTTCCATGCAGCAGGAAAATCCCAGTGCAATGCACATCAGGTCGGTGCCTAAGGGAGCTCGGCATGCTGTGTTCCCTTGGGATGTGCAGGAAACCTTGTGTGAGCCTTACTGCTGCCTTCACCCTGCCACAGTTAGCACCGCGGGGAGGGTGCGGAGCCCTGGGGTGGATTTGGGTGCTGCCCTGAAGAGATAGAAGATTTTTGGGGTAGGACAGACTGCATGCTGCCATCTGTACCTGTAGCTAAGCCTCAGCACTTGGCAGCACTGTGACTGAGTGCTGAGCACTCAGCAAACTGCTGGGGTTTGGGCGAGTGCAGTGACCTGCTAAGCCAGGGCAGGAGACATGGCTGCTAAAATCAGAGTTCTGCGGCAGATGAGATTACGAAACTGCCATTAACCTACTCGGTGTTGTAATCTCAAATCCTTCTGAAATACTTGGCGCGCGGCGGCACAGACATTATTTTCTACTTTCAATTAAGGCCAAACAGAAATCCTTTTTTCCAGTCAACCTCTTTCTTTTCCTGGTGCTTTTGGAGGAGCAGTTTTTAAATGAATATCTTCATGCAAATTGTGGCATTAATAAATCCAGGCAGATAATCTTGCAGGGAAAAATCCATTTTCTCCATCAGAGTCTACAATATGGACCTTTAGCCGAGTAAAACCTCTGCGCAGCCTGATGAGATCCAGCCTCAGGGCTCCACTGCCCTTCCCAGTGCTGGGGCAGCATTGCACATTTCTCTGCCGTAACCACAACATATGTTTCCAGCATGGGACACCGCCAAAATCTTCCAAAGAGCTGAGCTTGGGGGAGATGGTAGAATCACAGAATCATCAGCGTTGGAAAAGACCACTAACATCGTCTTGTCCAACTGTCAGCCCATCACTACCGTGTTCACTGACAACATCCCTCCGTGCCACAACGAGCTGCACTGTTGCTGGACCTGCAATTCTTTCCACACCTTCCTTCTATCCCATCAGCATGGTGTGGCTGGGATTCACCTGGCCGATCCTTTATTCAATTACTGAGCACAGTTGAGGATGTTTCACCAGGAATGAGTGCAATTCTCATTGCTCAAAGAATAACTTGGACTGAGACTGAAGCCAGAGCAGCTGGCTGTGGGACGCAGAAGGGCAAGGCCATGTCTGGGCCTTTGCTGACCAGGAGTGGCCAGACAGGAGCAGGCAGCAGCCTACAAGGAAGTCATCTGGGCTGGACCACGTGTTCTGGCACACACTTGTGGAAGTCTCTAGTTGCTGTAGCTCTTCCATTTCGGAATTATTCACAGTCTAGAAGTGACACTGTGCCTAAGTCTAGGAACATCTCCTGTTCATATGCGCACTGGAGGGGACATGTGAGCACAGCAGTGAGAAATGAGCTGCCCCTCTTCGTTTTTCCGGTGGTAAGCAGGATCATGCCTGTGTTTAACATAAGTACACCTGTTATCTCGTTTCCCAGCAGTGTTCATTTTTGGTGCTGGAGACCCTGCAAGGACACCAAAGCATCCTTTCTCTCCAACAGCAAAGTAATATCACAGGTCCCTTCATCCCTTCCGTTGCCCAGAAACAAATCCTCTGAAAATTCAGACCCTAAAAGCAGCTAAATGAAAATCATCAGCAGGAATTAAGAAAGAGGGAAACGTGTTAACCAATTAATTAACTGATTGATGTTACTTTGGTGGTTCTCACCCCACAGTCAGCATCAGGTCAGCAAAATGTGCTTTCAAAAGAAACGATGCTAATTAAATACATGATAGAGCAGCCCATGTAATAATTAGCAAGGGATAAAGTGTCTGTTCGGTCCATTCATTGGGATTTTTTTTTTGTCAGACCTGCAACTGGTTTGTATTTCTATTTGTCTTTGTCTGCCTGAACCTTAGACTACCTAAAAAGATCTTCACTAAATGTAATGTCCACATCCCCCCGGTTTCAAAAGCAGCAGAAACCCGAGATGCAGCTAGCATTCATTTTCTATTATGCAAATATAACTTCACAGTATGACACATCTGTAAGGTTTCATTTGGCTCCCCCCTGGCACAGTAAGCATCTGCAGCTTTAATGCCTTTGATATACTGTTTTTGATTAGATTAAAGCTGATATTTATAGTAATTTCAGTAATGTCATTAGCTGTCACTGGAGTATCCTCCAATATTTTGTTTCCTCCATATGTTTTGCAGAAGGGATAATGAAATTTGACTGTCCTGCAGCCTGGGCATTGTTTGGGAGCACGGCTGCCTGGGATCAGTTGCTACTTGTCAATTGGAAGTGGTGACAACAAGCGTGCCCTCTGTACTGTTCAGTGCCTGTTCTCCTCCATCCTTCCAGAGATCAAGTTGTTTTCCCTGCTGGATGGCACAGTACTTCTTCAGACATCCACTTCGGTATCCCCTTAATTGGTCCATTCACTGCAAGCTGACCCCCCAAAAAATCAACCAAGTCACTGAAACAAGAACTTGCAAAAGCTGTCAAGGGGATAATTCATAGAATGCTGGAAAAGACCTCTAAGATCTTCTAGTCCAACCACCAGCCCATCACACCATGCCCACTAAGCATGGCCCCCAGTGCCACATCTACACAGTTCTTGGATGCCTCCAGGGATGGTGACTCCACCACCTCCCTGGGCAGCCTTTGCCACTGCCTCACCACTTTCTGAGAAGAAATGTTTCCTAACGTCCAACCTGAACCTCCTCTGGCACAACTTGGGGCCATTCCCCCTTGTCCTGTTACTGTTACCTGGGAGAAGAGGCTGAACCCCACCTCACCACAACCTCCTTACAGGCAGTTGTAGAGAGAGACGAGGTCTCCCCTGAGCCTCCTCTTCTCCAGACTGAGGGAATCCCAGTTCCCTCAGCCATTCCCCATAAGACTTGTGCTCCAGACCCCTCACAGCTTAATTGCCCTTTGGACATGCTCTAGGGCCACAGTCATTCAATCATTTTCTTTGTGCCTCATTTCTTCCTGGAGAAGGTCCACTGTGCCTGAGGGAGGAGGGGCTGGTGGGAGGGAGGGTGGATGGGTGAGTAAGGCTTGGAAAGAGGGACTGCAGACCAGTGGGGTATTTAGCAGTCCTGGGGAATGCAATGACAGGCAATAAATACATACAGTTTAACAGTTTAAACAAAGGTGGGGAATTATTTATGGTAGGACAGTGCGTGTTGTCCAAGGGTCAAGGAAAGGAAAAGTTAGTTTAGATTTCTGGGAGGAGAAAATATTGGGTACATGGCATTACATAGTACATTGAGGTGGAGGTACTATTGTGGTCTAACCCAGCAGGCAGCTCAGTACCACACAATCACTTGCTGCCGCCCTCCCAGTGAGACTGGGGAGAGAATCGGTGTGGTATCAATTTTGCTTTTCTCCTGAAGTGGAAATACACCATCATTCCAGACACTATGAATTAAAAACCCCGTATCCCAGCTGGAGCCAGGACAGGCATGTAGCACATCTCTGTGTCCATGTGTGATCCAAAAGATCCCAGGTAGGAGGGAGATGGTGACAGCCCTGGGAGTGGGAGAGGGACGCTGGGCACACTGCTGTGAGGTTTTCTCTTCCCTTCTGCTCTGAGCACCATCGAGCTGAGCACAGACACTTGCATCTCTCCGAAGTGACTGCGTGTAGTTATTTGTGGGATTAAACAATCCAGTTTTGTAGATTGTTATGGCTTCAGGTATCTTAAAGCTGCAAGCACATCGTGGTCACATTATTCCTGCAGTATATTGATATTCACTCCCCAGGAGTACGTGGGGAGTGAAGGTTTATGTGCCAGTGACTTTGTTTAAGTGAAAAAGATTGCTTGGCTTTGCATTAATCTTTCAGATCCATTTCTCAGAAAAAAAAAATGCATCTTAAGAAATGCCACAAATATCCCCTGAGAGCATTTAGAGAGGGGACAAAATGGACATTAAAAATGTATAGATAATCTGGAGTCTCATTCTTAATGGTGCATACTCTAATTGCGTGTGCTGGAGGTCTGACCCTCTTACACGGCTGTGAGCAGGAGGCAGAGCAAGCCCTTCTGAGGAGGGCAAGCAGGGGAAGCCCTTGGTAGCCAGAGAGATCATGGCCAGTGTCAATGGGGATGGCTGAGCTATAGTCTCCTTGCACTGAGTGCTGCTTCTGTCACCTTTGGGCTGTTGGTGCTGGGGAATGCTCGCTCATCTCCTTCTCAGAGCTGAGGATGATGTTCTGGTCACTTTTATTACATTTGGGTCCTTGAAGAGGAACTTGCTAGGTGACTAGAGTGGGTCCTTCAAGCCAGTAGATTTTCTCTGTCTTTATACCAGTGTAAACTGAGAGCAAGTGATCACCTGCCCTGGGATCAGTCTAAGAACTCCCGGTGAGTCCTTTCAAACAGCAGTTCCCTTGGGAACAGCGTATGTTTTTCAGTCAAACTGTATTCCACCACTGGATTGCTATACAAAGGTAAATAGAGCAACCCGCCTACCTCTTTTTTTTTTTTTTCAAAATGAATTTTGCATTTATGAAAACAGAAGTGTCATTTCAAAATAAAAACTGAACTCTTGCTTAGAAACTGTCAAATATGATTGCTTGCTTTTTGAAAAATTACTCCTCCGTTCCAAAATCCGGTCCAAAAATATGCAAACAATACTTATATTTTTTCATATATACTTGTTTATCTAGGAAATATATGTGTCTATGTTTTGCATATAGCTATTATCGCAGAATCACAGAATCACAGAACAGCTTGGGTTGGAAGAGACCTCAAAGCCCACCCAGCCCCAACCCCTGCCATAGGTAGGGCTGCTCCCTCCAGCTCAGGCTGCCCGGGGCCAAATCCAGCGTGGCCTTGAGCACCTACAGGGATGGGGCACCACAGCTTCTCTGGCGCTTCTCTGAGTTCTCCATTACATTAACTTTGTGAATACTTTCAGTTATCGCAAAGGTTAATCTGTAGGAACTGGAATTATCACTGTTAATCTCAGCAACAGGGCCGCCTCTTTTGCATTTGTGCTCTTAAAACTCCAAGCTTTAATGCACTGGCTCTTTTTAGTCCTCCTTTTATTAATTTCCATCACTGAACTAACCTATCCCTAGATCATTCTGGTCAGACTTGCCTCAGCTCAGGCACTCCTTTTGCTGCTCCCACCCCAAGCAAACCCTTACAGCTGGTTCAGTGCCAGTGGTGCACATTTCTCAGCTCAGGGCCTGTTTGTGACCTCTCTTTTCTCGGAAGTTTCCTCCACTTCTGATGAGTCCATGCCCGCCCTGGACTCCCCCTGTGTTTCCACACACAGGAGTGCCACAGAATCCCCATACTAAGCTATGGGGGTGGGTGGAAAAGAGAAATGTTGATTGTTTTCATATTCTTCAGCTCTCCTTCCTGATTAACGTCTCATATGGAAGGAGTTTATGTAAAGCTGATGTTCACAGGCTCGGCAATATGCAATATCATTCTCCACCAAACAATTCTTGTCAACACTGATAGTCTTTTCCTTTGTTGGACTCTTGGTGAAAACTGTTGGAGCTCGTGTTTCAGTGTTCCCTCTTCCATTATTTATAACATACTGAGTTACAAGTGACAACTAACCAAAACACAGCTACACTTCTTGGTAGATCTTCTCATTTTCCATATACTCAGAGCACAAAGTTTGCTCTTTTTAAAGCAAGGATGCTTAGCCTAACTATCGCAAAACGTAATTAAAACGTAGAATAGGAAAAGTTTGTAGCTGTCTGCCAGATGTCCTGAAGAGTTTCTCTAAGGAAAAAAGAGGTAATCTGTTCTCAGCATCTTCGTGGCTTTCTGCAACATTCACCCTTTGGAGCTGGCTGAATTTACTGTCTACTGGAGGCAAGTCGTTTTGGGGAGAATTTGTAGATGCTTGCAGTCTTTTATTTTATGACCAGCAGAGGTATGTGCCACTTTGTGGGTTGCCTGAGATGTGCCCAGCCCCACTGGCTCTGTTTGCTACCAGCAGCCCTCAGCATCCAGCCCCTCATGAAGCTCCTCGTGAATTCACATTGTGGGCTGGTGATTGCCGTCTCCTTCAGTGAGGACATCCCACATCTCAGCCCTGATGGATAGGAAGTGTTTCAAAGGGAACTGTCAGCCTGGACCCTTAGGGAAGGCAGTGTTGTGCGTCACCATCCTGCATCTCCAGCTGAGGGGGAAAAGCTCCACTTTCCAGGGCTTTTATTCCCTCCTGACAAGACTGAGGCAGTGACAACAGGTGACCCTGAGGGGTCAGTATGCTGGGACCGATGTTTAATATCTTCATCAGTGACATCAAGAGTGGTATCAAATGCACCTTCAGCACTTCTGCGGATGACACCAAGCTGTGGGGTGCTGCTCACACACCAGAGGAGCTGGATGCCATCCAGAGAGGCAGGCTCAAGCACTGGGCCCAGGTTAACCTCCTGAGGTTCAGCAAAACCAACTTCAGGGTCTTGCGCCTGGGTTGTGGCAACTCCCACTGTCAGTACAAGCTGTGGCATGTAAGGATGGAGCATAGCCCTGCCAAAAAGGACCTGGTGGATGGCAAACTGGACATGAGCCTGCAGTGTGTCCTCACGGCCAAGAAAGCCACTCAAATCCTGGGCTACATCAAAAGAAGCGTGGCCAGCAGGGTGAGGGAGGTGATCCTGCCCTCTGCTCTACACTGGTGAGGCCTCACCTGGAGTGCTGCATCCAGATGTGGAGTACTCAGCACAGGAGAGGCATTACCTATTGGAGTGTGTCCAGAGGAGGGTCATGAAAATGACCCAAAAGAAGAAACACAACCCCGTTGAGAACAGGCTGAGAGAGCTGGGGCTGTTCAGCCTGGAGAAAAGAAGGCTCTGGGGAGACTTGAAAGCAGCCTTTCAGTATCTGAAGGGAGGCAGTAAGGAGACAGACTCTTAAGCAGAGTGTTTTGATAGGACTAAGGGGAAATGAAGAGAGGTTTAGATTGGATATAAGGAAAAAGATTTTATGATAAGGGCAGCGAGGCACAGGCACAGACTGCCCAGAGAGGTGATAGATCTTGTCTTTGGAAACACTGAAGGTGAGGTGAGGCTGGATGGGGCTCTGAGCACCCTGATCTAGCTGTGCTTGTCCCTGTTTGTTGCAGGGGAGCTGGACTAGATTGCCTTTAAAATTCCTCCCAACTCAAACAGCTCTATGATTCTCTGATATAAGTTTCATTGCCTGAGCTGGTTGCTCCCCACATGCAAGCTCTCTCAGCCTGCAGTCTGCTGCTCTCTCCTTCCTGCTGGCCACAGCAGCAGCTGATTTGCATCTCCGCTGCTGTGGTGCAGAAGAAAACATTTACAGCGAGTGAACCATGCCAGAGAACTGGTTGCAGCCAATATAAACTGCAGCTTGTGCAGCTCATGTAATCTCACAATTTACCCCCACCAGATCTGGGGCTGTGCAGGTCAAGGCTCTGCAGCACTGTGGGGAGTGGCACTAAGTGCAAGCGTGGAGCCCAGCATGCTGCAGTGCCCCAGAAAATGAAACTCTCCTCCAAAATAAACGTTAAAGCTGCCAAGGCATCATATTTCGGTGTGTTTAATTTCCTTTATATTTTCACTTGCACACCAAAGTACATTTGTGTATGAGAGCGGCATTACAAAAGCATCCAAAAGACCAGAGCTGAAACTGAGTTGAGATAGAGAGTTAAAACAGTTTCTCATCTGCCAACACCGATACTAGCACTTCCCCACAAAATACGTAGCTGAAGCTGCATTCTATCAGGGAACTGTTTGGTCTGAAGGGTGGTTTTTGCCTTGGTCTTTAGTTTGGCCTTGTTTCTTTCGAGTCCAAAAGAGCACGTGTGCATCCGGGATTACAGTAGTTCTGGGACAAGCCTCTCATTTTTATGCTGTGCAGGGCAACAGCTGGCAGATGTGCAACTTAATTTGCACCACGACAGTGCGGAGTACCTCCAGCTCTAAGTGTCCATCGCTCCAAATCCTTCTTCTCAAATCTTCTGCCCCAAAGAGGCTCAGGCACCCGCAGCTTCTGTCAGCATCTCCTGACTCTCCAAAATCCCACTCCCGTGTGAGTCCGTAGAAAGCTGCATGTGTCTGTGCAGGCATTGGATAATTCCGGCATTAACCTCTTTGCTTGGGCATCCTCAGCAAACTGAGGAATAACAGCACACTTCCGAGTGATGGGAGGGTGAGGATTAACCTCTACACTGCTTTGAAGCACTGCATACGTGCCAAACAATATAATCGTCCTAAATGCGAGGCCAGGATAATCCCAGTGTTTTTGCAGCCCCAGAATCCTATTTGATTTCATCTGTTTTAATTAACAAATTTAATTCTGCATTATTAGGGAAAACAAGAATTTTAAAAAAATAATTGACCTTGCGTATGCTTTATTACAAATTATTGTTATCAGCCGCCCCGCAGGACTCAAGTCGGCACTAAATAGGAACAACGATTAAATTACGGGGGTCATGGAATAGGCACAATCAAAATGCAAACACAGTTCTTTCACGTGAGGCAGGAGAAAAAAGAAGAAGAATCCTTGGAACCTCCTTGGAGCCACCAGGACTGCAGAGAAACGTACCGAGCAAACTGTAAAACTGATTACGAGGCTCAAAAAGGCTAACATGCAATTTGTGTTCTTTTTATGTAGATTAAATGCATTCACTGCAGCTCATAGAGCTTAGATGCTCAGCAGGGATTCAGAGGGCTGGGTATCAGTCAACCACAGCCAGCCGCTAAACCACAGGGCAGAATCTGCTATTGTACATTAGAATAGTCACTTAATCTATCTTAATGGGTGAAAAACCCAAGGGACAAATGTATATTAAAATCAGGAAGTTAGTTGTAATGTTTAAGGAAAGCTGTAAATATTTTTTGAGATAACAGCATAAAACATTATTATAATGAGTCCAAAATCCCCTTGAATATCTTTACATTTAACTCCTGAAGATGCAGCTGTCTGACAGCCCTGTCCATCAGCAGGGAGGAAGCCTCAAGATGCAAAACAACCACCAGGTAAACAAGGCAGCAATGGAGCAGGATCTCCTTCAGCCCCGCAAAGGGAAGGCCTGTGGGTGCAGACACCCAGACGGGGATGCTCGTAAGAGCAGTAGAGCTGCCTCTGTAGGAATTACTCCAGAAAGAGGAGGCAGTAGCTATGGCAAAGCTCTTGTTGTGGCACGGCACAAAAAAATCCAGCCTTTGCCTGCCTTCTTCCCAGGATTTGCAGCTCCTGGAAACTGAGGAGCAATAACACCATCTAATCCCTGCCTGAAAGCCTCCTATTTACTTTGCTGTTGTCTGGAGCACCCTCAGCCTCATCTAGCTTTGATCCTCCCAGCAGAAGGTTTTCTGCTCCTGCTACTTATATCCTATTTAGAGCTAATTGGGACCACCTGCCATCATGGCTCAGAAATAATTACTTTGCCATAATGAAGCTTCAATCAATTCAAAGATTTCACACCTGTGCTGAGGGTGGCTGACCAAACCACTGGCACTGTCATACGTGAGCCCTGAAATGGCTCTGTGAGCAAGGAGCCTTGCCTCCACACACATGGGAACAGAGGGAGAGATGCTCTGTCAACTGTCAGTGAACATTACTTGGGAAAACGTGGAAGAAAACAAACCCTGCTAAAACCTACAACATGCATTTCACCTTAACTGGGAATGTGATGGGGTTTTCATCAGCTGTCTCCACTGTCTGCTCACTAGCTCCATGTTTGTGCTGTTTCAGGAGAGCCCTTTTTGTGCAGAAAACTAGCTTTGGGTAAACCTGTGCTGCAGAAGTGGAATCTGGCTCTGTGGGCCAGAAGTGATACTGTGAGATCAGGAGACGTATGAATGACTGGGACCTGCTGTTGATTCCTGAGCCATACTATTAACCAATCATACGTAGTGATCTCCAGGTGAAGGTATTTCCATTGCCAAGACTGAGCTCCCCTGTGAACTGCGAGCTGGTCAGGGTGCAAGTCTTCAAAGCACCACGCACTCTTTGAGACACCTCCATACGTCGGGTGCAGGGATGAGGAACTGAAGCAGTGCTGGGCCACTTGCACAGTATGGGCAAGTATCTTCAAGGGGACCAAAGCATAGAGTCACTGAATTCTTTGGTTGGAAGGAGTGCTTAAAGGCCATCTGGTCCAACTCGCTTGCAATGAACAGGGAAACCTACAGCTCAGTCAGGGTGCTCAGAGCCCTGTCCAGCCTGACCTTGAGTTTCTCCAGGGACAGGACATCCACCACCTCTCTGGGCAGTCTGTGCCAGTGCCTCACTGCCCTTATTGCAGAAAAACTTCTTACTTATGTCTAGTGTACACCTCCTCTGTTTCAGCTTGAAATTGTCTGCCCTTGTCACATCACAAGATACCCTGCTAAAGACCCCATCTTCCTTATAGACTCTTTATAGATGCTGTTAGATCCCCTGTGACACAGATGTGGCCAAGCAGGACAAGACAAGGCAAAGAAAGAGGGCAGGTGGGAGCAGAAGGCTGGTCAGGACTGCTCTGGTCCTATTGAAAGTATGGAGACTGGGTGAAGGCAGTTGCTGCTTTCAGCCTTGGCACCTAAGCAGTGAGTGGTGGAAGGGATGCCAGGAGACCTGGAGGTCTGAGTCCCCTTCATGCTCCACAACCAAATAAACACCATGCTCCTGCCACTTTGCTGTGATTTGTGTGGCAGAGCTGAGGGACAAATTGCTCCCAGGATGATGATTTACTCACTTGCATGTCATGAAGTGTATTTCATAAGGTGAAGGGTTTTCAGTGCCTCAGCAGCCTCCCTTGCTGGTCATACCAGTACAGAATGCCCAAAGTCCTGTTGGCTGGCTTTACCTCAGCCCACTGAACCTCATGGTTAGATGACGTGAAGACATCCTGAGGACACCCAGCAGTGGCTGAGGTCAGCAGCCTCTGTGACAGATTTTCCTGTCTCAGAAACAGCACATTTGCTCTGCGCTTTTCTGCTAGGGTATGTGTTTTATTTAGGTGAAAGAAAAGTGTGAAACTGCAGTACTCCCTGTTTTCCTGCATGCCCTATGAAAAGCAGGTTTCTGTGTTGATAGTTACTCATTACGCATAGATTGCATGGCAGGGATGACAAGTCTCTTTCATAACCTCCCCGTCTTCTTCACCTACTTGTCTGAACCTTCCACAAACAACAAGCGAACGATGAACGTTTGTGGCATCTGATTTCCTCTCTGCTTCTATAAGGTCGCTGAATCACATACATCACATATCAAGTGCATCTGCTCTGCCATTCCTTTTTATGCAATAGCTACATTACACATGGAGGTAATGTACAAACATCTGCTTCAGTGCAAGGTCTTGAAGACCAGTCAAAGTCATTGTTATAAATGAACCTTAGAAACTTGTAGTGTCTGCATCCTCGATTCAACTGGGAATTAGGCATTACTATAGTTTAATGGCTGTGTCGTGGAAAATGTACTGGAATTATTAGACTGTGATAATTTTGGTCTCCCTGATGTTGGAGAAGAGAAAGCTCTCAATTTCATAAAAGGAGGTACCGGGTTTTTAAGTTCACTTCTGGAAAAATATTAAGACTCACCTTTTTATTAGACCATTCAATTATTAAATACATTTTAAGCCCGGGATTTTCTTCTTTATGTGAAACTTATGTTCCAGACATCACTTCTTTTTCTACCGTAACTGAAAGTTGAAATGATAAAAGACCCTAAATTACACAGCCTGAGATATTCTGGCTAATGTCTCAATTTTAAAAGCCAATATACACAGTGGTATTTACAGCTCTTTCCTGGAGAATACTTTATTGTCATTTTCTTTTATTAAAGATAGTTGAAGTAGATCTCACCCATTTTCCAAGGACATGAAAGTCCCCGGCATTAAGGCAGTCACATGGATCCAGTCCTCCTCAACAACTCAGCAGAATCCGGCCACGCTTCTGCATCTGCCCAGCCTCTATGGCTTCAGGTTATGGCCATCATCACATCACCACCAGCGTCTGAGTCCACAGCATGCAGGACTCAGAGCAGCTGATACTCCTATCTGTCACATTAGAAAGCATCCTTTGGATGTGACAAAGAGAATTCCTTCTGGACTAACTTTGTGTGTTATGTGGATATTAAAAATTGACAACAGCTGATGTGGATGGTCACTAGTAATGGATGATGTCATCCGCAGCAGGTTTGAGAGCACATGATTCACGTTACAGCTCACTGCTGGTTCTTTGAATTAATAACGGTGCATACTTAAATACTATGATATTTATATATATTGCTACAAACTTGCTACTACCTAATCACTAAATGGTACATCATGGCCTTTCTGATCCTGGGAGTAATGGACCTTAATGCATGAGGTAAAAGGAATTAGCTCTCAATTCGACTTTGTCCAAGTGAATTACGTGCATTATGCTACATTAATGTAAATAAAATGTGTGTGTGCCAGATGATGGTGATACAGCATAGATAAAAAATATTAGGGGAAAATGAGCAAATATGAATTAGAAAAGTATTAAGAACACTATGATGGCTTCTTGTGGCCTTTTGCTGATAATATAAAAGAACTTGTCGTGAATCCAGTTATCCATGCCCACAGAAAACCATAAACCCCCTCCTAAATGAGCCAAAACTGTGTTTTCAAAAACAAAGGTCTGTCATGCTTACAACGTTTTCTGGGAGCTCTTCCAGATCTAAAATGAGCGTCACTAGGAGACAGGAAAGCTCTCTTGTCCGAGGACATGACCCTCTCATTTCCATCCCTTGGAGGCCAAACCTGAACCCTGCCTGGTCTGGCTCTGTGTTCCCACCCCATACCGTGCTTGTGACAGGCTGCCACGTTGAGTGGGGAGGGCTTTGCACCCTTCTGTGTGCCTGTGTGCAGCTGCAGGATGGAAGCATTAGGGACACAGTGATGCTACAAACAAAAACACACTGCTTACCAGTCCAGGACTTTGTCCTGCTCTCCAACCAGGTCATGCTCTGTGGGAATTCCTGTGGCTGGAAGAAGGAAAAGAGCCCTCGTCCAGATGTCTGGGGATTTCATTGGTGATAGTGGGCTTTCTGGGTTAGTTTTCTGGTTTTAAACCGAAGAATGTTACAGCAAATCCGGAGAGATGGAGTAGAAATCAGAGAGCAGGGAAAACTACGGGGGGGTGCAATACAAATTCATGTAGCATATTGCTCTGCAGTTTATCACAGAAGTCTCACCTCCACATACGTGGGGCGTGTTGAGTATTTACAGACAGGGATGAGATGGGGTGGAAAATGGCTTCCCTGTTCTTTGCTCAGACCAGCCCATTTCATAAACCAGGATTTATTTACTGACGCATAGTATTTCTGTTGGAGACACCTGAAAGTGTTTTGACCCATAGATTTTCCTTAAAATAGGGGTGGGCTGTTGGAGTCGTGCTTACATCAGAACATTTGAAATGCCCAAGAAACAAACTGGGCTTGCGTTATTGCCCAAATCTAAGCTTCTCCACGGAACACCCGGAGTTGTGCAAATAATGCTCAAAGGGCAAAGCAATGTTTGTGAGCAGTGTAAGAGGGATTGGACTAAGCAAGAAGCTGTCTCTTTAACTTTTTGCTTGCACCTTCCACAAAATCCATGAGTCAGCAGGGCATGAAGGGTGGGCAGAATGGGCTCAGAGCTGGGCTGGGAACTGGGGGAACAATAAAAGGAAGAGTGTTTGCATAAGAGCAGAAGTTGCAGTGTGTATCTGACTATCTCAGGATGGGAGAGATTTGTAGCTATCATGGCTGAGGAATGTTTTCTAGAGAAACTGAAAGAAAAATGAAAGGCAGGTGCTTTGGGAAACCTGGATATTTTTTTCCCACATGAGGAGGGATGTATGGAAGGAGCTGAGGGTGAACTAGACATAGAAGGACACAGTCAGACCAAAGGCAGAAAGGAAGACGGTCAATGGCTTTAAGAGCTAAAAGCCAATCAAGTCCATGTTTTAAATGGGGGTTGGCCATGTTGCCCACTCTGAGCTGCATCTCGCTGCCATGGTGTGAAGAAGGGATGGGTGACCTGCTAGCTGGGGCAGTACCACCACCACCTCCTTGCCTCCTTCCTCATTCAATCCCTGCTCTCAGTACAAAACAAACAAACAAACAAGAGCTTCCTGTTCTCTCATGTACAAAGCCTTGCTGAAATGCTGGCTCAGAGTCAGAGATTTTTACTGAGCAAAACTTTGTCCCATGGAACGGCACTTCATTTCTATTTCAAAGGGAAACATTATCAATTTATTTACTGGAAATTCAGAAGGAACTGCCTTTAGAATATGGCCTGCTTTCTGGATTACTGAATATGCTTTGGTTTGTTGTATTGTGCTTATATATAGTCATCTGTGGCTATATTTATTACAGCTCCTTTTTTTCAACTTGCGCAGAGTCTGAAAGGGGGAAGGTCAACTGATGCAACCTCATAAAATCCCAGTGCAAATGTAGGGACTGCTGAGAAATTTCATATGTTTCAGATTTCTGGCATTTCAAAAAGAAATATTGATTGTGCTTTTCCCATTTGCCTGGAGCAGGTGAATGAAGAAACTTCTGAAGCAATAATTTATTGTGTCTTTACCGATTCACTGAAGCATTTATGAATATAGCCCAAAGTCTCTTGACATTAGCTGCCTGATATGTTATCACACTATTTCATACAGAAACTCAAAGAGCAAACTTGGCTTTCTGTTCAAAGCCATAAACACTAGACAGCCCTGTGCCCAGTGAAGCAGGTTACCAGGCAGTGCACACAGGGAGGTTTTCAGCTGTGATTTAACCCTTCTCTGGCTCACGTGGCTCTGTTCTATTGCAGTACTGTCTATCAGCCTCTCTTCTATGTGGCTGTAATTAAATAAGACAGTTAAGTAATTATGGTATTCAAGTTGCCAGATTTTGAGGTAGATGCTCCTGGGACTGAAAGGCTGTAAAGTGCTGGGTATCTCCTGCAATGGAAATCAATGACTCTCAAAGCAGGATCATGCTCCCTGTGTGTAAAGGTCAAGCACACACTGGACGTGACTGCCATCTAACTCTGTGTAGTGACATTGACCATGGTGTGGGGATTGAAATGAAAACTCACACAGTCGTTCCTCATTAAGGAAAGCATTTTAGTTTAACTTACTCATACTTCAGAGGAACCTAGGAAATTTGGTATTGAGATAAAACAGTACATTTCAAAACTCGTGTTCTAAAACCAACACCCATTTATAATGCTAATGATGCCCATTTCAAAACTAAATTACTTCAGACATAGCACAATCAGGTTTGAGATGGCAGTGCTGATAGTGCAGTGATAAATGTCATACTGGTTTGGTAATGTGTTTGTGCCCATGTTGAGCTGCTGGCTGGGAAAAGGATGAAATAAAGTCTGGGCTGGCCCAATAGATGTAAATGTTTTGTGCTCAGTTGCACAAAAAAATGTTGCAAAAGCCCAGATGAAACCTAGATCCATGTAGAGAACTTCCACAGGAAGATCATGATTTTCATCTACATATGGATCTGAAGTCCTAGCTTGGGGTTATGTGTAAACTGTTAACTATTTAAAATTTGTAGGTCTAAGTACCTTGTACTCAAGAGAAACATAAGAACCAGCAGAAGAGTCTTCTGAACTAAATCCTTAAGCTCTGGGAAAATTCTGAAAAGATGGGAAGCAAGAGAGGGGAACAAAAAACAAATGAGAAGAAGACCAGGAGGAGCCTCAAAGAAAATGTTGGGCCAATGTTTTAGAAAGCAAATGGAACGATGCAGAAGACTCTAAGCCAGTTATCTTGGCATTGATCCCAGGCATAGTCATGGGAAAGGCTGATAGGGGACACAATCAGTAAAAAAAAAAAAAAGATGAGAGCAAAAAGTAATGCCGATCAACAGCACTTTATGGAAAACAGGTTTTGTCAAATATGCTCGATGACAGCATATTTTTCATGGGGTGACAAGTTGATAAGATACAGAAGATTATTGCCATAATGTACCTAAATCTTTGTGTTTGGGGGAAAAAATAGATCACTAAACAAAACTAAAGCGGCTTCCATGCAAAGAGTGATAAACTAGTTAACAAATTGATTGAAAAATACTGGAAGTAGGGAAGGGCAAGCCCATATAAAGTGGTTGTAGTGAAGTCCTGAGGGAGTCTATTTGTTCTATTTCGTATAGTTTTTATACCCTGGAGAGAAAACCCTGCACCTCTGGTGAGGAGGCTGGCATAAACCATGTGCATTTTTATATAGCATAGGCACAATTATGAATTTAGAAATACAGGGATCAGCAGTGTAAGATGGAGGGGCTGTGTTCTGGAAAATCGGTGATGCTAAAATGAACCGGGAAATCATTTGAGACACGTTACTAAATATGTTGCTTCCAGTGTAATGATTCAACCAGAGGAATGAAAAAGTTTCAAGAGCCTTTAAGCAAGTAGAAATAGAGAAACGGTATAATCTCCGCATACAGTGAAATTATCTTTCAGAGAGGGCATTACCATAAGACCGCATCCAGCTCTGGCATCCAGAGCTCAGCAGAGGTCAGGAGGACTCAGAAGGATGTGATAATGATCCATGCACTTTCCCAGCACAGGCTGCGAGAATGTGAGCTGGTTAGCATATATATGAGAAGGCTAATATAAGGTGTGGTAAGAAATACGTACACCATGTTTAATTTTTAATGGTGCTGAGCTCCTCAAGATGGCAGAAGAATGCAGTAAGGTCTGGTGCTTGGAAGCCAAGTGTGGACACATCCAAAATAGAGGTCAGGTGTGCTCCTAGCATCACAGTGCCAGGTCTGGGAATCAAAATTCACGCTTCCTGGGTACAACCTGTAGTAGGTGGCCTGGTGTCAGTGGTCATAAACATTTCCCGCAGTGGAGCTGAAAGGCTCAGAAAAAATATAAAAAAAGAATAGGTCCTGACCCTTCAGCCTCTCACATGCCCATCCATGCGTATATTAACAGCAAACAGTTGTTCTGTAAAATGTTGTTTGAAATCGTTGGCCGCATTTCCATGACACTCATTAGGTAATCTGTATTGCCTTGAAAGAAATTCACCACCAAGACTGATACGTTTGCCACACAATCTATTGTTTCTCCATTTGTAACATGCTGAAGTAATGCTTATGTATCTGGAGATCTACAAAATGTTCTCTGGACCTGCAGAATGTGCAGAGACACGCTCCAAATTTTCTCATGATGCAGCCCAGGAAAAAGTTGCTAGCATAGCATTAATGGGATCCACACCAGGAAGGCTCATTCATGGCATCAGTGGTTTATTGAACTGCTCTGCAGTAACTGGTTACTTACTTTTTACAAAACAAAAATTCTTGTTTCTACAAGTTATTGTCTTATACAAATGCAATAGAAGAATGGGTAAGAAATACACCACAGAAAGTAACAGCAAACAGACGTGGTGCTATGTGATGTTCACAGCTTATTTTAAACAGCCTAGCCTTAACGTGCATTAGTTATTTCCACTGACTATTCTGACGCACAAAGGATGAAGCCACAGAGCTCCGTTTTCTCTAGAAAAATGTCTTGCTGAGAGCCTGGGGTCCTCACTCCACAGCTGTGGCTGTGGCGAGAGGGTTGCCTTGGCTAAACATCCAGGCTACCAAACACAGCAAAAGCAGTGGCAACCCCAGGTTCTGCAAGAAACGCGTGTCCCAAGCACATGCCAGTTGGTGAGTTAAATCAAGCAGCCAGGGGTTTCCCTCAGCTGTCAATAAAATGGGGAAATGGTGATTCCTCCAGGCTAATTTCTGCGTGGTTTGAAAGCTGTGAAAACATGTAACGCTGGAGCAGGCAAAGAGCGGAACAGATGTGGTTGCAACCAAAGATCATCTCCACACAGCCAATTCCCATCAAACTGGAGCTAGCATCTTCTGAGTTTTGAAAGCAAGATATTTTTCTGCATGTGTTGAGACAAATAATAAAATACAGGTGTAAGCAAGCCTTCATTGTCTCATTGTCCATAGATAAATATACAATAAGTTCAAAGTAGGGATGAATTCATAAGGCAACACTATGCTAATCTGTATTCGGGTCTCAAGCGTATTATCTGTAATTTACAACCAATTTAAATGGCATTAACAGTCTTCCCCTTATGGGAATTTAAATTTGCATCCTACCATTGAATTAAACACTGATTGCATATTTTCTATAGGGGACGTAATGCTCTTTGAAGCTTGTTTTGAATAATAAAGCATCTATTCATGCACATGGTGCAATGTGTTTCTTTGTCCTGCATGTAATTGAAGTAAAATGTGAGTTAAAGGGATTTTTCCTCTTGCCACAGGTTTGTTGATTACCATCTATTTTCATCTATTCAAGGTTTTAAAAAGGAAAAGAAAAATACAGTAATCTCTTCCTGCATTCGGAACCTCATTTACCACTCAGAACCTTCCTGAGAGCATTGGGGATGAACAATCAGGGGGTCAAGTTGCACCCAATCTTTAGAGGAGAAGAGAACAGAGCAAAACACTTCCCCACCATCTTGGAAAAAAAAAATAAAATCCCACTGACCAAAAGGAGAGAGAAAGAGACAGCATTGCATCTAACCTCCAGGAGAGCCTTGTGGCTGCTGCTCTGCATATGGCCAACTGCTTCAGGCCAAGAGCCGTGGCAGGGATGACTTCCCCATTAAGGAAGCGGCTAGGGTGAAATAATACTGTTGACCTTTTTCGTTTGTATGGGAGGAATTGCTGAAATAAAAAAACAAACATGACTTTCTCCTTCCTGGAGATGAAAAATCAGCACAAAGGCAGCCTAAAGCTCAGGAGGTTGGGTTACGGCCCAGGAGGGTTTCCTTTGCACTGCCAGCACTATGTCCTGAGAAGCCTGTCCTCCCCTAATACTCCTGCAGCAGCTCTAACCAGGGTGGAAGAAAGTTTCTCTGATGGGTCTTAGGAGATCTTTTTTTTTTTAGTATTTTGCTGTTTGCTTTCAGATGGAGGCATGCCTGTGCCTCGCAAAGCTGTAGCTGTGTTAATGGCTCAGATATTCATGATCCTGGCGTTTATCCAGAAATGACAGTGAAGGCAAAACATAGCTGATGTATTTGGCATTTGTGCAGTGATATCAGTAATGGTTTAGAGAGGCGTTTTTTATTTTTCATCATTCTCTGGTTTTTATTTTCTGGAAAAAGCAGGGGTCACTGCTGCTGGAACCATTGCTTTCCTTCAATTTTTGGGACTTTTGAAAGGCTTTAAAAATCCGGAATGCACAGAACTCCAAGATGATTTGTCTTCTTACCTGTCTTCAAAGTTGTTTTTATATCTCCTTGAAGATACTACTGCTTAAAAACTGACAACCACATTTTAGGAAGAGGCAGGGAGAACTGCGGACCATGGCCTTGATCCCATTAGGACAAGGTGTCAGACAGTGGCTGTAAGCATATCTCTAGACTTAAACAGTTGCACAAGATTTCTTTACAGGCTGCCTTAAATTACTGCAGTTAATATTGTATTGGTGCTATAAAACCTAGTGCCAGCACAGCCGCCGCTGTGTGCATAGCCAACATCAAAGGGCTCCATAGCCACACTGCCTGCAGATAGTGAGGGACAGGAATACCTGCTTTTTTGCTTTCCAAAACAGTTTTTCATTGTACCACATGCACACAAGAGAGAGGATGGTCCGCAGACACCTTGAAACTAATTGGTATTTTGTTCATTTTCCCTAAAACAAATATCTGCAGAATGTCTCCGAAATTCAGTACGATACCACAGGCCCATGGGTGCAGGTGAGAGGCCCTTTGTCCTTACAGCCTACCAAAAAGTGTCTCCCCTTTGGCTGTTTGCAAGAGGGTAACAGAGCATTGGAGCAGGCTGCCCAGGAGATATTCAGGACCCATCGGGACACTTTCCTGTGCAACCTGCTGTAGGGAACCTGCTTTAGCAGGGGCTCGGGCTGAGTGATCTCCAGAGGTCTTTTCCAGCCCCCATAGCTTTGTGATGCTCTGGCAGGGAGCAGGGAGTCTATTAAATGCCCCCACACACCCAGCTGCAGGCCCAGGTCCCCTAGCCAACCAGGAGCATCAGGCTGTGCTCACAGCAGCCATGGGAATGCTTCCTTATCAGGAGTCCTCCACTGTTCAGAAATGCTGGGTTAAAGCAAGCTAGAACTTTGCAACCTGCAGCCCTAGCTCAGGGGCAGTGCCAGTGATACTGATTGCCGCTGTAGTAATTTTGCTTGCTTTCCAGTGAGCCAGTTCAGGAGGTTTTTGGCAGGCCTGAGGCAGATGTGCTGTGGGTCTTCAGCAAAGTCTGTGCCCTGGTATGCTCCCTTCACCACTGACTGGGGCAGATGAGCCACCCTACAAACCGTGAGCAATTCCCCCTGTTTTTCTGCAAATGTCATAGAAGGAGCCAGTCCTGATTTCCCTGTGGTGGGCTCAAGCAGGGCATGGCAATGTATATATTTTCCATCCCCTGCTGTTGGCGTTTCCTGGAGATCCACACGTGTGCCCTTACTACTCGCCATTTTCAGTAGCGATGTGGAAGCAAACACAAAACCACCATGCTTAAAGCACGTCGCTCACCTAAAGAAAGGTGGAAGGGTAAATAAAGCAGAAAGGCTTGCTGGGTTGCACAGGAAGCTGCACCCTGATGAGCTCAATGCATTTTACTGCTGGCAAGAGAGAAGGAAAAGCAGTCTCCCGAGTGCAGCACCTAGAGACAAGGGAATGCGACAGGAAATGCAGTGACCATGAAAAAGCACTGTGAGCCCCAAGAGACCCCAGCTTCGTGGCTGGGGCAGCCACCAGGGAGGGATCCATAGGATGGAGGCAGAGGGCTCCTGTCTGCAAAAGCTGAGGATGAAGGGATAGAGCCAGGAGCCCTTTAGCCAGGGGTAATTTCAAATACATTTCTGATTTCAAAGCAGAATCTGGCAGGCTTTTTCTAAACCACAAAGAATTTTGGAAACATCGAATCAGTCTGCACTGGATGACGATGGGTTGATGGGTAGTTTCTGGTGGCTTCTGACTGAGATGGGATGCCTTTCAGGATGTAACAGCTGGGATTTATGGACTGCCATGCAGGGGTAACTGTGTGACATTTATATGGGAGGTTGGCTTCAGAAGATCGGATGAGCTCTGCTGGCTTTTGACTTTATTCATCTATGAAATTGCCACTCTGCTTTGTAAGATATTATGAATAAATAAACAAGGGATAGGGTTGAGCTCCCCCAGCAAACCCTCCGCCTGCTTCTCAGGCCTCTGCAGCTGGAATGTGCGTGTAAAAAAAATAGCAGGACAAAGGTGACAAAGCGGACTCAAACATCGCCATTGCCATAGCAACAATGGCATTAGCCTGACACAGCAGCAGAAACCAAAACGCACGCTCGCAAGGAATACCATGCGAGTTAGGGAACTGCAAAATGCTGGCCCTGTGTTGCACGACGTAAACAAGCAAAATGTAAATGCCCACAGATTGCTCAATAAAATGACTAATTGCTACTTAAAAAGAGGATCTCTGCAAATAAATAGGATCTTAATAATCTGTAAAATCAATTTCCCCTGACACTAGTAACGAAAGGAGAAACAATCTCAAGTTGCATATATACTAACAATTTGCATTTACATCTTTGCCTGGAATCAGAAACGATTAATACCATACCATTGTGTGGGCTCCCGACTGCCCCTTCAGCATCGCTCCTCCCTTCCTGACAGTAGTGCACATGGCGATGTGACTAACATCTGTCACATCTGGTTTGCTCTTTCTCTTGTCTGCTCCCCGGGGATGCCCTGTGTTCTGTGCAGGAGAGTATTTTGCATTGGGCTTTTTTTTTTTTTTTTTGCCTTTTAATGTACACGCCGCTATGTGTTTCAATGAGAAAAGTTCAGGCCAAAGAAATGTGGTGTGCGCATGAGGAAAGAAAGATTTTTCATCCCTTATGGGATTTGGTACTGCCATCTCAGACAAAAAAAAAAAAGAGGCGGAGGAACATCTTCCTCTTGCCCAGCTGACTTCAGAAGAGACAGCTTGCTCAGCTCTGGGGAGTGTGTCATTTTGGACAGCATCACACAGCCATAGGCAGTGCTTTGGACGCATGCATCCATGGCCCTGAAGGTAAGAGTGAGAGGCTGATGAGGCGCTGGCACAGCTGCCCAGAGAAGCTGTGGTGCCCCATCCCTGGAGGTGCTCAAGTCCAGGCTGGATGGGGCCCTGGGCAGCCTGAGCTGGTGGGGGCAGTCCTGCCCATGACAGGGGTTGGGGCTGGGTGGGCTTCGAGGTCCTCTCCAACCTGTGCCATCCTATAAGGATGGAATAGACCACAAGGTTGAGTGTTGTGTCTGAAAAGTGGCTAGAGGTGAGGGCTTGCTAGGCTTGCATTTTGTTGCTTTCAGGGGCGGTGCTTTGCGGAAGCCCTCTTCGTTGTGAGGGCTTCTTGTGACACATTTCCATGTCAAGCTGGAAGCTATATGAATTGGACAGGCCCAGAGGGAGAAAAAAGAACAAAACAAGAACTCCATTGAAAGCAAAGTGAAATAAAATGTCTTCCCACCACCCCTCACAGAGTCCAGAGATGTAGATTGAAGCTGCTGCAGGAGACTGGGGACCTATCCCTCCTCCCTTTGACACCAAGCATGCCTCGAAGTAGAGATGGTATCCCATCAACAAAGAGCAGTCCTCTATCCTCAAGGAAACAAGAGGAAAAGTGGCAGTAAAAGTGAATTTATTTTTTCCCAGTCTCAAATTATGAGTCTGTCAGCCATCTCTAGGAGCAGTTAATCATAGAGCACACACCTGAGACGCTTTTAGATGTGGTGGAACCACAGGGATGGGGTCTCAGCACAGTCAGTTGACAACTGTAGCCCCTGGGGAGGAGGGCTCTGCTAATTACTTTCCAGGGATGAATAAAGGTTGTGCTGGTCCCCAGCGGCTCCCAGGCAGACCCCACCAGTGCGCCGCTGGGCAACTCCATTCTCTTCAGTAGGATAGCTCAGACAGGGGTGGGAGAAACTGTCAGGAAGAGGAGCTACCACCCAGCTGTGCCTGACTGGTGCACATCCCCTTTCACAGTCAAGATTTATGCTGTACAGTGCAATGCTGAGAACAAGTCTTGCAGAATTTGATGGAGGCAACACACACAGCTTCTGCACAGGGACAATAAATTCATAGCGTATAAATCATAAAGATGGTCTTCTGACACAGCTAGAATTTCCATGCACCTATACAATTTATTTATTCATTTTTAAAGTGTAAGCTTGAAATGTATTTTTATTGTAATGAGATTGTAACACATCATTTTTATTTACAGTTACATCTCAACATTGGTCAAATGCTCTTGGAAGCCAGTGGCAAAATGAAGAGAAGCAGGTCACAGAAGTTGACTTGCAATATTTGTGGTGAGATCCCATTGGTCACCAGTCCTAATGTGTGTGATATTTTGAACAATTTCCATAATCAATTAATTCTGTGAAATGACTTTTTTTTCCTTTTTAAGTAGATAAACCAGAGGTATAGTCCCTCAGGGGATATAAATTCTCCCAAAGACTGAGCCATACTCAGAAGCTTACTGCAGGGCGCTGCCTGCCTGGAGAGACAAATACCGTGTCCTCTTCAAAGTTACGTGAAGATAATTTCAGCTCTCGGCCAACAAATTGAGAATCAGCCCATCGTAGATGGTTAAGCTGCTTCCATCTCCTTTAAGAAACATCTGCTTCTCAAACAGATTACCACAGCCAGTGGAAATGCTATTTTATTTTAATCTTCTAGAAGGAAAAAAGGAACATGATATGCTGGGCTGGGGGGAGGAATCCTGCTCTTCCCCTGCTCAGTGTGGCGTACAGCAATGCCAGAGCTGGGCAGGGCTCAGCAGTCAGCTTTTCCAAACAGAGGGGGATTCAGTCCATTGGAACAAGTCTGCAGCACAGCTCCCTCACAGGCCAGGGTGGCTGAAGCCACTTGGGAGCGGCAAGACTTCCCGGTGGAGAGTTATTTTAATCCCTTACAATTGTCTGTTTCCTCCTTTTTATTCCTGCATCACATCAGACATTGCCCACCTGTGCTCGCCTGAATTGCCGGCTAATAGCTGAAGAAAGTGTGGTTCACACTGCAGTCAGGCAGACGGAGAGAAACCAGCAATAGCGTCTGCCTTGAGCGCAGATTATTTCCACTGACAGTTGGCTGACGTAGAGAACCTCCTCGCCTCCCAGAAGCTGAGATCACTTTTGTTCCAGTTGGCAATACAGGCACAAATCTATGAGCTGTGTTGCTCCTCCAATTTCCAGGACAGAAGAAAACACCATAAAACCAAGGTTTATTTGGTTTCCACTTTTGTGGAGGTGCAAGTTGGCCAGTTGGACAAACCTTACGGTACTGCAGAAATGGCTATGGGACTTCACGGCCCCATGCACAGGGAGGGGGCTGATGAAAAATAGAGCATTTCAGTACTGTCCTTTTTTTTTTTTTCCCCCAGCAATCTTATGAAAGTTAGATCCCCCACCAAGGTGCAGCAGCTAGGGAGGCAAATGGAGCACCTCCAGCCCTGCCACCTGAGTGGCCCCACACACCATTGGGCAGGAAAGCCTTGGGAAACTCATGCCAGGCTCTTCAAATCTAAAACAAACCATTACTGTGCTTGAAAATTGGGAGCACAAACAGAGCCAGACCCAGTGCTCCACACCTTTGTACTTTCCATACAGGAATTCAGACTTACCTCTGAAGTCAGTGTTCAGATTAAGATGTAGAAATCCACATGAAAGGCTTTCTTCTGGACTTACCCTGCACTCCTACCCCAGGAATAATTTGCTTGATACTAAAATCAGCATTTTTGCTGATAAGGGGAACAAAAAGTATTTATTGAGTTCCAGACAGGTTAATGCACTGGTTTGGCACATTTGATATATAGCATTGGGGTAGTACCCAAACTACTCCGCAAATACATGGAGAACGTTCTATATATTCTTGTATCCTCTTGTCAGAAACTATATATATACATACGTGTATATATGTATGTATATACATGTGCAAAAGAAGCAGATACAGAACTTAGACATTATATTTCTTCCCTTTTTTAATGTTTAATGTTTTTGAGATTTTTGCACTCGTGTACTCAGAAGCTGGGTTGACATTTGCTATGGAGTTTACTTTCTGATTATTTTCTCTCTGTGGTTATTCACAGCTTTTGAAAAAAGTACAATACTCTGAAAGGGTTCATAACCTCATAGAAATATGGCTAAGGGGACAAGAAGTTCCCTCTGAACCACAGCTAACCACCATGGGATACCAGAATCACACAACCACAGGACGGCTGATGCTGGCAGGCACCTCAGTGTCCATCAGGCCCAGCCCCTGCCCAGCAGCATGCCCAGAACAGGGTGCCAGGCCTACAGCCAGGTGGCTCTTTGAGATCTCCAAGGAGGAGGCTGCACAGTCTCTGGGCAGTCTCTGGCTCTATCCTTCTTGCCCTCCATTACCCTCTGTCATCTCCATTGGTGGTTTTCAAAAATGTCAGTTGAAGAGATAGTTAAATAAGTGATTTTCAGCCTTCTTCATCCTGAGATTCTATATTCCAGCTGCAGATCTGCATCCTTTCCCTCTAACTCCCTCACTCAGCTCAAACCTGCCTGCCTTTGCAGTTGTGCAGCAAGGGTAGAGCACTCCTGGCTCCATGGTCTCCCACAGTGTTAAGAACTGCAGATGGATCACATAATACAACGCATTAACAATTTTACATTTTTCATTGACCAAAAGTGTCTCAAAACTCATTTTTAGCCTGGAAATTGCACAGGCAGCCTTAAATGGCTGGCTTTTTGAACACATGAAATGATAATCAATCTGTTCTCAACCCAGTCATTACATAATCTCATGGAGATCAGGAGGATAGCGCACGTAAGAAGGAAGGAGTAAAGAAAGTATATTGGCAATAATCTTTAATTAAAAAAATAACAACAACTGAAGTCATGTCAAGTGAACCCTTGGAAATGTATGCAAATATATGAAAGGAGGAAAATGAGACATAGCGCTGGTAACTGAACGGAGGGAAGCCTTTAAATGGCTTAATAATAGGAACACATTGGGAAGCAGTGAGGTTAATACAGAAATGACATAAAGCAGTGGGGGGTCTCAGGCTAGATTTATTGTGCATACTAATTGGAGGACATTGAATACCATATAATAGCTGAAAGATGGGGCTGCGGCTCTGTCAACATCCTCTTGCGCACAAAGGATGATCTGGCAGAATTTAATAGCTGCACAATATCGCTGAGAGTGACACTTTAATAGGTAACAAAATGCTGCGTTTCAGCACCGTGCAGGGGAAACCACAAGAAAGAGAAAGTGTACGTGAATTTGACTGGAGGCAGCACAATTTCCCCACCCTTTCTCAGCGAAAATAGAGAGCAAGCGTAGCCTTTTCCTAAGGCAAAACAAGCTTTAAAATGCCAGCACCAGCAATCAAGACCACATTCTAAGTCTTTTAATCCTCGTAACCTTGCGCTGATTGAGCTCAAGCACTCTCTCATTAAAATCTGGAATTTAATTGGGGCAGGAAAAACAAGCAGCCCTGGTCTATCCTCAGTGCCCAAGCTGAGATAAATGCAGACATTACACAGGCAGCGAATAGTGGTCACACTTTGTTGACAATTTAGAAGAAATCCACATTGCAGGTAAATTATGGGCATGGGAATTCGTTTATAGAGATCAGGTAGCAGTCTGTGGACAGGAGCTTGCTAGACCTGTGAAATCTAACACGGTGGCTGTGACTGTATTCCCAGAGTGGACACCAGGCACTGGAGATGGGATGCAGACTATGGCGTGGTGGCTGCCTCACAGGCCCTGGGGCTGTCAGAGATGTGGCTGGAAAGTATGCTACATTCCCACATCCACTAAATGGGATATGCTGCCACACATGCAGCTACTCAAATGCTTGTAGATAGTAGCAGGCCATTGCAGACCCCAGAGGTTTGTGCAGAAATACATCCATTTTAGCAGGAGAATACACCTCTGGGCCCCATGACGGTATTTGGAAGATGCAGGAGCTTGAAAAGGCTCATTCAGAGCCACCTGCACTGTGAAAATTTTCTGGATGTCCAAATCAGAAACCAAATCCCATCTTACCCTCCTCTCCAAGCACCATCACTGTGTTAATGTAAAATTAATGCAATAAATACTCCTCCTGCCACCACTCCCACTTCAGAGAACAAGATATACAAGGTCTGTGTGGTGTTTGCATTTTAAAACACGACATAGAGATGGGAGAGTGGATACACCTGCTGGCCTTACCCCACCAGGGCTCTGGAAACATCAGACTGTCCAGACAGCTGTGGTGCCCCATCCCTGGAGGTGCTCAAGGCCAGGTTGGATTTGGCCCTGAGCAGCCTGAGCTGGTGGGGGGCAGCCCTGCCCATGGCAGGGGTTGGGGCTGGGTGGGCTTTAGCATCCCTTCCAACCCAAGCCATCCTGTGATTCTCTCATCCTATGATTCCACGATGAGCTGCACAAGTCACCAAAAATATGGCTCTGCCAGCGCTCCTCTGAGGATACTGAGGTATGTGCACTGCCTGCCATCTGCGGAAGGGGAAAAGTCACTTTTCAAGTGATATTTCCGTGGGGCTACACATAGAGCAACAGGGGATGAATGCTGCTCAAGTGGGTCAGTACTGAGGGTCCCTGCTGCTGTTTCTGACAAGATGCTCCCTTGAATCTCTGATACCTGCTGGGTTTTCAGCACCGATTTTTCATCAGGTACCCAGTGTTTCATTTGCAGTGGGAATCAATGAGCTGGATGCACTCTGGACAGCAAAGAGTAATGTTAATGAAAAGTAAGTTTACTAATGAAGGATGTGTCAGGATTGTATAAAGGACACTAAGCAAGATGTAACTAGAAACCACCCAGAGAAAGAAGATCACATACTCATCTGCCAAGGCACATTACTGGGATAAGCTGGGCAGTAATCTAAGAAGATGACCCCGCTCAGTGCTTGTTTAACTGTCTGCACTCATGTGAAGGCACAGGAATCAGATAATATAGAAATATCTTCTGACAGTTCTGATCCTTTCTGTTTATTTTCAGAGCACATCCCCAGAACATGACTTCCTCTCATGTTTCTTCCAGGCACCACTTGGCTGAGGTAACCACGGCTGCGCCCTGGTACAGCAGGCTGAGGAACCTCCTTCACAGGTGTAGGAGGAACCAGACAAGAGATGCAGGAGCAGACCAACACTAGAACCAGGTCCTCATCTGTAGCCACTGCCTGAGGCTGCTGGATCTGGAAGATTCATGTGGGGTGCCTGGCGATGAGGTTAGCGTGAGCCACTGTGGGACTTGAAGTAAGTTGGCACAGGTTGCCCTTTGTTGGTGATGCAGGTTTTGTTCCTTGTCTTTGCCCTCACCAGAATTTTCGGGTTTGAGGTAGATTTTGGGAGTGCAGTAGCTGCCAGCACACAGGGAGTCACCAGTCCTTCAAACCTTTTGTCCCACACAACTGGAAAGCATACCACAAAATCCTTATCACAGGCACGTTGTGAGCTGCTACATTTATTGCTTATTATGGAAATAGCAGTGCTCATAAAATGCACTAGCTTTGGCATCTGAAGCCTTCATCTATCCATAGCAGAATCATATCTGTAGTTTCTTTATCTGGGATCCATCCCAAGGGCTAAGCCCTGGGAGCCAAGAGCAATACACAAAGAGTGCTGGGCCCAACGTTTGGTTTTTCTGCCCTAAACCAAGATGCTGACATGCTGTACCCTTCACAAAGCTCCCAACCTTCTCGTGTGTCGCTGAACCCTGCTGCCAAGCTGTGTAATAGCAGGGTATCACTGAGAGCCGTATGTTACTGCTGGGCTGTTTGCGGAAAAATTACATTAAAATAACCCACAACAGTTGTTTTTGTGCCATTTCTTGTTTATTTGAAAGCTTGGTCCCCAGTTACCATTACAACATGGGAAGGTAGAAGCGTATGCTTTCCATTAAATTGAGGGACATCCTTGACACTCAGGAATTGATGCCT
The DNA here is from genome assembly GCA_036925125.1 of Oreortyx pictus. Taxonomy (NCBI): domain Eukaryota; kingdom Metazoa; phylum Chordata; class Aves; order Galliformes; family Odontophoridae; genus Oreortyx; species Oreortyx pictus. The sequence continues at coordinate 70,605,183 of JAUPFR010000001.1, read as the reverse complement.
GTGGGCAGTACAGAGACTCCCAGTCCTGTGCAAGTTCTCAGGACTGAAGTCAGAACCAGGAAGAAATGCTCAGGAGGAACAGAGATTTTGCTTGCTTCAACATTCATCCTAAAAGCAAGAATTGCAATACAAACCATTACTGTAGGCCTTCTGTTTCTCCAGAAAAAAACATCTTTAAGCCAGCAGATAACTTCATTCTACAGATGTTTTTACTCCTTCCCCCATGCTTTCTCCGAGAGTGTGGTTATCATCACGATATGGTAATGTGCAATTTACAAGACTAAGCCTTACCCTCAGAAATCCTAATGCGCAGATTATCATTACTGTAGGACAGAAAGCTGTCAGATTAGGGATCTAATTGAAAAACACAGACCAAACAGTTAATGGATGAACTTGTTTCTCTTCATAATAAGAAATCAGAGAGGGCTCTGGGGTGCTTGTCACTGTGAGTAATAGTGAGGATGAGATGTCCAAAGTGCCCTGCATCTCTGCTGTCAGCAGGCTCCATCCCTTGATGCTGAGTTTGGCACAGATGAGAGAGACATGCACACTCAGTCCTTTGCTGAGAACTTGCACATAAAACAGCTTATACATCAAAATATGTTTAAAGCAAAGGCAGAGAAAACATGTTTATTTGTTTTGTAGACGCTGTCAGAAATAGGCTTTTATTTCCCAGTAAAATTAGGGAATCTTGAGGGAATACAAAGCTCTTGACAGTTTTAGTAAGAGGACTTTGGTTTAGAAACAAACCCCAATATCGCAGTGCTGCCTTACATACACACATTTATCTCCCATGTATTTGCACTGAATAAACAGGAGAGATGACAAGAAGAACCCTACGGCATACACAGAAGCAGCTAATGTATCCAGATAAATGCTTTCTTTCTGTCACTGCTCCATGTACAATGCTAGTTGTTTGTGTTCAGCCATCAGTGTTCAGATCTCATTTGTACGACACTTTTATCTCCTCCTTTCCATCAGCACCAATGTTGGGTTTGTAATCCAAAGCTTTCTCCCCTCTTGTTAGAAATCTCATGCTTTTATCTTTTTTTTTCCCCCCCTTTTTTCCCTGCAGGATGTCATCCCTGCCATTCGATTCCAGAAGCTCCAGGCCAAGGAAGAGACACCTCTGCACATCCAGTTCACAGCCCCTTTGCCTCAGAGCTGTTTTCTCAACAGCACTCCATCAAGGGCAGCCTTTGTCCAGAGTGGATAAAGGCACTTCCCTAATTAAGTTAGCTTCACCACCGCTCAGGAAATACAATGTTCACTAAACTCATCCACAGCCAGGCAGTGATGAGGATCGCAGCTATTCTGTGGGAATGGAGCACATGTCAATTATCCCAGAATTTCAAAGCTGCAAAAACCAATAGTTTCCTTGGCAAAATCTGCCAGGCATGACATGACCGCTACTTGGGCTCCGCATGTTTCCTAATGCAAAGAATTGGACAACCTCAGATACCGTTTCCAGGAATAGTAAGGGCAAATGAACTGCAAATTACTAAATTCCTTTTATTGCTGGGAGCTACAAAGAAATTTAGATTAGTTTCAGTGGAAAGTGAACCGTGGGGCAAGCTGGGAAAATAAAATAAGTGGTGACATTTTAGGGACACATTTTATGATCATTTAAAGGAAATACTTCATGTCACACCAACGTATTTAGCAGTCATAGAAAAGACATGTTTGTAAAAGGTCTTTGCTTTGCGAATGTGCATATACAGAGCACAATTAAATGCACATGTCCACACATATATGTGCATTAACATAGAATATAAGTGTTTTAACACCTAGCCTTTGCAGAGGAACAGACAGGAACTGAATGCAAGTGGACATATGTTCTTACAGACTAATGCTGTTAACACCGGGTTTTGATTACCTAATACTTCTCTCATCTTTCTTAAATTCTCACCCACAGGTAGGTTTGCTGAGTAAAATAATGGTTGTGTGCGCTATTCTAACGGTTTCCTGTTCCAGGAACTTCTTTTGGATCTCTGCCGGGGTTTTGATTAATGTCCTACCTGTGACTTCTGCAGATCTGAACTATTTTGCTTCTGCAGGCAAAGGGAAGAGAGGAGTGTAAGCTACAGCAGCTGGCACCATGTCGTTGTTGCTAGAAAAAGCCATCAAGCACTCTGCCTTTTAATGAAACAGAATGGACAGAATAGATGCTTCCCCTTCCCACAGCATCACTGTGAATATAACTCAATCCCGCTACTTTCCATGTCGCAGCTATAGCAAATAGGTAACAACAAACAACAACAATAATACTAGCAATAACAAGAAAAACAAAACAAAACAAAACAAAACAAAACAAGAGAATAGCTGGAAATCTTTCATACCATTGCATTTTCTTTCAGTGAAGGGAGGTTAAATCTTCAGCCAGCTGAAAAGCAGAGCATGGGATTTGTCCCTGTTACAAATAATGGATCAGCAGCCACAAACACTGAACGCAATATGCAGTTACAGAAAGCTTTCAGTCAAGTGGAAGTAACTTCTTCATGGTATAAAGCACTTTCTGTGACCTCAGTGTCCTAAATGTAAAGCAATACAGTGCTAGTGTCAAAGAAATTAGACTGCTATTGGGTAAGGGGAGCAAGGATGTAATTTCAAAGGGGAACATTTGAGGTGATGGAGGTGGCAAGGACCATCCCATGCTTTGCTGGCAAGCTGTGCATGTGTTCACGTTCATTTGTTTCCCTGCTGCTGCTTCTGGGGATTTAAGCTGTGAACTTTGGGTTTTTTCTCCTAGTACCACTTGCACGTTCACCCTCTAGTACGTGTACTGCAGATTGCTGAAGATAAAAGCTTTCTTCCAACCACCCTGCCCAAGGAAAGCAAGGAAAACTGTGCAGGTCTTAGCAGACCAGAAGAATGATCCAGAGCTCTGAAAAAATATCTTTCCACTGCAGATACATTTGTGGTAGAGGGAGCTGCAAAGGATGAACAGCAGCATGTCCAACAGCCTAACACTATCCCCTTCACCTGAACTCCCTTGGGTTGTTCTCCTCCACAACTGCATCAAATCTCCTGCCCTCTCTTCTCTGTGCCTGTGCAGGACATTTGAAAGATGTGTGCCATTCCATTAGCCTACCAGCATATCCGCAGTGCTTCAGGTAGACAGGTCATGGATGGAGAATGAGTGGAGTCAAGAACTTTGCTATCCTAAAATGTGCTGCTAAAGAGCACTAAGGCATGATGTCCCCTTCCAGCTGAGGACCACATTGGGAGTACTCTGGGGAACACTGATCCCTCAGGCAGGCTGTGGGAGACCTTATGAACAATGCAGCCATTGATGGCTACAAAAGATCATGAGGGACAGCTGTGAGGTTTCCTTGCTTTCTTTGGCTCGTTCATGGTGACAGGCCAAGTACTGTCAAAGTGAGGCACTTCAGGAAGATGTAGAAGAGCACAGGCTGTGCAGTATTATTCTAGCCAGACAGAAGAGTTGGCTTTCCCATAACACCACAACACACAGGAAAGCAACAAATCCATGAAATCCATCAAGTCTGTTCAAATAAATTTCTGCACGGCACCTCTCTTCCCCTTCCTCCCTTTGGACATGAAGACACAGGAACCAATATCATGGGTGACACTGGAACTTCTTGATATGGCATATCCTGGCCAAACGCTTAAGAAATTATGAGGGGCAACAAAACCAGAAGTTTTCTGAGTTAAGACAGAACAAAGGAAGACATCTCAGGGCAATATGCTCTGGACAGGACCATAAGGAGGCAGAGGGGCCTTTGGTTCATTTTATTATTATGTAATATAATCATGATCCACAGAGGGAGATAGCCTCAACTTTTGCCCAGGCACACATCTTCAGTGAGCAGCTCATGAGGAAGTCCAGCACAAGAGATGAAAGATCTGTGGATCAGACATATGGGGAGACTGGGACACAGGCAGCAACCAAGAAGCCCGTGTGAAGAAGAGTCATTGGGGTTAATTTTAGGAAAAGGAATCTAATTTTATTTTGATTATCTCAATCAAAAAGGATAACAGAGGATACTTGGAAAGAAGCATTCTTTTTCAAATATACACCAGTCTTGGTCACCAGTTGCGTAGAGCTAAGGTGAAATGTAAGAAAAGCAATATCCTTGCATTTGAATTGGCCTGGTGAATTGGCAGAACATTATCTATGCTACCCACTTCAGGAACACAGCAGCCAGCTTCTGCAAAAAACGAGAAATGAGAAATGCAAAGTATTAACCTCTTCTCAGGACACAGCACTTGTCCTAAGCTTGGCTTAATCTTCATCCTGACTCCAGATTCCTTGTGTTCAATGCTGTTCTTCAGAGCAGCAGCTTTTTCTTTTTTTTTTTTTGTTCTAAAAGATGATAGAGAGTAAGTAGAGAGAATCATTATATATATTTTGTCCCAGAAATATTACTGATACATAGATAGCACGGTCCAGAGTTCTCATTTCTCACCAGGCAAGCAGAAATAATGAATTCATTACATTTTCCTGATCAGCCCTGGTCAGAATCACAGAGCCTTTGAACTTCCCAAAACTGACAGCCCAGACAATCTTGTTCCTAAAGAAGTCAAATTGCACCTTTCTAAAACTAGGACTGAGGTCAGTAACCTATGAAAATAGAGCTGATACAAGGGGGCTATCTCACAGACCGGCCACTTTTCAATAACTGCAAGTTGGATCTGTGCTTGTGACAGTGGGGCTGGAAAATGCCACCTTCTAGCTTCGAAATCTGTATCCATCTTCTGTGTATTAAATTACTTGAATTTAGGCTGTCATTATTTTTTAAAGCCTAGGGGTACAAGTTTGCTTTGTGAGCATCTGCACACGATGCCTTCAATTTGATTTCTAGTACCAAAAGTCAGTCAGAAGATACAGGGGAATTAATGTGTGTTTAGTACTAATGAAAATGATTCTGCAGTAAGTAAATCCATCTGCCCATTGGGAGAGGAGGCAATCAGAGGTGAACATTTTCAGCCAAAACAGATTCTTCAGATTTGAGAAGTGTGGCAGCCTGGCAATGAATAGTTTGTCTGATGGGTTAAGTCTGCTGTTACTATCTGTGGACAGAGATTAGGCAAATCATATTGAAAATCTTAAGTTCAGAAGCTTGGCTGATTACAAACACTGTCTTGCAGGTGTTGAATATTTGAAAGCAGCAAGCTCCTCATGGCCAGGAAGAGATCATACAAAGAGAAGTCTCTGGGGAGAGTTCACTGGAGCATTCCAGTACTTGAGGGGATACTGCATGCACAGTGGAGGCTGACTTTTTGCACAGTCTGACAGCGACGGGACAAGGAAGAATGATTTTTTGAAAAGAAGGGAGATTTAGATTAGATCTTAGGATGAAATCCTTTACTCAGAGGGCAGTGAGGTCCTGGCACAGCTGCCCAGAGAAGCTGTGGTGCCCCATCCCTGGAGCACTCAAGGCCAGGTTGGATGGGGCCCTGTGCAGCCTGAGCTGGTGGGGGCAGCCCTGCCCATGGCAGGGGTTGGGGCTGACTGGGTTTTGAGGACCCCTCCAACCTAAGCCATTCTGTGATTCTATGACACTGTTTCTGATCCCCTGATCACAGCCACTGTGATATTCCAGTGTGAATGATCATGCCTGAAAACGTGAGTTCCATTCTTGCTGCTCTTCAGGCACATTTTTGAAACTCACTTCCCGCAAATGCCCATGCCAGAAATATTCTGCTGTATGAATACGCAACAGTATGGGCACAAAAGAATCCATGATTCATACGATTCTGTAAGAAGCATTCATAATGCTGTTTCTAGAAATAGTTCGCACTACATTTCTTATTGAAATGCTTGGATTGTTTCTGTACACTGTCACACTGCTCTACAGCTGTGTGGCAGCACTCTTGAACTGTGGGACAGAGGAGCATTGGTGAGCACATGGAGGACAGTGGGGAAGGAAATGCTCACTACTGGGACTGGGCTGCCTCACTGGGCTGCAGTGCCCAGCTCAGGGCCAAAACCAAGTCTTGGTGGTGCTGTGGCACATGCCTGGTTGGGCTCAGTTCATGCTGGACAAAAAAAGAGAGGTAGCAGACAAGGAGCAGTTTTGTTAGCTTGCAAATTGGGGTCTTTCTGCTGCCCTCCTGAGTTCCTGTGCAGTGCTTCTGAATCTGAATTTCATACCAGGACCATAGAGATCAAAGCAAAAGCAAGTTTGTATTAGGCCAAGCAAACTGAAAAGCAAGCAGGACTGTTCCATTTAAAATCCCAGCCAGAGCAAAGTGTCTTATTTCTCTTGCCCTTTTGGGGCTGTGCCACAACCCCGGCTATCTCAGCGTGGTTGCTGACACCTATTGAAACAAAAATGCATGAAGTAATCTTTCTGAAGGTCACAGTGACCTCACTGGTTAACACAAAATTCTCACTTAAGCTGGTGTTTCTGGCACATCCTTGTTTGTAGCTAGGGAACCAGGTATTTTGCTTGATAGAGGCATGATCTTTGGTTGCCTTTGCTCATTCCAAGTCTGACTTGGCCGTGCCAGAAGTACAGTTGGGCTGAAAAATGGCTGCTGATCAGACAAAGTGAATTCAAGGGCACAGCTTAGTGCAAGTGCTGAAAAACTGCTGCATCACTTGTGAACAAGTGGGACTGGTTTGTGCTTTCCTCATTGCCAGATTAAACACGGAGCAGTTGTAAAGAAATGAAGGAAACACATTTTTGTTTGAGTGAAGAAAGTGGGACAGCAAATAAAGGGTGATTTCTAGAAGAGCCAGAAGATTTTGAATTGCAGTGAGACTCCAGGAACCTAACCTCACCGCAGCTCGTTCAAGAACTTCCTTGTAACACATTCCCTCAACTGTGGTAGAAGTGGGAATGGCTACAAAGGCTGACATCTCAAAACTTGGCCTCAGAATGGATTTTCCTTTAAAAATAACGATTCATTTTGAATGGAGTGTAATAATTCCAATACTAGTGTTACCAGTACACTGAAAAATAAAGTACTGAACGATGAGGATTGAAGTGGGTCTCTCCACGAAAATGTTTTTCCACTCCTCTCAATATTGTGTGCCCAATATTATGAAGACAAAATACTACCACAAAAGCTCCAAACTTATGATTTAGCACAGCAAAAAGGTCGTGTCTTAGAGCAACAGGGAAGAGGCCCGTGCTCCCTTGTGGTATGTGAAACTGCTGATTTGCTGCATCCCTCTGTTGCCCAAGCATGGGGTGCTTGGGATGAAGGCCTTAAGGAGCATGGGATGTGCATAGCCTTTCCAGCATCCCAAACAGGAGAGCTGAGTGAGGGCTTTTCCATTCGATTTTAACCATTCAAAATTAGCTGAAGTAAGATGAAAAATGCCTGCAACACCTTCATCAGGCTAGGTGTCTCCACCCCTCTTGATACATTCTTGAACTAAGGAGCCATGGGTCATGTCTGCAGCTCTTCACCTGAGAAAGGATGTGTTTAAGTCACACATTCTGCTAACCAAAATATTATTTTCCAATGTCAGTGCAGAGTACAGGTACAAATACATCTCCCTGTTAGCACCTTGGGATTTACTTCACCAGGATAAAGCAAATACTTATGTTGCTCCAAAAGTAATGCCTGCTATTTGTTTCCATAGAAACTACAAGAGATACAAAAAGCACACAAACAATATTTAATAGAGCAAATTCTCAGCTGCAGGAACACTCTTTTTCAGCATAGTCACCACCACGAGCTGTGTATTTTCACCAGCAATGAACAAGAGCTTGCGTGCCACACTCATACAAAACTGCACCAGTGCACACTGTTGCTCCTGTCACTGCTGAAACACACCATCCACCCCTCACTGTACTCACATCCACTGGTCTCCACAAACATTCAGCAGAGATGAATGTCAATGGTTATCAATTTTTTTCCACCATTTTTTGGAGGAGCTCAGTGACCCCGCTTTGCTTCATCCACACTTCCACATCAAGACACCATTGTGTCAGAGTGCCCCTCTGCTGCCATCTGTCACACAGCAACAGCATGTAATGGGATAATGGCGGGAAGGTTCAACCTGTACTGCCATACCACCAACATCTGCCTCTGGTGTCATGAGCTGTCACAAAACAGGAGGCATTACTTTCAGAGCAGCCTTTGTACCTTCTCAGGTCAGGCAAGGTTTCTCCACAGAGTCTGATGAACTTTAGTTAAGATATGAACATCCAGGTTAAAAAAAAGGAAAGCTATATAGACTAATTACAAGGAGTGGCTAAGAAACAAAAGCCCATTCATTTTCAAAATACATCACCTGGTTCCAAAGTGCTCAAGAGAGACCTGACTGTTTTTCAGTGTGTGTGAATTAATTTATCAAACTGATTGCCAAAGCAACTAATTAAACCAAAGCATTCTTTCTGGGGAATGCAGAGCCACACCAGTGAGTTCAACTGAAATGTTCAGATCACATTGTTTTCACAGAAAAAGGAGAATTTCCACAATTACAGCCAAAAACTATACTGGAAGGGAGCTGAGGCACCTTGTCAGAAAAATATCCCTTTTTTCAGTTAAAAACAAAAGTCTTACCAGTTATACCAATTAACATGCAATGAAACTCGAAAAGCTGCCAAAGCATCTACAGTAGCACAGTGAACGGTCAGAAAACTTAGACAAGAACTTAGTGTTCCTGCTTCGTCATGTTTCTTTCCTCCACGTAGGTGGATGGGCTGAAATGGGCTGTGTGACCTCCTTCTGTCAGAAACTATTATTCATGTTATGCTACTAGTGCCCCTGGCTAGTTTGTCTGCCAAATCTCAAAAAAAAAAAAAAGAAAGAAAAGTCATTTGGGTCCCTTTCATTGCTCAGGACTGGTTGCTGACATGAAGATGAGATAACCCCTGTGCTTTGTGAGGAGCCACCAGGGCAAGCCCTGAGGTCCTGGTGGGGGTTGCAGTGGGAACCACAGTGGGCATTGACTGAGGATTACACTGCAAATTGCGAAAGGAATGGCAATGGGAACCGCACTTCGGCCGGGTGGTGGGTTGAGGGATTAGGGTGGTTTAATCCTTCTTCAGGAACCTCTGGAGAGACCATAAAATTGGTGTGGTGCTGAGTCTTTACCTCTTCAGGGAAAGGGGGAAGGTGGGGGGAGGGTGCACATGATTTCTTGCAGCAGCTTTGGTCCTGCACTGATGGAATCAGACAGTTGGTGAAATCACATACACAACCCCACTTCAGTTGCTGTCTGATAATCTGCATAAGCGATAGGAAATCATTTAAAATTAAGGCAGGATATAGTTAAGCCTCTCATTAAGCACTGTATGCATGGGAAGTGGGGTCAGGGCGGCATTTCAGAAGGCGCTTGGGTTGGTTACGCTATCCCTCTGTGGAGATTCATCTTCTGAACAGGAGCTAAAAGCAGACTTTGCTCAGCTGCGAGGAAGTTTACGATCTGCTGCGGCATTTTGTGAAGTGAAATAGAGGTCTAAGTGCCAGGAAGAGATAACTCCAGGTGTCGTGGCTGCTGGTACTAGCAGAGGGCTTCTGCCCTGGGTGCTTAGCTTTCCCAGTGTTCCCAGTAAGACACAGTTATCTTGTTTTCATTTGGGCTCCGAGTCAGGAAGGTAATAAAAAAATAACTCTTCTGAGTGTTCTTGTACTTTGTGTGTGTTTTTACAGGAATTTACAGACACCTGAAAAGGATATTTGCAAAATGACCTATGATCCTTAACCTGTGGTACACACAATAAATCTGCCACCCTAACCATTGTCAGCCTTTTTGAATGAATGGCTGCATTATAACAGCACATGTGTACAGCTACAGGGTTGTATATCTTATTGGACATCATTCTCCAATCAACATTAAAAAATAAAAGAAAAGCTATATACAGCTATCTACACATAAATTCTCTCACAGAAATTTGCCTCTCCTTTCTCCTTCGCCCCTTTCCAACCTGACTGATGGCTTTATTATACAAGGGACAGTAATAAACATCCCGACTAAGCCAATGAACTTCTTCTCTCACACGTAAATACCTCCTTGGAGAATACTAGGTATGACCAACAGAAGAGTAATGACTTCTTTTCCCAGTTATTCAGTGTTAATGAACTAACTGGTCATCAAAAATGGGCTTGGATGTTATAGATTTCCTGCACATAGTTGGACAACAAAACAGATTTTGAGTGGGAGCAGAAGGCAGGTAGCATCTTTCAAGGGAAGGTTGTTGGGATTATGGTAGCGCTAAATGAGTAACTGCCTTTTGTTTCGTGTGGTGACCTGAAGAAGACAGGGTAAGATCAACCTAAATAATTTTTACTTGTTTTGGCTCACCAAAGCAAAACCAAGAAAAGGCAATTTCCTATTTTGTTCAAGCAGCCTAAAATACAATGTTCCAATTATGGCTAATGCTGCAAAAGCTAAAGGGATGAAAGGTTGAATTCAGCGTGCCTGTAAAATTTCTTTGTGCCCAGTCCCACTCAGGAAGCTGCTAATGCATATTAGAAATGCAGCTTCAAACGCAACGTCTGCTTGAGAGAATGCAACCCGGTCTAGAACCACAACCAACACCGAGCCCCAGAGTGCTCCAGGATGACCTCAGCCTTTCCTGCTACAGTCATTTCTCACTGCTGACATAAACATTCATTAATCCAGAAAGCCAAGAACTTTGTAACTCATTGGTTAGGCTCCTCTGAGAAGGGAAATATCTCAGTATTTTGGCAGGGAATCAGGTCCTCCATTAATAATTATCTATCTACTGATGGCATTGTTACTGACTTCCCCCATCTTACTCGCTACGATCATTTGTTTCAATTATTCAACAAAAAGAGCAATATGATGTGCTTCCCATCACTGAGCTGAGGTCCCTTTCTCAAACACATTTCCTAAATGCGTCTGTGTCTGCTGAGATAACAACATACATCCCCAACTATGTCCATACTCTTCTCACACTTACACAGTGATGCACTGAATTCAAGCTTTATAAAGAACATGAACAGGCAAATGGAAGGCTCCCCACCATCTGGCAACGCTGCATTTTTGTTTGACCTCACTGAGCTGTTATACTGAAATTTTTCACTGAAGCAAAATTGTGACAGGATAACATTTTAATTTCAAAGCATAATAAACAGATTAAATTCTGAAATTTCCAGTAGATTTAAAAAAAAAAAAATCAAATCATTTTCCTTGGAGAACACTGATGATTTTGTTTTGACTACTGAAGTATTTTGCATATTTTAGTACTAATAAAAATCACGTTGCAGTAAAAATAATCACTGCATATTTAGAGTCTTTAGCAGGGCTCAGGGACTGACCATTGACCACAAATGGTTACAATTTTTCACAATTTTGTGTCTGTAAAGAGAAGTGTAAACTTCTCTGACAAAAAAAAAAAAAAAAAAAGGTACAAAGAGTCAATGTTTCCTATGAAACATTCTGCCTTAGACAAAATCTGCACGATGTGCCAAGAAACCGTGCAATTCAATTTTTCAGCCAGCTGTCAAGGTCAGGAAGACTATTTCCCAGCAAACTATGTGGGGGAAGAAATTAAAAAACAAGCGTACAAACAAATGGTGCCCATATTGGTCTGTACCTTCAGGAAGCTCAGCCACGGCACTGAAGAGACCTCCATATGCTCTGTCCGAGCTTCTGCTGCAGCTAAGGGCTCACTGGCCCACCTGAACGAGCTGAAAAACATTCAAGAGCTACTGTAATTTATGCCATCATGTGGAGGAAAAGCAGCCAGTAACCTGCTCTGCCTCAGCACCACATGGGCCCTTGTGCAGAGGGAACCAGGCATCCTTCTTACCTCAGCCCTTTGTTGCCCAGATCACTGCTCCTGCTCCTGTATTTACCTTATTGCAGCTGTGCATGAAGCACAGTGCACATCCCCAGTATTGAATTCGAGCAGACTCCGCCAGGTGTTTTTTGTACAGGCACTGAGCCCTCTCAGAAATAGTGATGAGGCACTGGAATGGCCTGCCCGGGGAGGTAGTGGAGTCACCATCCCTGGAGGTGTTCAAGAAATCTTTAGATGGGAAAATATTGGTGGTAGGTAGCGGTTTGAACTAGATGATCTCGGAGGATTTTCCAACTTTGGTGATTCTATGATCTTCAGGAAATAAGACAGAGGATGAGATTTCCAGTCTCATGTTAGCTTCCCTGTGCCTTAAGCAGTGCGCAGGCAAGGACACCGGCACTATAGGTTGCAGCGTCTGAGGCACGGACTCAAATGCGGACAATCGAGATCATTTATTACAGGTTCTAACATCCCTTATAAACATTCACAAGTTTTCTCTTTTAACTTTCCCACCTGCCTTTACATGTCATCAAAATACTCCACAAACACTCCTTAACCGTGCATGCAGGCGCTTATCCAGTCAGGGTCAGGAGTTGTTCCTAGCCACGCACTCTTCCTCCACTTAGGATCTGCCATCACACAGCTTACTTGAACTTGTATTCCTTTTCTTCTGGAGTGTCCTTGGTTCTCAGCCTTCCTTTCTCATTCTGTTTATCCTACTCCACACCTTCTGCTCTGAATGTACTTTTTCCCACAATAGGTCTTGATGGGTATGGGGTGAAGGTGTTTCTGGGCTGGGCTTCCCTGCACACGCCACACAGATGTGCTGCATTGGGCATGCATTGCTGGGCCTAATTCACCTCCTCTGCGCAGACAATCTGCAGGGCAGGGTGTGGTGAACATCCTGGCCATGCTGGGCTCCCTGCTCAGGCACTGCAGAGATGATTTATGTGCAGACAGTGGCCCTTTGTCCAGTCTTTCTGGGTGCCTGGCAGAGGCATAGTGCTGTCTGGGCTGCCAGAAAAATACCTGAAGTCCTCCATTCTACTGAGCCATATTTCCAAATGGAAAAACAGTGATAACCAGGGAAAGCCCTGCAGCTCCAGTGTTGCCTTTGCACTAAGAGTGTACTGCAGGTCCAGCAGCTTCTCCTTGCTGGAGTCACAGAAGACCCTAACTGGAGTCATTGGCTGCATAATTTAGATCCCATGTGTTTTGTCTCAAGGCATGCATAACTCATTTGCAAAATGGCCTGACAGCAGCAGACGGAAGAAACAGCCATTGGCCAGCTGTTATTCAGTAGGGCCTCTGCTTCCCTTCCTAATTGGGGTGAGAAGAACCCCATAAACCGAACTGATGGACAGGAGCTGCAGCAGGCAGCAGCAACCAGCCCTTCTGCTTCCTCATCCTGCCATTCAGCTCTGTCATACTGCCCCTAGTGCTGGACGGCTTTTTGGAGTGAGCACATCCACAAGTGCTGTACAGTCCCAACTCTGAGCAGCTGAGGAGGTACTGCAATTTGTAACCCTGGTGCAGATGATTCACAGCTTCACACTTGCATTGTGAAATGTAACATTAGCACCAGGATACTTTATGCAGCAGCGTTAGCAAAAGCCAAAAAACACTCCTCTGAAAGGTCTTTGTTACCATCCTTCGATTATGAAACTGTCTCTTACAGCAGCCCTGTACTTCTCAATTACCATACACTGGTGACTCTGCCTCTTTCCCCTACTCATAAAAATCACAGCCAGTAAACACAAATCAGCACCTGAAGCAGGCAGTGCTTTCTTCCCACTTTAACATACTTGCCCATTCTACAAAGAAACACAGAGAGCTTCTCGTATCTACAGCGCCCAGGCTGCCTTGTCCCAGGCAAGGATTAGCCATGTGTGCGCAGGGAACAATCTGCTCTAAGTTTGCTTTAACATGGTTTTTATCCCTCTAAATCATGTTCAGCCATTTGACCTGACAGCAGTCTGACACACAACCTGTTTCAGGGGTGGAAGATATGGAAGAGTGGGGGATTTTGCTGTTTCCTTTTTCAAAAAAGAAAAACCTGCTTGCATCTGTGAGAGTAATTTCTTTTATTATTATTATTATTGCATGTACATTTTCAGTGTGATTGCTCGCTTTTTTTCCCAAAGACAAGTGTGGGAATATATATAAGGATGCCAAGATACTGGCAATGATTTTAGGACTCCACAGTGAGAAGCTTTGGTGGCAAATATCAGATGAGTGCAACAACGAAGACACGTGCAATCCTACAAAGCAGAGAGAAGGCCACCTCGGTTCATCGTGGCAGAGGACACATCTCAGCCCCAGCCCTGTCCCAGCCTACTCCTGCACCTCCTTCATCTCCCTCCTCTGCTCCAGCACAGCAAGAGCAGAGATTCATTTGGGACTTTTCTGCCGAGTGGTGGCACTTTAAAAATTTCAAAGTGTTGCATGGGAGCCTAGCATGTGACTCCCATTAAAGTCAATATGAGTCATGTGGCAAACAACCCCCAGAGCACTTTGAAGATATACTTCCATTTATGTTTTTCTGATCCCAGCTAAAAAAAAAATAAAACACACACACACACACAACAAAAAAAACTATTGTAGAACAGGACTTCAAGGACAGCTTTTCAAGAGCGATCCTCTTTCCTTATTTGCTCCTCGACATAAATCACCAAGGGAGGGAGTACAATCAGTTAGGCTGTTATTTGATTATGGCACAACAGAGAATGAGTAGGAAAAAAAGCAGCGTGTGAAAAAGAAGTGTTGATGAAAACTATGTATGAATTATTTAAATCTTGTACAAAAGACCTGACTGCAAAGGAATTGGGGTGAATTTCAGTGAAAAAAGCTTTTAGTGATAAAGCTGAAGAGCTCAGCAGAAACTCCTGTGGTGGGAAAGCCATGCTGCCCAAGGTTGTGTCAGCACCAAGCCTCAGTGGGAGGATGGGGGTGTGAGGGTCATGGATATCACCACATGTCCCCAGCAGCCATATCCAGAAGCTTGTGCTGGGTCTGGTGGTCTTGGCACTTGGTTGGAAAATGTCTGGAAATCTTGTAAAGGAGGGCCAGACAGCTATTTTCTTCTTCTACCCTTGTGCCCATAGCTCACCAGGAACAAGAGACGAGGCTTCCAGGAGCTATAGCCCCAGCTGTCTTAGCCTGTCCTCATAGGAGAGGTATTCCATCCCTTGGATCATTTTTGTGGCCCTTCTCTGGACACTTCCCAATAGGTCCACATCTTTCCAGTACAGAGGCCTCCACATCTGGTTGCAATACTTCAGGTGAGCTTTCACCAGCACAGAGCAGAGGGGCCGGATCACCTCCCTCACCCTGCTGGACACACTCATTTTGGTGCGGCCCGGGACATGGTTGGCTTTTTGGGCTGCGAGGGCACATTGCTGGTCCAACTTGCCATCCACCATTACCCCCAGGTCCTTTTTAACAGATCTGGTCTCCATCCTTACATCCCCCAGCTTGTACTGATAGTGGGAGTTGCTGTGATGCTGGTGCTGGCAGTTGGATTTTTTGAACCTCATGAGGTTTGAGCCCGTCTCGGTCTCTCTGGATGACATCTCATCCCTTGGGTGCATTGACTGAAATACACAGCTTGATGTCATCCACAAACTTGATGAGGATGCACTCAATCCTGCTGTCAGTGTCACTGATGAAGATACTAAAGAACACTGGTCCCAGTATTGGCCCCTGAGGGACACCACTTGTCATCAGCCTCTACCTGGACATGGAACCATTGCCCACCACACTCTGGATACAATCATAGAATGGTTTGAGTTGGAAGGAACCTTTAAAGGCCATCTGGTCCAACTGTCCTGCAACGAACAGGGACACCTACAGCTGCATCAGAGTGCTCAAAGCCCCCGTCTAGCCTGACCTTGAGTGCCTCCAGGAGACATTCCAGGAGAGGTGGCACCCACCACCTCTCTGGGTAGATCTCACAGTTCTACCCCCTCACTACCCAACTACAAAGCCCTGAAGGCAACAGCATCAGCTCAGCACTTTGCTGTGACACTGACCAGCACTGGGAGCACATGGATCAGTACAACCACTCCTCCATGAATACCAGCGTCAAAGTCTGTAAGCTGCACAACTATACCTCAGTGGGTTGGTAAGGATGCCACTACACCAAGCATTAGATGTGACAGATGGGGATTTTGACAGGGCATGCTCTGTTTTTTAAGAAAACTTTCATGTTTCATACTTATTTGAAAGAAAACATGTTATCTTAACCCAAGTGAGTTGCCTCTGCCTAAAATGTGCATTCCTCATAGTAGTAAAAAACAGATACCACACACTGCTACATCTTGTATATGTTTTTTTTAAAAACAGATACCATTAATTTGCATTTTTTGAAGATAACAAAAGAAAAAATATCAGCAAATATCTAAAAAAATACCCAAACACCGAAACAAACAAGAAAAAAACCCCACCCAATACAAAATGAAAAAAGTACTTTTTCCCATATCAGAAGGTTCACATTTACCTTTTTTTTTTTCCATTATAGTCATTCAGTTTTTTCAGTTCCAGCAAATGTTAATAGCAGCAGGCTTTGGGACAGGAGCTCCAGCCACAGACTGTGATCGGTGCCATATAAACAAGAGGGGGAGGGCAGGAAAGGGGAGAGAAACAGCCCTTGGTCCCAAAGGCCTTATTGTCCCGATGATTGCTGAAGCCAATTACAGACCTGTTTCCCAGTAATATTCTCTTCACATCATAAACATAACCTGTTACTCATCCATCTAACAACCCACCCACCAAATCCATACCTTTCCAATTCAGAGAGAAGGATGTTATGATGGACCGTGTCAAAGACGTTCCTAATGTCCAGGCAGATGACATCACTGACTCTTCCTTTGCAAATAGCAGTTACAGCATCATAAAAAGTGACAGGGTTGGTCAGGCAGGACCTGCCCTTGGTGAAGCTGTGCTGGTTCTCCCATATCACTTCTCTGTTTTCCTTGTGCCTTAGTATAGCTTCCAGGGGGATCCACTCCATGATCGTCCCAAGCACAGAGGGGAGGCTGGCAGTTTGGTAGTTCCCGGGCTCATCCTTTTCACTCTTCCTAAAAACAGGTGTGATGTTGCCTTTTTTCCAGTCACCAAGGACTTCACATGACTGCCATGACATTTCAGATGTAATCAACAGTGACTTGGCAACTACATCAGCCAATTCCCTCAGGACTCTGGGATGCGCCTCATTGGGACCTATGGATATTCAGGTTCCTCAGGCTGATCTTCACGTACAGAAAGAGGGTCAATGCTACCACAGTTCTCACCTTCCAAACAATCTGCTCAAGGGCTGTGTGTAGATTATCCTGAACAAAAGTATAGTTTTTTTCCCTTTTTTAATTTAATTACTCAACTGTTGACAAAATAATCCATTCATATAAGACCAAGGAAAATCAAGGTTGGTAAGAGGTCTGGTAATGCAATTACTTTCTACTCATGTCTGCCTGGCCCAAATAAAATGTTTTCAGGAAATTAAAAACCTCCATAATACCATAAGTGGAATGTGCTTCTCTGCACTCACCTCCTCTGATGTTCATTCTTCATTTTATCTTTGCTGGTCCTTGTCTCACTTTCCATCTTTTGTGGATTTCTGTAGAAACTCCATTTTATTCGCAGGACAGCAAGCTCAGGGCTGTAAAGATGAACAGCTGAGAGATGTCATCTGAGAGCAAACGCAGCGCTGTTTGGTTAGGTGTGATTTTCTCAGATAGTGGAATGCACCTGTCCAGAAAGCGAGTGCACACACCTTAGCCTTCAGTGTAGCCTCTGCCTTTATTTCCAGATTAGAAGAGGCAGAATCAAGAAACACACTCTTGTCTTTTCACATCCCAGTAACCTTCCTTTGTACATCAAACTTCCCAACTATTTCCATGACAACACATTACAGTCTGATACTTTGCTCCTCCATTGGTAGTGAATTTGCAAACAGCAGATTTATGAAATATCGTTGTTAAGAGATGCATCAGGATTAGACAGACACACCACACGTTTTGGAAATAACTCACTCTCGGCTGTCAGGAGAATTTGGGTCCTGTGTGAAATAATCACACTTAACATTCATACCACTACCTTGTCACCGAACATCGCCTGCTCACACGGGATCACTGACAAGTGCAGAGCAGATACAGCGCACCATCAGTCACTCACTGCATTCTCTCTTTTATGCTTTTGCAGTTTTATGGCTTTACTTTAGCCATTGGCTGTCATAACCAAATCAATTAGAAGTTTACTTAGTACGTGTTACCGTCCAGTAGGGGATGCGTCGGCACCTGGGGCTGTTCTCAAGGCAGGCCTGCCCACGTCCCATCTCAGCAGCAGGACATCCTCACGGGAGCATCCTTGGCCCAGTTCCCCACACAGTCCCTTGGTCCAAGCTCAGTTGCAAAGCGGACACATACTATGAGCACAGTGCACAGCCTGCACGGGAAAATAAAGCAGTTCCTGGGAGGAGATGGGCCCCCTCTAAAAGCCCTGGGTTGATTTGTAGTTCAGCAAGTTCGTGGGAGCAATTGTTCCAAGTGGAACTAAAGGTTAACGGGATAACGCTTCAACCCTAAAAGCCCGGGTACTGCTCCTGATTATGTCATGAGTAAAAAATTAGATTTTTTCCAATACGGAGAAAAATTAATATGACCTTTAATGAGTCCATAAAAAAACATTACAATAGCTTTAGTCACTTTCTTTTTAGGAACTATTAGGCTTGTACATTTTCTTAATGGAAGTACAGATGAGGAAAAATGCTTCCTTATGAAGAAAATCGAGGAAATGGTTACTTGAAATGAAATGGCCAAGGATGTCAGATGTTGCTCCTCCATCTGCATGATCAAGTGGCAGGGAGGGTCAGAGGATAGCAAACCACTGGGTGAAGGAGACTGGAACAGTAAGGGCATGGTCAAGTCATTCTGTGGGGACTGCTGGGTGATTCTGTAGTACTGTTTTTCTTTTGAAAAAACAGCAAGACTCAGCTAGGAGCAAAAAGCATCTTGTGGGATTTTCTCTTTCTGGCCCTTGAACATCTATTACCTTTGTTAGGTTTTCTTCTGGCTGGTGCATTAACATTGGTAATGCAGATTCTCTCTGAATAATGAATTGAGAGATGGAGTTAATGACCTTTCTGCCTACTTTGGAAAGAGTGCCTTGAGTCCAGAGCTATCACACTAAAGTCTACCCTTAAAACTGCTTGCTGCATCTTTTTTTTTTTTCCCTCCTTTTTCTATTCCTTGTTAAAGCGTATCAGCAGTGCTTTCTAATAGACTGGGATGTGATTGCCTATGGCAGCATGTCCATCACTGACACTGCTGTCCACGTGTTGCCTCCTGCCTGTCCTGCTGCTCTGCGCTATGTCCCGCTGGGGACAGGCAGGGGTGACACAGCCTGGAAGGAAGCCACCAGCTTCACTAGCCATCACATGAGGCAGGAGGAGAAAATATCACCTGGCTTCTGCCTTCCTCACTCCTTAGGAGAGATGATGGCAGCTTTTCACAGTGGGCCAGGGCAACAGTGATGTTTCCAGTTCTGCTATCCAGTAGTCTCCTGAGCCCCCAGGGTCACTTCCACAGGGCCCAGGTGGCTTGGCTGGCACTACTGCTGCCTCTGAACGGCACATCTGCAGCAGGGGGTGTTCCCAGCCAGGAACCCCCGTGGCCTGGTAGAAGAAAGAGAGCTGCATGGCATGGCCATAGCAGTCAAGTAAGGCCAAGTCTCTGCATGTGAGGCTGGAGGGTTGTTCACAGGAAACAAGGATCAGAAAACCTTAAAGCAGGAGAAAAGGAGAGGTAGAAGCAGCCTCAGCTTCCCCAGGCGGGAGAGAGAGAGGAGTGCCCACACTTTCTGTATCCCTAGCTCATCTGCCTCAGGCCATGGGCCCAAGCACTGAGTAACTGCATCAAGCCTTGTTTTCTCCTCATGCCCATGAATAGGACTTCCCAGTGTGCGGGGTTTACAGAGCAACCGCATTCCTGCTAATGTACCCTGCTGTATGGAGGGCAGGGTACAGCTGCTCACTGTTTCCTTAGCCTGTGGTTTACATCTCCACAGCTTGCTGAACGTATCCCATCCAGCCCAGGGGAGAGTGACACAGGAAAGTCCTCCAGTTAGCACTAGAGCCCCACCAGCACTTTGTGTTGGAGCAGTCCTGTCTTTACAGAGATGTCAAAGCCTGGTGTGGGGCCTTCGCTTTGGATGTGCTGCTAGTCATGTAGCATCATCCTGTGCACTCCGCAAGGCGAGCCACCAGCCCCAGGCCAGGCACTGGGCAGACAGCAGCCTTGCTTTGCACTCTGGCCTCGGGTCTCTGCAGCCCTGCAGAGCAGCAGGATGAGCCCAGCACGCCACAAACAATTACAGGGAGGTGGGGGCAAGGGAAGCACTGCTCCGCTCTGTGGCAGTCAGCAAGCAGATGGCTTGCTCAGCTTGCTTCAAAGCTGAGCTCCAAAGTGCAGGAAAAGGCCAAAACTCATCTACTTTCCTGGGGGCTGGGCTTTTAAAACTGCCGTAGCATCAGCCTCGGGCTCACTGACCTTCCACTTGCAGGGCAAGACGTTGGGCCCTGCTGTGGGGTGGAGGAGTCACTGTACAGCGGCCCTACAAACACAGCCCCTGGCACCTCCCAGCTGCTGCAGTGAGCCAGCAGCCTCCATCAGCATTTCCCAGCAGGATTTTGGCACCTGCTCACACGGCGAGCCGACAGCCGAACCTGTTATCCCCCACCGCAAGAATAATGGCTCGCCTTTTGACAATGCTTCTTGGTGGAAAGTTCCCCAAAGCGTTTCACAAACAGCATGAAGTGTAGTGAAGGGCCCGTTCCTGCCAAAAGCTGAAGTACAGCCATTCTGTGCTGGAACACAACGGCTGCTGAATAATGAGGAAGAACAGCACAGATCTTTTTAGGAAGGAAAAAAAATGGCTGGAGGAGTGTGGAAATACATACTGAAAGCCTTGCTAGAATTAAGCTGAAAGAAAGCTGTGGATGTGTAACTGCTTCGGTTTTTATTTTCATTTCCAAAGGTTTCCTTTTGTTACTTGTGTGCTGGGCACAACCAAGCTCCTGCTACTCTGGAAGGCAACAAGCAAAGCAATTTCTGCCTTTATTTAAAAAAATGCTGAAGAATATTTATATCTCTTCAATGTCCTGGAGCTAGCAGAGCAGCAGGGGTTGATGGTTGCTGCTGGGGGCACACCAGGGTGTTGTCACAGTGATCTCAGCAGCAAGAGGGTCCATCTGTGAACACTTGCGCAGGAACAGGCAAATGTTAGGGACACAGCTGGGACTCCGATCCGGGTTAAGATTTCTGACAATAACTCTCCATACAGACGGGCTAGATTCCCTTCTTCATCAGTGGAGAGCCAGTCAATTAAGACAATTTAAGTTTGGATATTAAGAAAAACTCCTTTTCATAAAGAATGCTGAGGCAGTGAGTGGCACAGGCTGCCCAGGGAGGTGGTGGAGTCACTGTCATGGGAGGTGTTCAAGTAATGTGTGGATGTGGCCCTGAGGGACATGGTTAGTGGGCATGGTATGATGGGTTGGTGGTTGGGCTGGATCATCTCAGTGGTCTCTTCCAACCTTCATGATTTCATGATTCTAACGTGCCTCATCCCAAAGTAGGCGCCAGTGAACAGTTCAGCTAAATATCTCTCAAGATTATAATCTAAGGTCCAAACTGGGATACCTTGTGCTATTTGGGACTCCTTGGGGGTTTCCAGAGTGTTCACATGGGGCTGACAGACATATAGTAACAGCTGGAAGCTGGGGCATGCCGGATCCCCATGATGTGAGCACACTAGGCCTGGATTCCATGAGCTCTGACTGCACTCAGTGCTGGTGCAATGAGGGACAGGAGGAGCTCAGAGGGTTTCAGATAAATGGCTTTACCATCAGGACAGGGAGAGGAGTATCTGAACCGCAAATGTTCCTGTATGCTCGTGGTTGTGATGGTCTGACACAGACACACGTTGCTCCTGGTGTCAGAGAGACACCAAGGAGACAGAGTGGAAACAGTGATTACTGAAAATTGTACTGGTTTTGCAAATGGCCCCTGCAATTCCTGTAGAAAGCTTTCAGTCATTCTATTATCCTATATTTTCCAGTGAATTTAATGTCAATATCTCATTGCATCTCACAGGGGCTGTGGATTACTTTTCTTTTTTCTTTAGCAAGAATGCTGATCTTGGATCGGTAACGCTGCAGGAACAGTCATGTGAGAACACATATCAAATGCATTTTTGTTTTTCCTAGAGATTACAGTACTGTGGTTATCAAATCACAGGTTATGATTTAATTACTTTCCATTGTCTGAGCTGCAGAGCTCTTGAACCTGAAAAAATCCACCCCTCCAAAAATTAAACCAAAATAAAATGTTAAAAAATTGTATCCTCTGAAGACATTTATATTAACCCTTCTGCAAAAATCCCTGCACACTCCGAAGGCTACAAAAGAATCAAGTTTTATTGTTCCAGGAAGAACGGTACACTTTCCTGAAATAAAATTCCAAATTCCATACTGAGGCAGGAATTTTATCCTGAAAGGCAGTGGATACTTCTGTATAAATTTGTCTTATTTCAGTAAGAGCTCACCTTTAACACTGCAGTAGATAAGGTGCCTGGGAAAAGCTGTTTAATAACTGACAAAATGTCAAAGTACATTTATGCAAAACAAAAAGATTTACAAGGAAATGTGTGTTCAAGCTTTTATTTCAGATTCTTTATTAACATGGCCAAATATTTAAACAAATCCCAGGAAAGAAGGGGAACAGAGATTAGATGCCAAATTAATTGATTGGCTTAAAACAAAGACTACACTGGAAAAAAAAAATCCCTGTCATGTACCGCCTTGTGTCTGCTCAACTTATGTAAACAACTGCAGATGTAAGTAGCCTAAAGTATTACCAACCAATAGCAGCAATGGAGACGTTTAAGACCCACCTGGACGCCTACCTGTGCAACCTGGGCTAGGGAGCTGCTTTGGCAGGGAGTTGGACTCGATGATCTCTAGAGGTCCCTTCCAACCCCTACAGTTCTGTGATTCTGTGAATGGAATAACAAACATCCTCAGAGATGCTGGTTTGAGATGACATCTCTTTTGGAAACTGCCTGCTTCTGGTTTTGTTGACGCAGTATAAATGTAGTCTTAGTTTAAACCTCAGGAGGTCAGCTAATTTCAATCCACCTTCCTGTCCTCAGGCAGGAGTGCACATAGGTAGATGTTTTCTGTAGACCTAAAACCCTCTACACTCAGCCTCACGAGCCCATGCCAAACCTTAACAATTGCTGAATTTAACCTAAGTCTCTCACAGTGTAATTTAAGATGACAATTTCTTGCCTTTCCTTTAGTCATGATGAAGAAATGACAAAGTATCTGTAGCAAGTTTAGACACATTTTAAGACGCTCTAGAGATCCCTATCTTCCTTTCAGTATTCCCTTCCGAGAAACAAACCAACTCAATCCCTCCTTCCTCCCCTTACTTCCCTCCCTCCCTTACTTCCTCCCTTCCTCCCTTCCTTCCTTCCATTTTTGAACAGATCATATGGAATCTGCAGGTCTCTCCAGCTTCTGTGGTATTTTCATTGTCAATGTCAATTTGTCAATTCTTCAATGAAGTCCATAGATTTAAATTTTGCTGGGCAGGTATGCATCCCATTTTGAAGGGCACAGTTAGCCTGTGTCTCCCGAGTATCCCTAGTATGTTTACGAGTGTAACGTGTAGAAAAATGTGCCAAACTACAAAATCCATGCCTACCATAGCTGCTTTGCACCCACTCTGCCCATCACCCAGCCAAATGGGGTTGCTGGGTGAGTTTTTATTTTGAGGCCTTTTGTTCCCTTATTTTCCTCCATTCTAGCACAAATCTGAATATGGCTTAAGCTAGGTCATGTGCTCCAGAGCAAAACTCAGTGCTGGCTTTATGGGCGCCCATGAATTATGAGAAAGAACTTGGTACATTAACGTCTTGTTTCAGATCACGAAAATTAGGGTTCTCAACAATATTTTCCTGCACACAAGATAGATACTCCCACATTGAGGCTCTTGGCTATTTTGAATGTGAGATTCTGGCATTGCAGAAGCAGATGGTCTGATCCAGTGTGTACACCTGATTCCATGTAAACAGAAAGGCTACAGCTGAGGAGCCAGAAGAGAGATTAGCCATTGTCTCCCTGGTTTGCTACAAGTACATGCTGTCTGGAAGAAACATGTAGCTCCAACTTTTTCTTTAGATTTGGTGCACATCTGGCTGTCCATTCAGTAGCTCTGAAGGGTTTCTTTTTAGAATCCTTTACCCTCCATACCCCTTGCAGGAAGAGCCTGGTACTTGGGTTGTGTCTGATGAATGCCATTAGCAGCTTAATGGCCAATCTCTAGATGCCGTAGGTACATTATGATATCACAGGGCTCTGAAAAGCACATAGAGTCCTTTGGCAGTCTTGTCAGACCAACTTCAAATCCTGTTTTCCAGTATCTTTTGGAAACAAAAGCATGAGAAACTTAATCTGAAGACATGGGAATACAACAACCTTTTGGCAAAGAATCACACAAGTATGTCTGAAGAAGAGCAAAATCCTAGGCAAGATTCATGTTCGTGTATAGTGTACCTATTGCCATTTCAATCACTTAGAAAGTTTTGACTCAGATGGATTTTTCTTGAAGAAAAAAAAATTAAAAACTGATTCCTGAGGAGATCCTACTGACTTACTAGGCCAGCTTCTGCAGAGTTAAGAAACCCGAGACTTCTTTATGACAGTGTCAAAAGTTGTGTATATGTGGGTGTGAGATGGGAGTTACTATGAACACTGGGAGTTTGCTTTATAACTTCTAAGAAGTGCAGAAGTAGCAAAATGAGTCATCAGAGCAAGAAAATGCCAAAGGAAAAGTGTAATTATTTTATTGCCTTCTCAAAGCCAGTGTAATCCCGAGAGTGTTCCACTCAACCCATTTAATTTCAAATTAGTCATTCTTTCTTTTGAATTTTGAAATTCACTCTTTAGGAAGAAGACATCCACCAAGTACTCAAAAGCAGAGGTAAGCTCAAAAGTTCCGTTTTGTATTTCATTCCTTTAGGACCTAAGTCTGACTTCCGTTAAAGTCAAGAAAGCTGTAAGTTTGATGAGGATTACATCCAGGTTACACAAAATAAGGATGACAAACTGAAGGTTTTTCATTGTTGCTGAGCTGTTTGGCTTTGGCAGTCTCAAGGGTAGCCTTTGCTTGCACTGCTGCAGTGAAGCATTAGATGGAAAAGCCACGGTCTTGCTGCTGTAGCAGAGCAGGGAATTAGCTTACCCAGCCCATTAGATATGAGATGTCTGTTTCAAATGAACTTTTCCATCACCTGCCTTCTTCTCCTCCCCTGAAATAGATAGCCATTTAAGCATAAAAAAAATATTGTAAAGGAGAGAGAAATATTATGATATAACCCCTGGAGGCTCTTACCTCTCCACATGGTATAAAATGCCACGACAGTCACTTACATTACACTAGATATCCACTAAAATCAGGTGACGTGAATCATATCGGATATGATTTCTGTCAGTTAAATACCCAAAGGAATTCCTCCACAGCCTGATGAATTTTAATGATTCCAAAGGCTTGATGTAGGCCCCAGACTGTCTAGTCTGTCCCATCGAGATAGTCTGACCTCAAGCATCATCACCCAGAAGTCAGCAAAAGGCTCCACACTTTTATCTAAACGTGTGTTTATTATCAGCTAAGGTGGCACAGAGACAGCAAGACTTCAGCTGATGGTCCAGAAGGACTCAGGTCACAACACTGCCAGTCTCACGTGGAGGTCTCAGACAACCTATGGTATCGCAAATGGTGATAGCCATTTATGTTGGATATTAAGAAAAACTTCTTCTCAGAGAGAGTGGTGAGGCCTTGGAACAAGCTACTCAGGGAGGTGGTGGAGTCACCACCTCTAGTGGTGTTCAAAGAAAGCGTAGATGTGGCACTGAGGGATACGGTTAGTGGGCAGTACTGGTAGTAGGTGAATGGTTGGACTGGACGATCTCAGAGGTCTTTTCCAATCTTAATGAATCTATGATTATATGCTTAGCTGAACAAAGCCCTAGATCACCACTGATTACAAATACAGGCTTAAACATCCATCTCTCACATAGATTTATGTAGCAATTTCAAACCAGAACACACCTACTGTATCTACAGGTACTCTGTGGATTAGCCAACTATTCCTGTGTCTTGCTACATCATGCCAGCAAGCAGTGACATTAGTCTTGCAGACAATTGCCCTAAAGGACCTGTTGAATTCTTGAGCTCCTCTGTGGTTTCGGCCCGTATAATTCCATCCCAGAAATGCCAGATTTCACCTCAAGATCTTTTGTTTCAGTAAAACAATATTTTAGTCTTAGTTTCAGCTGGGATGAAGTTCTATAGCATCTTGTATGATGCTACATTTTGGTTCTAGAAAAAAAAACAATGTTGATAATACACTGATGTTTATAGTGTCCACTATGCAGTGTTGCACAGAGCCAACACCAATTCTCAGTGGAGGGCCCAAGGAGCTGGGAGGTAACTGAATTAGGACATCTAACTTAAACTGGCCAAAGGGATTTCCATACCATGCGACATCACCTGGATGGAGTTTTGGAGGGGTTGGGAATTCATCTTGTTCCTTTCCACTGCTCGAGGACTAGCTGGGCATTGGTCAGGGCGTGGTGAGGAATTGCTTGTGCATCACTTTGTTATACATAGTCATATATATTTGTATAAATATTTTCATATCTATTACCTTTTTCTTTTCTCTTTGTTAGTAAATAATCTTATCTTAAGCCATGAGTTCTGCTTTTTTTCCAGTTCTCTTATCCATTGCACCTGCTGGGTTAAACCACAACAATTTTATAGGAAAAAGTTTTTATAGTGAAAAAATAACCATCTGGATTTTCTTGGAATTACTTGAGAGAGCTTTTTTCTTAATGCAGGAACTATTTTAGCTGTTTCCTTTTGAATTTTCTTTTGAATTTGGGAGATACAGGCTTGTTCTTTAACTAGCTTTTAGAGGCAGTTGTCCGTATTGAGATTACCATCAGGACCGGTGTTCCATCCCTCACCTCCTTCCTGCATGTTGTTTCAGAGTCACACAGGAGCCTGCCGCTGAGCTGGGTCTCATCTTTCCACCAACATCCCCTCAGTGCCCCAGGGGTAATGGTGGGGAAAAGAGTCAGAGTTGCCAACTGCTCCAGTCCTGGAGGACTGGGGTTGTGCTGGTCAGGGGGCATAGTCGAGAGTCTTGTTTGAATGAGAGCAAAAGGGATCACACTTATCTTACCGTTCTTGCTGAAACACTCAAGAAGTTGCTTTCTCCGTTAGCTGTAACCTCATCTGCTAATGAACTGTATCTTCTTTTATGTTGTAGATGCCCACAGATGTAAAATTGCTCCTTAAACTGCTCCCAGATAAATAGATCGGCAAATGGTTACTTCCTCAGCGCTTAGGATTCCTTAGAAACCAATTATTTTTATTGCAGAAGCTGTGACTTCTAGCAAGCCTGGGCCTAGCTCAGAACTGTGTCTGAAAGCATCAGTACTCTAAATTAAGAGCAAAATCTAATTCATCAGTTTTACAAAAATATAAGAGCCAAACGAAAGCAGGGTGCAAGTTTTCTTTGCCTTGACTCTTTAAAGCATAAATGTTTCCATTTTAATATTGCTTCTCAATAAATATTCTTTTTAATGTACTTCACTGACGTTTCGTGACTTGTCATAAGGCTGTGCAGAGCCTTTTTTGTTTTTCTCCTTGAGAGGCTTCCGTGGGCATTCAAGGTATTTGATCTTTGGGAAGGGTGATTTGAGAGGCCATCTGATCTAATGGGGTGGGCACTAGATGGGGACTGTAAAGTCCCAGGTGCTAATCTCCATTCTGTGACCTTGGGCAAATCATTTCATCTTCCTGCATTTCTCTCTTACCTTTTATCTTTCTTTAACACTCTTAATTAAGCCAGAGTGCTATGGATAATACAGATAATAACCAATGCTTCCCTTTCATGAATTAGGCATGCTCCTCTTAAAATGCCACAGAGGTTGAACTGTGGTGAATGTGTGCAATTACCTTTAGTAAGGACAGCGGTTGTTGCGCGCAACCTCACTGGATTCCTATAAGCATCTGGATTAATTATATCCTGTCTTTGGTAATTCTCTGGAGAATGAGAATAATGAAGGGTAAATACCTTTTATTAATACAGTTATGGAGTGCAATACGAGAAAAGCTAAATGCACCATGCATTTCAGTAACTACTTAATGGAACACAAGGACACCACGAGAGCAAATACCCTGTTTGTCCTCAGACACTCTCCCCACTGAGTTTCAGCCTTACAGGGAGGCAGAGCCATGCTTCCCACATTCCCAAACCTCACAGGTTTCAACGCACAGACGTGAGGTAGCAGTCATCGTGTCCTTTGGTACTGGGAATTATGTGGAGAGGAGCCTGAGCTGAGCACCACGAGAGGCTGTCATTGCTTCAGATGGGGAGAGGTCTGGGCTCTGTCAACATCCCCGAGGGCCATGAGGTCTCCAGGAGCAGCCACAGCAGGCTGCAAATTTCAAAAGGACTGAGGCAACCACCGAGCTGCTGAGCCATGATTCAGCAGCTGAGGATGTGTCTGTGGAAGGCATGCGGCCTCGGTTAGGGAAGCAAAGCTTGCAGCAGAAAATAATATCCCAGTTATGCACTCTTAGTGTGTAAAATAAACAGTGACATTTCTGTATTGAAAAAAGATGAGTGGGAGAAATCTCACCTGTAAAAACCATCTAGGTGCACTGAGTGGAAAACAGATCACACAGCCCAAGTGCACGAGGATGTGATGAAATGTATATTCTGTGTTCAAACAGATAAGGTGGATGAAATGTAAAAAATCCAGAGCCTTATTAAGGCTGCCCCATCATGCTGGCTCTTTCAGTTTAGTACCACAGCGATCAGTGCATTCAAGCACTGTTTGCCCCCCAGCAGTGCTAATTCAGCCCCCGTGCAGAGCCACAGCCCCCATGGTGGGGCGGCCTTCCTTAATGCCGTCTCTCAGACAGACCACGTACGATGCGTGGTTACTGCTTGAGAACGATTGTAGCAGCACCTTAAGGAGCCACTTATGTAGGACATTATTATCCAGGGGAGAACGGAAAAAAAAAAGAGGCAGTGTCTGTACAAAAGACTCTTGAGCTCAGAGCCCGTTCTGCCTCCTGTCTTCAGTGCTGCACTGCTCTGCTCTTTCATTCACAGAACACAATTTGCAGCACACGGCTTGCTAAGAATATGCGCAGTTTACGATATGCTAAGGAATGGCTGGATTTTCACCCTCAGAGGAATTTTGGGGACATAATACGTTTTTCAGATTATAAAGTGGTTTCTGTCTGCTTCTCATCCTTCTGGTAGAAAGAGACAAAAAATAATGCATTTTGCAAATTGGAGGTGGTTATCTTTCTTTTCTCCCCCTCAGCTCATGTACTGCTAGAGTGTGAAATCTTGCTAGGTGAGAAATAAAGAACTAGCATCAAATAAGAGTTGAATCAAGGGGTATGTCTAGACAATCCCCAGAGGTGTCATCCGCCCTCAATTCTTGTGTGATTCTGTGAAGCCGTATGTATTCTTGCTGCCAAATAGGTCCTATGACTTTGCTGTCCATACACCACTATGCCCATGTTAGTGAGGCACTTCAGACACTGAGACCAGACATCTCTGGGGTAAAGATGCTGTGTCTCTACCACACAGCCTGCTGCGCTGTTCTTTGCCTTTTATTTTTTTGCTTCCTATTATCTGAGCAGCTATTAAGGGAAAAGGAATTAGCTTCAAGCCAGAATTGGCTTAAGTACTTTATAAGAGAATCAAACAGACCTTCAAAGTTATGTCTAGCTGCAGCCATTGCAATGTATGCCAGTGTTTTCCACCCTGAGTGCTGGATGTAGCAGTGGGACTGCTGGCTTTTATTTTTTAAGAAGCATGTGTTCATCCCTGCATTGGTATTAGCCCTCCACATGCATGCCATTTTTATTTTCTGCCCAATTAAGTAAAATGTAGTCCCCAATGAAATAGTCAGTGTTCGGGCTGATAACTCCTTACAGCTGCAGTCTCACAGCCTGAGGATGGAGGAGGGGGCCCTCACGTGCTCCCCTCCCTGCAGCAGACAGATCTGTGGTGCCAGCCCCCAGCTGTCTCCTTCCCCTTTTGCCTCCAAGGCAACATTTCCAGGTATCTCACTCTCCAAATGCCTAAGGCCAATGCAACCCTCCAGGGCAGGTCATATCCTCACCAGGAGGGCAGTGCACGTTCACACACTATCTTTTTCTTCCTCAGCCTATGCTGCTATCCTCGTCAAACACCAACGCAAATATTCGCAGGTGAAGCTTTTAAAATCAAAACCAAGACTTAACCCTGCAGTCAGATCAAACAAAAGAAAACGCCCTAGGTTTAAAAAGTTACCCAAATTAGCATTAAACTGAACTTAGTGCCCATCTAGAAATAGGTAAGGTACCCAAATAATCCAAATTCTTATCCTGTTGAGTGGTCAGCCATCTCCCATGTCTGGTGTTGCGGGCAGAGTGCTGAAAATACACACCACAAAGCACGATGTCTGCTATTTTGTCTGTTTACAAACATACAGTCTGTAGTACTAACTGTAATGCTTTGTCGTCATGTCGGCCTTTGTGTTTTTCATGTAAATACTACAGTTTTATGATTTGGGCCTGTGGGATGGGAATATAGGAGAATAGAACTGGAGATGCATCTAATGGCACCAAGTAGTTCCTTAGAGCAGAGCAGGTGCTCAGCAATATGCAAACACAGATGAGGAGGAGAAAAAGGTAATACCTGCCTTCCTAGAGATAGCGTGACTGTCAGCCATTGGCCACATTTGTGAAGAATGGATGTGAAAGGTTTTTATGCCCAACCGATGTCTCTGAAGAGGCACAAATCATACGTGTAGCTTCAATGAAGCTGTACCTGAAACATTTTTTAGTCAAGGTGGCAGTGACAGAGAGAAAAGGCCCGGAACTACAGGCTGAAGAGAGAAAGAAAATGAACCTCCAAGGCAGATTTTAGGCAATAGCACGTGTGAGACTCAAATCCAACCCTTGTCCTCCATGTGGGTGAAGTGACATATCTGCCGACATCTGCCCTGAGGGCTGGAAACCACCCCCTCTTCATTATTAACCTCCAAGTAGTTTTCTTGGCCCTGCCCGCAAGTGAGGAAGTCCTGTCACACTTGTGATGCTGAAGAGGGCTGTGTCCAGGGGGCCAGCTCCCTGGACCTCTGTGCTGTAATGGCCTTGCAGCAGCATACAGCAGCTCTGACACCAGAAACACCTTCCCACCTGTTCAGCCACACACAACTGATGAGAACAGGCACAATCAGTAAAATGGCTGATTAACCTCATCTACAGAATAACTGTGCTGCCAACATATTTGTTAGCTCTAGGCTAATCCACATGTACAATCTAGGCAAGTTTCAGTTGTCCTCAGCAAAATGGGAAGCTCACTCACTTGCCTGCTGTGCCTGGGGCATTGCCATACACATGCCACGAATTCTTCATGTGCAAACTAGTCAAGAAAAATCCATGCCAGATGCAAAGCCATCCTTGTGATTTGCATACAGCCTGTCAGTCATCAGGTTGTCCCCTGCAGCACAGCATGCCACTCCTAGATGTGGCAGGGCGATCAGAATGTGTCTGGTGAGCAGGGAATAACCTCTATCTGTAGGAACAAAGAAATACATAACATCAAGCCAGTCGTTCATCCCACAGATTTCAGATGGCTCTGCTTCATATTGCATTTGCTGGTTAGGCTCTGGACCACCTGATGTCCATACAGGCAGCCCCCAGAGAGGAACAATGTGAGAAAGAGCCAACTAAATCCATGGCCAAATGCAGACGCTGACACCTATTGTCTGTAAATTGCTTCTGTCCAGACGCTGAAGGCCTGTAGACACCACACACAACAAATGTAGAAACTGCTCTCTTGCTCAGTGAGATTCTCGCCTGCTAGAAAAAGGAGGCCTCGGCAGCCAGCATAAATCGTAGCAGCCTGTGCAGCCCTATCAGCTTACACCAGGGAATAAGGCCAGATCTTGGTGTAAATCTCCTCCCAGATACGCTCCATTGCTTTTCACTTGCCAACAAGGACGAGGGCACCGCAGCTTTGTTATCTGTCATTATCTGCTTTCATGTTCTCACAAGCAAATGGGTAATATTCCCCAAGCAGGTAGCATTCTCTGAGCCTGGCCCACGGGAGCAGATGAATGCATTCATTACAGGAACCTTTGTATTGAAGCTGAACCCGGTGATCTCTGCAGCACGAGGCTGCAAAGGCAGGCAAGCTGACACAAAAGGGGTCAGTGAAGTTATGCCAAACATACGTTGTGTAATTGATTTCCAGATTTGGTTCGCTATCTGTATTACTAGAGAACAAAGGAGGAGAAAGACTTAAAATATGATGCAAGGCATAAATACTTCTCAATGGGATGTTTTAAAAAGTCTTCAGTAAGGCTTCATCTGCTCTTTAAGCCTCGACTATTACTCAACTTCCAGAAATTACAGCACAAATAATAACCACATTTTCTTTCTTTTAGAAGTATCCAGGCAGGTTTGCAATCAGTTGGCGCTCAATCTCAGCAACGAATGTCTTAGGGACGGATTTCCCAGCCGGGCCCCGAGAGATAAGAGGATAACAGCACTGTGCATTAGCCCTAAGCATTCCTGAAAGCCACTGTCCCCTCGAAGATCCAGTCACTTCCCAGCACAGGCCATCTCTCGGTCGCTGGCAGAGCTCACTCCTCCAGCAGCTCGCACAGCATTTCCGGCCGCCCCTTTCCCACTTCTCAAGAAGACTGGGGTGGAACAAAATAGCTTTTGAGGCCACAGTTGATTGCCATCCCCAGATGCTTTACATTCAACATGCCATCTGTGTTTTGTTTTCTTGTTAAGAGGGTTTTGTAACAATTTTTATTATCTACTGTAACTAGAAACAACAGCAGGAAATCATGTAGTGCAAAGCAAGTATAGTGAGTGATTTGGCTTCACAATTGCTGGCCATCAATCTTCCACTTGAAATCTCTCCATTGCAAGCCTTTTCCATCCTTGCTTGCATGCATTTATGCGAAAAAGAGAGGGTGCAAGCATAGGGCACAAGAACACGTTTGGAAGAAAAGCGGAAGGTGAGTGAAAAGACCTCAGAAACACTAAAACAGAGAAGGGTTTAATGCTGCTGCAAACTGGCATCTTTTGCAAGTCAGTTAACTCCTTGCTTATTTTTTTCTGGGGGAAACGCAAACTTTTCTGCTTCTTTGGTTAAGACGAAGAAATTACCTGAGTGTCCAATTTGCTCGGTCCTGTGCTC
This sequence comes from Oreortyx pictus, assembly GCA_036925125.1. Classification (NCBI taxonomy): domain Eukaryota; kingdom Metazoa; phylum Chordata; class Aves; order Galliformes; family Odontophoridae; genus Oreortyx; species Oreortyx pictus. The sequence continues at coordinate 70,572,133 of JAUPFR010000001.1, read as the reverse complement.
TCAGCAATGTGATTAACAGCTTCATTGATTAATAGTGATTAGTTTAACCAGAGGAATTAACCTCTGAATTAATGTGTGGCCAGTAATTTAAGTGACTTATAAAAAAAAGTCCTGATTGCTGTCATGCAGCCCATTTCTCATTAAATCTTTCTTTTAATTTGCTACCTTCTGCTTTCTATACAAACTCACTGTCTCACAAACTCCAGCTGCAGTGTCTGTGCTCCTATATACATTAAGAGGAGGAAAAGGAGAGAAGCAGCATGGATTATGACATCCTAGTATAGGGTTATTGTAAAATTGTACCGCTTGCATACCAGGGAATAGGAAATTTCTTTTTCAAGGGCTCCCTGGGGGGCTGAGATAAACTACAAAAGTCACAACTCGTTATAATTAAACACTCATGCCCACTACGCATGAAGGAAATTATGCACATTTATCTGGGTCATTGAAACATACGTACAGCTATACTGTGCATGAATGTCCATTAAGAATTTAGTGAAGGTGTTCTCCCAGAAGTGACGCAAGTCTGTGCTGCACAAAGATGCTGTGGTAACACAGGGAAGAATAAGAACAGCTAATGTATTTCCAGGAGGAATGCAGAAGTGCTTAGACGAGTGTAGACCCCATTCACTCTCAACCAACTAAAGCACAAATACGTTAATTAGATAACATTCTCACATCATTATTCTATATGGCTATCAATAAACACAAATTGGATTGATTAAAAAAGAAAAAAACACCTGGCACATAGCAAGTTTTGTTCCTTTTATAATTCTTTTGGAGGTCAGTTTGGTTTATCTAATGAAATCTGTTTTTTCGGAAGTTGGTATCTCTGAAAATACATCAAACTTTGCTACTTGCTGTGTACATATGTGAGTAGGCTGGTAAATAATAAAAAAAAATCCTATAGTTGCTGTTGTAGTCATCCGTGTTCCTTTTATTCCTGTCGTCTCCTGGAAGGTGAATCACAGAAATCTTACCTGCCCTTTGGTACTTTTCAAAAGTAAAAAAAATATATATTTTTCCTCACTGGAAAAAACAAAACAAAGTCCACAACCAGCATGGACTGTTAGAAACAGACATGATGAGTTTGGCACTAGCATCTCCTGGGGAATTAAAGGCCAGGTGTTGCTAATGGCTCTCAGCTTTGCGTCAACACTCCAAGTCATTCCTAATCCCCAGGATGGGCTCTGCTCCTTATTGCTTAATTAGAACACAAATGACTCTATGAAAATAACATGGACAGTCTGACTCAAATCCACAAATGAGAAGAAAATGCAGGAATTAATGGTTAAAAAAAAAAAAATCCCAGAAAGACTAACATGCAGCCATCTGTGTAAGTAGGTTTTGTTTTACAGCAAACGCTGTTAACAGAAATAGCTGAAAACATATACATATATTTGCAGAATCTGATCTGTAGAGGTTTTGCAGCTAAAGGACCTGTGTTCAGTTGCTTTTATTCCTGGATTATGTTTTATGTTATTTACGAGGACCTGGATTGCTGCCAAGTATGTGACAACCCTTGTGTGGGAAAATGGCATGAATTTTAAGAATGAATGAGTAGTCCTCCAAGTGTTTGTGCCAGAAGCACCTCCTTCACTTAGTGGCGTTTAGTTTTTTTCTTATATAAGATGTTTTATCCATCCAATCAGAAAAAAAAAAAAAGTATCTTACCATATGACCCATGAAATTTGCGCAACGCAAATTGGGCAGACGAGCTCACAGGTTTGATATTCCATCAATAAACTGGGTAAAACTTTCAGCCAATAAACATGTTCATGGGAAAACAGTAGTAGGTCACAAAAAAGTTTTTAATCCAGAAAGAAGAGATTTAGAACAGTTGAAGTGATTCCACTTTCTCTTTTGAAATGCTTTCTAAGCTCAGACACGTATGAGAGTTTGATGTTTGACGAGGTGCCCCATCCCCAGCTCGAGAGGTAGAAAGCTCCCCTGAAAAGATAGGGATCCAGGAAGGCCAAACTGAATTGACCCTGTGAGTTCTTTCTTAAAACGCAAACTTTATTGTCAGAATGATCCAAGGGTCATGTCTGTGAGTATCTAAAAATCTTCCTACGTGGACAAATCAATCCAAATGAAGCTCAATGCCCTGTTTAAAATAAAGGACTTTGCAACTTGCAGTCTGACTATTGGATAAATTTTCAGACCTGTAGCAGTAAGACCCGTGTCTGAATGTAGATTCAAACACATGATTTTGTTTAAGACACTTTGTTCCAGCTGCCAAGGAAAGAATTTTTATTCTTCTTCGTGATTCTGGATATACACCAGATAATTCTACAGTAAGCAGGAACATGACCTTTAGGCTTTTATAGAAAACCAGTACTAAAACACAATACAAATGATCGTTTTACAGTGCATTGAAACAACCTTTCTCCCTCAAATTAGCAGATAACTCTAGACTAAGCCACATTTCCTTCAACAGGATGTTATTGAAAATAATTTTTTTTTATTATTATTGGTTTTCACCAACTGAAGAAAGAGAGATGCGTGCATCAGTATTTCGAACATGTTTGGAAGATGTGGCATACCTATTAGCAGGGCTATTATCTCTGTCAGCAGTGCTGCTGTGCTTCCTCTAAACTGCCTTGGCAGGCTCACTTACAGTGCATCCTGCTTCCTCTAAAACATGCCTTGAGCTGACTCCTGCTAATCCTCGCGGCCACACAGAGCGGGCTCAGCCATGCCTGGAAGCAGAGCCAATCTAATGTGAACCACAGTGCCTCCTGCAACCTAGAAATTCAGCTTAGCATTTGGAAAGTGAGAGGGGGGGAGAGAAAGTCACAAGGCTGTTACAGCTAACCTGGTAACAAAATTTATATGAGCTTCATATCAGTAGTGATAGTAATAACTCAGGACATCTACAGAGCAATTCCAGTAACTCTGCTTTTTGTGTAATGAGACTGGAAGCTCAAGTTTTAACAATTTATATGTGTTAAAGACTAAAGACTTTGTACATGCTGAATCAGAACTTTTGAGAGTTCTTTTATGTTTCCTTCAGCTAGTTCTAGATTTAGCCTCTTTTTTTTCCCTGTGATCTATGGTTTATATATCACAAAGTATACCACAGACCTGCACTACAAATTATTTCCCCAGGGGTTCCCTAGGGTAGTAGAGTTGCTTTTAAAGAGATACCTATCCCATTGTGGCTGTATGCATTTATCAATTGAGAGTTTAATTAATTGGAAACACTTAACAGCCACACAGGACCAGAAGCTTTTGTCAAGCTTAGCCTGTCTGGATGCATTGCTTATGTTGGCAGTTACTCTTCTGAACAAATGGTAAAACAGGTCTGACAGTCACTGAAGAAAAGAAGAACATTAGTGCCCTCATTTTATGCACTGCACTGTCACTCTTTGCTAAACATGAAGTGTTAAGTGTTGATCTTGCGGCATGTCTGTGCAGCAGAGTGAAGTCATGAATGTAGCATGACTGGGTATACCTATGCTTCATTGAACCTTCTTACCCTGAGTAACAAGAGGAGCAAAAGGAGGTTGTGAAAAGGAGGGATGCAGAATGGCTCAGCAACCCAATTGCACTCTGGAGACTTGTCTGTGTCGCCTGAAGCCTGTTCCACCACATCGCTGCTGCTCTTGTACATCTTTATAAGCACACCTTCATCTTGTTATGCAGACAAACCTCTGGAAAGGGAGAGAAGGCATGATCTGTTTCTCTCTTAACGCATTAGGAAACACCACCTCCTCCTTCTCCTCTCTTTTAAATCAATATATGCGCAAACTGCATTTCCTGGAGACAAGAGGAAAGGAGGTGATCTTCAGGAAGGAAGGCATCAAAATAGATAAATATTAAGAGTTTCCGTTTCCCTCAGGAAGGCTGCACCACATCCCAAGGGCTGTGGGCAGAAACGATGAGGGGATGACACCCAGGTAGCTGAGTTTGGACACGTCAACAGGGTGGAGGGCACTAATGAGCAACATAGCTCAGAAACACAATAAGAAGCTGTGCAGGACTGTGCAGAGCTTCGAAGTGAGTATAAGGCAAATCCATCTGAGAGATGTCAGGGGAGGATGTTGAGTGCTGAGAAGCAAGATGAGCTATGTTGAAGCACTGGAAGCTGGAAGGGGCAATGTGCAAACTGCAAGAAGTCAGTGCATGGCCCTGGGTGAGCGTGCAGCTCTTGAGCATGCGTCACCTGATGGCTGAAGAAATGAGTGCTGTCCCATTGGGTGTCTGTTTTCCAATAGCATTCCCTGGAAGTTAATATGCAGTTATAACAGACACATGTATGTGCTTTAGTATGCTTTCAATTGTTTAATTTATATCTGTGCAAAATGAGTGTTCAAAATCCTGAGCGGCTGTGTAACCAAGAGCTGGGCAGTCCAAAACACTTCCCGAAATACCAACAAAGTAGCTGTAAATCTCAATATGAAAATGCCCTGCTCTAAAATGAGCGCAATATTTAATCTTAATTTTTCTTCAGGACACACATCATTAACTGCTAATCACCTCAAGCTTCAGAAATCCCTGAGCAGCCCTCTCAGCTTTCAAAAATGCAGTCAAGAAGCAAAGGACTTTTTATCCTGCCCTTGGTAGTGGTAACAGGTCCCAGAGGTGTCCAGGTGCAGACGACATCACTGCTGCACACTGAACCACGCTGCACTGGCTACGCTGTGCCTGTGTTTTATAGGGCTTCCACAAAGCCCTCCAGGTTGACAAACAGAACTGCTCTGCAGCACATGGTGTTACATGTACCTTGGCTGTGGATCAGGCAGGGCTGAGAAGCAGAGCCAAGAGCTCACTCACTGCTATGGAAGTCTCGGCAGGCAGATGCAGGCTCGGTGGGGGCAGAGCCCAGTGCAGCTGTTTCAGCTAGGTGGGAGGCGGGTGGGGGCTTGCTTTGCAGAGCAAGCTCAGCCCTGGCATCAAGCACAGAGCAGATCCTTGCTGCTGAAAGATTTCATTTCCCTGTTGGAAACCAACCTGGGGATGGTCGCCCTTTGTGTGCAAAGGCTGAGCTCATGCACACCCAACTGCAGCGCCCAGATTGGTGAGGGAGGGACTGCTATTTAATTAGCCTGGCGGTATGTGCAGTACATTTCCATTGGGTGAGAGAATGCTGCTTTGTTAACAATCATGTTTGCAGGTGCTAACAAGAGTAATTGGTGGATTCCACCCAGCATAATGTTTCTCCTAGGGAATTTCTTCCTTGATTCATGAAGTCTCTTGTCTCTGGATATGTGCGAGGCATGCCCCTGCTGTCCTGATTCTGCAGGCTCTTGCCTCAAAATCTCTTCTCACCTTTCTGGTTTGTTGGGGATATTTGTACAGTGTGAATACATATCAGAAAGCAGGCTGACTTCATTTGAGTCCTAGCAGCTCATGTGGTGCCCTAGCAGCTCACGTGTGCCTGAGACCTTGGCCGCTTCCTTCCTCTTCATCTTCCTCCTCCTGCCTTTTGTCCCCCCCCTTTGTATCCTCCAGCTGACATTTCAGGAAGCTGCTGATAAAAGTTCTGGCATGGGAATCAAAATATGATATGTCAAAGGCTACTCCACCAGGTTCAAGACACGCCAGGCTGTGTGGGAGATAAGCACAGGATTAGATAGGCAGGAAAGGTGCATAAGGGAGCACTCGTGCTGGCCAAGAGGAACTTCCCCCTAGCTCCAGAAGCAAGCTTGAAGGCCTAGCCTTCCCACTGTCCCTAAGTTAACAAATCTGCTCAGTGGGTTTCAGGCAGCATATGGATCTGAGCTGGCAAACTCGTGTGCCACAATATGGATGACTAACATAGGTCTCTGTGACCTCAGACATTGCTGTACTTGGTGTGGGTATGACTTCCCACCCTCTGGCCATCATTCTGCTCTTAGCAGGGTCTTCCACGCCCCATGTCCTCTCTGGTGCATCCTTTCTGCGGGCCCTCATGGTTAAGGTGATACTGCACCATCCCTGCTCTATTGGACAAGCATCATGCCTAATCTTTGGCCTTCACTGCTACAGGTTGGCTGTGTCTGCTGCAAAGAAGCCGAGCCTACATTATGCAACAAATTGGCGTGTCCGTCATTATTACTGGTATTTATATATATTTATATTTATATATATTTTTATATATATTTTTATATATATATTTATATTTATATATATACTGGGAGCTTGGAGTAGCCTGAAGTACACAAAACAACGAGAGGGTTGTGTTGTGGCCCTCCAGAACTGTTGCTTTATTGCCTGGCTCCAAAGGTGTGTGATGAGTGGGAATGAGGACGTAGTGTGAGAGAAAGCAGAAAGGTGCCTTCCCTCGTGCCAGCACCAGATGACTGTGAAGTGAGGTCAGACCAGTTATGGTCTGGATCCACACAGCCGGTATGGCAGTAACCCTGGCATGTTTCACATGTTTTGCCCCAGAAAATGCAGAGTTGGCTCACTCCAAATGAGTGTCAGGCAGCAAACTACCAAGAACTCAAGGCACCTGGCTTTAGGTCCAAATGAAGGGGTCAGGCTATTGAGCCAACCGTCTCTTTGCTGAATGTTTCCATAGTAACGACTGCTGTGTTACTTAGAGTAGAGGGGGGAGAAGGTTTTGAGGTAAATTGGACCCCAAAAATTTATGACCCGAATGATTAGTACCAGGTCCTTCCACTCAACCCTCATTTGAAGAAGGAGCTAATGGAGGGCTCTGGAGGGCCGTGCTAGTTCTGCTGAAGAAAGCTGCCTGGTGTGTAGCTTATTTCTGTGTTGGTCCATCCCTCCGAGCTGCATGCTGGGGGACATGACTGTAACTGGGTTTTATTTTTTTTCATTCTGGAGGGACCTTTTAATGAGGAGGGTTTGCCTCATAGGCATCCCCTCTTTTGTTCCTGAGTCAGTCTGGTGGAAGAGAAATAAGGATATGGCCCAGAGGGACTAGTCATATAAATAAGATTTTAGGATCTGGCTCTGAACTAATAAATGAAAGACTAGCAATTTTGTATTACGAAACTCCAGCTGCACGAGCTCTCAGCTTAGGCCGAGTGCCTCTACCAGGTTCCAGCTGGCTATCAGAAATCATTTCCACTTCAGTGAAACCAATGTTAAAACTTCTCCTTAATCTCTTTCCAAACCATGCCCACACATTCTAGCTGTATTTATTTTTACTGCAATTCAGAAGAAAAGGCAGCCTGACGTCACACTCGGAAAAGTACAGAATTCATTTGAACAATTCAGCTCCACGTTTGCCCTCCTTTTCCCTGTTAAGCCCTGCTGCTCCCCATGGCCCTGTCAGAGCACAGCCCCTGTGGCCCAGAGCCATTTCGGCATAGGCTGCACACCCTGGCACAGGGCAGGGAGCCCAAAACAAAAAAGTGAAAAGAAGAACAGAATGGCAAACGAAGCACATTTCACAGGTTTTACCACTAATTTTGCTGAGGTATGGCTACGACTCAGCCTCCTCACCTTTCAGCCATGCTGCAGCTCGCTCATCATGAGGAGATGGAGGATATTTAAGGGGTAGTTTTCTTTCTGGGTGGTGTTTACTCACACCTGCGTTTTCTGGAAGAGGTGAGCTAAATCCTCTGTCGTATTTTGGCCATCCATCATGAACAAGGCTCACTGGCAGGCCCAGAAGGGCATGAGACATGAGCAGAAAGGATCAGCAGTGTTGGCTATTGTCACTCCTGCACCTGGAAACAATCTTCTGAATACATTTTTTGAGTTAAGCCACGCTGACAAATGATATCTTCTGCTGTTATTAATGTTAATAATAATTTCATATGGCCCTTGATGATTTGTGCAGATGCTGCCACTAGCTGGGGAGTAGGTACCATGCAGGTACATTATTATTTTTTTAACCTTCTCTTATAACTTTCCCTGTTTAGAAGATAACTGATTTCAGTCTCTGAGGATGAATATCATGCAGAAAGGTATTAAGCAGTGTAAAAATGCACCAGAGCTCTGAAGCTACATGTGTGTCACCAGCAACAGAGGTTCAGATCAGCAGCTGCTTAGTGAGCAGTCATGGGAAGGAATGAACCACCCTCAGCTGCTGAGGAGGTCCATCATCACACCTCTCTGCACCAGTGCTGTCCAGAGACAAGCAATGGTCATGTGTGGGACGTCTGCATGTTTGTAACTCACCAACAGACTGAGCTCCCAGTGAGTCTGGATCATTTCAGTTGCTAGAGACAAAGGAGCCCAAAATCATTCGTCACTTTGGAGAAGATAAGCCATCATGTGCACAGAGAAAAGTTAGTGTCCACATATCCTCGAGTGACAGTCCTTCTCTTCCTTATTATGTAGGTCACAAACCGTAGATATTTTCAGCTAAAGTTAGCCCACATTTTTCTGTTTTCCCTTCCTTCCTCGCCTTCTTTCCTTTCTTCTTTCCTTTCTCACTTCTTCCCTTCCTCTCCCTTTCCCTACTCTTTCTCGCTCTTTCTTTTTTTCTCTGTTCCTTTATCTCTTCTTTCTTTTCCATTTTCTGTCAAAGTAACTGTGATCCTCTTCAGGGGATATAAAGAACAGAAGACCTATCTGCGAGCTAAAAGAGTTGTGTGTGGAGAAGAATAGACCATGAGCACTCCTATAATTGCTCATCTTCTTTAAATGGCTATAAAACTTCCTCCCTGTACTGCTTTTTAATAAACCAACAAGCCTCTCCCAAAACAACCAGAAAATAATTCAGCCTCTTACTTCTAACAAGCTCTCATTGCTCTGCACAGAAGCCCAAATGTTTGCTGCTCATGAACATGTGGAGATGGCAGCACAACAGCTCTTGGCCTTGGCTATGTGTCAGTGCCTCTTGTGGGGTTCGCTGTGCTGCCTCGCAGGTTGGCAAAACTTGGTCATAAAGCTGCCAGCCAGCTCCCTTGCCAACTGCAGCACAACCCAGTCCCAGCGCAGTGCTGCAGCTCATGTTTGAGTGCTGTGACACCTTCCCTCAAAGTCTATCATGGGATCAATGGCTTTTTAAGGAGGGTATTGTTTCTGCAGAGTGTAGCAATCTGATGTTTCCCAGCACTTGGAACAGATTTCCCCTCATCACCCTCATTATCCATAACACCATTAACTGCAAAGTAGTGTCTCACTAATAACTGGCTTTTGCCTATTACTATGAAATTATTCTTCTGTGCCATATGCCACCTATATTCCTCTTCCAAAAACGTGCCAGGGACTCTATTAGTGGCATTCACTGTTTATTGGAATCACAGCAATCAGATACTGCTTGTAACATCCCTATCCACATGGGCATATCGTGTTAGAACTCAGAAAAAAGCTTCAAAACAAGTGAAGAAATAAAGAGAAAACAACAGTGTAGAAGAAGCAGTGTTTTAATATTCACTTATTTTACTAGCAAATACAACTCCATCCATAGTGTGGTGCCCCGAGGAGGCACAGACACCAAACCAAGGGCACTAACACCACACAGGAATTTCCCCTGCTCTCCTTTGCCTGTGATTCAGCCCTTCTAAAACATTAAAGAGCCATAAACAAAAGCTAAGCCATAACCATAGTTATGCTGTAAGAGTGAGAATCTACTGGGCAAGGAGAACAAAGGCGTAAAAGTGGTTCAGTGCCAGGCAGTTTAAAGGGACAGCATTTGGAAAACAGTTATTTGAAGGAAAAGTTTCAGCTGTGATGCTCAGCAACCACAATGCAAGAGGACAGTGAGATCCAGGGCCACATTCAGGCATGTGGAGAAAACAAAAGGAGTGGAACCATTAAAAGGCAAACTAAAGCAAGAGAAGTCCTGGATAAACCAGGTGGAGACAGGAAGGATGACTTGGGTGGCAGATTTTAGTAGTATATGCGCTTTCTTTTAAGACACAAGCAGACAGACATGTGCCCACATATCTTTGAAACACATTTGATAAAGGCACACTGAAAGAAGTTCGGAAAGAACTAAGCTAGTGAAGGTTGGGATGATGGGCTACTCACACATAAACACTCCAGGTGATTTTCCTGTACTCAAGGCTCTGGTGTTGCAGACAGTTTTCCTGACCATGTCTCATGGTGAACACAAACTTCCCCATGCTTGGTGCGTGCATTGGATCCCACACTTCCAGATGCTCCTCCAGAGGCAAATATTGTCTTCTGGTGGACAGGTAAAGGAGTTCTTGGGCTTCTCCCAGTTCTTTCTGCTCATAGGCAAGCTCTGTCCCAAACCCTGGTAAAGTTCCACTTCCCAGCCTGCATTTGGTTGGCCAGAGATTAAGCTCTGGCTAGAACAGAGCAACCTGACAGATGCTTAGCTGTGAACAGAGCCAGAGCAGCCATTTCAGTAGTTAAGCAGTCTGGATTATGTCTCATTTCTTCCAAACGACTCGTCCACCTCCTCTCTGTTCCCTTATTCCCAGAGAATAGCTGAAAGGGCTGAAGATGAATGGCCAAAACCCTTCCAAAGAGTCCACCATTCTGAAAGAAAATCACGTTTCTGAGCAGTGTGAACACAGTCAGAAAGGGGATCAGAACAGGGGTTCTGTTTTTATCCATTATCATGAGTATGGTTAGTGTTTGCAAGCACTTTTTATGCCTGGTAAACATTGTGGGAGCCTTCAGTACACACCAGAATGGGAGATTACTTTGTGTGAACAAGTTCTGGGAGCTCAGCAGGGTCTAAAGATGAGATATGGTGTTGCTTGTTCACACTTTGTATTACCCTGTGTGGACACCTCAGGGTATCTGTATCCAGCTTAATTGAAAAATGTCATGTCCAGTGTAACTTGAGAGCCCTGGTTCTCTCCCTGGACAGTGAAAAGAGACAGGTACCTACAGAAGGTGATTCAGGTGCCTTCAACTAGGTGATCCATCATGAGCTTGATTTCTCCTACATATATGGTATTTCTACTCATTTCCTTGCTTTTTATATATATATATATTGTTGTAGTGAAGGCATTTGAAAGCACATGCATACAAAGAGAGGAATGGAGTTACTGTGCAAAGCTGAAGCATATCAAGTCTTCTCCGTGCACATCAGTGCTGGCGAAGGTGCCCATCTTGTGCTATGTCACAACTCCAGCACTGTGTTTGGGGGTTGTGACAACCCCACACTATGGTGCAGACTTGGCATGCCTCAAATTATCTCTGGGTCTACCACAGAGACTGTTGCATTTTTATTTTGAAATATTTTCTTTCTTTTTTATGTCTTGGTTTTGCAATAAATCAAATTATTTGGCTGTTATCTCAATCCTTCAACATTAAACAATTCATTTTAGCTTTCAGCTTTTATGATCAATGGAAAGCTCTTAATCAGAGCTGCCAGCAGTGCTGCTTTTATTTAAGGCTCACGATGATTAATGAAAATGTATATGATCTCAGTGGTGCTAATTTTTCCTAGCTATGCCAAGTGCTCCCAACTGTCAGTAAGGGTGACTTGCTGAGGTCCACTCTGTGCACTACTGGCGCACTGCTGACTAAGTCCCATGGGTAGGACTACGTTCCCCACTCCATGCCTGCCCATCGTGGTGAATGCAGCACCAGCTGAGGACCACGGTCTGTAGGGCTCTAAGTGAGCCCAGGATCTGTCCCTGAGGGAACCCATGTTACTGGGGGAGCGTCAGTAAACCAAAAAAGAAGCCATGCTGGCAACCAAAGCCCAGGGTGAGCTTGCACATCTGGTGAACAGAGTGGGAGTAAAAAGGAGTATAATTTCTTTTTATTGGATTTCTTCATATATTCCCATGGAAGCCAATGAGAGCCTAGAAATGTGAAATACCATGTGAGACAAAGCGCATTGTGTGAGTCCATTTCTGCCGGCTTGTGTGGCAAGCAACACTACCAGTGTTAACAGGGTTCACTCATGAAGTAACCAAAAACAGCAATGACCAAGCAGCTCGGAGTAAGATAATACCTCTTCACAGGAGTCTTTCTAATTTAAATGTCATCTGTTTCTCACTATCTTAGGGATAGATAAGTTGAAGGGCCCTGAGAACAGCTTTCCCTTACCTAAAGGGAGGCTATAAGAAAGGGATCAGACTCATTAGCAGGGTCTGTGGTGATACAACAAAGGAAAATGATTTCAAACTAAAAGATGGGAGATTTACACCGATAAAAGGAAGAAGATTTTTATAACAAGGGTAGTGAATCACCTGCACAGATTGCCCAGTGAGGTGGTGGGTGCCCCATGCCCCATCCCTGGAGACACTCAAGGTCAGGCTGGACTCTGAGCACCCTAATGGAGCTGTAGGTGTCCCTGTTCATTGCAGGGCAGTTGGACTAGGTGGCCTTTAAGTGTTCTTTCCAACTCAAACGAGACTACGACTCCAAGTCAGCGAGGAAACAAAACCAAAGGCAGAGCAATATGTGACCTTGCCACTTACGGGAGGAAACAGTGGTGAGGAGGGATGGTACAAGCAACCCTAGATGGGTTAGATCACATGTACAGATTCTACATCTAATCTGCTGATAGTATTTGATTAATTCTGTAAAAATCTACTCAATAAAGATGAAAAAAAAAAAAGAAAAATAGAAGAAAAAAAAGTGTCCTACTAAGCCAGTAAGCTTCAGGGGGAAAAAAGCAGATTTGCAGCTACTGTGTTTGTGGTCACTCTTGGGTCTCCTGAGGCATAGTCAAGCAATCTTCAGCATGCCAGTGCATGGAATTTTGTAGTCCTGCTGATGTATTTCCATTCCATGCTGCTGCACTTGCCATTCAAGGTCAACACTGTCGTGAATCAATATGAATCTATAGCCTTTGTGGAATTCTAGCTGCATTAAAAAAAAACCCTGAATTAAAAAGACAAAGGTACAACGCAAATGAGATGACATATTGGTTTCCGAAAGCAGTAATGATTAACTAAAAATCACACTTGAAAACGAGTAGAATTAGGGGCAAAAAGTTTCAGAAGTAAATTGCTGGGTAGTTACAAAGCATGAGCAGACAACATGCAGTCATTCAGTGAAACACAGTGCATAAGTTGAGCTGAAAAAGGGTTTCTGGAAGGGGCAACAAAGTGAGAAAGAAGACAGGGCTGTGTATTTGATAACGCTGACAGCGATTTGGATATTTTTGATAGTGACAAAGAAAATTTATTTATTTGGTCTACTGACTTCATAGATTAAGGAGAAAAATCAACATCAGTAATTCCTAGGGGAGGTCTTTTTTCCATTTAAGCATGCAAGTGGAAGTGCAATCCATGAACGCTGATTCTAGTCTGAACTGAACGAGAAATTGTCCGATGTGCAGCAAAAAGACAGGAAAATTATTCTTTCTGAAAACAGCTGGGCCACTGACTCACTGTGTGGGCTTGGGCAAATCCTGGGACTTCTTTGCATCTTAGTCACCCCAGCAGTTCTGCTGGATGAAAGCAGAATGGATCACAGTATGCTCCAATATTCAATATGCTGCAGATGCCGCTGCTGAAAGAAGCATTCCTGGCTAAATAAGCTCACAATGCAAAACCAAAAGGAACCAGGGATAGCTGGAGGCACCAGTGTGAACTGCAGTATTTGTGTAGTCAATTGAAGCCTTCGCATTGTTGGAGATCTTCACGGTCGCACAGTCTTACAGCTCCAACTGCAATGAGACAAGATTTAAAACTCATTTTAGCATTTCTGTGGGCAGTTTTTTTCCAGTAAATCCTATACGTGTATGTTTGTAAAACAATGTGAAATTCTGAATTATTTTATCACGTATGTAGTTTCAGAATGTTTGGATACCAAACCAGCAAATGCGCTAATGCTTGGAATTGCCCTGAAGTGGTTAATCAAGAGATAAATTATTCCTATCACAAAATATTTCCGCAAGTTGGAATCATTAAAATAGCACTCTATGACATGTATTTTAGAGTAAATCCCGCTTCAAGGTAGAATATCTGTTAAAGTAATAAATATTCTCTGCATTAAAGTGAAGTGCACAGTAGACAGAAATATAGGTTAAAATCCTGCATGGCAATGTTGGCTTTGGGACTCAGTTCAGCACAGCATTTAATTGTGTGCAGGTACTTAGATCCTGATGCAGCAGAGCACTAATGCACGTATTTAATTGCTGCAATGAATAAAGACCTAAATAAGAGTGGGCTTACTCAATTTTAACCTTCTTCGTGTTAAGCAGGTGCTTAATGCACAGTGTTTTACGGATCTGGATCCAAGCTACATTCAAAATGTTTCAGGAAATTTCAAGCACCTTCTTGAGAAAGGACAGAGGTTTTTCACTTTTGAAAACTATGCAAAACCTGGAGATTTTCTTGGCTGTCGATGGTGAAAAAACCCTTTTCACAAATTCTTAATCATGCTTTTGAAGCCAGTTTGAGCTGTAGCTTGTGGAATCACTTCCACCTAATCACCTGATTGGTGATTATCAGAACAAATCAAGTTTCCCAGGAGCATGTGCCTACATCACAGACTTGTGACTTCCTCTACGACCACTTTGTGAACAACTCCAGTGAGTGAATGGGCACTGGAGAGCACACTACCTACCTACCAGTTGTAGAAGATGTGCTTGCCACATACGCATTGCTAAGGCAGGGTGGAATACTTTGCACATTGTGTTGGACATGTTCAGGAGAAAAAAGAAGGCAATGTCAGTGCAGAAACCAAATAGAAGATATTATATTTTACTGTATGTAGTTCTGTATTGCATTATAGGTTATTGTATGTAGCTCCGGTCAGTCTTTTCCAAAGGGGGCAGAAAGGAATTACAGAAGGCAGAGAAAAGAATAAAGAGGGTGATCAGAAGCATGGGACCTCTTAGGCATGAGGAAGGACTAAAGTGACAATGACCCTTCCGTTCCCTCACAATGCTAACAGATATAACCACAGATGGCATGAGGAAGACGGGCAGGGAGTGATTTTCTTCTCTCACTACAAGAGTAAGGAAGCACCCCATAAAATAATCAGGCAGCAGATTTGAAAACCGACATAGAGAATCTGGTTTCATAGTGTGCATGACTTGCTGTTACAAATGGAACAAAGCAACTGAGAAAAAATGGGGCTATAAAAGTTCCTTTATTAAACTGAATCTCAAATATAACCTTTGGTTTGGGAAGCCTTGTAATGGTTGCCTGGTGGAGACTGAAAACATACACCAGACAAAGATCATATTGCTTTTTCTTTCAAAGAAAGCAAAATATATTCCTTTCCTAGATTCTGCTTCTGGCCACTGCAGAACATTAGGTTATGAACTAGACAGAACTTTTGTCTGTTTTGTATTTTGGGGAGTGAATAGCAGTTATCTTCTTATGCACATCATAGTTGAAAAGTTAAACTGTCTTCACTTCCCCTATTGTGTGACCCTGGATATGCTGCCCCAAGAAATAGTAAGAGGTGGGGTTAATCCTCACAAACTCCTCTTCTTTAATAAAGCTACTCTTAAACAAAACACTGGTTCCTCCGGAAACAGTGTCTCCCCACAGGAAAATAACCACTATTGTATGCTCTGTGGCTTCATTGTCTAGTCTTAAGATGGAGGAAAAAGGCGAGGCATGCCAACTCCTTGCCAGTGTGATGGAAAAACTGAGTTTATACAGCTCAAGAACAACTAAATGAGCAAGCTGTAGTCACTAACTACGGTGAGAAGGAGGAGGAATTTGGTGTCACTGACAGTGGTCCAAGTGTCAGCCGACAGGGGACTTAACAGGTGTTCTGCATGCCTTTCCATGCAACTAGACCTCAGAAGGACATGATCACTGTAGGTGCTTTCTATTCTCATTACTCTCGGGAAAGCTGCCAACAGTGTGTTGGTTGTGGGTTTTTTTTTTGTTTGTTTGTTTGCTTGTTGATGTTGTTTCTTTTAATAGCATTCAAAACAGTAGATTTGTTTATATTGTGGAGTATTTTATTAATATTGCATCAGCAATAGCAACCCAAATATTTGGGATGGTGCAACAGAAATACAACTTTGAAATAGGAAAGGATGTTGTGGAATCTGGAGATAAACTCTTGCCCAGTTAACAGTCTACTCATTTGGGAGGGGAAAAATGTGGCTTCAGTTTAATTCAAGGGAGATTTCAGAGGGACAGAGAGGTGGAAATCACTTTCTAGTGCATTGTTTCATTTGTGAAGGGCACAATCATCTGGTCTTGAGTTCCCATTCCAGCTTAGTTTCCTGCTCCTGCATCTGCTTCATTACTCCCTTCCCTCATTGAAGAGATGGGTATTTTGTGCTCTGCTGAACTGGTAAAGGACAAGACATGACTCATCACGACTGAGAAAATTTTGCCTCTTCGCATTGCTCAGCTTTGCTGAGAAGGAATGTTAAACCAAGAGCTGCTGACATTGAACCTGAATACTTTTTGCTGACTGTTGCACAGTGCATGGATAGCAAACCCCAACTGCAGATTTCAAGAATAAGCTTTAGGGAAACCCTCCTTTGATCAAGAACGGCGACTGCATGCTCTGCATTTAATTCAAGCATGTTGAAGGTGATTTACCAAGGTAGCACTGAGGGGCCATGTTTTCAAGTGTGTAGCATCTATAGATCAAATGAGATTTTTCTCCAAGAGCTCATCTCCCACAAGTGCATATGAGGAAATAGTGCCCATGCTTTCAGCAGTGCAGGAATACCTGATTTAACCTTTCATTTTAACAGCAGATACTTATTGTCCAAATAACATTGCTGAAGAGAAGCACAATAGATGAGAGAATGCCTTAGCAGCCTTGGCTCCTGGATGGAAAGATGTGCAAAATACTTAGAAACTAACATGGGGAAAAGAGGAAGCTCCCACCTCTGCTTCAAATAAGCAGATGCCAGCAGCATCATGAAGAAGCAACAATTTGAGGATCAGCAAGAGAGGAGGAGGAAGCCTCTCCCACCCACAAACCTGAGGACAGTACAGGAATAGGTCAGAGCGTATGGGCATCCCTTCACAGACACAGCCAGAACATTGCCATGCAACAGGCACTGTGGGGCTGGTGTGATCCCCATGCTCTGGGAATGGAGAGGGAGTTTGTGGCAGCTGCTCTGTTTCCAGGGGATGAAGGAGCAGGGATCTGTCTGCCTGAGTCAGGCATGGGCAGCACAACTTCTAGGACCAGCAGACAGTGTGAAACTTGCAGCAGACAGGATTTTGCCACATACAGTCTGGGATTTTAAGAGTGCTAGGCAAACATGACTCCATCACAGCCTAGACAACAATATTTATAAACATGGCACGAGAAGGGAAAGGTCACTGCAATGGCTGCACAGGAGTACTGCTATCAGAGGTGCATTGGGGACCCCACAGGATGTCACTGAGAAGAGCCTAGCTCCATCCTCCTGACACTCACCCTTTACATATTTATAAACATTAATGAGGTCACCCTTCAGTCTCCTCTTCTCCGAGCTCCCTCAGCCTTTCCTTGTACAGGATATTCTCCACCCCCTTCATCATCTCTGTGGCTCTGCACTGGACCAGCAAACTTGCTGGCAGCATGCTCTATTCCCTCACCCAAGTCATTAATATATTGAATAGTACTGGTCACAATACTGACCCCTGAGGGACTCCAGTAGATACGGGCCTCCAACTAGACTGTGTCCCATTGACCACAACACTCCGGCTTCTTTCCTTCAGCCAGTTCACAGTCCACCTCACCCTCTGATCGTCCAGAGCACACTTCCTCAGTGTAGCATTTAGTATTTTGCATTACAGATTCATAGATTCATAGATACATTAGGTTGGAAAGGACCTACAAGATCATCTTGTCCAACCATCCTCACACCACCATCCCTACCCACCAAGCTACTAAATCAAATCCCTTAGCACCTCATCTAAACGCTTCTTGAACAGCGCTAGGGACGGTGCCTCAACCACCTCCCTAGGCAGACCATTCCAGGGCCGGACCACTCTCTCAGAGAAAAAATTTTTCCTCAGATCTAATCTAAATCTTCCCCGGCGCAACTTGTGGCCATTCCCTCTCGTCCTGTCATTAGTTACCTGGGAGAAGAGGCCGACCCCCTCCTCACCACAGCCGCCCTTCAGGAAGTGGTAGAGTGCGATGAGGTCTCCTCTGAGCCTCCTTTTCTCCAGACTAAACAATCCCAGCTCCCTCAGCCGCTCCTCGTAAGACACTACAACTGCATGTACAACTATGATGAATACAGGGGCACTCTGGTCTTACATGGGACTTACTTGGACTCTTTATTTTACTGCAGAGCTACTGAGTTCTGTTGGCCTGGGGTGTGTGGCCTTGCCGGTGGCAACAGGCCTGGCTGGAGCTGCCCTGCTGGCACCCTGCCACCTCCATCTTGGCTTCAGGATGTGTCTCTCGGCCCCACGTTCCATCTCACCGCACTCTCACTGAACGCGCACTTTGCTTTGTTTTATTTTCTCCCCCTGCCAACGGGCACGGCTTAGGCAAAGCACTTGAGTATTTTGTCTTGAAGTATTTACTTCCTCAGAAGCCGCCAGCCTGGCACCCAGTCAGATTCCCAAAATAAGCCAGTAAGGACTTAAGTAAACTGCCTGCAGGTGTTGCCCAGCTGCTTCATTGTGAAGAGCCCTTGAATTCTGCACAGGCCCTTCAAGCCAGAAAAGGATGGCCAGGGCCCACCCTGCTGCCTACACAGTCTGATGTGCTGTTCCTGCCCCCAGGCTGGGATGGGGCTGCCCAGCCCTCCTCCTCCTCCTCCAGCTGACTGCTGCTGCCTTTTTTCCGTTCGCAGTCGTCTCTCTGAGGTCATCTTCAGCTTTTCTGTTTGTGAGACACTCGGCCATCTCTCCCATCGCAAACAATGGAAGAGGAAAATGAAGCAATCGGCAGCAGGCAGCCAAATGGCTCCCTCCAGAAGCTGTGTGAAGCACAGGAAGGAGGCCCACCGAGAGACCTGGGGAGCCCTGTCCCCATCTAGACCAAGGGGCCCGGTGGGAAGGGGGTTTCATCCCCTGGCTGAGCAAAAGACAGATGACCAGGCTTGCTGTAGGCAATGGAGAGAGAGTTTAACACCTGGTTTCTGCTGTCATGCATGCAGCTGGACACAGACCTGTGCTCCACTAGAAGCATGCTGGTTGCCCTGCCCACCCTACCTGCCCCAAGCTTTGCTCCCACAAGCCAGCACTATCCCCTACCACCACAAACATCGGAGCAATTTAAATCCAGGCCACAGGGAGAGCTGTCAGCTGCTGCAAACCTACATTCAGCCACAGCTGGGCTGGAAATCTGTTCAGGCTGGAAATCTGCTCCTGCTGGTGTTCACTATAGGGAATCAGGCCAAGGGAATAGCTCTGGGGGGTCGGTCTCCAAATCCAGTGTTTAAAAGGAGCTTTTTTACACGCATTTTCACACATGCCTATTTATCTGTGCCTGCATGCTGTTCAAGTGCTCATCCAGCTGTACTTCCACATGCAAATAATTGATATGCATGTTTTCTGTGCTTGTGTGTACACGAACATACACATACACTGACTGGAGGAGAGGCACTGCATTAAGCTGACTGCCTCTATGTTAGAAGCGGATTCAATAATGACCCTAAATACGGACCCAAATGTTCCTTCTGCTGCTGCTAACTGGCCTAATGAATTTCATATTTATAATCAGGCAGTGGTTTGTACTTTGAGTTTCTTTTTGTTTGCTGCTTTAGAAAAAGTAGGAAATACTGTTACACTGGATATAAGGAAAAATGTCTTTAACTGTGAGGGTGATGAGGCACTGGAACAGGTTGCCTAGAGATATGGAGACTTTCAAGGCCAGGCTGGATTAGGACCTGGGCCACCTGATGTATCTGTGCGTGTCCCTGTTCATTGCAGGGGAGTTAGACTAGGTGGCCTTTAAAGGTCCCTTCCAACTCTAAGGATTCCATGATTCTATAACAAATACCATATTTGCACATGTAAATTGCCATGAAATAGTCCCCTAGGCAATTGTCGATAGTGGGTTACTAATAGATTGGAGCAGTTGCGCTCTAATTTATGATGGCAAATTCTGGGGCAGAAATCCACAGTGATTATGCACACAAAAACCGTGCTATATATGCATATTAATCTATTTTAATAGCAGTGATATTCTAGATCCTCAATCAAAAAACATAGTGTTTGCTGTCAGAAATGAAAGCATGTATTTGCAGAAGGGGAGGAAAAGACTCGGAGCAATAACTGAGACAGATTAGTGCTGAAGGGAAACAGATCTGCCACCTCCAGGTACGCATCTTGCTGCTGTACGGTTCTCTTCCTCTTCAAAAGATCATCTCTGCAATCTGCATTTGTTCTCTACTTTATCTATTTGTCCATTTGCACTCTCCACCCCTCTTTCTTCCAGCTTGCCATCCCTTTTCCTGTTCATTTCCTTCCCCCTGTGATCTCACCCAGCTACGCCACTACACTCACCACATGAGAAATCTGGGAGCGGATGCCTCAGCCCTTCCATGAGATCAGCAGGCACAGTGGGAAATATGGCCACTGAAAAAGTAATAAAAAGTGGTCATTCTACCGCCCTCAAATTGGCACTACTCTGCAGTACTAAGTGGTCTTAATAAGTAAATAAAATGCAAGCTATTTATCAGAGAAATCAGAATGGCACCTTTGCATCTGTTCCTGTCTCGTGAGGAAAAAGATATAATTAGGTAGATTTTTTTTTTTTAATTAAAAACCCACTTAATTTGGAACCACTCCAGCCTGCTGAACAAGTGTGTATCTAGGTGAACTTTAAAATACATTTTCTGTACCAGATAGAACAACACCTCAGAAGGAGCCTCCCTGGTTCATTGGATGGGTGCACACTGGGACAGGTTTAAAAACGTTTTAGTGCAGTAGATGGATCGTGACCTCTTAGTATCATTCAAATGCAGATTTATTTTCTAAGAGTTCTGCTTTTTAAAGTTTGTGTGAGCCAAGTTAGAGAAGTCTGCCATAGCATTTTTTCAGGATCAGTCCAAGGTATTCTCCAGCTCATGCCAAGTGATAAAACCTTTCTTTTTGTGTGCATTTCTGGACACAGCTGCTGTCTCCTCACAGGCAGACTATCTCCACAAGGTTCCATTTCACAGAGATAGCCATGTTTTAAACACAGAAGTTTCACTTTTCCTTATTCAGATATTGAAACAAAAGAAAGACTGATTTACGTGTGTTGTACATATAAAAGGAGGGAACAGGCATGCATTCAAATATTGTACTAATTATTTTTCACTTGTAGTTCTCCATATGTTTGCACTGCAGACAGGGAACAATAGAAGAACTCTCCTGTGTTTAATTTTACACCTGTAAAGTCTCCTGGATACAAACCAAGACAGTGTGGCCAAGTGGATAGAGTCTCTGGCTTATCTTGCCAATGAATTCATATTCTCTGGGGGTTAGAGAAGATGGGGAGAACACAAGGAATTCAATTATTTTCAGTCTTTTGCAGATTTTCATTACTTTTACCCTCCAAGGAAGAAAACCCCTGCAGCTTTATGTCTCTAATGCAAGCACTCAGAAAACCCCTTGGCATCCTCTGTGTTCATGTGGGCATCAGGGGAGGAATCCTAGGCTCCCTCTGTGCAGACTCTGTGGGGTTTACGCTTTGTGCACAGGAGAAAGCTCTCTGTTATCATCACCCCAAAAGCAACCAAGCTGCTGTGTTTTCCTTTCATTACAGCGGATGAAGACTGCAGGGTTTCCATGCCAAGCCTTGGGCAAGGCGCAGTACCTGTGCCTCACTTTCCCCTCTCTGTGGACAGAGAAGTGATGCTTTCTGCCTCCCCATGCTTACCTGCTCAGGGCTGAATGCTGCCTGGCAAGGACCAGTTCTGCTGCGTGTCCCCCACATGCCACAGCAGGCTCAGACCTCCACCGTAGTCACTACGCATTACCGTAATAGATATTAATAGAAATAATTAGTGCTCCACAATTGTGCAGATTTAATACGCCTGGGAGTCTGACACTAATTTATCAATAGCATAGTTTACAGTACATCATTGGTATTCTTTGTGAGCTGTGACCTATATTCCAATATAAAGGATCTTCAAGGTTCCTTTGCAAATAAAACTAAATGTTAATTAAAGCACTTTCTTCGAAAGGCTTTCTTTCAAATGACCTCCAGTTCCAATATTTGTTTTATGGGGCACACAGATTGGAGATTCACAGTCCTGCAGGAAATGTCATATGAATGTAGGAAGGAAAAAGGGAAAAGAAAAACCTGTAAGGAAATAAATTTCTTTCTACAGCACATCAGGATGTGACTTTGGTTCCCAAATGCTGAAATGAGGAGAGTGCCTATTACAAGCATTTGAAACACTGTCTTTAACTGCAGAACAAGTTTCGAACAGTTTTTCTTTTTAGTGAAGGGGGGTGCCTGAAACATACAGGAATGAGATGCAGAGTAAAGTTAAAGCTGCCTTCAAGAGAGAGACTGCAGATATTTTATTCTCCCATTCACAAAACGTTCTCTCTTAAAGAAAACTCTTTAACAGAGCTGGTGAGCTTTCTACACAGTCCTTTGCAGTATATTTTCAGTTACATTCACAATGCACTTCAGAGCGTGAGATCCGATGCAAAACGCAGTGTCTTCTGCAGACAGAAAAACTCTCCTCTTTTTTGTAAAGAACTATTCATTTGTTGTTAGAAGGCCCAGAAAAGCTCAGTTACAATATATGATCTCAGTGTATCATCCTATGACATTCAGATCACCAAAAAACATTCTTGGTTTTGTTAAAGACAGAACAAAAACCAAACCCGCAACATCCCCAGGGAACAGAAGACTCTGCTATTGTTCTTTAATTTCTGATGTAAGATGGGAGATACCAGACAATATGAATTACTAAGTCACCCTGCACCAAGCTGCATTTGCTTAAACAACAGCTCTCCCAGCTGATCCTCTCAAGTTGGAATAAACCGTATAAAAACAAAAAAATACTCTGTTGAAAAATCAGAATGCTTTTATGTAGCTAGGTATGCTGTGGAGCAGTGGAAGAGGTAAATTGGGCTGATGTGGGGAACAGTTTGAGCTGGAGCTGGCTTGGATGGGTTTGTTCTGAGTGAGAGTGGGGTCCTGGCTACAAGGTGAAGGCAGAAGAGTGTGAGGCAGACAGAGAAGATTGCAGAGAGGCACTAGGAAAATAGGAGAAATGCCTGTATTCCAGCACAAAGGACACTTAATTCAGTCCTGATATAAGGACAGGCAATGCTTCACTAGTAAAAAGAGATCAGAAATTGATTCAGGACAAGGTGTACAGCAGCAATCTGCTTCTTTCAGCACTTTTCCTTTAAACATCCTAGAATTCACCAAACAGAAGATATATTACACATTCTAATATAAGCCACCAGAGGGGATGCCGCTAAAAGGCTGTCAGCAGAAAGGAAAAAAAAGTGTTCAAAGTGTGCGTATAGGGTGAGGGACTCCACATTTCAGCCGATCTGCAGCTAGAGATCAGATGCATTTGCATTTGCTCCCCTGGCAGAAGACCTCATATTCATTACAAAAGGTATTTCAAAATAGTTATAACTATCTGAAAAAAAAAAAAAAAAAGAAAAAAAAGAAGGAAAAAAAAAGAAACAACCAAGCTATTCACACATAATTCAACTAAAATAAAAAATGCAGCTAAGCATCAAACAATCTTGATCTACCTCCAGGAAGATCTGTAGAAATTCCCTTTATTTGGGTTTGAGTCAGGCCATAAAAAAAAGGCCAGAATTTACATGATTATCTCAGTGTTAAAGGGCTCAGTGCTCAGGAACTGCTTTACACCAACTGCAGTAAACAGAAACATAAATGAATGGGCCCAGAAAGCTTTCTTGCAATGGTTTCAGCATCCCACTATTCTGCAAATGAGCGGCTGTTGTTTATGGCCACTGCCATTTCCCAGATCTTTCGTGGAATGGATTTTCTTTGAAGAAATTAAGACAGGCACAGGAAACATCTTTGTAGCCCAATATACTAATTATTACATCTCATGGATTTGGGGGTGGTGCTGTATGGAGCCAGGGGTTGGACTCCATGGTCCCTGTGGGTCCTTTCAGCTCAGGATACTCTGTGATTCCATGCTTTGCTAATCTAGACCCTGATCCTTCAGCCAAGTTGATCATTCCTACCTTGAGTAGTCATAAATGTAATGGACTATAAATTGCTACACACTCAGATTCTGTTTTCAGAATCGGGCCACAGGTTTCGTTGTCAGGTTAAGTTCAAAGCCAAGCAAAAGCTTGCATAGATTTGCTTCCAAACTAAAGAGTATATTTGGGCTGCAGTTTCTGAGTAAAGGCTTTCTTAAGGCAGTTGCATATTTATAAAAAAATAAAAAATAAATCAGGAAAAGCCACAACAATACAGAAGATTTCATTCCATATGTAAATATTTTTCCTTTAAAAAGAATATGCAGTCTTTGCTGCTGTTATAATGCATCTACTGCTGTTGCCAGGGAAGGAGAAAGGAAAAAAGGAATTACAACACACAGGAACATCTTGGTGTAAAACATCTCACTTCTGAAATGCAGAGAGTGGAGAACTTTTCGGATACTTGCTTTTGTTTATCCCTGTTCCCAGTGAGTGATGAAAGTATAGCTCTAAAGAACTACAGTCTTAAAGAAAAGAAAAAAACAATCAAACAACAAAAAAAAGATGAAACATGCTCAGCTTGCACCTCCATGAAATCACACAGCGGAAAAATAATCCTCACAGTCCCAATATGTGGAAGAATGGAAAGTGTGTTTTATGGAAAACTATCTTATTGGAATTTAAGAAGAGTTCCTTTGTGTGTACAACCAATAGTTTTTCATAGTTTCCTGCTCTAAATGTCTGTGTTTCTTTCCAAAAATGTTGTGATCATAAAATGGAAAACTAAGCCTTCTGTCAGAGCAGTGGCAAAAAGGGAATAGGAAATAGCTACACTATTTCTGATCTCTTAGAGAAAGTGGTAGGATATTGCAAGCCTTACTGTATTATGATTAAAAAACAAAAAGTTTTCTGTATTTTTCTGTCTTTTCTCATTTTGGGGTCAATAAATTTCCTGTAAAAACATTTAAACAGAAAAAAAAAAGTCAGGGCACTAATGCATTACTATTAATGTATTGTTTTTTTTTTTTTTTCTTGTTTCTGTGACAATTAGGGGGAAAAACTGTGCCTACATACTTCATTTTCATGTCCTATGCACCTGACCACTGCACTCACTCCTTTCCTATAGTCACTAAACCAATACCAGTAACGTGTAACACTTAAAAGCTTAAAACATAAATTCAGTTGATGGTTGGTTGTTTTTTGGTTTTTTTTCTGTGTTAAAGTAAATAGCTTTCCCTTTTTTTTTTATGACATTTCCTGCTTGTGCCAATGGCAAGGAAAAGGAACTACCCTGTGGATCAGAAAACCAAGTCAGTCCTCTTTGAGCATATTTATCTGAGTGGAGATGGATGCACTGAGCTCCCAGAATCAAAGTACGATGTGATATGAAAACTGCTCCTAAAACCCAGCTTACTCAACCAGTTTGGGAAGGGGTAAATCACCTCCTTGTCTGTGTTGCTCCATTTTTGAAACGCAACCTCATGGAGATTCTTCACAGATCGGAGACTGGTTTAAGCAAATGTTTTCCTATCTTTCTCAACTGATGAGACCCCTGAACATTGCCTGGTGGCTGAACTTCCCCAATTGGATGAGTTTGTTATTCTGTCACAGCAACTGCAGCCCTATCTCGAACTAGCATTCAGTGATAGCTTTATTGCCTCTTGTCTTACAATGTCATGACTTTGCCATCTGAAACCTTACACAACAAATAGAAAGACAAATCCTGGCCAGACTGTGACCCCTCACCCAACTTTTCCCAAAGCCTTATGTGTGTACCTGTCTGCTAATGGTGCTGGAAGTCTCATCCTTGATGGGAGTGCAGCAGATCATAGAATCAGAGGAGCTCAAGAAACATTAAGATAACATTCTCAGGCATAAGGCTTGATTTCAGGTGGTCCTATGCGGAGCCAGGATTTGGATCTGTGAATCCCATCCAACTCAGGATATTCTACAGTTCTATGGTTGGAAGAGACCTCAAAGCCCACCCAACCCCAACCCCTGCTGTGGGCAGGGCTGCTCCCCACCAGCTCAGGCTGCCCAGGGCCCCATCCAACCTGGCACTGAGCACCTCCAGGGATGGGGCACCACAGCTTCTCTGGGCTATGCCAGTGCCTCACTACCACTGGGAAGTTCATTCTAGCAAATCAAATGCTGAAGAATCAGAAAACACTGATCCCAGTGTTCACTCACCCCCTACATTCTACTGCTCATACAAAAGTGTATGTGAATGGTTGTTACGGTTTATAGCATCTGTAAACCTTGAACAAAAAAAGGTATCTCACCAAACAAATCCAGTTCCAAATTAGATCATTTTAAAACGAAAATATTTGTCTTAAAAAGATGAAGCTTGGCTGAAATAGAAACTTTAACTGTTTAGCGAGAGCACACAATCCATGTTCCTAGAGCTGCTTTTCTCCAGAACAGCTCGCAGTTCTTTCAGTCGGAGAGCTTCTCTCATTTCTAGGAAAACTTCTGGCCCTCGGTAGATGGTGCTAGAGCCCTTCAGTCTGCCAGGGAGCGGCCAGCGCTACTGGGTGAGTAGTGTTAGGATGTCACCTCACTGCGCAGCAAAAGAAAATAATAAACAAACGAGGAAAGAAACAGTGCTAAATATCTGCTCTTTTTCCCGGATTTGAAACTAGTAATATCTACATACAAAACGAAATTCTAAATAAATTCTAAAAAATCTCAGAGTTGTATTGAAAGGGAAGCAAGGACAGAAGCAATCACTGCACATCTTACACAATTTAAGTTATCAAGGTTAGGACAAAAAGCCTTCAGAACTCAGTGTAACAAGATAGCAAAGCAAATATGTCTAGCCCTGTTCAGCAGTCACAGAGCTGAATATTAAAAGCTATGACTGTGGGCTTGAAAAACTACCACTGATGCTGGTAACCTCCAGCTGCGTAGTAACAGGATGCAGCACATGACCTTACAGTGTTAACTGGAGGTCCAAGCACTAGAAGAAGATATTGGAAATTATTCTTTCTTATATTGGAACCAGGCTCCAAATCCTCTAGACATCTAGATGGAAGTTGCAGCAGATTTGCACTTGGTGGACATCAGAACTGACTAGACATGTGCCGCTGTGCAGCTGATTACAACCCCGAAGATGTATTTTCACCAGTTTTCATCACAATAAAACATAACCTAATCCAAAACTTTGGATTGTTTGTTTTGAATGCTTTGGTTGTTGTTGCTGCTTTTGTAGCGCTAAATCAGAATGAAGCTCATTTACCTCCTCACAGATAATGAAATAGTTTAGTTGACTATTAATCTACCTTCACAGAGGTCCATTTTTTCCTCTTCACATTTCTACCTTCTTCTGCTGCCTTGATCATCTATATATCCATAGAAGGTCTTGGGTTAGAGGGGCTCTTAAAGCTCTTCTAGCCACCCCCCATCCCTGCTGTGTGCAGGGCTGCCCCCCACCAGCTCAGGCTGCTCAGGGTCCCATCCAGCCTGGCCTCGAGCGCCTCCAGGATGGGGCAGCACAGCTTCTCTGGGCAGCTCTGCCAGTGTCTCTTTGCCCCCTGAGTAAAGAATTTCCTCCTAATATCGAACCTAATTCTCCCTTCTTTTAGTTCAAAATCATTCCCACTTGTCATGTCACTATTAGACAGTGTAAAATGTCAGTCTTCCTCCTGTTTCTAAGTTCCTTTCAAGTACTGGAAAGCCTTAGCGAGGTCTCTCTGAAACCTTTTCTTCTCCAGGCTGAACAAGCCCAGTTCCCTGCTTCAGCTCTTAATAAGAGAGGTGCTTCAGCCCTCTGGTAATTCTAAGGGCCCTCCATTGGACCCACTCCAAAAGCTCCACATCTTTCTTACGCTGAGGGTCCTAAGCCTGGATGCAGCACTCCATGCAGATGGGGCCTCAGGAGGGCAGAACAGAGGGGGACAATCATCTCCCTCACCTTGCTGGCCACCCCTCTTTCGATGCAGACCAGGATACAGCTGGCTCTCTGGGCTGCAAGCACACACTGCTGACTCATGTCCAGCTTTTTGATGACCAGGACCCCCAAGTTCTTCTCTGCAGAGCTGCTCTCAATGAATTCTATATCTGGGATTGCCTTGACCCAAGTTCATTTATCCCTGCTGAATCACATTAAGTTCACGTGGACCCACTTTTCAAGACTGTTCAGGTCCCTCTGGATGGCTTCCCTTCCTTCCACTGCTCAGCTTGGAGTCATCAGCAAACTTGCTGAGGGTACACTCGATCTCAATGTCTATGTCACTCGTAGAGATGTTGAAGAGCATGATCTGCGATGCATCTTTTGTAATCTAAGTAATCTTTCACCATCAGTAAATAATGAAAGGAAGGTGCTTTTAGGAGAGAGCACATCACAAATGCCAAGGGGAACAGTGGAATTCATGTCTCAAGAGCACAAATGTTATTTCAACAAAGAGTTAGGGTTCCTGAAACTTCTGCTAACCTTGATCTCATGAAATATACTATTTTGTGCTGCTAACAATATAGTATTTAGAAGAACCTTCTAAATTAAGGTTTGAGATGGCTGTTGAGATAGTGTAACTTCCACACAGCCTTACAGAAATGGGACTCTCTGTGGGACTCTTTTCATTTGCTTGCACTGCCAAGATTCTCTGTTGGATTCCAGCTGTAGCCTTTTTATAGTCACATCTCAGACTGCCGACTGTGCTGTTCATGGCATCTATGCATGCCTTCCAATCATATCCAGTTTCCTTTAGATCAAAGGATGGGTAATTCTCTGGAATAAAGTCTAAAAATAAACATGTAAGAATAACTTATCAATTATTTATGCAAGTTGCATTCTCTTTTTGGACGTAATTCAATCAAAACAAGCGCATGCTACCAAAACAGAACAGCTCAGGTACAGTGTTGGAATTGAACAGCAAAATTAGAGAGCAAATATATCTCCCCCTATTGAGATATTTGACAGTGACTAAAAGTCACCATCTTAAAACAAAATATACAAAGAAGGCAAATAGCCGTTTACATGGGATCAATCTCTTACAAGTGTCGATTAAGGTCATCTTCTATCACTAAAGCAAAAAGTCTCAGCCTCCATTTCAGAATGCATTTGGCAAGACTGAGCCCTCCTTTAGAGGTTGCTTGACAGTTACGTAAAGGATTACAAGAATCCTCTTGTTTCTGGTAGGTAGTATCAGAGCTGACTTTGCTCAATCTGTAAAAATGTGGGGATGAAGGGTAGATCATGAGGGCCTTTTCCAACCTGAAGTCACTAAACTAAAACACAGCAATTTAACACAACACAACCACAGAGAAACAACAGTGTCAGAAAAGTAGCAAGAATTTGTTCTTAATTATCTTGTTACAGTACAAACACTTGACTTAGGTAGCAGAGGGGTAAATAAGGTAAGACTGCAGCACCTTTCTACCCTTCAACATGTAAAATGATTTGTTTTAAGATCAGATTGATTTTGCTCATTTTTATTTCTGATAAGCAATTTTCTTCTTCATGAAGCATGCTGTGAGTCTATTTCAGAACTCTTAATGTTGGGTTGAGAACAGTGTCTTGCAGAAGGCAAAATAAAAAAAAACCTGCTGCAACTCCAGCCATAACATATCCTTTCTGATTCTGGAATAGGGTTTGCAAACAAAATAAATACTCATTTATTTAAGCCATTGTGGATTCATGTAAGCTGAAGAAATATCAGAACTGTCTATATTCCTACAATGAAGTATGAAGGTTTTTCCAAAAGTAATATCTCCTATTATATTGGGCCACAGTATCAGAGGCAGATGCTAGCAGTATGGCAGTAGAGATTGAACCTTCCCACCTGCCCATATCCCACTACATGCTGTTGACATTTGACAGCAGAGAAGCAGTCTGACAAAATGGTGTCTGAACAGACCCAGGTCTCTCAGCCTTTCCTCATATGGGAGGTGTGCCACATCCTTTATTATCTTTGTAGCCCTCCACTGGACTCTTTCTAGGAGATCCCGGTTTTTTTTTGTTTGTTTTTTTTTTTTGTTTTTTTTTTTTTTTTACCAGGAAGCCCAGAACTGGCCACAATACTCGAGGTGAGGCCTCACCAGGGCAGAGTAAAGGGGAAGGATCACCTCCCTCAACCTGCTGGCCACTCTCTTCTTAATGCACCTGAGGATCCCATTGGCCTTCTTGGCCACCAGGGC
The DNA here is from genome assembly GCA_036925125.1 of Oreortyx pictus. NCBI lineage: Eukaryota > Metazoa > Chordata > Aves > Galliformes > Odontophoridae > Oreortyx > Oreortyx pictus. The sequence continues at coordinate 70,542,179 of JAUPFR010000001.1, read as the reverse complement.
ACACAAGTAGCTCATGACCAACCTGTCATCCACCAGGACACCCAGGTCCCTCTCCTCAGAGCTCCTCTCCGGCAGGTCATCCCCCAACCTGTACCGGTGCATGTGGTTATTCCTCCCTAGGTGCAAGACTTGCTCTTGTTAAACCTCATCTGGTTCCTTTCTGCCCAACACTCCAGCCTGTCCAGATCTTGCAGAATGGCAGCACAGCCTTCCGGTGTGTCAGCTATTCCTCCCACGTCAAGCAGGTCAAGCTATTTATCCAGTTTCTGAATGGAATCTTACATGGCCTGATAATAAAAGCAGAGGTGAAATCAATATTGTTTCTCAAGAACCGAATTTATATCTGAAGAAATCAAGAAAGTTCCTTTAAAGGCAAAATTCCCTCCCTGAAATGGGGCAAAATTAGAAAATATTGAATACCCTCTGTAAGTAAATTAAAGAGCAATTTACACATAAATTGTAAACAGCAATGGTAAACATTACAGTAAAAAGAATCCTCAGAGGAGCCCACTCCTGGTACATTAAGAAGGTTGGCATTACAGGTTGTTCTTCCTGCTTCTGTCATATGTTTTATCTAACATCCATGGAATCATTCAAGTTGGAAAAGACCTCCAAGATCATCTAATCCATCACCACCACGCCCGCTAACCACGTCTCTCAGTGCCACACCTACGTGTTTCTTGAACACCTCCAGAGATGGGGACTCCATCTCTTTTGTGGGCATCCTGTTACAATACCTCATCACTCTTTCAGAGACTAAATTTTTTCTCATGTCCAACCTGAACCCCCGCTGGTGCTACTTGAGGCTATTCCCTCTCATCTTATCACTGTTAACTGGGAGAAGAGGCTGACCACCACGTCGCCAAAATGTCCTTTCCGGAGTTGTAGAGAGTGACAACATCTCCCCTGAGTCTCCTCATCTCCAGACTGAACTATCCCAGTTCTCTCAGTCTCTCTCCATAATAAGACTTAGGTTCCTTCCCCATCTTCACTGCCCTTCTTTGAACATGCTCCAGGGCCTCAATGTCTTTCTTATAGTGAGAAGCCCAAAATCTACTGACAATCTCTGAAGTAAGCTAAATGTTATCCTAGAATCATAGAATGGTTTGGGTTGGAAGGGACTTTTAAGATCATCTAGTTCCAACACCTCTGCTATAGGCAGGGACATCTCCTTCCAGATGAGGTTGCTCAAAACCCCATCCAGCCTAACCTAGAATGCTTCTAGAGAGGTGGCATTCACAAACTCACTGGGCAACCTGTACCAGTGTTTCACTGGTGTCTCTCCAGTGTTGTGATATTCTATTTAAAATCATAATACGTTTCCAAGAACACAGGTAAAAGGCTCACAGGCAGTCACTGAAATATTGATTTCTACATCATTAACAGGAAATACATTTAGAATAATTCTGTCTGTACAGTTAAGTCCCTAAATTGAATTGATTCTGGACAAGAACAGCAAAGACAACAAGAAGATCTCCTAGAAACACACATGTGACAAAAGGAAGAGTAGGGAAAATTTGAGTCCGTTGCTAAATGAGACAGAGGAACTTGTTACATGGGGAAGGGAAAAGACTGATGCACAATCTTTGATCAATCATGGAAACCAGGAGAAGTGCCCAATGACTAGAGGAAAGTAAATATCACTCCTGTCTTCAAGAAGGGCAAGAAGAAGGACCCAGGGAACTACAGTCCAATCACCACACATCAGTCCTTGGGAAAAGTGATGGAGCAGATAATCCTGGAAAACATTTCCAGGCACAGAAAGGCCGAGAAAATAACCAGGACTAATCACCATGGTTTCATCATGCTTGGGCAGCTAGATCTACAATGAAATGACCAGCCTGATGGATGAGGGGAGATTATTGGCTGCCTAGTCTTCAGTAAGGCCTTTGACACTGTTCCTCATAAGTTCGTCATAAACAAGTTGTTGTACAAGCAGTGAGGCAAATTGGAAATCAGCTCAATAACTAGGCCTAGCAGTAGTGATCTGTGGTTCGAAGTCTAATTGTAGACCAATAAATCTCAGTGTACCCTCAAAGATCAATAGCAGGTCCATCCTGCTTAACATCCTCATTAACAATGTGGATGATGGAGCAGAATGAACCTACAGTGAGTTTAGAGGAATGGCTGATACACCAAAGGGTCATGCTGCCACCCAGAGGGACCTGGAAAGTCTGCAAAAATGTGCTGACATTAAGTTCAACAAGGAGAAGTGCAGAATCCTGTAAATAGGGAGGAGCAACACCAGGCACCAGTATAGTACAAATTGAAAACCACATAACTGGAAAAGTAGCTTTGTGGAAAAGTACTGGGAGTTGAGTCAAAAGTGTGGCTGTGTTGAAGAGAAGCTGATGGGTACCTTGGGCTGCATTAGTAGGAGTGGTACCAGCAGGCTGAGGACACATCTGGAGTAGTGGATTATGAAAATGGTTAAGGAACTGGAACATCTCTCCAGCAAGGAGAGGCCAAGAGAGCTTGTACTCTCCTGTCTGCAGAAGAGGCAACTCAGGGTGATTTTATCAGTGCATATAAATATTTGAAGGACGACTGTAAAGGTGGTTGAGATTGGCTGTTTTCAATGGGGCCCAGAGCCAGGACAAGAGGGAATGGGTACAAATGGAACACAGGAGGTTCCTTTTGAACATCAGGAAGTACTTACTTACTGGGCAGATGACGGAGCACTAGCACTAGATGTTCAGAGAGGTCCTGGAGTCCCAATCCCTATATTGTTCTGTTTTCCAGTCAGGCAACCAGCTTTATCTGGGTGGTCTTACTTGAGTGGGGAGGATGGACCAGATGACCTACAGAGGTCCCTTCCAAACTCAGTCATTATGTGATTCTAGGAAGAGAATGGAGTGTGGAGCATGAATAATTGACGTATTGAGAAATCAGCTCAGCCGGAGCTTTCAGAACCTGGCAATTAAATCGATTGTTTCCACATTTTTAATTATCACAGGATAAAAAGTGTATCTCTGGTTAGCATGTTTCCCTTCGATGGTAAAAATGCATGTTGCCTAACTTAAGCAACCAGGTGCAAACCTCATGTATGAGTATGAAGGCTCTGAAAGTAATACCTCCTGTGTTATTATGTTTGCCCAGGGTGTCAGAGGTGGATGTTGGTGGTGTGACAGTAGAGGTTAAACCTTCCTGTCAATATTCTATTACATTTTGTTGGTGTGTGGCACATGGCAGTAGAGGGGCAATCTGATAACATTTGCTTTTTCACAGTGTTGTTGTGCTCATGTAGCTGTTGTAATTTCCATGGAGATAAACAAGATGCATTACTTTACGGTGCAACCTGCACATTGTTGTAAAGTCACAAATTCTCAGTCAAAAAGCCAGAGAAACGTAAGCAAAGGTCATCATTTATTCTGCATTAAAGTTCACTCATCTGTGTTTCCAGGTGTCACAGTTGGACCTACGTCAATCTAGATCCTATCTGTCTCTGTGACAGGAAGGTAGCAGACCCCTGGGCCCTGTATGGGAACTGTTGAATCACGGCCTGAACCACTGATTGATCGCCTGAGGTGAGCACTGTGTCAGCTGCAGGAGCACAGGTGAAGGCAATGCAGTGTGACCAGAAGGGGTGCAGTCTGGCTCCACCTCTCCCAGACCCCATTTAAGGGCTGACCACCACTGGGGAAGGATCTCTTGTTGGAGGTCCCTCCCCTGTGGAGTTCTGGGTGAGTCCTTTGTAATTTATTGTGTGTCTTTATACCATCTGCATAATCCATCCAAAAACATGCTGTTATCTTCATTATACTGTTTGGGCAGTATTCATTCAGGGTACTCACCCTACAGGCCCACGCCCAGGAAAAGGTTGGGAGGGGGAAGATAGGCCTAGAAGGAAGAAGAACAGCAGAAATGTTCAGAGGAAAAAGTTTACTTAGTTTACTAATGATCTGTAACCAGCCCTGTAAGGTATTTGCCACCATACATGAGTCAGTGTAAAGATAAAGCAGATACTGTAAAAATGTCTCTTCATGAACTAGAAGTGGTGATTTCACGCTTGGAAGGCATGGTGTGAAAACTCCTTTTAGTTGGGGATCAACAGTGCCACCACCTGGACAATGCTTTATCTTCAAACTGACTCATAGATGGCGGCCAATGCCTTATAGGGCTGGTTTAGTCGTTTTCGGACAACTTACATAAAGCTGTAACCAACAGATCAATCCAAAATACCTTTCTTTGGTTTCTTATATCAGTTAAGGCGGTCTAGATTTTGTAGTCACATCACCTCAGGCAGATCTCCTCAAAGCTCTGGTTCTCAAAAGCAGATCACAAGAATCTTGTCCAATGCCACTGCGTGTGAACCTCAGATCCATGATGCAAGAAATAGACAGCACACAAATACTTTGGCAGGGAGCTATATGCTAGTTTTATTCATAAAATACTTTTCCTAAGTGCAAAATATTTTTATTTTATAAAAGTTAGCAAAAACCGATACATTTCTAACAGAGCCAAGAAAACTATTTCTACTTTTATTCAATTACTCTTTTCAATATGGAAGCCAGAGGTATGCACCACACCAACAGATCTCAGTGCCAGACAGGTTGTTCAATAAATACATCATTCTACCGTTCAAACGTATGAGTGACAAAGTTTCATACAGCTACTGAAAAATATAAGATTTTCAGCTTTTTTTTTTTCCCTCAGATTTAGAACTAGTAATATCTACACACAATATAAAATTCTTTGCATTTGCAAATAATATTGTATAGAACAGTAACAACCAAATGTCAGAAACAGACCAGAAGAACAAATGTGCTTGTGTTACTGACCAACACATTATCTCTATTGAGGAAAAAATAGTAATAATAAAAAAAAAAAATTAATTCAGCCTATTTCTTAAATCCTACTGAAGATGTCAGCAAGGAGCTGGTAAGGGAAACTTACAAATTTCCGATTTAATAAGACCACTGCATATCCTAACTTGGAATAAGAAAGCTGATTCTATGCTGTGTATAATAAACTGCCTATTTGTTACAAGTAAAAGTGTCAGTGAGAGCCAGCATCCTCGCTATTATAGCTAACCAAAAAATGAAAACAAATACAACACCAAACCGTGGACCTTTGCCTCATGGGGGGTGGGTTTAGTGATATCTTGTTCTGTCATACACACAGTCATAAGCCAAAGTTGCTTCAGCTGCTAGAAGTGAAACTGGTTCCTTGTGTCAGCTTTCTGACAGGCTGCTTTCTACCTAAGGGTTGGGTGCTTGAGGCTAAGCTCAGAGGTAATACAAATGGAAAGGCAAACACATGCACTGGTTTTCCAGTACTGGAAAGAAAAGTAACAGAAAGGCATTGTATTGGACTTCTGTAGTGGGGTGGCTGTGAGAAGACAGAAGGACATGCCCCATGCCTGACAAAGTTCCAATTGTCTCCAAAAGGGACCCATCACTGTCCAGTGCTAAGCCCGTGATAACACATTTAACAAAGAGTGAAGAATTTCCATTGCAGCCATGAGAAAGGAGTTAAGAGAATGTGAGAAACAGACCTATGGACCCTGAGATCAGTGTAGGAGGGTGGGAAGCGCTCCAGGTGTGGAGCATAAGTTCCCTGTAACCCCTGGAGAGGCCCATGGTGGAGCAGCTGGAGGGGGCCTGAAGGAGGCTATAGCCTGTGGGGGACACGTTCTGGAGCAGTCCATGAAGGACAGCATACCTAAGTTGGAGCAGGGGCAGACAGTGACCATTAAAGAGAGGCAGAGAGAAAGCGTTAGGGACTGACCACAGCCCCCATCTCCCTGTGACACTCAAGGAGAGGTGGGAGAATCAAGGCTTTAGTTAAACCTGGGAAGAAGGGATAAGAGGGGAGGAGAGAGGTGGTTTTGATTTTGTCTTGATTTCTCACTATTCTACTCTATTTTTAATTAGCAATTAATAGTGAATCTTCTCCAAATCAAGTCTTCTTTGTCCATGATGGTTACTGTTAAGTGATCCTCCTGTCTGCATCTTGACCGTTCATTTTCTTTCCCTGTCCTGCTAAGTACGGGGAGTGAAAGAGCAGACTGGGGATTACCTGACAGCCAGCTTATGTTAACATATATATTCCATTTCGTACGTGGTATGAAGTCATTTATTTCTGTTTATGTAATTTTAGGGTTCCCATATCCTAACAATTTTCAAAATTAGACTTCATTTTTATTACAATTCAGTCCACTAAAAAATCTCAGGGTTTTGTGAAAAGGGAAGCAAGGGCAAAAATCATTGCACATCTTTCACAATTTAAGTTAACAAGGACAGAACAAAAAGCCTTCGGTCCAACAGCAAGACACATACATCTAGCCCTGTGGACCAGCAGTCACAGATCTGAACATTAAGTTATGACTGTGAGCTTGAAAAAGTGTACCACTGATGCTGGTAACTTCTGGCTGCATAGTAACAGGATGCAGCACGTGTCCTTACAGTGTTAACTGGAGGTCCAAACACTAGAAGAAGATAATGGAAATTATTCTTTCTCAGGATCCAAATCCTCTAGACATCTAGATGGAAGTTGCAGCAGATTTGCACCTTGTGGTGATCAGACCTATGGGTCCATGTGGACCATCAGATTAGACATATGCCACCATGCGTGCAGCTGATTACACCCCTGAAAAAGTATTGTCGACAACTTTCATCACAATAAAACATAAACCTTGGGCTGTTTATTCAAGATGCCTTTTTTTTTTTTTTTTTTTTGTGTGTGCACCTGTAGCACTAAATCAGAATGAAGCTCATTCACCTCCTCACACATAATGAAAAAGTTTCACTGACTGTTAGTCTCCCTTCACAAAGTTCCATTTTTTCCTCTTCACATTTCTATCTTCTTCTGCTGCCTTGATCATAAATATATTCATTGAATGTCCTGAGTTGGAGAAGACCTTAAAGGATTCCAGCTGTAGCCTTTTTATGGTCATGTCTGAGACTGCGGATGGTGCTGTTTATGGCAGCCACGCATGCCTTCCAATCATATCCAGTTTCCTTTAGATCAAAAGATGGGTAATTCTCTTGAAGGAAGTCTAAAAATAAACATATAAGAATAACTTATCAATTATTTATGCAAGTTGCATTCCCTTTTTGGATGTAATTCAATCAAAACAAGTGCATGCTACCAACAGCTTAGGTACAGTGGTGGGATTGAACAACAAAATTAGAGAGCAAATATTTTTCCCCCCTCTGAAATACTTGTCAGAAACTAAAACGTCTAAGCATTAAAACACAATAAGCAAAGAAAGCAAGTAGCCATTTACATGGGATCAATCTCTTACAAGTGTTGATTAAGGTCATGTTCTATTGCTAAAGCAAAAAGTCTCAGCCTCCATTTCAGAATGCATTTGGCAAGACTAAGCCCTCCTTTAGAGGATGTTTGACAATTATGTAAAGGATTACAAGAATCCTCTTGTTTCTGGTGGGCTATATCAGAGCTGACTGCTCAATCTGTTAAAAATGTGGGGAGGAAGGGTAGATCACGAGGGCCTTTTCCAACCTGAAGTCACTAAACTAAAACACAGCAATTTAACACAACACAACCACAGAGAAACAACAGTGTCAGAAAAGTAGCAAGAATTTGTTCCTTAGCTATCTTGGTACAGTACAAACACTTGGCAAATACCCTTCAACATATAAAATGATTTACTGTAAGATCAGATCGGTTTTGCTTGTTTTTATTTTGATAAGCAATTTTCTTCTTCACGAAGCATGCTGCGAGTCTACTCCAGAACTCTTAATGTTGGGTTGAGAACAGTGTCTTGCAGAAGGCAAAATTAAAAAAAAACCCAAAAATTTGCTGCAACTCCAGCCATAACATATCCTTTCCGATTCTGGAATAGGATTTGCAAACAAAATAAATAATACTAAGTTCCTTAAGCCATCGTGGATTCATGTAAGCTGAAGAAATGTCAGAACTGTCTGCATCCCTACAATGAAGTAGGAGGGCTGTTCCAAGAGTAACATCTCTATCAAGTAGTGTTACTGTGCTCTTTGTGTCAGTAGTGGTTTCTGTGAAAATCAACAGAAGGCATTACTTTCAGAGCAATCTATGTAATCTGGTACACTCAGGCTAGGAGGGATCCTCGGAGGTCACTGCTCTCATTTCCTGCCCAAAGCAGGGTCAACTCTGAGGTCAGACCAGGCTGCTCAGGCTTCATCCACTGAAGGGCGGAAAAAGGACAGAGAAAGCACAGCCTCACGTGGCAGCCTGCTCCACTGTTTCGAGTGTCCTCAGGAAGAAAATGCTCCTTCTCACATCCATCTCAATCTTTTATTTCTGTTTAAGCCTGTGATCTCTCATCCTCCCACATTCAATTCAGTGCCACTAAGAGGTGGGATCGATCTCCTTAGTAAAATCCTTTCAGACAGGCCACCAGTACATTCCTGTGCACTGTTCTTTTCTAGACCAAGTCAGTCCAGTTGCCTCAATGGACATGAGTTGTAGCCTGCTGTCCTCTCTGATGGCCCACGAGCTCCCAGAATAAGCCAAAGTCTGCTCTCCCGAGCTCCAGCATGTGTACTCTCAAACCTTTCTGACTGTCCCCAAGATCCTGAGGTTCACTATTTCATGGTCTCCATAAGTAATACCGCCACTGAATATCACACCCCAACCTTGGGGTAAAGAGCACCAGAACCTGCTATGCTCTACTTCTGGTTGGCCTATCCAGCATAAGTATTAAGAAGTTGTCCCTGATGTCTTTCAGAATCCCCTAGGGCTGGCTTGCATCTTCCAATATGCTTCCCTTTCAAGCAGATGGTGAGACAATTCCTTCATAAGAACCAGGCTCGTCTTCTGGAGACTTCAAGGCCTTGAGGATTCATCAACTTTCTCTCAACTACTTCCACTGCTTCTTACTAGTATTTCCCCCAGTGCTGTCCGAAAAGAGATTTTCCTTCTTACCTCTGATAGCATTAATTCTGTTGCAGTCCAAAGGACTCATGCCACGTTCAATATTTCCATATACATTGCTTTTCACGAGCACATCTTCGGTGAACAGGTGTCGAATCAGGTAACGAGCTGACAGCTCCGGACGGGACTTCCCCTTAGCCACATAAATGACTGAGACAGGCAACTGAACGTTGCGCCACGGGCTTCCAAGGAGTTCTGACAAGGATACAGAGAGAAATGGATTTTACTTGTCCAATATTTACTGCCCTGCAAAGCGGCTGTGTTACGCTAAAACACAGAAATGTCTCCCGTGAAACTGCTGTACTTGCTGGAAAAGACCAGAGCCAAACAGTACCATCACGGCTAATTCTAAATATAACACATTGCAGACAGGTGTCCAAGTAGACAAAACTTCTGCCTGTTTTACAACGGCGTAACAGCATTTCTGATGCCAATTCAGCAATGCTGGCAATGTAGTCTGCATTATTAATGACTGCCCTCTATATTGCTTTCCTCTCATGTGAAAAGAAGATGCTATTACAGAAATGAATTTTGGTTATTACAGCGGTGCCCAGATCCTCTAAGTGGAAACTGAAAACAGCGAATATTCTTACAGCTACTTGAACCTGACTCCTCAGCAAGCAGTAATATTATACATAAAAATGTTAGACACACACATATATATGTACGTATAGACATATATATAAAGCAGGTATATGTAATTCTATAGGTCTCTAGGGTCAGAGTCACCTAACAGATCGTGGGTACAAGAACTGATCTGCTAAAGCCCCAAAACAAATCTAATCAAATCAATCATATCCAAAGACAATGAAGCTCAGCTCATTTTTTCTTGAAGCTCCCTACAGGTATCATACACTATACATGGCTATATATATTTTTTTTTTTCATCTGATGTGTTTTCATATTGTCCTTCGTTGTTAAAAATAAAATAAAATTAAAAAAGGAAAAGCATAAAGGTTGCCTTAAGACTTCATTGTCCTGAATTCTGATTTTACAGAAGGACGTGTTTTTCTTCTGAAATTACAGTACCATTTTACAGATACTCTGAGCTAGCTCACTCTATGAGAGTATTATCAAAGTGAAATAACAACTATCAAATAAAAAAAGGGACATGTGTAAAATAATTACTGAAAAGGTGAATGACTGAGCAGAGTACCTCTTAAAACTGAAATTTCCAGTTTTATAGCAGATGTGTATTATGGGATGTTGGTAGACGTAAACGTGCTCTGTTAGCTAGATCACATTCCTGTTCATTCCCAAGACAAAAAACGATACACAAAGCAAGTGAGTGCCTTAAGAGGGAGAGTTACACTGTACAGTAAAGAGTTCTGCTCCCTTATTTCACCTATGGTAGTACATGACAGCTTTTCACTGACCATTAAAAAGATACCACACATAAACGCATAGGATGAAATTTCCTCCATTTACCCATGGGTTCCATAGACTGCAGTTTCTTGACTGAAGGTGTATGGAAAGATTCTGGGAACTTATCCCATCCTGAATTCTGCAGACTCTCACTGGTGGTAATGGTCGTCTTCTGAGAGTTCTGAGAACTCCCTTTACTGTCTTCATTGCAATTTAAATCTACACAAAGAGATGTATCTGGAGTATCAGCCAATTGCTCTTTCCCATTAGCTATCTCCTGAAACACATAAATGAGGTTAACACAAGCAGAGGGAAAATCCTACCAGTCTTCCTATCAGTGTTTCCCATTTAGAATAGATCAGATTCCACATGTATACAATATAATTAGTCCTGAATCTCAATCATCAAAGGCACACACGAAACAAGAAAAATAGTCAGAGATTTGCACAAAGCTTTTCAGAGTAAGTGAATGGAGTTACAGGTGTTTGGGGAGTGATGTTTCAGTCAATATAAGGCTGAAATGCACGACTGGGTATACCTCACGGAAAGCCAGTGAAAACAGTGCTAGCAGTTACATGCTCAAGCTCACAATCAAATCTTACGTTACTCCTGGGCAACATTTATTGCACTTTCCTTTTAGTATCCAATGTCTCTTGCTAACTGAAGTCTGGACAAGGAGCAGGAAGAGACAGAGGAAGGGAATATGAGGAATATGCTTCCAGTATTCCCCATATGGAACTACCACTGCAAGCAGCAGACACATACTGAACAATACAGCAGACGAACCCAAGGAAATTCCATTTAGAGCACTCATACAATGAGTTCAAATAATTCACTTTACAAGGAAGCACAAACTTAGTACTGAATAAATAATCACCTTCAGACAACTTACTCGTTTTATTTTTGTTTCAGAGTGCAAGCAGCGGATCATAGCATTGACATGAGTGATACAGGTTTTCCAGTCCTTTCCATATTCGCTCAAATCATAGTTTGGAAAGTTAGTTGCAAGAAATTCTGCATATGAGACGTAAAAAAAGAAAACACTATTTAAAAGTCATCTTATTTAGAGAGAAAGTAAGGCTTAGAATTGGTTGATGTTTACTGTTCTGCGTTTAGGAGCTTTGTATTTCTAGCTTTTGTCGAAGAGTGATCAGAAGCTCAATTTCTTGATGCTACTTAGCTTCAAAACAGAAGGGGTACACTGGTACCTCTTGGATGTGTTGAAAATAATGCTTGGTAGGAAAAAGATGAAATTTATCGTACAAACTTTTTAAAATAAAAGATGGTGTAGTGCTGATGCTGGAACTATTTAACACGGTCTATGCAATGTGCCAGCCTTTAAGTAGGAAATGAGGAAATGCATGGGTTCACACATATGTGCTACAGGATATAGGATAAATGGCTTGACAACTTTTTTTTAAAATATACAAGTCCTCCCACCTTCACCATTTCCCAAACAACCAAGAAAAGTGAAATTAAAAGAAGGAAAGGAATGTGTAAGAATCACGAGGTAACATCTGACCTAAGTATACCATGGCCATAAACAAACCAAACAAACCTGCCCACAAAATCAATTTCATACACGCAAAGTAAGCAGAAATGAAAAATTCTGAAACATCTGGCATAACTAACGAACTAAATGAAAGTAGGAAAAAGCAGGATTGTTTTGTCTGTACTGAAAGAAAAAATTAACAGAAACAGAAGGCAGGAATGTCAAAAACCAAAAGACACAGCAGAGTAGAGCACGTTCACAACAGCATTCAGTAGTTAAGAAGTTGCTGGACAATTATTATGATTATCATAGAGAAAAGGACACCTTAAGTTTAAAACTCTGATCAGTACCATGTAGAACATGAATCTGTGCACTTGGAAAGGTAGCATACCTCTTATTGCAGTCATTTTATTAGGATCCAGTGAACACCACCCTTGTGTACTCACTCCTATAATGCTACACAGTAAGTCTTCCTTGGGGAACAAGACACGAACTAAGTAGCGTGCTGCATACTTTGGTTTTGTCTTCTGCCGAGCTTTCATCAAATAGTTTCCAAGAACTTTCACATTTCTCACTGGGTCACCAACGTATTCTTTTGTAAAACAAAAGAAAAGAAATGATTTAAAAAAAAAAATTAAATATATACGTATCATAGAACCATTAAGGTTGGAAAAGATCTTAAGATCAGCTAGTGCAGTTGTCCACTTCCCACCATTACTGCCCACTAAACCACAATCCTGAGCATACCTGTGCCCGATCTTTAAACATAGTGACTCCACCACCTCCCTGAGCAGACAGTTCCAGTGCCTCACCTCTGTTTCTGAGAAGAAATTCTTCCTAACACCCCACCTGAACCTCCTGTGGTGCAACTTAAGGCCGTTCCCTCTTGTCCTTTCACTGTTACCTGGGAAACAACCTCACCACAATCTCCTTTCAGGCAGTTGTAGATAACAGTAAGGTCTTTCTTGAGCCCCCTATCTGATCTGCCTTAAGCCTCTATATAAATATAAAAAAGGAATTTTCCACCAATAAAAAAACATTCTGTGAGAAGAGAACAGGCATTTCCTTCACACAAATCAGGTATGTTGCTTTCTTTGCAGGAATATGCCTCAACTTTACTGGCAGTCTCTTCTGTGTTTTTTGAAATATGCACACTATTTATCTATTACGCATAGTATTCTCAAGTCAAAGATAGTTTACATCAAGAATACTAAGAGAGAATAAAAAGACTTAGTCCTAAAATAACCCAAAGCACATGCTGTAAATCAAAGGCTCGTCTTAGTCTACGTAACAGCATATACACTACACAGAGGCTTTTAATTGATCCCTGGCATATTAAACATTCCTAAGATCTTCATTTCAAGAGCTCTGAACACTATTCCATCACAAAAATGCTTGTAAAGCAGCCAGTTTTACTCCTTTTCCTTTTAATAATAATAAATAGCTTTCTTGAGGCTTTTTTTTTTTCAAACACTAGCAGCAACTTTTTAGCCTCTATGCCTGAATACTTACTAGAAAGAAAACTCACCAAAGTTTGGATGGATGGAGACTGATGAAGATGGCACTTCTTTACTAATGTTCACGCTCCCAGATGTACTTGTGTAGTTCACCACCACTGCCTCATTTCCCAAACCTGTCTCAGATGGTGCTGGCATCACTGATGATGCCGCTGAAGATGATGCAACGCTGACAGTACTTTCAACAGCAGGTGAAAGATTTGGTTGTGGAAGGAGGTCAGGGATGCTGTCAGCTGCTGCAAACTCTGAATGCAAGGAATGCGTGGAAACTATGGTGGGGAGAGGAGGGCTCTGCCTAAGAACGGGCTGCTGAGGTTTGAGTTCAACTTGAACACTATTTGTTGTGGAATTGACCTGAACACGGCTATTTTGTAAAGCAACCCTTATAACTGGATTATGCCTTCTCCGGCCTGGTGAAGAAAGATGAAGACTTGAATCCCTTTCCATAGGCTTTTGTGCTCTTATTCTTCCTTGGGGCAAATGACTGGAACTTCTATATGTAAATCCAACTGGTTTCTGTAAATGTGATTCAGAAAACAATAAAAAAGTTAAATTAGATATATTTGGTCTCTCACAAACCAAGAACAACACTTTTTAATAATCATGCTATTGGCAACAGACCGTCACAGAATCAGAAAACAGATGAGGCTGGAAAGGACATCTGGGTCCATCTGGTCCAACGTATGCTCAATTAGGGACAGCCAGAGCAGGAAGTCCAGGACCATGTCTAGAAGTCTTTCAAAGACTTCCAAGGAAGAGACCCTACAGCCTCTCTGGGAGTCTGAGTCACTGCTCACCCACACAGTAAAGAACTCCTCTGGCATTTCAGTTTTCTGCTTACTGCCTCTTGTCCTGTCACCGTGCACTACTGAAAAGTGCATGGCTCTATCACCTTCGCATCCTGCCCTCAGGAATATATAGACATAGATGAGATCCCCTCTGTGTATTCTCTTGCCTAGGATGAAGATTCCCAGCTCTCTCAGCCTCTCTTCATAGGAGAGGTGTCTGGTCCCTTCACCATTTTTGTGGCCCAGTGTTGGACTTTTCCTAGCATGTTCACATACTTGTGCTGGAGAAGCCCAAAACTGGACACAGTAGTCCAGTACTCTTTCTTTTATTCTCATTTTTAGTTCTGACAATAAACATTTTTCTGGTAAGGCATCTTCTGTTCAAGCTGTCTCTTCATCATTTATTTGACAGCTGAAGGCATTCAATATGCAGATCTTGTTTGCAATGGAAGACTTCAAAGTAAAGAAAGTGGACAGAGATGGGTTCAGCTTTCTGTTACCTGGAGTCCTTATATTATGAAAAGCATGCACCCTAAGACATATGTGCTAGTTCAGAATCAGTTAATGAGGAGGACTTCACAAATATAGATGATGCGTTGTGGTTTTTTGTTGTTGTTCAATCAGAGGTCTGATCATATTCCGCCACTGCAACCTTTAAAAACCAATAACCTGAAGGAAGACTTTCCTGAAAGTTTGTTCATTTCTCCAACTGCACTATAAAAACATAGTACCTCTACCACAAAATCCCATAGTTATATCCTTAGCCCCTGGGAGATGTGAGAACACACAGTTGTAAAAATTAAAAGCATTCCTGATGATATTAAAGACCAGCTTGTTGTGGCTTACAACAACAGTTACATTCTATGAATCTTCTGTTTTCAGATGATTGGACAGTAAAAGCTTGGAGTTATCCGAACAACAGCAATAACTGAAAAACAGTCCTAAATAACTCACCCTTGATGCAAAGAACCTTACTGATCTCTTGACATTTCTTGAAACCAGAATCACTTCTGTCACATTAAAAGCTTTGCAATATCGTTGACAAAGAAAGCTCGTTAGGGAATTCATGACCTTCTTCAAAAATTACATGTTTTTCCCTTTAAAGAGCATGTGCTCTTAGTCACAAGTACTAATATTCTGTCTCTTAAGTTAACAGAGGATTAACCAGATAAGAATAAAATGTATAATGCACTCAGTATTGCAACATTTTGGAGAAAGGCATTTTATTAGAAAACTACAATTCTGTAATTGTAATGGAGACGACAACACACTGTTGAGACCTAAAATTCAATTAGCTAATAGACCAGCCTGTGTGGACTCTGTGATGCATAAACTCTCCTCTAATTCCAGAAGCCTACAAGACTGTACACAGTATTTGGTAAAGCAGTAATATCAATATACCCAAGTATAAGACAATCTAAAGAATTCCTTCCTGTTCTTTACAGTACAAACAGAATTTTAAAGAGCCCGTTGTGGTATCCTGAATTTGAAGGGGAACACTGGCAGTTCTATGACCCCTGATCAGTAACAACACAGAAGATTATAAATAGCATGCAATAAGAAATCCAAACCAAATTGAAATGGAATCCACAACTGATCACCTGCACCTCTTTTTTTTTTCATAGTGACAAGATTTTTTTTAAATAAGCATCAGAAGAATTAAAGGCAAAAAAGAATTTTTCAGTTCTACAATACTTACAGGTCTGAGCAACAGTGGCCTAGCACAAGTATGCTGCATTTCTGAGACCTTTCGATGAAGCAGGTCAAGCTTTTTATCCAGTTTCTGAATGGAATCGTACATGGCCTGATAACAATAACAAAAGCAGAGGTGAAAACAGTACTGTTTCTCAAGAACCCAATTTGTATCTGAAGAAATCGAGAAAGTTCCTTTAAAGGCAAAATTCCCTCCCTGACATGGGGCAAGATTAGAAAATAATTAATACCCTCTGCAAGTAAATTAAAGAGCAATGTATGCACAAATTGTAAACAGCAATGGTAAACATCACAGGAAAAAGAATTCTCCTCCCCTAAGCCTCCTCAGCTCCAGACTGAACAATCCCAGTTCCCTCAGTCACTCTCCATAAGACTACTAATGCTCCCGACCCTTCACCATCTTCGCTGCCCTTCTTTGGGCATTCTCCAGGGCCTCAATGTCTTTTTTATAGTGAGAAGCCCATAATCTACTGACAATCTCTGATGTAAGCTAGGTGTTATGTTATTCTATTTAACGTCAAGAAGTTTACAAGTACACAGGTAAAAGGCTCATAGGCAGTCACTGAAATATTGATTTCTACATCATTAATGGGAAATACATTTAGAACAATACTGTCCGTACAGTTAAATTCCTAAATGGAATTGAATCTGGACAAGAATGGCAAAGACAACAAGAAGATCACAAGATGCACCTTTGAGAGCAAAGAAAGCTCATGAATATCACTGCAAGATCACTCTTGATAATCTTGATCCATCGTGTCAACCTGAATAAGTGCCCAATGACTGGAGCAAACTAAATGCCACTCCTGTATTCAAGAAGGGCAAGAAAAAGGACCAAGGCAAATACAGGCCAATCAGCCACACATCAGTCCCTGGGAACTGAAATGGAGCAGCTAATCCTGGAAAACACTTCCAGGCACACAAAAGACAATAAAATAACCAGGACTATCAAGCTCCACTGTTTCACCATGCTTGGCCAACTTCTGCAATGAAATGACCAGCCTGATGGATGAGGGGAGATTATTGGCTCACAATTACCCTTCCTGAAGCATTACCTGTCACGTCAGTGTGTTTCACTCAAGGGAGTACTACAACTTGAGAGTCAGGTAAGCACTCACCTGAATATGGGATGGTTTTAATTTTCAGTACAGTGATATTCAAATTTATCAACTACTGCTTCAACAGTCAAAAGCAAAGAACTTGCCAAAACAAAACTACCAAGATTTTGGGACATTTCTGGCAAGCCTGGTACCTACAACAGCTGGGCACGAGTGACAGTCAGATACTGTAAAGCTCCACACAATAAATCATTTTGTATTAAAGCTGAAGATTTGAAAAGCATTCATGCCAGCTGTATGAAGAGCTCAGAGTAGAAAGGAAAGGATTATTGTCTCAATGAAAATAGTTAAGTGTAAGCTTAACAATTTCAGTGGACAACTGGAAAGTCTGAAGCCTCAGGTTACCAAACAGTTTTCAAGTTTTCATTAAGTTTAACTAAAATTGTTTAAGTGACATTTGAGAGGTAACAGGGGGAAAAAAAAGAAAAAAAAAAAAAAAAGAAGAGATACCTGGCAATAACTCAGAACTTCTGTGAGAGTTTTCTGCTGATCCCCAATGTAGGAAGCTTCGGATACCACACTCGCCTTTTCCATTAGAATCGTATGAAAAAGAACTTCAAGTTAGCAGTAATAGCAATATACAGCACAGCCTTAGGTTATCACATTCAGACAACAAATCCCAACTTCAAACATCACATGTTGTTTTAGTCTGTCCTAAAACATGCATCCCCAAAGCAACTTTTCAAAGTCAGTCAAAGAAAGATAACTTACGCATTCATAATCTGGTTCGTACTCATAAATTACACTGTCACTGTCTTCATATTCTCCTTCCCTGGTTCTCATCTGGGAAATGACATAAATAACTTGTAATGTTCCAAATAATTAAATAATTCTAAATATAAGCAACAGAGAGATCCAACCTGGGCACTTTCCATTGTAGGTATATTCTTTCCCTGGTGACAAAAGCACCCAAGGCAGTCAGGTTTAACAAAGACATCTTATTCACATGCCTACAGTTAAGTCATACAAATACTCAGCTCACCTTTAGCTTAAGAACATTGTATTCTGCTTTAAAATAAACCTCTTGCAAATTTGTAATATTCATAACATGGAGTTTTAATCCTCCTCACGGAGTAGAAGCGGTGATTTCATGCTGGAAAGGCACAGCATGAAAACTCCTTTTACGTGGGGATCAACAGTGCCACCACCTGGACAACGCTGATGTTTCTCTTTCACCGGATAGAAGTGGTTCCCATCCACCACACACAAAGGCTTTACCGTCTCCCCCTCCAAACAAACGAAACCATACCAGAATCCAAGCCAAAAAAGTCACCAACAAAGTCTTCAGGTCATACGTAATGAGGACTGAATTTAAAAGATGGAATTATAGTCTTTACAACAGGTAGAAATATAAAGGAAGCTCCACTGTTAAATACTAGATACTCCCAACTTCTATAAAATTTAAGAAATTAAATTCTGTACGATACGGTACAGATATCTTCATCAAACACAGAAGGTCAAATGATCTTTCCAGTACCACTGTAACTAGTGTCAAAACAAGAGGTTACTGTCTGGCTGCACATACCACATTCTGTCCCACTGGAGTAGGGGCAAATCGTTTTCTTTTATTATACAAAGACACAAAATCCATTTTTTCGGGGATATGACCATTCCCTCTCTGTGTACTTGCAGAACGGCTCTTTTCTGATTGCACTTGTTCAGCCAGGACCGATAAGCCTTCACTTCCTGGAAAAGAGCAGAAGAAGCAAAGTACATCAGTGGCTTTTTCCCTTTGAAATAAGCATTTGATTGTAACAGTGTGCACAGTCACTTCAACACTACAACAGACACAAAAACTAACCACCACTTTCTATTGCCTGAAATGTTTAATCCTCTGCTGTCCCTTCCCCTCACTTACAGGGCCTCCCCTCCCTACTTCTGCCACTGAAATGCTGTACAAAGAAAAAGATCTGCTCCAGGTAAGCCTTCTTTTGGGCCAGTGTGATCCCCAGGTCAGGGATTCCCAAACACAAACTAGCCACAGGTGGTTCACGCAACAGCTCTACCTCAATATGTGGGCCTGGCACACAGTTAAAAACCAACACTGCTGCTACAACAGGAATATTCAAGTAACCTGAAATGATCTTTTCCAACACCCCAAAATAAAGACCTCACATCCCTCACAAACTCCACTCAGTGAAGTTTTAACTGATGTGCTTTACCTATTACCCATCACCTATGATCCGACATCGTACCTTCTTAAGGGCAGGGACTCTCCTCTTTTAGAAGTCTGCTCCTTTCAGGATGAACACTCAGCCCTAATGCAGTTGCCTCAAGCTTGTCATGGGAATACTGGGCAGTTCTGCAGAAGATACCACGGCCATTCTTCAAAAGCATGAAAAACCCTGGCAGGTTTTTACACAGCCCAAAACACAGATTACGCTTTGGGGATGTTCACAGTGAGGACATCAGCATTCCTCTCCTCTGCTGGCCTCTTCCCTGCCAACAACTAGCTATAGATCAAGCTAAGCACTATACAGACAGCAACTGCAGAAGAAAGGACAGTACAAAGTAAGAAAGGCTGAAGAAGCCATACAAGGCCTTGTGAAGAACAAGACCTGGAATAAAAAGGCAAAACCAAGCCTTCATGTTTCTATCTGCTGTGAAATGAGCATTTGGAAAGCTGAAAAAGTCCGGTGAAGAATTTCTGTGGATACTGGTAGCACATTCCTCCCAAAAGGGTCTGCATGAGAAAAGTTACTCGGGTAGTTTTTACTACTCTTGCAAAATAACCAAACTGATTACTTTTACACCTGGCCTGATGGAAGAACTAACGTCTGGGTCCCTCAACATGTAAGACCAGAGGAGGGCATCAAAGATAATCAGAGCGAGAGCACCTCCCAATAGGAACAGACAGAGAGAACTGGGGCTCTTCAGCCTGGAGAAGAGAGAGCTCCAGGCGGACTTTACAGCAGCCTTCACAGGAAAGCTGGGGAGAGACTTTTTATTAGGGCTTGTAGCAACAGAACAAGGCAAAATGGCTTTAAGCTGAAAGAGGGTAGATTTAGACTAGATATTAGGAAGAAATTCTTCAGTGTGAGAGTGGTGAGACACTGGAACAGGATGCCCAGCAAGGTTGTGGATATCCCCTCCCTGGAAGGGAGGCCAGGCTGGATGGGGCAGTGAGCAGCCTGGTCTAGTGGGAGGTGTCCCTGCCTATAGCAGGGGGTTGGAACTACATGATCTTAAAAGATCCCTTCCAACCCAAACCGTTCTATGATCTCAGAAATAGGATAAATGCTCTAGTGCAGTGTATGCCCTCAAGCACTACGTACTTCATGCAGGCAAAGGAGAATGCCAGTTTCATCTGGAGAAACATAGGTAGCTGGGTTAGTTACATATCAAACTGTTTGCAATGATGTTAAACTAATCAGCTTCCTGACTGACTCCCCAAATACTAGATTTAAGCACAAATACGACAATTTAAAAAAAAGTGGCAGTAAAAGTGATACTGAGCTTTTAGACATAAAGGAATAAGTAGAAAGCATTAACAGTAGTGCTCTGCAGCAGCAGGGAGAAATAATGACCTAGATGTATCTCTCAAGTGATGCTGAGCTTGCTTTGCCAACTAAGTATCTGTAGGCAAGAAGATACGAGGCAAAAAATAAGAGAAACAACTTTAGACAGACAGAACCAGACCTGGAGAAAAGGCATTGCTCCACAGCACAACAATCAGATTTTAGTTGAAAGTGATAAGTCCAACAGCTAAGATAAGCTTAGGCCACGTTTTGGTGTTTTAGCCACACGTCACTTCAGCCTATTTCACCTAGACAACGTTAGTAACCTGTGACAACAGAAGCTCTAAGCCTAAGAATTACAAAAAAGAAAAAAAAAATGTTTTACCTTTTTAAGACAATCATACACACTCATCATGATTCCGTTGCTCATAATCAAATACTTACTGATTTCCTGAAACCAAGGCCAGCAATCATCTATGGCACTTTCTAGGACTGGAATCTTTAAGTTTATTTATTTGTTTTTAATCAGAAATAAAAAACAGAGTAAACCGCCTTTCTCCTTTCCCCAAACGTGTTCTTCATCATAGATGTGCAAAACTTTACAGCAAACTCTGCTGCCAAATACAAGACTAAGGAAACTAAAACTTTCCAAAAGCACCTATTAAGACTGGGAAATTAAGATGTGCAGGACTCTGTCGAAGAGAAATAGTGGTAAGAACCTCTGTTAACAGGCTGGAAAAAAAAAAGTAGTAAATAACATCACTTAACCACAGCC
Source organism: Oreortyx pictus (assembly GCA_036925125.1). Taxonomy (NCBI): domain Eukaryota; kingdom Metazoa; phylum Chordata; class Aves; order Galliformes; family Odontophoridae; genus Oreortyx; species Oreortyx pictus. Next base: position 70,521,073 of record JAUPFR010000001.1, on the reverse strand, counting down.
ATTTCCTTTGCTAACTTGCAAGACTGCTACTGGACTCAAGACACAACCTGACTGAGTTTTGCCTGAGCCAATGGAAAATTGGACAAGTTTTATGACAGTCTTTGAATTTATATGCTACAATAACAACAATTAATTAAAAAAAAAAAACCAAAGGCTAGTCAGAACTAGAATGTTACCACTCTGAATAGTCATCTTACTACTACTGCACACCAGCAGTGCTCCTTTTGGCTGTTAACCGAGAAGCCACATCTTCTACATCACATTTTTCCACGTCATTTGCTTTCCAAATCCTTTTCCTACGTGCTAATCATTAGCTAATTGATTCCTTGGTATACGCAAGAAAGTCTATCTTTAAACAGAGTAGTATATCAGTGGGATTGCTATTAATAAGGATCTCCAAAGTAATAACTTAAAGGCCTCTTATTTTTAAATGCACTGCCACACTTTCAGTAAAGCAGCTTTCAAATAAAGCATGTTTTAAAGGCAGGTTACACAACAAAGACATGCTGAAGACAGAAGCACTGAAAATTAGCATTGAAATTAGCTACTATTAGACCACTAAAGAAAATGAAGTGCAATTACCATATGTAAGTTGAGCCACATGGTTAATGTTACTGTTAACTTCAAAATTTTGTTCCACTGACATGCAGCTTTGTGTGAACAGACCATTTTCTCCATCTTGTATTTCAGAATTGTCAATAATCACTGCTTCAACATTATCCTCAACACTGACAGGTTTGTAATCTACTAGCAAGTGCAGAAAGACAAACAGGTTAAGAGTGGACACTAATCTGCCTTATCAGATGACAACTCATACCATACTCGTATCATGCCTCAGTTCCACCACAAGCAAACTCAAAAACAGATTCACTTTAGCATTTAAGTATGAGGTCAGGTACGAACATATGTACTGAGGTTTTAATGCAAACTAGAATGGAAATGGCTTTCAGTTACTGGCAGGATTTCTAGAAGTACTAGCACCACTTAAATATAAGTATCCAATAGAGAAAGACACACTCGTTTGTTTTTGAAATCTTGCTTCTGCATACTACACTCCAAATAAATCACTCTGCTAATTGTAACTCTACCCTAATTACTGTAAACAAATTAATGGAAGGAATGATATTGCGAAGTACTAAACTAAGTCAGGAAGTTAGGATATACAACTTAAATTCAGCCAGCAGACACACACATAATGACACGCCAGCAATAGGAACATATGTCATATTTAACACAGGATCTCTGTCCCCATTCAGTGTACAAAATGGACAGAGCCGCAGGGATGAATTAGAGCTGTTTTAACAGTGTCCTCCCTCCTCACTGTTACACAAACAATTCACTCCAAATCCTGCTACCTTCCCTCTGCTCCAGGTATTCAGTGACAAGTGACTCCTTTTTTTGTTGTTATTGTTGACCACCATTTAGTACTGTACATACTTGGAGAGTTAACTGAGAGTCGGGAGATGTGCAACAACAGTGAAATAGGTGTGAACAGAACACGCTCTGTCCATTTTTCCAGTTTGTATACCACGTTACGATATGGGCTGATCTATTTACGGCTGGGCCTCTATTACTCTGTAATCACCTTTCAATTCCCAAACACGGGACACAAGCTGTACATTGCCTAGGCTAAAACACAAAGCAGCTCCATCAGGGCTCTGAACTAGAAGAAGGAGACTATGGTAAGACTTCAATAGCTTCTACAAGCAGCTGATATCAAAGGACACAAATAAATAAATAAATAAATAAATAAAAACTCAGTCCTTATTACTTTCAAACAAGTTTCAAGAATCTGCAGGTACAGAAATACACTTAAGAATCATTATCAAAATCATCTTCTGATCTTTGAAATTGGTGTCATTTGATCAGCGTATTCTGGCAAACACATGGTTGTTTATATTTTACTACTGCTCCTTTACCTATCCCCCAGTCAAAGTATAGCAATAAAGGCTTTGGTGTAAAAGAGCTGAAAACAGAAGAAAAGTGTGAAACAGATCAGAATGAGAGAAAAAACAACGGAACCAAACCACATACTATTTTTTTTTAATTTCACTTAAAATTTTAAATTGGAAATAAAACGGAAATTACTACTGAAAGGCTGATCTCACACTCCAAACTGAAAAGTTTTTACAGCCTGTTTTTATTCCACACAAGGTAATGCTTCATTCACAGCCCTCCATTTTGCTTCTTCAAACATCTGAAACAGACTTTCCAGTTTTCTCAAGATATATATATATATGCCTTTCCAATATAGCCCAGCCATTTCTCAACAAAAACTGAAGGATAAGCAAATTTCTTGACGTTGGTCATAAGGTACAATTCCTTACTTGAAAAACCAAAATCCCTGAATGCTTCTGAGAACTGCTTACCTAGAATAACTAGTTAACTTAAATTAGAATCACAGAATCACCAAAGATGGAAAAAACCTCCAAGATCATCCAGTCCAGCCACCCAACTACCACCAATATTTCACACTCAACTACATCCCTTAGTACATCGTCTAAATGTTTCTTGAAGAAAGGGACAGTGACTCAACCACCTCCCTGAGCAGCCCATTCCAGCGACTGACCACTCTGCTGGAGAAGAAATTTTTTTCCTAATATCCAATTTATTGTGCATATTAAAAAAAAAAAAAACAATAATAATAATAATAATGAAACATTAGGAACATACTAGACTTTTTTCTTCCTTTTTTTAACTGAAGAATCAAAGCATGCAAACAACCAATTAACACCACTTCAACATGTATTTGGTAAGATTTCCAAATTTTCTAGTTTAGATGACCTCTGTTATGGCTACTCCTGTTTTCCAGGGATTGTTCAATAGGAACTGGAAGTGATCCCTTCCCTGCACTCTTCTCCATGTCCAGAAGAAAACATCTGATGGGCATCCAAGTGGAAGGATCAGACTGGAACATCTCAAGTAGTGTGGACACAACAAAAAAAAATGAACTAAACCTGCAACTGCACTCAAAGAAAAAAAAGTCTAAATGCAGATGAGTTATTTTGTACCCAAGTCACAGAAAAGCCAGCTGGCATTAACAAGGACCACATATAGATCCCCTTGTGCCTAAGGCCTGATACTTAATGCCAGTATTAAAAGAACTGGGATAGTACAAGGGACAACAGCACCAATCATGTCTTCCAGTAGCAGGACCAACTTATCCCAGCTTCCAGCAATTACTTGCGTATTAACTTGGTATCATAGCAGATGTGAGATTTTTAACATTTCTGTATACTATCATCTCGAAAGCTGCGAGCACGGAAGTGCAACCAAAACATCAGCTGAAGTCTGAAAACAAACAGACAGACTACTCCCCTACTACTATTTTTACCCTCCCCAAGCACATCACTAATTAAATACACCACATATGCTACTGAAATAAGGAAAAGCTTCTACTGAGTCAGACATTACTTACTGAATGCTCTCATTCCCTTCACAAACAGAAATGTAATAACAATGAGGTAGATGACCTGAAGCCGAGGAAGCTGAAAGCAGTGAGTACCAATGAACTCTATCCTATCTCTGTAACAAAGTTTCTGCTAGTTGCTAACAAAATCGCTACAACTAAATCAAACTTCTCACCAATTGCCTGCCTTTGTTCTTCATCTCCTGGGCACTTAGTTAAGTGCATCTCTGCATTTCTGCAAACGTGATTCCACTAATTCCCAGGTGCAACTGACAGCACTGGGAGACGTACGTAAGACAAAGCAGACTATATAAAGATGCTTAAATATTGCACTCAGAAAAACTGCGTACCATCCACCTCAGGTTGATTCCTCTTCCAACAGTATTACCCTTAATCTGAATGGTTGCTGACCTGCAGAGAACGACCAGAAACAGTTAATTTAGGATACTGTTATCAGAATCTGTGTGAAACTTGAAAGCCTAAGGCAACGGGAGCCTGCACTGAGAAAACACAAACTAATTGCTACAGTGAGAAGGGTAATGAAACCATATTTCCTGTGCATTTAACTTTTGTATTTAGATTGCCAAGGTAATGCAAGCCTCAGAGTGAGGTCTTGATGTCTGATAAGACAGAAGGAGCAGCTGAGGCTCTCAGTTCGCTGAGCGCAGGGCAGAGGAGCTGAGGGGAGGCCTGATGGCGGCTGCAGCTCTCACAGGGAGCGGAGGGGCAGCGCTGAGCTCTGCTCTGTGTGACAGCCACAGGGCCCGAGGGAACGGCACGGAGCTGTGTCAGGGGAGGGGCAGCTGGGGGTTAGGGACAGTGCTGCACCACAGGGCGGTGGGCATGGCACAGGGTGCACAGGGCAGCGGGCACGGCCCCGAGTGCCGGAGTTCAAGGAGCGTCTGCACAGCGCTCTCAGACACAGGGCTGCATTTGGGGCCGTGCGGTGTGGAGCCAGGGGTTGGACGCCGTGGTCCTTGTGGGTCCCTTCCAGCCTGGATTGTTCTGTGGTTCTGTGGAACATGCAACACGTTTGAGTGAGGAATAGTATTAACGGGACCTCTTCCCTACCACTGAGGTATTTACAGCAGTTTTTTGTACTAAAGATCGCTGAGTAAAAGCAAAAAAACAAACAGTCAGGAAACTGGAAAAGCAAGGTCAGAGGGGATGGGCTGGACACGCACCTCATTCCACTTCATACTACTCGTCGCAATTCGCTACTAACAAGAAGTACCCCAGGACGGCTGTGCGTCCTCACCACCCTACGCCTCAATTGCACCGCTCTGCTCCATACCCCCGCGCATAATCGGACGCTGAAGGGTCTCAGCTGTCACCACGTTACTTTCCGACCGCGGCCGCACGTCCGCGGACAGCGCTCCCCCCGCCCCGGCGCGAAAACACTCCCGCTCCTCCACCGCCCCCACCCCGTGACGCTCCGCCGACGGGCAGCGACGTCAGCCAATGGGCGGCGAACGATGAAGGAGCGCCTACTGCTCCTTCCCTCCCTCGCAGGAGGGGGGCGGCGGCGGCGGCGGCGGGGAGCCTTACCTGCGGCGGACATGGCGGCGGAGCCCCGCTCGGCCCGGGGCTGGGGAGCGGGGTGGGTGACGGAGCGGGCTCGGGGTTCCGGCGCGGGCAGGTGCGGCCGGAATACGGCGTTGGAAACGGAAGCGGCTTCTCCGACGTGAGCGCCGAAGCGCTTCGGTGCAGTGCGGCTGCGCGTTGGGCACGGGGCAGCGCACGGCAAACGGGAGGCGGGAGGGCGGGGCCGGGGGTGGGGGCGGGGCCGCCGCTCCCTCAGCCGCGCGGATGTGTGCGTGCAGGGCGCGGGGTGGGACTGAGGTGCGAGGTCGTGTCCTGGCAACGGCCACAGCGGGGCTCTGGGGATCGGTGTTCAGGAGCGGGCTGGAGCTTGAGGGCACGAAGACGGTGATGGGACAAAGGGGCGCGGCTGTATTTTGTTTAGATGGGATTGCGAGTGCAGGAGCTGGAGCAGTAGTGGTGGTCAGGGCAGGTTACCCATGCACTAAGTGAATGCGGGGGATTCTGTAAGGATGAGGCCGTGCTGGGGAGGCCCAGAGCAGTGCGTGGGGATGGGTTCTGACAGCAGCTACCACAGGGTAGCTGTGTATGACCCTTGTGGGGACATGTGTGTCGGTGGCAGCAACTGGGGAGACTGGGATGAAGTGTGGATGAAGCACAGGTGTGGAACTGAATTTTTCCATGTGGAAAAAAATGGCACCCCTTGGCATTCGTCAGTACTTGCTGAACATTGATGGAGGCCGACCAGTGGATGTAAGTGGTGCTTTTCAGCCGTAGTGACAGTGGGTCACCTTTGCTGTTGCAAATTGTCATGAGCACGGCACGCAGGCTCTTTTTCATCGCTGGTGAAAATGAATAGCTGATGCTGGTGAAAATGAGTATTTGCACCTGAGAATTTTCATAATCGAATAGCGTTAATTGTGGTCTCTGTTGTAATCTACGTGGAAGTAAGTGGGAGGCATTACTTTTGGAGCGACCTATCTGTGTGTTAGCTAATCTGTGAGAAAGCATGTGTAAGAATTATTTTTGTACAAAAGGTGTGTTTATATACTTTACCTTATTTCCTCATAAGCGTTCGGAGAGAACTTTAGGTATTAGTCCACATTTCCTTAATTCTTTTCTGTTCTTAGTAGAGTTTAAAAGCTTTTATCTCTTTGATAGCAAGGAGGAAGACAAACATCCTCGAACTCCATTTTGAATGACACCAGTATGGTACAGGCAGTTTCTTATGCAACTGATTCTTCATCAGAACACATCAGTGTCTGCTGCTGTTTCTTTTCACTTGAGCTGCAGGTCTGTAAGTACACTGATTGAGAGCTTAATTTTCTCAAAAACCTTGAGGCGAGGGGAGAATGCATAAGTAACTGGGAGCCCATCTGTTTTCAAACTAGTTTTTTATCTTCTTTATATTTTTTTCTGTTGGAAACATTTTATAGTTTTTAATGATAGGGCAAGAATTTGTCTGGTAAGCAGTCCCTGAAAGGGGTGATTTTGGAATAAGTAGATCTTGGAAGGCCACAGAGGCTGAATGGGGAACAGAAACATAAACCAAGAGGTAAAGGACTGGATACTGGGGATAGGGGATACTGCTGTGCAGAGGAAGTAGTCAGGACAAGGATAAAGAAATGTTGAGACTGAAGGAAAAGATTGAAAAAGTTTGTACAGACATCTGATTCCTGTACTCTTGTGGGGCAGTGGTATTTGGAAAAGCTTACAAGAGAGAGATTTGAGAAAGGAGTAAGGGGAGTCCAATCTTCAGGAAGTGAAACTGTATTAAAAGGAATTATCCATTACACTGGAGGCCACAACATTTCAGTTTTGAGTTACACCATTCTGTTTTAGAAAGTTTTGTCCTGGTGATGTGATGTGATAGACATTCCTGTGTGTTTCTCCAAATATCATTTCAATGGCTTATGAAGCGGGTAAAAGGAAGCATGGATTCAGAAAGAAAACTCAAGGAAGCGGAGGTAGTCAGGATGTTGTTCCAGGCAAAGGAGACAGCTAATAGGATTGAATCCAGGAGCGAGAAAACCTGATCTACAAAGCGTTTATTTTTCTTGGGTCTGTTTTCACACGATCTTTCCTAGATTTAATCTGTTGGCCATGTTTTCTGGTACTTAGATTTTGATGTTATTGGGTCCAATAACTCTTACATATGTCTATTATCTGTTTGTGAAAGGTCCTTTTTTCAGGTTTGAAACGTGATATTTTGTATTGTTGGATATTTCAAATGATGAGGGAGGTTCTGAACTAACTCCAGTTACACGCTTGTCTTTGTAGGTCCTAGAACTTGTTTTGTGCTTTGAGTTTACAAAAATAACAGGAATTACAGCCTAAATTTGTGTGATCAGGATCTGTCTGTTGGTTCAGCTGCCTTGGCAAAGTGAAACGTACAGAAACAGATCACGGGACTAGGCTATTATGGTTTGGCATCACTGCTTGTAGGGTATGGTCTATGTTTTGTTCACTTTGCTTTGGATCTGCCTTTAAATTATGTGCCAGAACCAATAAAACAGTGGAAGTGTGGAACTCAAGATTCCAGGTGATCCTTTTTTGAGGATGTGATATTCTTACATGGTAATAAAACTTTTTTTTTTTCATTACTTTTAAGTGAAGAATTTCTGTAAGGGCTGTCCGTCTGCTTCCTGGTAAGCTTTTAATGAACACCTCGAGGAGGTGCTTTTAAAGGGAAGACATTAAAGGATGAACATGAAATACAAGTAATAACATCTTAGTCCTGTGCCAGCCTTATAAATATATAAGTAAACGTGACCACTCAGGAACTGAGTGCTATGCTCCTGCAGATTCTGAATGTCATTTACTCATGGAAGTGTTTTTATCTGATGATTTCTTTTTTTGACACTGGGAGCTTATAATAGATCTAAGCCACCTGCTCCAGATTCAGTGTGACTGGTTAACAAAGTGGCCAAGCCACGGGTTCAGTAGTGTGAATTTCCGCAGGAAAGTCATTAGACGATTGCTGTTTTGTGGGTGTCATGTTTATTTGAGTAAAATAAAAGAGAAATAGCCTCGCACTAAATATTGCAAAACCATTACTATGAAACAAGGCTTCACTTAATTGTTGCTGTTGCCAAGGGGGCCAGTTTTTGTGTTTCACTGAGTACCTTGCTGCTAGGTGAACAGTGCTATAACATGAATGTACAGCCTGATCTGAGCAGTGAGTTATCAAGATATGGTTATCTCTGTGGCCTTTGCTATTCTTCTCCTGGGCCTGAGGGAGCAGTTCCTGCCTCTCCTCTGAACCTACAATGAATATAAAGGGAGCTGGAGAAGCAGTTGTTTGTTCACAGGAATGGTTTATGGTTTGCAAATGTGTTGTGAAATAGCAACAGTGAGAAGTTGTTGTGTATTAGCTGGATAAAGTTCTGGTTTAAAAAAAATATATATCTAGAATGAGAGTGAATGAAAGCTCCCTTCTCATAATGTGTTCTGTTTTGTTTGCTGTTTTGCGCGTCTTTTTAATTCATCTTGGGAAAAATCAGAAAGCTGTCTTTTCCTATACCTTTTATAGGATAAATTTGCTTTAACATTCAGAGCAGTTTTCTGATTTTCCAACTCTGGGGAAGTTTAAGTGGCAGTGCAGGTAATTGAGTGGGAAAGACTGTGTTTAGCTGTTTACTTGTTTTGTTATCCTGACCTTGAGCCTATGTTGGAGGATATGGATTCATTACAAATCCATTTTCTCTTTCAGGAGTTATCCAGATGATAAGTTGTGAAACCTTATCCATTCATAATGAGGTAATTAAAGGCAAGTGGCTTCAGTCAGAGGAGCTGCATAACTTGTGTTTAAGAAATTAAGAGAAGTGCTGAAGAATTCTTATGACCAATAACACTGGGCACTAGGAAAGTTTCAGGAGAATGCTATCAAGCTGGTAGTTAAAAACACAACTGGGACAAGCTCGGTTGACAACCTGTAGGCCTGACTTTAATCCAGAATCAGAACACCTAATACATGCTTCTGTCGCTAATAAAGAATTAAAGGAAAAAAATGTAAATAGCACAGTTCAAATAGCTTAATGGAAATCAGTGCTAGGCTTGCAGCCAGCACTCGGCTTCCCCGTTCCCCTGGAGCTGCCTGGTTAGAGGGATGGTCAGGTCGAGAGAAGGTTCCAGCTCCAAGAGGTGACAGAACTAAGGCATAGCACTTAGGAGATCAAATTCATAAAACTAAGTCATACTGCTAACTGGGGATGCCTGGTATGCCCACGATTAAAGATGGAGATCCAGAAAGCATTTGATTATTGGAAGCCACATTTGAACACCTAAAAGCCCCCGTGTGAAATAACAGCTCCAAAACACCTGTGTGGGAGGCTGCCCAGTCCTGAAAGCTCTGTTGTCTTTTTATGTGTCTCCACCCACGATGCTACTGCTGCCCCAGTGCAGGCGTGCACTGTGTGTGTATCTCTGGGCCCAAATAGTTGTTGTCTAGCTTCTGTGCTCTTGGAAAGGCCTGGTCTTAGGGATTTGGTAATGGGAGTGCTCCTCACTGCCAAGGTGCACTCTCACAGACTGAATTTGAAACTGGTACTGAAGCAGCAGTTGCGGCTATCGCTGTCCTTTACTAGAGTAGCACAGTGGTCAGAAGCTTGTGTGGGTAGCAGGAATACAGCCTCACATGCTGCAGGGATGGGGAAAGTGTCCTGGCACCAGCCCAGTGCTCCTCCTGAGCTGCCTCCCCTAAGTCTAGTGCTGCTCTGGGCACAGCGAAGAGCCAAGTGCCAGGAAAAGGCAGATCAAGAAGATGGATGGCTGTAATCCAGTGACCAGACCACTGGGGAAGCACTTCACTTCCCAGGTAGCAGCATGTGGGAGCACTGGGAGTACTCCCAAGAGCAGGCACCAGCATCACTACTTGAAAAGCATTCTGATGTTGAATCCTTTTGGATGTGGAAATGAAGACATTCCTCATGTTTGCTAGTTCGAGGAGGATCCCATTTGACCTGGTACTTGAACTGAATTGCCAAGCCTCTGTAGACACCACAGGCAAGGCCTGTGGTAGGTTGTTTTGTTGCGGGGGTACATATGTGTGTGTTTGAGTTGCACCCTGCAGAGAAAGTACCAACATTTTAACTGCACCATCTATGTTATAACACCCATGTGCTTTATAATCTTCCAAACAAAACCCAGCCCCTTCGTGCTCTTTAGTCTTCCCACATGTCCACTGGACAGCATGGTGGGATGCTCTGCTGAGCCAGAAGGTGCAACCTGAGAAGAGCTTGTGTATGCAAGAGTGCCTATAGCATCTGGTTTGTACTGTCGCTGGATGGGCTTGACTGTGGTATTCTATGTGCACAGAACCAAAGGTACGTGCTGAAGCCTGGATTTTGCAAAGAAAGAAGTCACTGACTTCACGTACATAAAAAAAAAAAAAAAAAAAAAAAGCAGGGGATGTATTTTATGAACTCTAGCTTTTAATTTTCTTCCCACTGAGCATAAAAAAAATAGACAAGCGTACAACAAGCAGATAAGAACCAGATTGTGCCTGCCTCTGTGGGCTGAGTTCTTCCTACAGTTCTTGCTTATCTGTATTTCTGGACTGGGAGAGGTACATAATACATCAGCTGATGATCGACGTAACCATTTAATACTTGACCATCTGCTTAAAGCAAATATTACGTAAACCGATTCCCACTTGGAGAGTACTGTAGTACCACACCCACGGGGAAATCTTCCTGTCTTTGCAAGGCATGATTTCACATAGCTCAGCTGCGTTCCCCAAGGCTGACTTTTTTCCACGCTAAGGCACTGGGACCCTGTCTTTCAGCTTTTTTTTTTTTTTAACACGTGCATTTTTTTTTAAGAACTCATGTACAGGGTTGAAAAGCTACTGGCAGAATGACAGATGAAACAAAAGCGTCTTCCCTTCACCTGCAGGCGTGCAATTTTAGAGCATTTAGAGCACCTAGCTTCCAGCCCAGACTTCTCAATCTTCCAGGAATCAAACTGACTTAACTTTAAGGGAAGACAAAGATTAAATGCTTTGCAGTGCTGAATGGCTCGAGACTTACTTCTGGAAATACCGTGCTTCTTGTTGAGTAGATTAGACTTCACGTTTCATGACGAGTAAGGAGGAGGTGAGATTTAATTGCAGTCACGTTTATTTGCAGTTTCTATACACACTTTCTAGGTAATCAAACTTTTCCGACACATTTTTTTTGAGAGGGGTTCACAATGAAACTGTCACCGTTTTTACTAAAAATAAATACAAGACTTAAAGTGTTGCACAGCTCTAAAATATACAAAGGCTTGGATTTAATGTAAACTTTGAAAACATTTTACAAAAGAAACCATCTTTGCAACAATTTAAAAAGTTCCTATTTACAAATATTACAAAAATACAAAATGGATGCAAGTCCATAAACCATTGTCTTTTCTGCCAGCATGAACTGGTGCTAGTACCAAAATAGTTACACTGTAACCTTCTTAATTTTTATTTATTTATTTTTTAATTCTTTAAGTCATAACCTACAGTATTTCTCTATATCTGCCACCACTGCAGCAAATGCACTCCATCTCTGACCTTTGGCAAAAGCACGTATATGCTTTATTTGCTACAACTATTCCATCTCCTCTACGCTGCCACGAGAAAAAAAGGAAAAGGGGTAAATGTTAGTTTTCAGAACATACAGCCGTGTAACTTCCTCAACATCAGTGCAAAGAACAGAACATGAGTTGAAATGATGGTTCACTGGTTGCCTAATGCATGTGCTGTACCCTGTCTCAAGATATACGCTGTTCCCCTCCACAGCTTGTCCTCTGGTCTTACTGTTCTCTGAGCACTTTGCATGTGGAGTACTGCCTCACAATTCAAGTCTTTCAGTGTCTGCATATTATGGCATCTGTGAAATTGTTGGTCGGTAATAAAAAGCGGTACCACCAATGTCAGTTCAGCTGTATTCTCCTTACAGGTTTGAATGACTCTTTAAACACATAACGCCTTTATGGACAAACGTTTATAAAAGTGCTCTGGGTAAAACTTCTATGGAAAATGAGTTCAGATGACAAAACTAAGGCTTTTCTCCCCATATCTAAGCTTCCTCATGTTTTCCAAAACGTGTTTTGTTATACGCTGCACAATTCCTTAGAACGTTCGCTCATTTTACTTGCGTTTCTGTTCCTTTTCTTAACTAAGCTACTAATAAGACTAGCCATTTATTTCCAGAACCTTACTCCACCCTGCCCTTACTACAACTGTTTCAGACTTCCCACTACTGAAGCCCCTCAGCTGATATACCACCCCTCTTCTTGACACACATACCACGTGCATAGTGACTCCACCTTGCATACTGCACACAAGCAGACGACACAGGAGGATGGCAGGATACCCTGAATTATGTATTTTGTAGTGCATGCGAGACAAAATGAGACATAAACCTTATGGGAAATGCCTCTGAGGAATTGTTAAACCTCTGACTTGCTCGAACTCTTTTAAAATTGTAAGAACCTTCCTCTTCAAAACACGGTCCGCCTGCTTTCAGAACTCTCAGCTTTATGCATTGCATGATTAAAAGCAAAAAAAAAACCCAAACCAAAAAACAAAAGGAAAAACCCATTTCACACGTTCCACTTCCCTACCATTTCCTTTTGCTTAAAGCCAGCTTTGAGTCATTTTCTTTAGGATCCAACTATGCTTTTTCTGCTGTCCAATCTGTCCTACTGCGTACCACCTTTCTTCTTGCGCTATTTCTGTGCACTAACATCCCTTCTATTCCTCTACTCCCAAGCATATCCTACAGCAAACAACACCAACTGCACCAAGTTTGGACAAAGAGGGCCTTGTTCTCTGAGCAGCATGGTCGGGCTACGCTGTGAAAACGGTGGTGGCCCAAGGGAGAATCAGACCAACAACTGGTTCTATTTCATTTACAGAGAAAAAGTATAAAGCAACCTGTGGGCTGAGCTTAGAAGTACACATCCTTTCAGTTTTAAGACAAGAAAATTCAAGTAACTTCAAGTAATTAAGCTTTTATTTCCCTGCCTTCATTTGTATCAAAGCAGTTGCTTTGATTTGTCTCTTCTCCCAGCCCACCCCAGTCCCCCACCCTGCTGCACGCCTCTGGTGAACCCAGACGAAACCCAAACGTCTGCGGCTGGCACAAGAAACCAGAGCTTTCCCCTTTGTGGTTTCGCAACGAATATAAATAATGCATACACATACCTATTTCCCAGCTACATTTTCACAGTGTCATTTTGGTAAATATTTAGGTAGCATGAATCTCATCAGCACAAAGAGAAAGCTTCGCTGAAAATCATCGCAGATATTTACTGATAAATTGAAAGCGCTTGTTGCATGCTTATCGCTTATTTGTTTCCCTTAAGAGCCACAAACTAATCATGTTTAAAGATTATCGTTACCAGGTTATGACTGTGTTATGTATCCCAGTAGCCTAGTAGGAATATGAATACTATTTCCTCGCGCCTATTCTTGCTAAAGCAATCCCTGTTGGCACAAAGGCCCAGGGGCACCGTCAGATGGGACCGCGTGGGACTTTGTGTTAGGAATGACTTTGTTCTGTCAGAAGCACGCCTGTCTTCCCAACCGATGGTCGCGCTACAACTCTCAGCTACACTTCTCAGTTAGCTTGTTGGGGCTATGCTAGAAAGACAAATGGTTACTTCAATCCGATCTTGGTCAGCTGGTACGATTCGTTAGCTGAGGTGGAGAATTCCTTTCGACTGCTGAATGTCTTCTTTGAGGCTTATGGCACCGAAAGTGGTTATTGGTGGCCACGTGAACTTATGTTTGATATGAAAATGGTATTCACAGAATACAGTTATTACATTTGACTCCTTTTGTCTTCTATAAACAAAGTTGTTATGCAGGAAATTGTTTGCCACATGTCCACTTTTTGATAGTTCTATTTACAAATTCTTATCAAAAATATGGTATTTACATATGTTTTGTTAATTTCTTCTAAATTTTGTTTCAGCTCATTTTAGTGTAGAAAAATACCAATCCTCGAGAGCGTTTGCTTTTTTATTTTTCTCCCCAGGGAAGCACTACAATGAGGAATCTGTTTCTAGATGGGCAGCTTCTGGGAAAATAGTAATAAAAAAAAAAAACCAAAAAAGAAACAGAAAGTCACTTTGAACTCTATGAAAAGTGTATAGCCTTGAAATATACAGTGACGACAGAAATGAGTGGGATAAACCAAATGAAGCTAAAGGAAAACAGAATAGACATACCCTATCCTTCTACGTTTAGAAAATGTATGGTCATAAATAGCTACAGCCGTAGTCCTCTGTTTCCCCGACGTCCTACGAACACAAACACATTGAAGCATCAATATTGCCCTGCAATTATTGTTTTGACTGCTACAGCATTGGCCTCTTCTATTCACATCCTTACGCAGCTCGCATGGTGTCGGCAGTCCCTGGCAGCCTATGTTGAGCTCTGAGAAGAGCGGTCATCGTGGGGGCTGCCATCTGAGTTCTCGGTTTCTCCCTCTGAGATGGCCTGCATTGGCGTGTTGTACAGTCGGCAGCGCACGCTGTACCGGCTGCTGCTGGCGGCCGGTGGTGCCCGCGAGCGCCCCACTCGTGAAGATGCTGACATGGGAAAGCTCTTGGAGGAGAAGCCTTCTGCGTTGACCCTCGGTGAGCAGGGGGACAGAGGGGATGATGCGTCGGGGCTTGTCACTGGGGGACACTCGTCCTGGCTTTGGGAAGCATCTGCTGTCAGCTCTCCAGGAGACTTGGGCAGAATAGGGCTTTTTAGGATTTCTGTGGCAGACATCCTGTAGCTAGAATCAGACCGACTGCCCTTTTTAAGGAGCAGTAGTTTAAACTCCTCATTAGATGTGTTGGACTTCTTGGCGTTCCTGTATATCAGCCCGGGGGACCTCTGACTGCTCATGGGAGCACCCACGCTGCTGGCAGGTGACGTGCTGCTGGCGGGCAGTGTGCTGCTGGCGGGCGGCTGGCTGACAGTCCCAGAAGAAGCTCTCAGTCTGTTCCTCACAGACAGGTCTCCGGAGTCCTTTCTCCCAAGAACTTTCCTTTTTGATCTGTAAAAAATACAAAGAAGCAGTCTTTCATATGCTATCTTTGTAGAACAACATCTCCCACCAGTCTGGAGTTACACTGATTCACCATGCTCTCAAACAAACTAGGTCTCTCTTAATCCCTCTGCCTAATATCAGAGGCTGTCAGTGACTGACAGCACTTTGAGGCATAATAGCCCCTGTGCAAGGAATGAAGCACTGTGTCACAGTCTCTCTCGATCTTACCTGTCTCTTTTAAAACAATTTATGCACAATCTGCTGTTTTTTTTTTATAAAGGCAGGATGCTTACAGAATCCCAGGCTAGCCAAATAATCATTGCAACCGAGTCACTATTAAAAAACTTTCAGCTGTGATCGCAAATTTCAACTGAATGCAAAATACTCTAAACTTGAAGAGATGTCTCCTCTTCATCAGTGCCCAGGCACTGGGTTGCCAGAATTCGATACAGAACATGGCAGCTGCACTATTCTGCAGTGGATGACCATGCAGCTGGGGAAAGGCTGTCTGGCTTTCATGGTTCGTAGTTGCAAGGTTACATCACCTGTGAATGACAGCAAACAGGTCCTCAGTAGTGCGAGGCTTGTTGGGAGACACAAAAACGTCCTCAGCTTCAGCCTGGGAGTCTTCACTCAGTGGGGACATGATGGAGTCGTCGCTTTGAGAAGACTCTGAGATAAGGACAGAAACCATGGTTAGTGTCAGACCACTGCTGTGTAAGCAAGTGGCCAATGCTGGCCATATAGACTTTATCCTCTAACCTCTCAGTGGTTGCTGCGTGGTCAGCCCAGGAGGGCTAACTGAGGCCTGTCATGCTGTGTGACACCTTTAGGGCCCCAGTCCTTCATCTCAATGTCAGAGACACCCCCCACTGCAGAATGAACTGCAGCACAGAAGAGAGGACCCAACTGACCTTTCGGCGATGGCTCTTCTGTTCCACCCGCTGTCTCTTCTGCCCCGCTGGTACCAGAGGCACTTCTGGTAGGAATACCTGATGCGATGTTTTCCTGTTTGCAACTGGCTTCACTGAGCAAGTTTACTGCTGCTGTCTCTGATTCGTAGCTGATATTCCCAGGCACGTGGTGGCTTAAATCGAGTTGGTGCTTAAGCTGATCACTGACATCTGCTCCCTCTGCCTGAGCGGGGCCGTCACCCGCCATGCTGAGCTCCAGCTGCTGCCCACTGCCACAGAGATCAGGCTGGGCCTGCGCATGCTCGAGGCGGCTCTCCGATTCTGCTCCCCTGTTTGCTTTCTCTGCTTCATGATCACCTGTGAGGAGAGCTGAGCCTTTCTGAAATCCTTCTGTAGAAACTGCACAAGTCTGATTTAGAGCGCCGTCTGGCAAACACTCAGCGGCTGGGGTTATTTGGTCATTCAGAGTTTTCATTTCAACCAGAGGCACACCTGCTGAAGGTACAATTTCCTGCTCACAACTACTCTGTCCACTGAAAGAGGAGCTTTTTTCTAAAGATGGCTTCCCAGGGCCCATTTCTGCAGGGGAAGAGTCGATATATGACATGATGGCCTCCTCAGTGGAGTACTGCCGTGATACTGGCTTCTTAGCTAGGAGTGGCCTCATTTTCCCTGGTGAAACATCACCAGCCACCAGTGTGGGCTCATGGATGCAGAGCAGGTCGGGGATGCTGCCCTTCTGTTTCACTTCTTCAGGCCTGTTGATGGCCCTGAGGTGCACAGACTTGAGGACGGACGGGGTGATGGCGAGAGCAGAGGGATGGCTGGGGCTGAGGGCTTCCCCCACTGCGCTCTGTTTGCTGGGGTTGAAGGCGTGCAGCTGGTGCCGGTGAGTGAACGGTTTATTCAAGACGCTGTGAAGAGCACTTAGGTCGAGATGGGTCGGAGGTATAATCGGGAGTTCGAGGTCTTTGCTTGCCGACATGGTGCCGTCTTTAGAGAGCGGCTGCTGCAGCGAGGACTTCCTCTCAGGTACTTTTGGCTTCCTCTTGCTTCCCCCTGGGGACAGCGGTCCGGAGAAGAAAGCGGTTGGGAAGGAAGAGGTCGGTGTCTCTGACTGGCTGGAGTACCCACTGGAGGGCGAAGCCAGCCCTGCCAGCTTCTCTGGGGAGGCCAGTTTAAACTCACTGTCGACAGAAGGGAGGGATGGGGTGGTGGCTCGCGACCCAGACTGGGATGTCTGGGACTCCGAGCTTTCTGGTGACTTGATGCACTCTATGACTGTGGTACCCGTAGCAGTGCTTGAATTAGATAAAGACCTGTAAGGATCACCAGATTTCAAGTCGTTCAGGAGCCAGAGGTCTGCATAGTGAGGTTGTTCAGCACCTTCATCTTTGAAGGACGGCATGTCGGCCGTATCGAACTGAGCGTCCTTCATGCCGCCATCGCTCTGGCTCACCCAGGGCAGCTCGGGTTTGGGTGGCAGGCTAGAGGCCTCTGCTCTGGAAGGTGTGTTGGAAAACTCAAGTGGCAGCTTCATTTCCCTGGCAGTGTGTGACACATGCTGCCCACTGCTAATCTTTGGTTCTTTCTTCTCGGGAAGATCCATGCTGCCCTCAGATTTCCTCAAAGATGAGCTGCGTTTTGGTGGAGCTGGCTTTGCCTTTGGTTTCTTCAGAGAGATGCCCTGCCGTCCCTGCCTCCTGTGACCGATGCATTCCTGCCAGGTGCAGTCAGCCAGGCTGGAGGTCACACTTGCTGTCTGGCCGCTCTCGGAGCCTGCAGCTGCACAGTTGCAAATATAGCTCTTGTTGCCCTTGAGACCACAGTCAAAGTGCATGGAGGTGTAGTATCCTTCAGTATCCACAGAGAAGTGTGAGCTAGTGTCTGCCTTGTCAGAGGGGCTCTTCTCTAGGAAGCTGTCGTATGTGCCCATGCTCGTGAAGCTCGGGCATCCCAGGCTGTCAGCCTTAGTGCGCTCAGGGCTGAAGTCCTGGCGACAGGATGCATCGTGGTGGTGGTGCAGATAGTTCCACTCACTGTCACTCGTGTTGCTGTTGTTGGGGTCATCAAGTAGATCTGCCACAGTGGAGGTGAAGGAGCTCGCCCTGTGGCCTCTGACCTTGTCCACGTGGTCACCGTACTGCTCTGTGATGAAGACACTCGAGTCCTCATTGGCGTTGGGAGCGGTGTTGAGGGAAAGTTCAGAGTCACAGTGCGAGGAGCCAGTCAGCGGTGGAGAGGCGGCAGGAGGAATGGTTTCGGATGTCTGAGAGGGACATGTGGAGCTGCTCCCACTCCAGTTGCCGCTGGAGGACTGGTGATCGTCCTTCTGGTCCATGTGGCTGCTAAGCAGGACTCCTGCTGTGGAGATGGAGTGAATGGGGCTCCCAAAAGTGTCTGAGTTGGATGAAATCTCGCAGCTTCCCGAATCTGCCATCCTTGACAGTCGCGACCTCCCTCTCTCACCGATGCTGTGTTCGGGGCTGTGCAGGTGCTGAGGACAAGTTAAACCCAGGGGCTGGTGCTCTTGTGAACCCTGTTTGCTCAGGACCTCGTTTGCTTTTTTGGGGTGCCTCTCCTGGCTGGCTAGGAAGCACTCTGCTTCATACGCTGAACTCTTGACGGTGGCAGCTGTGTCACCCTCGCTGGCTCTCGCTCCCTCGCGAGGGAGGCTCCGCGAGCGGATGCGGTTGCTGACAGCAGCAGCGAAGACAGCATCCCCGTTGTCTGCCAGCACCAAAATGTTGCCAGCGGAGTGTGAGAGGGAGGCGACCACACTCTGCCCTCTCTGTGCGCGGATGCGGCGCCGGGAGGGAGCGGCGATCAGGATTTCTTCCGTCTGGCACTCCGAGTCCCTGGTCCCTGAACGTCGGCTGCCAGCACTGGAGAAGTCCGGGTTGGCATGCACAATCACATTGCGCTCCCTTGCCACCGGCGACTCATCCGAATCTAGGGTACACGTAAAGCTGGGTGAGAGACCGCTTCGAATGTCCCGACACAAGACGACCCACAGAGCAACCCAAGAAGCATATCAGCATTTAATCTTGCTGAGTGTTGTATCAAACCTAACTCAGCTACAACATGTATATAAGGCAGACCTCATCGCAATGAGGTGGGGAATTCTCCCAGTCCTGCAACGTGATATCAGTTCTCCTATTTCTGCAATGTGATCTCACGCAGAGCTGATCTTGCTGTGGTAAATATTAAGATGAATATTAACTTTTTGGTTTTTGTCACTGTAACGCAAGTAGCTCCAGGCAATTTTCAGGAATAGCTGCCTGACAAAACACTCTATAAACTTCTACAACTAATTCCATTTTAACTACATATCTTTTCAGAATTTCCATTATCTGCTTCTTTCCTACCAAGAATATTTGCACAGTAACAGGATCTTCGTTTCATAGGTTCTCTGGTTGCTTATTCCCTATGATAAACGCATTCTTTATGCTTCCGATTAAATTTCAGAGCAACCGACCGAGGTATCAGAGCCGTCTTCAGGTGCAGATGAACATTAAGAAATAATGATCCCGTTCATTTATTTTTGAGTTAAGACCAATTTTACACTTGATTTGCCCTCAACAGAGTTGCTCTTAATTCTCCTGGAAAAAAGGCGAGGTAAGCTTCTTGATTTCAAATATTCTTGGTAATAAAGAAAGCAGGGAAGGAACTGAGGACAAGCGTGACAACAAAAAGGAACTTTTAGCAAAGCTTTCAGTGGGGGTACCAGCAGCTGTCTCTAATGCGGATATCCAACTGATATCTGAGTGAGCTGTGGCAGCTCATCACTTTGCTGAGCAACATCTGTCATTTCTTTACCTTAAGATCCCCTCATACAAGAAAAAACTTTCACTTAATCTAGTTACTTTTTATGCACGCAACTATGGGTTTATAACAAAAATCAAATGAAAAAAAAAAAAAAACAACGACTGATTAACATTTACACAATAAGAGCTGGACATGTACATCTATATTACTCGGTAAGGCCCCCACTACATCAAGGCCATATGGAGTAATATAGCTTTGCTGACTGCAGTAAATCAAAAGAACAAAACACATCGTTCCCAAACTCCACGACCAGTTACGCTCTCAGGGTTTCGCATCTTTGAAAGGCCCGCTACCAGCTCAATATCTCTGCAATTTAAGTCGGTTAGAAAGCTATCTACGGAAGAGTTGTATTTATACTACACCTATTTCTTGTTGCACTCTTCTGGGGATGCCAGAGATGGTTTTCCTCCTCCTCAACTTTCGTCTCCGCTGTAGTACAGATTGTGAGTGAACAAGAGAGCAGCGTATACTAGCCTCTCTGTCAAAACCAACTCCTGCAACCCATAAATAGGTCTCATTAGCCTTTAGAAATAGTAAACAAAATGTCATGGCTGGAACACAGTGGAAGTATGTGAGCTTGGATTAAACCTGTGAATAAACATAAAGGAGCCCTTATGTAGCTCTTACGTAAATTATATTACCAGTGTATCACAGTTTTACATCTAATTCCAGCTCCCCCTCAGCAGCCTGGTCTGCCACAAGTAACAGAAGGAGTGAAGAAAGAAAAAAAAAAAGAAAAGAAAAGAAAGAAAAGGAAATCAGAAAGGAAAGTAGATTTGAGAGCTCTTGGTAGCAGGACATCTTTCTTATAACTATCTATCCATCTGTTGTAGGGACAAGGATGGTAACCTGTCAGCAAGCAGTAATCTATCTAGCTATAGCCTGTCTTATTTTATGCAAATGAGCATAAGAAAACTATTTAGAATTTAATGTCATATTGTAGTAGCTAAGGTCTTATTAGGAGACCAATATGCCAAAGGGACTAATATTTCGGAAAGGAAGAAGACAGCTATAAGGGGCCAACTCCAAAACACTCTTTTCTTTCTTCCACACAGCAGAAAATAAAATAAATGGGCAGCAGATATTGATGTGTGCCAGCACGTGGCCTGACTTTCCCAAGTGCTCTGCACTCAGCAGGACACGTGGGAGTCTGCTCAGGGAATCAGCTCACACATTCAAGGTCCTAAATGTGGATTTAGGAGCCTAGGTTCACATGCACATCTATTTATAACCATGGTCACGGAGAATGGGCAAGAATTCCTCATTTTCTTTATGTTTCCATGGCATTACCAAAGAAAAGTCTCTTTCACTTTGCTCTTTACACTGTGGTCAACGTAAAGTTAAAAGGAGGCTCACTGAAAGGCCTGCACCCGCCTGTTCTGTTTTTTTCTGTATGCTCCTGCTCTCTAAAGATGACGAGGGATGGGGCAGAAAAAATGTGCCAGGTCCATAAAAACACTAACATCAGGATCGCTGGTACAGTGGTTTGTAATCTTAGGAAAAACAAACAAGTTGAAGAAAACAAAATTAAAAAAAAAAATCTGATAAAAACTATTTTAATAGCGTATAATTATATAAAACATAATTATACACAGACGTACACATACATATTACACTACATAACAATGTAAAACGTTAAAAAGTAACTTTCTTGTAAAAGTTCTTCTTGAAATCTACTACAGTGAAATAGAGGCTTCAGACAGATGTCCTGTAACCACCAATGCCCCTGAAATAAGGAGAGGAAGAACTTTCTTTAATATGGAAGGAAAGTGCCATAAACTCCAACAACAGTCAATTTTTGAAAAGTGAACATTTCTTGGGGTTGGGAGAAGCTTGAAGAACAAAACAGAAATGAAAGCAGACTCTTGGAAATGAAAATCAATCGGAACCATTGCTGGGCTTCCAGCAATTGTGAGTTAGCTGAACATGCTCTGTGTGCCAGATGCACGGGCCATCTCTGAGAGGGAAGTGGAAGAGGGTACATCCTCCCCGTGACGCATACAAATTATTCCCATTAGTGCTAATGAGAATGATACACATAAACATCCAGAAGATTACATACCATTCTTGATCTGTAAAAGTGATCGGGAAATTTGGTTCCAATGTATGGCAGGTGGAGTCTAGGCAAAAATTTCTATTACTGGAAGAGTTAACATTGGTCCCATTGGTCTGCTGCTGTATTTCTCCTCCGAACTGCACTGTGTGACACTAGTGATACTGAAAAGCCTACATACTGAGGGTCCTATGTGCTACATACGAGGAGCATCACTCTCATGCATCATGGAAATGTGCCACACTGCTTCTTTCTTTAGGGATGTCCACAGGGAGTGCCCAGCCTACACCATGCAGCTTATTAAGGCTGCTCTGCTGGCAGGTGGCCTGACCCCGCGGTGTCCCCTTAGCTCCCCACTGTGGGGACACCTGCTCCACCTGGCTGCCACCTCTCTGAGGAGCAGAGCTCGCGACACCTTCACTGCCCTGGGCAGAGGGGGACCAGGAGTGCACTGCTGTCACCGAGAAGAATCACCTGCCACACGGCAGAGCAGGAGGGATGCCACATTAAGGCTGGACAAGAAGCAGCCAACCTCAAAGCCCCCAAGGCCCCTGGATGGGACTGGGGCCGTGCTGGGGAGTGCAACCCTCCTGGCACCGCAGGGCAGCCTGTCCTGTGGGAAAGCTGGGCTCTGTCAACAGACACAAGTGGGAACAACATGATGTGACCTCCCCGTAATCCCCCAGCTTCTGGAAAAACACAGTGAAACATCAGTATGTTGTCTGAGGCTAGCTGAAAGCTCCCTGCGTTTCTTCCTGACCGCTTATTGTAAAGTCTGTAAGTGGGGAAAAGTCAGCCCACTTTGTGCTTTTACATTAATCAAAACATGGTGCAAAATATAATTGAGGAAAATTTAGATAAACCTTATTTTTACCATAGCCCTCTGGAAGGAGAGAAAGAGAAAAAGAGAAAGAGAAAAACAACCTGATTTTGGATTCTGGAAACAAGTCATCCATCACATTTAGTCAGTGATAAAGCTGGTGCTTACATAAACAAATTCTTCTTCAAATAAATCTAGTAAAATGCATCCAAGCGTTACATAAATAAAAGAAAATGCCATTACTATACCTTCAGCATAGCTGCATGTAAAGAGATCTCAGAGCGACGGTTTACATGCTACACGGTCATGACTTGCATGTTTAAAGCATCACAAATAGTAGCCTACATTCTCTAGTTTCTCTTCTCCTGCTACACATGATAATCATATGATTAATTTCTGTGGCTTTCTGCATTATTTCAGTCAGCTACACTCAAAAAGCTATTTGAGGTCTTTGTGGATACAGGCTGCAGGTTATATACACAACAAAAGTACATTGTTTATGCAGGGAACCAGTGTTACATTACGCTGTACAGCATGACTTGCAAAGTATGGGCCAAATTAATCCTAGATGCAGCTTCAGTGACTACAGCGGATGTGCATGAGGGATGAATTTAGCCCACATACCTCCAGCAACTAACCCTCAGGCTAGGGTCTTCACCCACAGACTGTAAAATCCAGTGACTTCAAACAAATTAAACAGAATAAGTACTTGACCTCCCTCGAACCATGCAATAAATACATAAAGAAATAGAAGAGATTTGTACCAGTGACATTGATGGGGATAATGCAAGAAGAAATCACTTGGGCATCTTGTTTCATTTTCTCCTCTGGAGTTGGGAGAGGTAGTGCTTTACTCCAATTGGTTTGTTTATCCAGTGTAGAAGGGATATTATGTATTGGATTTTTCGGCCTCTGCCCTAACATGACATCTGTATCTTCGTCCTCTGGTGGATGGGACTGCAAATGAATACATTCAAAATCAGTGTCTACCACTCAGGCACACGAGGCTACTGTTGAAACAAAGCAGGCACACAGATCAGCAATCAATTACAGGCTGCAATGGCAAGCTGCTCTCAGTAAGTCACACAGTACAGGCTGAAATCACACTGTTCACAGAAGACAGATACCTCGCGCGTCCTTTTGAGCACACTGCTCTGCTGGCTGCCCGTGAGGACCGGCCCCTTGTACACATTAGCTGGAGGACAGGCAGCAGAAGGCCCGATGACTTAAAAGAGAGCCCTCTGTGCTCCAGGAAATCATTTGCATTTCATTTTTACAAACTATGGACACGAGCAGAAAAAAAAGTTACAGGAATCAGTTGGGAAGCGGCAGGTGTTAGCAGTGCCAGGGTCAGGGGGACGCTGGCCGAAGGAGATGGGCCGCCACCAGGAGAAATTCAGAGTGTTGTTTAGAAACCATGCACATTTTTACAGTGTGCTAAGAGAAGCACTAGATACGGAAAGTAAAGAAACAGAGAGAAAAGTAAACTGCGTGGAAGCAACACAGATGCTTTGTTCTCTTTCTGAAGTAATAACAAGTCCCCTGGCAGCACCTTGTCCTGCAAAGCTGCTGTAATGCTGCCTATAACAGACAGATTAATCATGTTGTTACGTGGCACTAGCTACAGACCTGTTTTGGATTATCTTGGTAAAAGTATTAAAAAAATAATAATAATAATGGCGTTTTAGAGGATTACACGGGAGAAACACTCACCTTTTTCTGCCCAATTCCCCCCCTTTCTCCACGAGAACACTTCCAGGAGCTGTGACAACTCTTCCCCCAGCCCGAGAAGTCACTCTCCCTCTTCTTTCCACATGAAGAGCACAGCCTCCTCAGCTGCCCTTCTCCTGAATCCCCAGCTGCTGCCTACCCGGCTTCTCCCTTATGACTTCTGTTTATGCATCACTCTTCAGATTATGGTGCTTTCTGGCGAAGACAAAACGCTGCACCCCCAGCCTGGCAAGGTCCGACGGGCAGCAGGGTGATGCTGCCTTTGTAGTGCTGCCATCCCTCCCCGGCTCCACATACATCCCAGGGGACGAGCCACCTCTGGCTCCAGGCAGCGACCCCAAAAATGTTCCAGACCCTAACGCAGGGTGCTGGGGGACGCTCACTTACCTGGCCAGCTTTGCCCCCCGCAGCACCCCCAGGTCCTCCTCCCGCCCGCAGGAAGCCCCGCTTTCCCACGTTGGATTTTAGGAAAACATCGCAGCCTTCTTTCTCTCTGCAGCTTTTGTGCCGATCCCCGGCAGACGTGAATGGCTCATATAAACTTCCAGCACAAAGGACTTTGTTTCCTAGGTAACTCCCCCCTCCCCAAAAGTTGGATGCGTGCAGGAAAAAAAAAAAAAAAAAAAAATCCCACAAAACCCCAAAGGCTGCCCACACACAGCAGACACGGAGGCTGCACTGGCTGCCGGCTCTGCCAGGATAACAATGGAGCAGGGACAAAGCGGGTGAGGTGACCCCACTGCCGGCTCCCTCTGCCAGAGCTCCTCCTTAGCGTGGGGCGGCATCGCAGGGTGCCCAGGGTGCAAACGCCTTGGCACTGCCCTAAGGATCCCTCACAGTGGAGGGAAAAGGAAAAAAAAAAAAGACTAAAAGGGCAGCTGGGCAAAAATACTGCAAGAAAAGGAAATGCAGTGACTAATGCTACAGGCTCTGCCTTGGTCCAGGCCTTTAATGGGGCAGTGGCCCCCGTGGCTTTGGGGCCACGAGGTCCTGAAACCGTTCTGAGGCGAAGAGTGGAGGGGAAAAAGCCGTCGTTACTGTGCCCTACTGACATGAGAAACAGAAGAGGCGTTTTTAGAGCAGTAGAGTTAGCGAGTGAAAAGCAAGCAAGAGGCAGGGTGAGGATCTGGAAGGGAGAAGAGTGAGTGAGACAGGGCTGTCAGCAGAGGATTGCTTGTTTTTCCAGTACCTTTCTACTCCATGGGGTCATGTGGCAACACTCAACTGGGGAGGGCGAACGGGTGCTGTTAAACTATAAGTGTGAAATGTAAAAAAGAAAAAAAAAAAAAAGAAATCAAATTAAAAACATGCACAAAGCGTTTCTGGTAAAAGCACATTCTTTTTGTCTGGATAAACTAGTGTCAGAGGCAAAAACACCCTGAAATGTCCGCCTCAATTTCCAGCTCACACTACTCCACAAATGAGCCCTACGTCATTCGAGTATGCCTACAGAGTTGCTTGGATCCATGTGAAGTCTACACTGATTTCGCTTACTCAGATCAGACAAAACTGTAGTGAAATTGGTTCAAACTCCTCGTACAAACATACTTAAACTGTCCTAAGAATGCCTTGTATTGATCTGGGGAACTCGGACTGTGTACTGCCTGAAGCTGGAGCAGTGCAAAGTGCTCCAATTACATTATAAATGATCTGTTTTGTAATACAAGGGAATTTTTTGCCTGAGGTATTTATAAGCTATGGATATAAATAATGCTGGTCCTGAGGATGGTTTATCAAATACATTGATCACGAAGGTCTTCTGTAAATTCCATGTCTCATCCTATCTTCTTGCTAGACTCCAATGCCCTGTCGCTTTACACCATTTATATGCGTGTGACTAAAGCCAAGTGAAGTCTCCAATGAGTAGCCCATAAGTCCTATAGCAGAGCAGAAAGAGAAAATCAAAAGAGGACAGTTTCCAGCAAACATTTCCAGCAGGCCATCCAGACCTCTGCAAAATATTTCTCCTAGGTTGGAAAAATGTCCTTATTGTGGGGTGAACACTTTTGCTTGAGCAAGAAAAGGTGTGAAGATATTGAATATGCCAATGAGCTAAGTTTGCTCTTCAGATTGATGAGAATGATGTTTAACTTGATCTTCTGTCTGACAGCAGTTATCTGCTTTGAGAAGATTAACCACAGCTAAAAGGGTCAGGTTCTGAAATTCACCTTCATCTTGGGGGGTATCAGAGCTCCCTGGGGGAGCTGAGATGAACAGAGATCAGCACTGCTAAGGTGACAAAGAGTTCAGAATATGAAAATCTTTTACATCTTACAGAAGTACCATAAAGGCCAAGGAGTGTCCCGGTCAGCATACAAGAAGGAGGAAACAAAAAGGGATCTCCTGCCCCGCAGTCTGCTAAGGGCAAAGCTGTATGGGAGAAGCAGCAGGAGCTTGACTTTGGCCTTAGAGAGGGTAGTCACCAGCTGAAGCAGACACAAATAATGACTGACAATCCGTGTCCTGTTGATGCAGGATTCTTCTGCCTTCCTGGCTCCTCCGAGAAAACACCCATTGGTTATACATACCCACAGACTTGCCTTGATGTGCTGAAGCCTCAGGTCTCCGAAGCACAGCAGGACAAATTTCTGGGATGGAGACTTAACGTGGACAAACACCAAAAAATGGGAAAGGCAAAGGTTCATTTCCTAATGTCTATTCTTCTAGCCATAGGAACAGGAGAAATACCATGAGGGGATGGAGGTGTGTGGCAATATTTCCAGCTCCTGCTATCACAGTGTTGTGAGCTTCCACTGTGATCTAACCGAGTGGTCCTAAGGTCACCTAGCTACTGGCTGACCCTGCATGATGCCCACTGCCAGGCAGCTGAGCACAGTGTCATGCAGCAGCCTCTGTGCCTGGGGAGGGAGCGAGCTGCTTCTCCTCAGATGTTCTCATTCACTCACAAGACCAGAATATCTCTAAATGTCTTGAGTGAACACATAATTAAGCAAGAAATTATTATTATATACCCAAAGCCGTTCTGGTCTGATGGGCAAAAATGCAGTTAGGCAGTTTTCAAGTGAATTTCTTTTGTGTGGGTGTGCTTGGCAAACAGCAATGGTGATAATCAATCTGTTAAACACAAAGCCAGAATACTTTAAATAGGCATTTCTTCTTTAATGAGCTAAGATTGCTTTGAAACCAAACTGGTGTGTAATTGCTTGAATAGGGATTTATTCTGCAGTCACTGACAAATGTGAGCATCTCTATTTTCTGAGCTATTCCATCATGCAGTTGCAGAGGTGATGGTGTGCTCCTGAAACTACTTTGCAGTACAAATCTTGGTTGCCTATGCACGTGATCTGATTTCTCATTGTTCTGCATCTCTTCAGTGTGAAAGTCTTTGGCTTCTGTGCGCTGCAACAAAAACATGAAGATGTCCAGGCCTGAGATCATCAGTTATGCTTCCCGATAGGGAAACAGAAAGCAGCACAGCCACAGAGTATTTCAGCTTAACCTTCCCTCAGCACTCAACACAGGATGAGAGGCATCACTCTCAAACACTTGTCCCACTGATCTTAAGAGGAGCATACCTTTACTTGAGGAGACCAACGCTGGGATGCATGAATTGCCCTTTTAGCTAATGAAAACCGTGAATTCCATCAGCGCAGTGGCAAAGAAGCAATTTGGCAGTCACAGACATGCCAACCTGGTTATTTATAGGTCTACCCTATCTCTTGCTCCACAGCTGGGATCAGGAGGAGAAAAAGAATGGGCCCGTGCCACACAAAAATGCCACTGAATTCCTCTGGTTTTGCATCCTCCAAAGCTTTGAGATGCCTGCTGTTCAGGATCTTCAAGATAAAAAGGACGACTGGTGCAAGAAGCATCGTGTGTGTTAGATCGTGTGCCTGGCCTACCTGCCTCACAGTGACAGTGTTACAGGAGGAACTGGGATTTCAAAGCTAGTGCGCAGGACAATTTGGGCACTGTGCAATGGAGGAGTTAAAAATATAAAAATGAGAATAAAAGGCTGATTTTTGTTCAAATAATAAAGCTGTTCCGTGAATGCTGAAGTCTTGTCAAGAGCCGCACGCATTTATCCTCAACACATTTCTCTAATTCAGTCATGGCAGAGCTAATTCCTTCCCCACCCCCTCAGCACTGCTGTGACCACGTAGGCAGTGTGTTCCCTTCAGGAAATGCTGGCGGCTGAGTCACAGCCCGTGCAGCAGCAGTGCCTGGTGCTAGAGGTGCAGGGAAAGCCTGAGTGAGGGCACGAGGAGGCTGGCAGCATTGCTCTGTTCCTCTGAGGAGAATTTCTTACTCCTGCTGCCCGTAAGTTACAGCTAACAACAAGCATGAAGGATCAGAAATACTCATGACGTCTGGCTTCTGTAGCACTGAGTGGTGTGTACTGCGTTCCTAAGATGAATAAAATGGGCAGTGTATCAGCATATAGCTTCAGGTTGCCAAGGTTCATATATGGACCACTTCCAGCAGCAGACAAAGCACACGCGGGACGCTTACAACCTAAATGAGTGCAGGAATCAGTCGTACTCATTGACAGTACATCCCGACTTCACAGCTGAAAACAGCCATTCCCATACTGGCAAGGTAGCAGGCAGAGCAAATGGGAACAGGTGTTCAGTCCCACTTTCACATGAGGCTGCTCCTGACTCCTGCGGCCCTTGGTGCAAGCTCCCTCCTTCCCTTTCTCCCTTCCTTTCCTGTAGAACGCAAAGCCTGCTGCTTCAGTAACTCAAAGGAGCTCAAGGAAATGGTGTTGATTTACATGTTGGAAAAATTAAAGGCCTGGTAAAAGGAGAAGGAATACTAATAAAAGATTAGCAGCTTTCCAGTGTTTTAGGAGCAGAGCCAGCTGCTCGATTAGAAATTAACATTCATACCTACAGAGCATCTTTGTAAGGCAGTCAGCTAATGCTGAAAACAAGAATACTTCTGACTGTGCTATTTTTGCTGCAGAACACAACCCCTCTCCCCTGCCTGCTCTCAGCATTTGTATTTCCCTATGATTCATTCTCCTAAGTTTTTGTTTTATCTGCTTGTGGGTGTTTCATCTTATTTTGGAGCATCACAAACGCGGCCTGTTCAAGCACTGACAATCCGTTAATGATTAATGCGCCGCTCCAATGTTTTGACAAGGTAACAACAAAAATGAGATGTGCTTTCTGACAGAAGTCGTGCCACACATGGCATCCCAGCAGATGAAGGTACGAAATAATAATCCTACCATACAGGGTGGTAGGTATTACGCTCATTGCACGAACAGTGCTGTGCAAGTTTGGTCCGATGAATGAGGTCAGGTGGTTTTCACTTGTTACAGGCAGGATTTGCATGCTGGAAGCATGTAGTGCAAATCCTGCCTGGCTCTTAACTCAGTTTTATTGAGGTTTTGAAGAGCTTCAGCACAAAAAGTGTGTGAAAGTTTGTACACACAACTGTGTCCCATACAGAGCATCCTAAGGCAGACCACAGGGAATGCTTCTAAATGGCAAAGCACCAGAATAGATTACCTGATGCATTATTTTCTTTTCACATTTGGTCTAGCTGGTGTCTCCTGCTTCTTGTCTTCAGATTTCTGCTCAGAGTGTAATTGTGAACAAACTGACATGGCACATGGTGCAACTGAGTGTGAATTCCCAAACACTACAAGTTCCTTGCTTGATTTCCCTGATTACATAAGCTGTGCCATGAGGGGTTGGAGAGATTGTGGTCCCATAGCACCCGCAGTCCGATCTGGAGCACTGAAATTCTGGAACCTCGCTGGAAACGCTCAGTGAAAACAGAGAAAGAAAAAAATGTGGAGAATATGAAAGAGAGTCTGAAATGCAGCTGGAATGACACAGCATCTTCAAACCCAGCAGCACTACAGGCAGGGTTGTCATGGGAACGTGTGTGAGGAATATTTCCCTCATTTTCCTAAGTCTGTACCTTCCTTGTACTTTCCACTTTTTTTTTTTTTTTTTTCCACCCATTGGCAAAAATGCCTGAATGAATGATGCTTACAAATTTGTCTGGATGTACAGATCCTCTGTGTGGAGAGAGACTAAGCGTGTCAGGGGTTTTTAGCTTGAAAAATGCATGTCTGGGATGAATAGGGAAGTAAAATCATGCCTGCAAAAACAGGGGGAGCATGGAAAAAGTAAGAAGGGAAATGGTGCTGAGTGTTTCTCATAGTCTAAAAATTAGAAGGGATGCAATGAAATGATGAGGCACCGAGTTCGAAACAAACAAAATACACATTTCCATACTGACTGTTAAAGTCACTGTCACAGCACGCTGTTGAGGCCAAAGGTGTAAATTTGGAAAGGGATTAAATAAGTGTCAAAATCGATGCAGAAATGTTGTTCCTTGGTGGCTCTTATTCTGTATTACATCTCTGGCTCAACAGCTCTGTTACCAGTTTCTGCATGAAACTGCAAGGGACAATAAGTGGCATAAATCTTGCCCTGTTCTGAAGGATCCCCTTTTGGTGTCTGGGCTAAGTGCACCTTTCATCAGACAAATCAGGGCACTTCCCCTCTCAGGAATAGACTACAATAAAACAAACTGTAAACACATCCTGCCAGGGACACAAAAGAACCTGGGACACAAAAAATCCTCCTGCATCCCTGTTTCTAGCTCTCTGGTGCTTCATGATAACATGATCTTATGACAGAATAGTTCAAAATGGCCTTCCAAACCCATTTAAGCTGGCATCAGTCACTTTGGACTTCAATTCACTTGGTCTTCCTGGAATGTGTGGGACTTACATTGGCACCTTCTTACAGACAAAACCAACCAGCCATGCTTAAAAGCGAATCTTCACCTGGTAAAGTTAATATTCTCTAACTTTACTAAGCAGAATGGAAGATCTTTGGAAAAGCTCACTGGTACTTAACTGGCAGCAATAAAAACAGCAGACAAAATATACCGATTTGAAAACCTCAGATGGTCTCAAACATCTCTTTTGTGGTAGATTTCAGTACTGACAGATCTCACAGTTCTCAGAGCTACATGAACATTACTCAAAGTCAAGCTGCTTACTTCAGTGCTTCAGTGCATACATTTACTGCAGATGCACAGTTTCAAAAAGTCAAATTGTGTGGCTTCAAAATTTCCCAGTTTCTTGCTGACCACTCTCCTAATTTCTAAGAAACACAGACAGGGGCGTGTGCTCTCCTCTCATTTAGTATTTCTTTTACCAGCACTTTCCAATGCATCAGGAAAGTGGAACACAGAACAGACTGCTGTGCCACGAATAAAAATTCCTGTGGGACTTCAACATCTTCAGTTCATTGATGAACAGATGATAGGATCAACTGGCATCAGGTTCAAACACTTCCAGCAGCCCCTGAAGCATATACACATTTGCAGATGCCAAAAAGCTTATGCTGAAAAGGGCAAGTTAGCCAATAACAGCACTCTTAATTTTCTCTTGTAATGATATCATTAAGTCACAAGGGTTGGCACAATATCAATTAGTTATTCATTGTTGCAATATCTTGTAAAAATCTCTTATTAACCGTCTCCCAGACAGAGCATTCATGTGCAGTTTCATCTTGCCTTATTCTGTCTAGAGCTGCCCTGTGAACAAGGAGCTCTCTATGAAGTGGGTCAGGGCACTCTGAAATATCCTGCCTTTGGAATATTTGCACTTCTCAAAGTAGAACATTTCCAGATGCCTTGAAATCCATAGGACTACAACCTCCAAGCCAGCACTTGTTTGCTTCTCCTTCAGGGACCATCACATCTGGATGGCTTCCAAAATAAGCCCCAGTATGGGTGGGCACAAAGCTTAACGTTTCCCCTCTTGAAAAGAAAAAGGTGGTCTTGCTGATAAAGCCAAGACATCTGCATTCAGCATGACTTAATTTTGCCATCTAATACAGGACTCAGAGGGTTGCTCACTATTTATTATTATTCTGTGTTACACAGATGGAAGTGATGTCTAAAATCCACTGGTTCCAAACACAGAAAAGATTCAGGCCTTTCAACACCGAGTATGCAATTTCAAAAGATATGACTTGTTCTCCATCTGATACTAACCAAGAGAGTTATATATTCAGTATATTGTCCAAACTATTATCTGTAACTAATTCTGATCCATAATGTGAGGTCACCTCTCCCTTACCTTTCAATGACCCTAGAACAACACTGGCTTTGATGATGACTTGCAAAGCAAAAGAATGTAAGCCTGTTTCTCCTTTAAGTCTTCCTTTTCTATTCTAAGAGCATCAGAATAAGTTCTTTCATTTCATTCATAGGGCCTGCAAATTTATCCAGTTCAAAGCCTGCAATTGTAGCGATGCTGTCCTTGAAATTACCCAGGTAAGCAGCCAAAAAGTCAGATTAGCCGAACTATTTGAAACTTTATTATGCATTTCACGTTTTAAAATGAGAAACAAAACTCTGTGGACTGACTACCTCAAGTTTAGGTTTCTGGGCAGGTGCTTTACACTGTGACTCCTTTACCATTACAGTATTTCCATACGGTTAATATAATGGATTAGGGTGAACTGTAAGTTCAGTAGGTGATGATTCAGTATACATTCATAATATGCTCATGGTTGCGGTGTCTCTGTAAGTGCCATTGTCCCTGTGCCTGCATACATACATCTGTCGCTATACTAAGGGTTGGCATCGGGTAGATGCATCCATTACAAGACAAACCCAGGTATGACCTGCTGAATTTCAGTAGGTTTGAGGAATGCACTAGCTCTTAGCCTAGAGGAGAATGCAGCCAATACAGCACTTCTGCCGGTCAAGCATCCAGATGCGTAGAAGTACCATGTCCACACAAGCATGAAAACTAGTTCTTCCAGAGAAGTGTTGCTAAGCCTCTCTGCACCCACACAAGCCTCCCACCAATCCTCAAAGCCCTTGAGCTCTTGGCTCCTGGCAGTGATAATTTCAGGGCTGAAATTACAGCACTTACTAAAATGACAGGAGAGTTCTGGAA
This sequence comes from Oreortyx pictus, assembly GCA_036925125.1. Lineage (NCBI taxonomy): Eukaryota > Metazoa > Chordata > Aves > Galliformes > Odontophoridae > Oreortyx > Oreortyx pictus. The sequence continues at coordinate 70,487,846 of JAUPFR010000001.1, read as the reverse complement.
GTGCTGCTCAAGGCAGGAGCAGAGAACACGAAGAGCTGTGAAGAAGCATATGAGCGGGTGTGAGTGTGTTTGTGTGCTGGCCTTAAGTGAAATATAAGGTTTCTTAGTGGAAACTTCCACCCTGCGGCTGGCTGCTGGAAGCTGCTACCTGAGCCATGTTATGGGTGAATTGCTAAGACCCACAGTGTTGTGCCTACACATGCCTGGGGGGCACTTCTTAAGCAGTGCCATACCTACGTCCCACAGCGTTAATAAAGTGTTCATGTGGGATATCTGTATCACAGAAAAAAAGACTTACTGGTAGAAAGTGCCGGTCCTTTGTCGCTTGCCTCTTCTGACTGCAGACTGCAGGGAAGGGAGGAAAGGGGGGAGCCACCACAGAGATAGGCCCTTGGACTTTTTGTTCTCTGTTATCAACTCGGCTTCGATGTTCTGTTTTGGAGGAGAATAAAGAGAACATGAGCTTTTCAGAGCATTAAAAACATAAACATCTCTACTAACTGTGCAACAGAGCTATGGAAAGGACACGGACTCCCAAGCTGAATTTCCCCCTCTTCTCCAGTGAACACCGATGATGATTCTCAACAAACATGAAGGGGAGAAGCACATACTGGACTCCCAGCCCCTGGAAGAGCAGTGCCTATGCACACAGAAATACAGAATCACACAGAATGACAGAAACATAGGGATTGGAAACAACCCCAAAGATCACCTAGTCTGAACCCCTGCTAAAGCAGGATCCCTACAGTATGTAGCAAAGACAAGTGTCCAGGCCGGTTTGGAACATCTCCAGAGAAGGAGACTCCACCACCACTTTGGGCAGCCTGTTCCAGGTCTCTGTCACCCTCACAGCAAAGAAATTCTTCCTCATTTTTGTATGGAACTTCCTACATTCCAGTTTGTTCCTATTGCCTTATTGCCCATGGTCAGGTACTTCTGAAAAGAGCCTGGCTCCATCCACTTGACTACCACCCTTTAGATATTTACAAGCACGGATAAGATTCCCCCTCAGACTTCTCCAGGCAGAACAACCTCAGGTCTCTCAGCCCTTCCTCACAAGGGATATGTGCCAGGCCCCTCATCATCTTTGTGGCCTTTGCTGGGCTCTCTCCAGAATTTCCCTGTCTTTCTTGAACTGAGGTGCCCAGAACTGGACACAGCGTTCCAGATATGGCCTCACCAGGGCAGAATAGAGGGGGAGGATCATGTTCCTTGACTTGCAGACCATTCTCTTTTTAATGCACCCCAAGATACCATTGGCCTTCTTGGTCACAAGGGCACACCGCTGGCTCGTAGTCACCCTGCTGTCCACCAGCTACTCCAGTCCTTTCTAGCAGGTCAGTCCCTAACCTGATGTGTGTGGTTATTCTTCCCCAGGTGTAGGACCCTATACTTTCCCATGCTGAACCTCCTGAGGTTCCTCTCTGTCCACCTCTCTATCCAATCCAGGTGTCACTGAATGGCAGCACAGCCTTCTGGTGTGTCAGCCATTCCTCCCAGCTTTGTATCATCAGCACACTTCAAGAGGGTGAACTTATCTAGGTCACTGATGAAGATGTTGAACAAGACCAGACCCTGTACAAATTCCTGGGGAACACAAGGCTACACCACTGACCACAACCCTCTAAGCTCTGTCAGTCAGTCAGTTCTCAGTCCACCTGACTGTCCATTTATCTGTCCCACACTTCCTAAGCTTACCTACCAGGATACTATGGGAGGCAGTGTCAAAAACCTTGCTGAAGTTGAGGTAGACAGCATCCACTGCTCTCTCCTGATCTACACAGCAGCGATGTCATAGAAGGCTACGTTGGTCAAGCATGATTTCCCCTTGGTGAACCCATGTTGACTACTCCTGGTAACTTTCTTCTCTTCCACTTGCTTTGAGATTATATCCTGAATAAGCTGTCCCATCATCTTCTCAGGGATGGAGGTGAGGATGAATGGCCTGAAGTTTCCTGGCTTGTCCTTCTTGCCCTTTTGAAGACTGCCTTTCCTCCAGTCCTCAGGAACTTCTGCCATTCTCCATGACCTTTCAAAGATGATAGAGAGCAGCTTGGCAGCTGCTTTCATGAGCTCCCTCAGCACACATGCCTGCATTCCATCTGGGGCCCATGGACTTGTGTGCTTGAATTTGTCTAGACAATCTCTGACCAGATCCTTCTTGTCCAAGGTGAAGTCCTTCTTTCCCCAGACTCTTACCTCCAGGGTCTGGGATTCCTGAGGAGCAGCCTTAGCAGTAAAGTCTGAAGCAAAGGTGTTCAGTAACTCTGCCTTCTCAGTGTCCTCCATTACTAAGGCTCCCACCTCATTCAGCAGTTGGCCCAAGTTTTCTGTACCTTTCATACCTCTAATTCCAAGTGATAAATGAACTGACCTGAAGCGCTTGGGATGCAAAGCCTGATTCCCAGTGAGAACCTGCAGCTCCTGTTGCCTTGAAATGTTAAATATGTGATCATCTGCATTCTAAACCTAGAAAATAGACCTTTCTGAGGGGAAAGAAGGAAACAGCCCCATGTCGATCTTCCTCCCCTGTCTCGACATCATGCAGCAGTTCTGTGGCCCAGCACTGAGGAGTCCATCGTGAACAAGTCACAGTCACTCTATTCCTGGCCCAGAAGAATCTTCTTCCACCAAGAGTTCACGATATCCATCCCTCTTCCAGCATCAGTCCCAAGTCTCTGAAATTTTCCATGTGAACGGGGGAATGCTTATGGATTTCCTACCTCTAATTTTAGGTGAAAGTTAGGCGAAAGGTAATTAGTGTTTGCACAGTGTGCTGTTGGAAGGGGAAGATGGATTCATCTCATGCACAAAGCTATGGTCCAGCCGACCATAGCTGGTTTCCTGATCAAGCATTTAGTCAGAATTACTCCTGGTTAAATAAAGAGATTGCAAAATTCTAACAGAAGAAACGCAGCAGAGACAATAAATATATTCAGGTTAAATTTCAGATTACAGTTTCATCCCGATATTTGCCACTATTTAGAAAATAAAACCAAGCAGCACACGACAAGCTGCCTGCAGAACCTGCACATCTGTCTTAGACTTGCAGGACGGGCAGTAGCCCAAAGTGCTGCTTTGAAGCCAAGAGGCCGCTGCCTTCCCCAAGTGTCAAGCTTTCTGCTGCCCACCAGATGGCAGGCAGAGATCAGCCTGATGCTGGGATGACTGCAAAGCTCAGCTGCTGGGGAGAGAAAAGACCACTTCTGTTTTGTTTGAGCACTGCAGTCCTGCTTCATTGCTCTTTGCTGTGCTCCAAAGACATGCTGCACCTACGCACTGGTCCTGAGCTGAACTCTGTAGAAAGGCGCGTGTGAGAATTAACTGAAACATTTCATCCAGCTAACAGATGCTCCACAGATCCCAGTAATCATTATTAATGAACCCATTAACAACAATGAATGGGCAAGGCAGTGATGTGTGCTGGGGCAAAACACTTCCAACAAGGGAGTCTGCAGAAGAACATTTTAAAAGTGACCTGCATGGATTTTATTCTTTCTTATGCCACAGAAAAAACGATATAGCTGTTTGCCTCCTGTTGGGAATTTTCCCTCACAGTTACTCTGCAGGAGAAAGCCAGCCTTATCCCATCTTTTGCCTACCACTGGTTTCACTCAGTAAAACCCCTGTATGACAGGGATCCCCCTCCCTCCCTACAGGTTCTCAGTTATTACACAGAAAGGATGCAGCCCTCCTCCAGGGCCCACATTGAGCTTCCAAACCCCATCCAGGCAGCTCAGCTTCTGTGGAGCCTTTCTAATACCACTGACTCCAGGTTTAGCCCTTAGAAAGTCAAATCTTATCTGTCTTGAGACACTGTTCAGCATGTGGTTAGTAGGAGATATGAGGCCCTGTTAAAATACTCAGTTCCTCCATCCTTAGTCAGTGAATCAAATAATTCATACTTGCAATGCAGAAATGTTTAACAGAATACAAGAATGCAACATGGAAGAGTAAAAAGTTCATTTCAGATCTCCAGTATCATAAGCACGCCAAAGAGGACATAAGCCTTTTGTGCTGCCCAAACTTCTTCACCTTAGTTCTCAACCTGAGTGCTGTACTCCCAGGGAAGCATGGTGCCTGAACCCCCCCCCCCACGCTGCCTGGAGGTCATGCATGCAGCAACACCTACCTCTGCGCAGGGCTCGCAGGTGCTGCTTGGCGTGGTGGTGCAGCTCCTCCACACACGGCGGTCGGGTGGAGGGGAGGAAGATATTTCTTTGCTGATGCCAAGGTGCCCGGTAATAGACACTCAGTTTGCTCTCTGCATCCAGGTTGGAGACAGCTGTAGCAAAAGAGAAGAGACCCAGGTAAGACTCAAAGTGCTGAATGCATCAGTCTAGCTGAAAAGCAAAGTTCTCACTTGGAACAGCAATGCCAAAAACAAGCACTGAGGATGTTATGACAGCCTTTATCCCACCAAGTAGCAGCAATCCTTATCTTCTCCATGTTGCTATTCCACATTATGCCACTTAGCATTTAGATAATGACTTTTTGTCACAATGCAGACGACTGTAAAGGAGGCAAGCAGGTGTGATGATACAATATAGATGCTGAATGTGTGCACTAATTGGCTAATAATTTTATAACCACCAAAACGAAAATGCAAAGAAGCCCTACAACATTCCCACAGTGACACTTAGAGCAATGGCAGCAAGAAGCCTGCATCTGCTGTCTACCCTCTCCCCCTGCCACTGTGCTCTGCCACTACATCACGTTGCACATGGCTAACTCCTGACACAGGTTGCTAGCTCATTGCCTTCCCATGCATAACGCCTGTGATTAACTGCCCGTCCGGTTGAGTGCTGGTAGCTGTCACCTATCAGAAGGGATTCCCATAATGCACACAGACTTCTGAGGGACAAGAAAACTTCAGTTCATCTAGCGAAATCTCCTAACTCTGTCTCTGAAAGTTACATGAAAACACTTCAGGTTTTGAGAGGCTTCCTCAAGAGTGACAGAAATTGGAGGAGATGTGCTTAACTCCAGTGCAACCAGCATCCTAAGGGACAGATAAGGAGAGATGTGAGGAATGCCCTTCCCAGCCACCACACTTCTGTTGGGGAGCCAGTAGGTGATAGTTTCACTGTCACTAGCTGATTTTACATTTCCTTTGCCTCTTGAGGATAAGGAAACACTATTTCTTTCTTACAGACTGAGACACAAAGAAACTTGCTCCTACCTCAGTTAGGAGCTGTGAGGAACCTTGATGGGGAGCTCATCTTGGCACATGAACTGGAAAGTACAAGTAATGGCACCCCACCCATTCCATCTATCACTCAGGTTATGTGATATTCATGATCACAAATTGCACCCTGGAGGCTAATGAAATAGCAGACACAAGCAGTTCCTTCCTAACCCAAGAAAGAGTCTATCTAGACGACAGCTCTCGCAGTTGTCTGTGACAGAGCTAAATAAGTGAGCAGAAAGTTCTACCTACTTAGGAGCTGTTCAGACATTTCATTAGAGTAGAATAGATTTCACTGCAATATTTAACTTGTAGAAAGCTCTTCTGGCTTTGGCAGCAATTTTTTACAAGTAAGATTGAGTGGGAGTTGGATTAACATACTTTGTGTGAGACTCGGAGATGAAACCAAGCTAACACAATCCCACTACACGCTCACTGTGGTAGACAGGCACTGCTGTTCACAGAAAAAGCAGCATGACCTCCTGGCCATCCAAGTCTCTGCGAGCAGACAAATTGGAAGAGAAGTATCAGAATGAAAATGACAAGCAAATGCTTGTTCCCAAATGGTACAATCACAGAATCATTGAGGTTGGAAAAAACCTCCAAGATGATCTAGTCCAACTGTCTACTAATACTATCCACTACCACACATCCCTGAGTATCACATCTGCTTGTTTCACCTTCAGGGATAGTGACTCCACCACCTCCCTGGGCAGCCTGTTGCTGTGCCTGACCACCCTTTCAGAGAATCAGTTTTTCCTAATATCCAACCTGAAAAGGGCAGTAAGCGACATGCAGCACCCTGTGCCGCAGCCTCAGAGTCCGCACATCTGTGTGCTGCCTTCTCCTGCAGGAACTCTGACTTACTGTGCCAGGGAATATGCCCCACTGACACCAAGAGAGCAGAAATATTGTGTGATAAGCACTGAACCAAACAGCTCTTTAAAATATTCAAAAGCTGGAGTGGATTTTCTAGGCAGATCAGAATAGAAACTTAAAAGAGCTGGCAAAAATATGCTGTGAGGGGATAAATGGCCTCTGTCTGTGGTGCAGGGGGAGGGGGAGAAATACTGGGTAGAGCAGAGGACAATGCTGGCCCTGGGACAAACAAGAACAAACCCACACAACCACAGTCAGGCTGGATGCTGGAGGACACATCCCAGCCTCTGAGCAGCAGAGGTCTGCAACCACGTCTCTGGAAGTGGCAGGAGAGGGAAAAGCCTCCTAGCAAGTGATAGGGCCCACATCAGTCCTGAGGAAGGCCAGAAGATGTGACTAACTGACAAAAGCAGGACAGCTTCCTCATTACCCTTGCTGACTGTAACTCCTGTGCTCCTGCACAGGCGCCCAGCCTGACCCTGCTGCCTAGGCATAGGCGCCAGGAATTGGTGTCAGGGGATGGCGTGGGCTGTGGGCTTCCAGGACCACCGGACATCTTACTCAGGGCACAGGGCTAGGTCTCTTGTCTCCAGTCTGTAAAATAGGGATAAGGTATCTCTTTCAGCCAGCACTTCCTCTCTCCTGGCGATCAACACCGCAGGCTGTTTGTATAAGGCCTAGCTTGCACGCGCCTCTAGCCCCTGAGCATCACCACAACAGGCACAGTAAATAAAACAACACAGAAAGGGTAAAGCCACAGTCCTTAAATTATTAACAGCTGGACACCAGAGTGAATGAGCAAAGAACCCTGCAGAGACACAGGAAAAGCAGCATTTCAGGCATCAAATGCAGATTGCTAATACATTTTTAGCGTGCGCTTTTGATCAATTTAGAATATACCAGTGAATCATATTAACTATCACGTTCATTTCATTCTCAAGCTAAAGTAATTGTTTTTTGTCTTGTGGGAGGGCAAAACAACAAGAGACCATTTAAATGGATTCTCCATTACATTTTGTGGATCCATTAATGTTGGCTGGTTTCCTGACAACCAGTGTCAAACAGACATACACTAATGGCTGCTCTCATGAGAAGATTTTCACCGATTCTCAAACAACTGGTTTATCAAAGTTATCATCAGTTTTAAATTCTTCTTGTCTTCACATCCTCTTGTTCGCTCTCCCTCCCTCTCTTAACTAAGCAAACAGAGAGCCCTGCCACAGCAGAGATGCACGTGGATGCTTGAAGGTTGCACGGCTTTAGTGCACTCAGGCGTGGTGATTCTAATAATAACACCACAAAGGCCAAGCAAGAAAGATTTCTGCTCCATTTATTTCATAGATTCAAGGGTTCCCCTCCCAGCTCCGTCTGCTTCTCTAGACATTCACCTCCCCTCCACCCCGGCTCCTTCTGCTTCTCAACTTACTATTTCTTTCTGTATTATAGTTGCCATCAGGTGCCAGAGGTAAAGCAAAAAACAAAACAACAATGAAAAAAAACCCAAAAACACAGGATTAAGGATTTCCTGGTTCAAAGAAAACACAGTTTGGTGTGAGGTGTGAAAAGAACGAAAAGTCTGAAGGGGATTTCAGTGGTGAATGAGGACATGTCCTGTGTGCTCAGGGACAGACTGCCCAGAGCCACCACACCACAAATCCCCTCACAAGTAAAGCCAATCCAGCAGTTGTCACATCCTCATCAAAACGCTTTGGTTCCAGAAGGAAAAAAGCACAAGCAAAAAGAATCAAATCAAGGAATAAGTAGTCGCAGAGTAGAGCAGGACGCTCTCGAAGGTGGGCAGCTGCACCGTGTCAGGTGCTAGCTAGGAAGTCCCCCTCCAGCACTGAGGTGGCTGACCTGCCATTTTAGCAAATGCCACATTTTCCAGCCACTTCAGGTTAAAAAAAAAAGGTGACTAGTTTTTCATGTGATATAATAAGAAAGCTTTGCATAAATAGACCTAAGACAGCTGCAGCAGTGGCATCCTGATCAAACTCTTCCACTCTGACTGCACAGGTCATCAGTGAGCTGCCTGTCTTCTGAGCCTGTGTGCAAAGCATGCAAGAAAATGAATTCTGAGCGAGACTGGTTCATCTCAAATACTAGATAATCTAGCAACACATTCAACTCCATCACGCATATTAGAGCATAAATGTTTCATTGGGGCAAGTGCTGAGTCTGATGTGAATTTTATTTATAGCTCTGCATGTCTCGAATGCATATTCCCCTAAGTATTTGTGTGTCTGCTGGAAAATCCAAGGGGTTTACGCCTGTAAAGCTGGTAAGAACCTACAGCCACTTCCCTGCTGTACATGTCCCACATTCCCTGCAATGTATCAGCAAGCTCAGCACTTTCCAAATGGCTCCCTCTTTGTCTGCTGCTCCCCAGTGATGGTGCAGTGGGTACCTGGAGGGACACAGCTCGGAGCACCTCTAAAGTGGGATGATCTGCACCCATGCATGCACCCAAATATCTTCCCTTGTCTTGACCTACTTGCTGAGTCCTCATCCCCCAGAGCTGCAGACAGCTATTTGGATCAGCCCCCTTCCCATCACCTCTTTATTAAGGATTCAGAAATGCCTGTGCAAAGGGGCTTCTGCTCCTTGCAGATAAGGCTCCTGGCTCTTCAGCACTTCAGCTTCCCAGCTGAGCAACATCACTTTTCTGTAACTCCAGGATCTATACATAGATGCATGCACACTATGTCCCGCAGACTTCTGGAGTCAGAAACACATCCTGATGGCTTTGGGTTAGTTCTCCTAGTGAGAGCAGGATGCCATCCTCTTTCCCCACCAAAAGGAAGCAGTAATTTCTGTTCATGTCAGCATAAAGCCGTGTTTGACAGTGATGGCTTTTTCTTTTGAAGCCCTTGTATGGGGAGTGGCATAAGGTGATGAGAATGGGGCAGATGCTTGGCCCTTCAACACCATGGGGTTCTGTTGGATCCTGTCCTATTCTTCTGTTCCCAGACAGGCTGGTGCATGGCCCAGCAGCCCCAAGGTATATGAGAGCCAAAGCAGTTTTCACCAGAGTCTAGACAGGGCATCTTAAACACACTTCTCACAGAAGACAAGAGATGGCCAACTCACTGAAACAAAAGACTACGTGCCAGAGCCCCTGCATCCTTTTCCTCACCACTCCTGTGTGTCTTTGGGGTTTGTTCAGTGTCAGGATGGGATCCCCTCATCCCCTGTAACATCTTTCCCACTTTCCTGGTGTATGTATTCTGACATTCCAGGGGACGCTATTCAGTGCAAGTGTAACTCTTCCAGTCCTCCCAGTGCCCACTGGACTGACCCCTCATTTTTAGTGGGTCTGCTCCCTGACTACCCCTCAAAGCCGGCATGGCTATCTCTACATGGGCCATACTTGCCCATTGCAGCAGGAGGGGAGACACAACAATTTAAGATAAGCCTTTGGCTACAAGCAGGCAACAACAGGAGCACAATTGTTATTCTGTTCTGCACTCATGGATGGACAAATTGCAAATTTTTCAAACTCAGGCAGAAAGGCACTGACAACAGAAACTGCTGAGAAAGACCATGATCTTTTACACTCTTTGTTTTGTTTTACTTCTTGGCAATACTTTGAAACACTGCACGTTCTGACCACAGTTTCTTAGTGCATCGCTGAGACATTTCTCTGCCTCCAATTATTTCATACATATAGAAATGACAGCTATTCAGGAGGAAAAAAAGGACAAGTGGACAAAACCCCATCCGTCTCCAGCATTCGGTTATCTGGGAAGATGAAAACAATGGAAAGCATATGATTTAGTTGTCATTTTCATGTGCAGATCCTTGAATTTTGCATTTACCTGGTACTCGGTTAACTGGCACAACAAACAGACACAATTCACGAGGGCTGGGAAGTCTGCGATTCTTATACATGTAAGAAGATTATACTGTTCAGCAATATGCACTTATGTGCAGAGTGCCACATGCTAATCCCATTCTTGGCTTTGCTGCTTTCGATCACTGTTGGCGGTGTTTGAACATATTTTTAACTGCTTTCCCTAACTGTCAAATAAGTTACAGTGGCCAGATTGGGACTTGTTATTTCAAAGTCTTTCAAAGCTGTCACTGCAGGATAAACGGTAACCTCACAGAAATGCACGGTATTTTTTATGTTTAAGGCTTAATTCCTGTGAAGCTTCTCTAGCCAGTGATTTCTTCTTCTCCTTTTATTCCCGTTCTCCAGCCTATGCTTTCCACTGCCTCCAAGAGTGGCTGGGAGAGAAACAGCTTTGTGCTCTCAGCTACAAAACAGGAGCAAATGTAGTCACAGACAGAAGGTTTCTGTTGGGGGTTTTGTTAATAGAGTTGCCCTTCTCACCCATTAGCCAGACTGGAGAGATGAATGGCATTTTTATCCTTGGTGCACGTGTCTCCTTATTAGACATCTCCATGAATATGTGCAATTGTGCATATGCCCCTACCCCATTCACACCAGACTCTGTGCTGATAAAATCCCCCCCAGTGCTCATCCCATCTAATGCAGAGCGACAGCAAGCACTGGAGGGAATGCAACACACTTATCTATTAATAAACAACTGAAACGTTCAATAATGTATGCGTAGCCATGGTGTTTCTACAGTGCTTGTTCTGCCACAGCAGCAGAAAGTCCATCAGAGAAAGCAGGTTAGTAAGTGAGAAACAAAACTACTAATCTGGTCTGGCTCTATTCCCAGGGCAGCTAAAGACTTATGACTAGACAAAAGTCTTCTTGGCTGTGCATTTGTATACATGAAATTAAGCATTTAACTGAGTTCTGCCTCTTCAGAGACCATGACCCAGCTGGTCACTCATGCCCCAGCTGAGTGGTTCTGCCAGAGGTTTGAAGGTTGAGGTGGTACAAAAACCAGCATTGGAGTTGCCTACAGGACAATGGTACAAAAAGCAGACAGCACCTGAGTCCTGCAGGTTTGAAGTTACCGGACCTAATGGCAGGGCTGGCATGCTTGCAGTAGGGATGATACAACATCAGACGTGTGCATGCACACATATATGTGTTTCTATAACACGCATCACAGCACGTAACTAACATCTCCAGACCTATCTCAATCCCACCTTCTTAATTAGCACTTCTTTCAGTTTGAAGCTCTTTCAGCACTTTTCAACACAGATTTCTTCACGTTGACCCTTCTCATTACTCCCACTCTCGATGACATGCAGCAAGATAAAGTCTCTTGTCTCCAGCAGTGCAGTGCGTCTTCTCTACAATACACTCAGCAAGCAGACATTTAGACATCCTTTCCAATTCTCTCTCAGCCGCTCTGCTATTTTTCTCCTGTACTGACTCATCTCAGATCACTACTAGGTTTGCCCTAGTTGCTGCAGCAGGTCACCATCTTGCTCTCCCTTTTAAAACACAGAAGTGTGCTGCTCACTGTGATATTGCTCTCAGATCAGTCACCTGGATTCCACATGCACTCGAGAACAAAGCTCTACAAAATTCATTTACTATTCTGTCTTCCTTGGTTAATGTTTACCTTCAAGGTCTTCTGAAAAAAACCCTCAAGTGTGATATTTAAACACCAGCAGATATTTTTATGTGAACTACTGTACACAAATTTTTGTCATAGGACAGTGTTTCAGAGGTAGTTTTAATGCATTTTGCCTACCTCCTCCTACTCAAAACGTTCACTCTCTCTGCGTATTTCTATCTGAATATTTATATCCAAAGTAGTCCCATTCCAGTGCTAGCCTTTTGCGTTCACGCCAAGGATTCTCCTTCCAAGAGGAGAGGCTTGTACATCAGAGCCCCTGTCTCCATGTCAGCATCCACAACACAAATCCTGCTGTAAAACACAGGGGGCCTTGAAAAAGCACAGCAGAAGATGACACTTGATACAGAATATGCTGTGTTTGGCATATTGGAAGATAAGGTTCAGATGACTTATTTGAAGAACAGCAAATATATTTCTGTTTTCCTTGAAATCTTCATAAACTACAGTCTTCCATCAAATCTCTACGAGTTAGTCTCCATCAATCTTCTCCATTTGGCTCAGGAGTGTAATTTAGCATCAATTACACCAACAGTGCAATGATACACACACCTGTCTCTTGGACAGCAGATTGAGGACATCAACTTATTTTATACAGGGCATCAGATGGCCATCAGCAGCTGACAGCATTTTGTTTACTACTGACACACACTTCATTCAAGATGATAACCTAGAAGAAAAAGAGCCCTGTGGCCCCACTCTTTCATAATGCTCGTCTCTGATGTGCTTTCCCACAGGTGATGATCAAGTCACCTGTCTGGAAGCACACTCAGAAAGAAAAACACTAAGAAATGTGAAAAGCAAAACCAAACCAATAACAAGTTCAGCCTGGAGAAGGCTCCAAGGAGACCTGATAGTGGCCTTACAGTATCTAAAGGGGGGCTATAAGAAAAAAGGAGACAGACTCTTCAACAGGGTCTGTTGTGAATAGGACAAGGGGAAATGGTTTCAAACTAGAGCAGGGAAGATTTAATTGGATATAAGGAAGAGGTTTTTTACAGTAAGGGTGGTGAAGCATTGGCACAGGTTACCCACAGAGGTGGTGGAAGCCCCACTCCTGGAGACACTCAGGGTCAGGCTGGATGGGGCTCTGACTGAGCTGAAGGCGTCCCTGTTCACTGCAGGGGAGTTGGACTAGATGGCCTGTAAGAATCACTTCCACCTCAAGTGATTCTAGGAATATTATTACGAGTTACATTTTATATCTACTGTAAAAGTACTGGGGATTTTTTTTTCCTGTGAATATTTCCTCTATGACTATTTTTAAAGGTTCCTGATAATCTCATTTTTGGATGTGAGCTCAGAACATTCATCAACTGTCCTCCAGACAAACAAAACAAAACAAAAACAAGTGTCCTTATTTTTTGTGAATAACGGTACCTGTCATTAGCGAGGTCATTATGATTAAGAGTTAGAAAACAAGGTCATCCCTGGGTGACAGACATGAGCACATTTTGGAGGTGAGAGAGGCTGCCCTGTAAAGGTTTTCCTGAGAGGGAGGAGAAGGAGAGCAAACTTTTTCCTCATTAGCATACTTAAGTCCCTTGTCTTCAGCCACTAGCATGGGGAAGCCAGTAACTGAGGTCAGAAGCAGCTCCCCAAGCCAAAACCAAGGCTGAAGACTGGTAACAGCAGATGAGGAGAAGGCTGAGGTACTTTTTTGCCTTGCTCTTCTCTGACAATTGCTCATCACATAGGTGGGCTTAAGCAATGGGCCCAGGAGAATATCACAAGATTCAACAAAGCCAAGTGCAAGACCTGGGTCAAGGTAACATCTACTACCAATACAAGCTGGGGGATGAAAAGATTGAATGCAGCCCTGCCAGAAAAGACCTGGGGAAACCGGTGGATAGGAAGCTGGACATGAGTCAGCAATGTGCTCTTGCAGCCCAGAAAGCCAGCTGTATCTTTGGTTGCATCAAAAGAAATGTGGCTTTCAGGGTGAGGGAAGTCATCCTGCCTCTCTACTCTTTGCTGGTGGGACTTCACCTGGAGTACTTCATCCAGATGTAGAGTCCTCAGTACAGGAGAGACATGGACCTGCTGGAGCGTATCCAGAGGAGGGCCACAAAAATGATTCATGAAATGAAACAATTCTCCTACAAGGACAGGCTGAGAGAGCCGGGGCTGTTCAGCATGGAGAAGAGAAGGCTCTGAGGTGACGTGATAGCAACCTTCCAGCATCCGAAGAGGAGCTACGGGAAAGAAGTGACCTCTTTAGCAAGGTCTGTGATGACAGACCAAGGGGAAATGGTTTCAAGATTAAAGAGGGTAGATTTAGGTTAGGTATAAGGGATAAGTCTTTTACAGAGAGGGTGGTGAGGCACTGGAACTGGTTGTCCAGAGATGTGGATGATGCCCTGTCCCTGGAGACTTTCAAGGCGAGGGTGGAAGAAAACCTGATCTAGCTGCAGATATCCCTGTTCACTGCAGAGGCGTTGTGCTAGATGACCTTTGGAGATCCCTTCCAATTCTAAAGATTCTGTTTTTCTGAGATCACACATAAAATGAACAAGCACAGCCCTGCATCCCATCCACTGACGGGGCACGTAGGCTGAGAAATCAAGCACTCAAAAGTCAGGAACAACAAGCCATGTGTTAAGAGCAGAAATGGTGGCTAGTATTTCACACTTTTTCCTCTCCATCAGTCTTTTTCAGTATGCTTGGCTAGATGCCCTGAGCACTGCTTAACTGCAAGCTGAGGTAAGCAGCATCAGTGTCTTCCAATTATATTTAGTAAATACTAGTCTACTATAGCCATACGTGTTCCTCTGAATTACTCACAGGCATCTGGGGGAAGACAGAAAGTCAATCATCTCCAAGGGACTGAGGGCAACTCTCTTCTCTTCCTCAGGGAAATATCCTTGCAGCTCCTGCAGTTCCATCACTCCTTTCCTGCAGTGGGACTGAGAAACCTGGCTTGCTTCCAGGCCTCTGCTCCTGGGGTCATGGCTGCACCATGCAGCTTTTTCCCCACAAAAGCGAGCCAACTTGTATCTTCGCTCAGGCAACATAATCCACACACACAATGCTAGGAGGTGACTTATGCCGCTCTGATGATAGCCCTGGTTAGATCTAGCACAGAGGTACAGCTGAAGATACAAATAATTCACAAGGCAGCCCCTCCAGTATTCTTTCAATGAAACTCTTCCTCAACTCAGCAGATACCTAAGTCATTTATCACTGCTCCTCTCAGATGTTCCTTTTGGCCTCAACCTCGCGGGTGATTTATGTGAGTGTACAGTTTTGTACAACCAACTTTGAACCAGCTGTGCAGAGCACCTAGCACAAAGGGGCTCAGGGCCAGAAGGGGAGGTCTGATTTCAATACTGTCTGGCAATATCCTTCTTCAGTCCCACTTCTGACATGACACTTCTGTAAAACATTAGAGCAAGCAGGGCCATAAGAGTTCAGAAAGACACTCTGAGCACAGAGGGGAAGATATAATATGGCTAGCTAACTTTCAGAGTTTCACTTGTTGAAATAATACTGAATGTAGCCTTTACTGTATAAGGAGAACTGCCTAAAAATACATGTTTTCCTCTCTCTCTTCTGTATTTTCTCAAAGGAATATATTTTAACCAATAAACCTCCTTACAGAGGGATTCTTGTTAACCTTGCAAGACAGAGAGAGAATACAGTAACTTTCCACTCCTCAAGCTCTTTGTTCCCTATGAAAAACCTACTGCAATTAATGGTACACCATGCTGTTGCATGCACAAACTCCAGTGCAGGCAGCAGCACCTCATGCTACAAAAGGCACAGCAGGAAAATCAGGGCTGTGGCTGTTCCCTTCCAATCAGGGACTGCTGCATCACCAGTCACAGCTCTGAACCAACTCCTGGGCACCAGATACTATCCAAGTATTGCAGCTTATTTCAACAGGCTTTAAGGCTAGAAATTGGCCCTTAACTGGGAAAAAGAAAACATGCAGTGATACATGGAAAGGACTATATTACTTATTTTCTGTATTTTCTATATACAAATCCACAAAGCCACTGAGACATATTGAATTACTTTATAGAAGGAGTCCATTCCAGTTTGGAAACTGTCACTGTGATGATACTGTACCTATAGATTTCAAAGTGAGCAACTTACATCAAGATAAGCTATCTTCCCATTGTTGTTATTTGAATAACACCTTCTCAGCTTGCTCACCTTAAGCACTAATATTTTTCTGTGGCACTCCTCTATTTTTCTACTGCATTTCAGGTCCCTGCATACTTAAAATGGTAAACAAGCACTAAATGCTTGCTGTGTACAGCCGACTGGTGAGCACTGTTAGCTGCAGTCCCTTGCACAACCCTGCAGAGGACACAAACCTGTTACCATGCCAGCTAGGGAACTCCAACGGCTCGCAGTAACCTGCTAATCCCTGCTTCAATTGAGACATCACAGCCAACAGAAACTAGCACAGAAAATGCAGCCTGAGAACATTCAGGCTAAAACAAATTTCAAAACGTTTACTTCTTGTGAAGTGTCAAAAGGTGTTAATAAAGACTATAACATACACTGTCTTTTATCACTGTGGCTAATACAGCTTTCTGAGCAAAACCATGCCCTATTGTTTGTACTCATATTTATATAATTAAGATGCATATTTACACAGAAAAACTGAGTTCTGATATATATGTATATATATATGTATTTTACAAACAGCCACAATTGTTGAAGAGCTCCAGGTTTTGTCAGATGTTGCAGGGCTGTGGACCATTCTGTCAAGAGCTTTACGTCAGAACATAATAGCAAACAGCAAATTCTTACACATTTATAACTCACCAGTGTTTGTGCATGTTCTGGACCACATATAATGCAGCTTTCAACACTTCAGTTTCAGCACAGCAAATATGCCGAGTGGCAAATGACTGCTTTTATGTATATAGACTGATCACCTGGTCGTACATATTAGCATGACTATGTACTGAGTACTGTACATGAAGAATGAAAACAGAAGATGTGATTGAATGAGTACATGTGGTTCAATCCAGCCAGAATGAGAACAAAAGGTGTCAATATCCAGTGATAACTATCAATAATATTACTGAGAAATGATATTGGGCTGCAACACTGGACACAAAGCCTTCAAACACTAATCTGGAAGCAGTGATGACAAATTAAAAAAAATAAAAAAAGGAAATAACTTGCTCTAAAAGCCACAGGAAAATAAATTAAACTAGGATATACTTTCCAGAAAGAAAAAAGAAACAGCAAGAAGGAGAGGGGAAGAACAGCACCATCGTTATAATTATCATAATGTAAGTAAAAATGTGGTTGTCAAGTAGAAAATAGTGTTTGATCTTAATGTATCATGTGCTGAGTAGAATGGTGAATCATGGGAGAAAGCACCCTAGGGAAGTGAAGATTTCTTCACAGGGAGCAGAGTTGACAACACTCCCAAGCATAAAGCAGCAGACAATGGAACGTATTAACAGAAGCAGCTTTCCCCAAAGGAGATCTGTCTCCCTGCAGTATTTCTGTAGCTTGCAGTCATGCTCCCCTTTGATTTTGAGTATGAATGAGCCTTGGTGAGCTCCAGGTAATCTTCCAGAGGAGCCAGCACTGCTCTGGTCACTCTGGGAGGACTGTGAGAAGATGGACAGCTGTCAGTCCAAGGGGCTGTGCTGGGTACGGGTGTCCAGATCCCGCAGGCCACTGTGGAGAGCCCTTGCAGGGCTGAAAAACCATCCTGCAGGCCTCAGCTTCCTGGTGACATCCAGTGACCAGACACCAGTGTGTACACAGACATGAGGAACCAAACAGCCTTCCTTCTGACACAAACTGACCAACATCACTTCCATGTCAGAACCTGGCTGTTTTCTTGTGCTGTGATGATGAGCCTGCAGTCTTTGTTGGGACATTCCCATTGCTGTCACTGTGCAAAGGCCTCAGACAGACAAGTTACTGAGGAATTACGTGACTTAATCTCAAACAGTAACCACTGTCCAAGAAACTGAACAAATTCATTATTATGAAGGGGAAATCCATGCTCAGAAATGTGAGACAATAAACCTGACCAGCTCTCAAATTTTGCTGTCTTTGCTCTGTCCTCTCTCAGCCTCTTGATGCTCTGGCTACCTGAGGACATGAGGTCGGGCTGTAACTGGCTCCCTCCTGCCTTACTGCCTTCTCCTCTTTGCCACTCTTCCTTCAGCATGGATTTTCTGAGCGGCATTAAAAAATGAAGTACTGGAAGAGGTGCCAGACTGTGCCTGAGGCTGAAACACTCTTAGGCATTGAACAGCAAAAGGCAGACAACACCCACAGAGACAGCCCAGCCCTGATCCAGCAGGATGCTGTCTGGGGGAGGTGGCAATAAGGCTTCACATCCCACCAAATCCCAGAGCATCTGTTAACGGAGAGGAGGAGGCCACCTCAGCCAACTTTTTTTTTTTTTTTTTTTTTTAATACTATGGGTATTTTTTGTTAAGTTGGAGATGTTTTATATACAAATACAGATCAGTTCACAGCCATCTGCTTATTTTCTATGTAGCATCTCAAGTATTGTTAGGGTGTTAGAAAGAATATGAAAACAAGCTCTTATCCCTGCTGCTGAGGGATAAGAGAAAAAAAGAGAAAAGGAGAAAATATAGGAACTGTGAAGCAATGAAAAGCAAAGAACTGAGGCAATATTTTCAAATGGTGGAGACCTGGGGTACAGTGGTTGGGAGATGCAGCCTGGTTCAGCAGGTTAATAAGCAGGCAGATCCCAGCTCTGACCTTGGGCATATTCCCTCTGCCTTTCATAGCCATCATGCATTCCCAGGGACCTTTCTACCCTTACCTCTTGTGTCTACTATGTGTCTTAAGGGAGGAAATCACTCTTTGTATCTAGCATTCACACATACAATAACAGGCCCCTCATTTCATGTGCTATGTGCAATGCATTGGCACAGGCTGCCCAGGGAGGTGGTGGAATCACTGTTCCTGGAGATGATCAAGAACCACATAGATGTGGTACTAAGGAACGTGGTTTAGTGACCAATACTGGTTGGATGATTGGACTAGCTGATCTTCAAGGTCTTTTCCAACCGTAATGATTCCATGATTAGTGAGCATGGTGATGACAGTTGGGTTAGATGACCGCAGTGGACCTTCCCAACCTTAAGGATTCTGTGATTCTGTGATCCTATTCTAATGATATTTTATCGCTGGGGCTTTTTTAGTCTTTTATTTCTCCAGATAAAAGTAGGTCTGCCTGTTCCCTGCTAAGGCAAACTCCAAACCTGGACAGAAAAGCTGTGGTTTGTGTTCCCTGTCCCACAGTTTTGAACCTACTGTATGCCCCATCACAACAAATTCCTGCCATTTACAAGCAGCTATAAAACGTAGGTCTGTGTAAATACTGGGTGGTTCATTATTCAGAAATGATCTGACATGTTCAGTAAAGAAAAAAGAGACAGCCTGGCTCCCTGTCTGATTTCCACCATAACCAAAACCCACACAACATGGGGAAGATGCACAAATTCACCAATCAGCTGCCAGGTTTAGAATCACTCCAGGCTTTTATAACTACTCCACTTAAATCACAGCTAATTCCAGCAAATCAAGACTCTTTCCGTGTCCTGACAGTTTGGTAATTCTATCTTCACGTTTGTTCATATTAGTAAGTATCAATTTCCTGAGGGATGCAGTTAATCTTCCCAGTGTAGTGAGTAAAGGTGAGGTCACTGCTTGGCAATGTCTTTGTTAAACAAAGTTAGTTTGTTTTTTTTGGCAAACTTAACACACTTTGATTTTATCCCAAAAATGAGATTCTATGTAACAGCACAGAAGAAAACATTTCTAAAATGTAGCTATGAAAATGTCAGTTAGAGAGAGATTAATGTCAATGTTCTTTGTATGGGCTCTCCTTTTTGTCTTCTATTAGCATCCATACTCCTTTCCACTTAATAGTATTTTTTCAACAGTAACATTTTACAAATACTGCAATGCTTTGTCACGTTTCCAAGGGACAGAGCCACCTGTCAACAATTAGTACAACTTCTATTATTTTCCTACGTGTACTTTTGAGATGGAACCTGTTACAGCAAAACTTCATTCCGTCTGTCAGAAGAAAACATCTAAACTTTGTGAGAACAATTTATTTTGCAGGTACTTCTACCGCACAGTGGAATAATTTCTGAGTTTTTTTCAAGAAATTCCAGTTCTATGGCTGTTGAAGCCTGTGGCCATATCCATGATAACTTGAGACTGAGTCTTTAGACTAATTTGGAAATGGGCTGGCTAAAAGATGCTTGTATTGCTTCTCCTTCAGTGCATGTTTCCTTGTGGACACTTACAGAATGTAAGATCACATTGCTTTATCTGATACACCTGTACAAACAGAAATGAGTAATGAAAATGGGCTTACATACATTCAGTCTGACATGGTAAGGGGGAAACCACCTTTCAGGTTCTACGTGAAAGGGACTGTACAGTGTGGGATGATGCTGCACTACAGTTTTTAGTCCCCAACCTCACACTGCAATTTCCCTCCTTGATCTTTCCTCACTTGACATACTTAGTAAATACTTCTCGTGCCCAGCTGAAGGCTTTTTAGGGTACCAAATCCTACTCTGGTAGTCTGCAGACCACAATTCATAACATAGTTTACTGCGCCTCTTGGAAGTACTGACTTGGAAGTACAATGCCCATTTAAACAGCAGCTTGCCAGAAGATGAGGACTCTGAAGAGTTTCCAAGAACCCCAGAGATTCACTGTGATGTTGAAATCAGAAAACATCAGGGACCTGCAAACTCACTTTGCCATGGAAACGCCAATTTCCTTCCTCCACTGTTCAGCTAAGAGGATACTGCACGGCATGTGATGTACAAAAAGCGACCACCAGAATAAAAGTTACTGTGCTCCAGCCTCTGCTGATTTTGTTACGTCCATCCATACTTACTACTTGATACAACAGAGTTTCAGTGCTTCTGCTTGTATCCCTGCTTCTGCTAAGGTTGCAGTAAAAGCTTGGTTTCCTTTGCACTCATTCCCCTCCCCAACTTGCTTTCCTGAGAAGATGTAGGTGTGATGAAGAGGCACCACAGAGCAAGCAGAAGAACTGAATGAAATGTAAAATATGCACTGTGGGAAAACAGAGACATACAGTTGGTAGAGACCCAAAGTGAGCTCAGAGCATGGAGCTGCAGTACAACAGTCTGACACATCAGTCAGCCACTGAATAGGGAAATGCATCCAAATTGGCTGAACGCTTTTTGATACATTTATGCGGTGATGTACAACTGAAGAGATTTATTTTTTATTTTTGCCTCATGTGAACAGGCATCCAGCCTTGCCAAGACAGCAAAGAACACTAGTCAGTCATACACTGAGACAAAACACTCTTCGGTTTCTCTCAAAATTTAGAGAACATGGTAAGATTTGGGCTGAGGAACGGCTCTGCAGCTTTGGAGTTGTCTGAGATAGGTGACCAGTGCCTGCACAGGATGAACTTGAGAGACCGTCATGTGAGCAGTGCACACTTCGTGCTATAAAGGCTTTCCAACATATTATAGGAGGAGTTCACTAGTTTGTTTTGTATTACAGCTGCAGCATCTTAAACATATTCTGTCTTCCTAAAGTGCTTATTAACCTCAGACTCACGGATCACGCTTGTTCCCCCTGCCACTCCATCAGCAGTGCATAACATCCTAGAACTATCTAATATCCCGAGTTGGAAGGACCCACAAGGACCATGGAGAGTCCAACCCCTGGCTTCACACAGCACCGCCCCAAATGCAGCCCTATGTCTGAGAGCGTTGTGCAGACGCTCCTTGAACTCCGGCACTCAGGGCCGTGCCCCCTGCCCTGTGCATCCTGTGCCATGCCCACCGCCCTGTGGTGCAGCACTGTCCCTAACCCCCAGCTGATCATCCTCTGACGTAGCTTTATGCTGCTGAAGCTGCAAGAGTCTAGTCCTTTCCTGACAGATCCTCAAAGAACACCTTGAGAATAAAAGCTAGTTGCCACAAACATCAGGGAAATTCAGACCAGCGAGGAAATAAAAACATCCATTTTGATGAAAGTGAAGTCCCACCAGAACACATTTTTTATTGTTATATGCCATGTTCACTGCTTTGCTGTTAACTGAAAAAACTGTAAAGTCAAAGAATTGTTTCGATCTGTAGTAAAAATACAACCATGAGCTGCAATGAAATCCCTAAAATCTTGCTGAATAGGGTGTAGCAAGTATTGTGGGCTTGGCTCAACATCTGTAATTAAGACACTGGAGAAAAAAAGCAGTTGGTAAGGTGGTGCCAGGAGAAAACGGGCAGATCAAGCGCAAGGGAAAATACATCCTTCCCTGAGTGGCCTCCCCTCCTTTGCTGGTTTTTGAAGCAGAATGCCCAGCAGAGAACACCTGACAGAAGTCACTCTGAGGTCCACAAGTGCTCCTGCAGCACAGTCAGCGTGTAATGCCTGTCAGCAGGTCCCAGTATTGAATAGCAACAACTTTCAATAATAACTAATTAGCGTCACATACAGAAGCTTAAAGATAGAAAGTGCTATAGCTCTTCTGTTGTCAGATTGCAGCGCTGAGGCCGAGCTTTATGCGTCTGCTGGGCTGGCACAAGCAAGTCACTTCATGTGAGCAGGGACCTTTCCTTCGCAGAGCTGTGTCAAATAATGCAGACTGCCACCTCCTCCTGCTCCTGCTCTACGGTGCCACTCCTTCTGCAGCCATCCGGCCAGGGCTAAACCTTGGTACATCCTCCAGTTCCCTTCGGAAAAGCAAGCAGAGGCTCATTTTGACTGGCTCTGAAACGCTGGCACGGTCAGAACACCATTCCCCCATTTTTCTCACATGTCAAACAGAGGGACATATCTGTGTCAGTCCATGTCGAGCATGTCACCTTTTCATTCATAAAAGACAGCCTGTATCTTTAATCACTTTGCAAGAATAATAGCAAAGAAACAAGCACTTGATTGCCTGTGCTATCAGACACTATTGAATAAGTCTAGATAAGGATGCTGAACAACCTTGGCTGATTAGTATTCCTCATGCAAACACTTCCCCATAACCCAGAGTCATCTGTATCCCGGCAACCCTTAAAATTTCATTCCCGCTGAATTGCCAGATCTTTATCAAAATATAATTACAGTCTTAATTTGGAAGATAAATTTTGATTGCCTGTGCTGTGCCAAAAAAAAAAAAAACAAACATGTCAGGTACAGGAGAGCCGAGGTACAACTGGCAAACATGAATCTGCATATTCTGACATTGGTGCATCACCTTTCCTCTGAGCAGAAGTTAGCTCCAAGAGCTAGCAGTGAGGTTATGCAGGGGTAGATTGGCAGACATGAGAAACCAAGACGCCCGATGCCATCAAATGAACTTTGTGACAAAAGGCTTGGGGATCAGGGAAAGGGGGGAAATCTGTAGCTGTATATGAAGATTATCACCATTATGAAGATTATCTACTATTATCACTACCAGGCGGATGCAGCACTGTTGTAAACCTGGCAGAAAACACCGGTCTTTCTTGAAAGATGAGGAGATTGGACAGAACTAGCCTTTTCTCCCACTGCTTTTCCCCCTCCTTCAAATACTGGCAGAAACCAGCACAGTGCTGTAGTTAGTTCCAGAGGGTTCTCAAAATGCAGGGGTCACAAAATGGCTTCAGATTTCAGCAAATTGTTCTAGTGTTCATCTTGAGCCTAAGTGACAGCTTTTAAAAGCACTCTTAAGAACAGCCTCTGTGGCTGATTCATTCCAGCAAGATCTTCTGGCATCAAGAGCTTGGCTGCTATTTGGCTGAATAAAAGGGGGGCTGCTTTCCAACAATGACAGTAGAGTTCTATGCATATAGGCTGCCACCAGCTAAGCACCTCGTGTCTGCACACTTTGTAGGGCACAAAATAGCCGTTCCTCCACTCATGTGTGCCAGCATCTTTTATTCCTCACAGTGACAGAAGACATTAAGATTCATGCATGTATCACAATGGACCAGAATCATCCATCTTTACTATGTGCTGTTACAGCGATGCATTATATTTGATCCCACTCCCATCTGCAGCAGATGCAGAACCAATCTCTACGTACAGTGTGAAGGTGCAGTTGGAAATCCCCATCACTTGAAGCACTATTACTGAAGACGTACTTCAGAGTGGGAGTAACTCTGGTAACTTCCAAGAGCTGTTGAGATTACAAGGACTTTTCCCAACTGAAACAGAGTTTGGATGTCAGAATAGAAAAAAGTCTCCCAGAAGAATATAGCCACTGCCAGCTCTACCAGTAGAGCCCAAAGGTGAAGAGACAGGCTGGCAGGCAAGACACTGAGGTTACCTAGTTTCTGACTTAGCAGACTACAGCAGTCCAAAACCACCTCAGTTTTACCCTAGTGAAATGCCAGGGGGGAAAAGATAATTACTTGGATGGCAATAGCATAAATGCAATTAGACACCTGACCTCAGCGTTTCTTGGTCACACGCACAGAGCTCATTGAACTCATTGTTAAATTTGGAAATGGTAAGTTCTTCCTTTCCTCCTCCCCCACACATACTCTCAGAGACTCAGTTATTTGTACTTCTTTTGCAGTACTGATGCTGATTCCTTCCTAGGACAATGTGATCTCATCCCTTGAAGTTCATTTCCTCACCTCCTATGGTAGTTGTGGGTACTATCCTGGGCAGACCATACAAGGTGAGAACAACTGGAACAGTATATAAATTCTATCACACAAGCATAGAAACAGATTGTTCTGCAGAAAGAAAGTCACACTGTGACAGAGTTACAGTAGAAAAAATGTCCTTCCGCATGGGCAGTGGTCAGCTACATCACACAAGCAAAATTTCCTTCCTTCATACTCCACTGCCTCAGTGCTCCCCAAGATGCCAGCCCAAACCAGAGTCTGGTATAAGCAAACACAGCCAACAACTAATAAGATCCAAGGCTCAGTGAAATCCAGAAGGGTACTGCAACCTTTATAGCCACTGTGTGCACTGGTTCCCATTTCCTGTAATCATGTCCATTCATGGCAGTGATACTTCTGCTGGCAGCATCAGCAGTTTTACAGCTGAAGGGGCTCAGAGACTGAAATATTCCCACCGCCTTGGCGGTAGGACTTCAGTGAGGTTATGCTGTACTGCAGCAGAAATGCAGGGCAGGAAGGAACCAGAAGAGAACTGTCACTTTAACAGCTCTGAAACACAGATAAGCTGTCATTACTAGCAAACGAGGTGCTCACCCCCAGAGGACACTTCCTGTACTGAATTTTGACTCAAGCATAGCTGAACTTGTCCTAAAAAGGTCAAAATGAAATGCTAGGTGTAGTTTTCCTGCTCTAAAGTGGAGCATTTCCTGACCACCCCAACTTTATTCTTACTCGTTCTTAAAAAGCCTTAAAGAAGGACAAAGCACAAGCTCTGCAGGCTGCCTGTCCCAGTGCTTTATTTCTGTTTGCACTTGGAAAGGTCTTACTAACCTTCCCTGCTGCAAAGTCAGTTGGTTCTTCAGGGGAAAGAGGATGCAGAAGCAGGCTCAATGGCTGCAGTCACGTGCAGCTCCCCTCTTCTCTGGGTAGCAGACTCCCTCTCCAGAGCCAGGAATTTGCCATTTCTCACCTCAGATGAACTGAGACAGACATGCCAGATCTAGTGGCCTGGCATATTCAAGGCACGGGGAAGAGGGAATGCTAGAGCCTCCAAATGAGGAGGATGAAGAGAAGCTTACTTCAGATGCGCAATTCTTTGCTCTCCTTTTCAAACACACTATTTTTTCTTGAGGTCAAGGGTGCCACACTACAATCCAAATAAAATAAAGTTTCCTATCCACAGCAACAGATTCAGCTTAGCATGGGAGAGATGGATAGCCTCCTTATGCTGTAGGGACTTCTTCAGTACCGTTATCTGTTCCCCGCACCTGCCAGGCACCCACATGAGCACTATCAGTGACAGGCAACTGTACATCTGGATGAAAACCAGACTGATATGAACATGGAATCTCGAAAGCTTGGCTTCTGCCTCAGTTACATGTTCCAACACTGAGTCTCATATCGGGAGGACCTGCAGAAGGAAGAGGTGACCGGATTTACTCTCCCATCATGGCTTGTCACAAGGGGAGGAGCTCAAGATGACCCTATGTCAGCTGCGAGCATCTTCATGACAGCTGGTAAAAGAAAGCCTTATTCCTGCCCAGTGGTCTTCAATGAGAGCCTTCTCAAGGACAGCAACAGATTTACCAAGCCTTAATCATCAGCAACAGCATCCTGAAGGAACATATCGTATTGGTTTGATACCATGATGTTCCCATTTCTCTCCTACTCATTCTCAACCCGTATTTCCCAGCCTTAAATTTACAAATGCCATCAAAGCCTGCAGCAGAAGGTACATGGTTATCGCATACATGTGAATTCCTAGTAAGCAAAAATAAGGTCTCCTCAGGTATCACTCACATTCTCTTCAGTAAAAAAACAAGCAAGTCTTGCTATGGGCAAATGGGAGTCCAGGCAGGAATACTGTATTACTGTCACAGCCAAATGGACCCTCGGCATCACAGCCTCTGTGTTCGGTCCAAGCAGCACCAATAACAAGCATAAACCCAAACTGTACCAGTGACAGTGATAGCCACTACCTCAAAATATGGACTTGTGATGCTCTTCCCTGCCCGCCATTTTGGTGATGCCTCTTCACCCTCAATGGACCTGTTGTAATAACCTTATCCACCTAAAAATGGCTCGCCTGCTGCTGATTGCTTCAGGACCCAGAGAGCAGAATACGACTGTGTGCTGCTGACTGTTCCAGAGCAGCCTAGCAATGCACCAATATCTATCAAAAACAGCAATGGGGTAAGTGCAATGGAGGGTGCAGCACACAACTGGTTAATGCATGCCATTAAGAAATATGTATGCATATGCTGTCTCTAACAGTCCAAACATCTTATGTTGACATTTAGCATTCAGTTCCACTAGAATTCAAATGCTCATAATAAAAAAACCTGGCAAATGAGAGAAGAAACTGCCATGAAAGCGTGATTCATTTCTGTCTCTACAGTCGGCTAGAAGACTTTTTGCCTCCTAAAAGCAACACTAAATGTCACCCATTACAGACACAAATGCCAGCCCAGTCCTTTTCCATCCACCTGCGATGCTGAAGGCACATTCCCCGCGTGGAAGGCTGAGCGCTCGGCAACCTCTGCATCCCCCTTCCAGGCAAGTCGCAGAATGCTGCATGCTGAACTCTGCCGTCACGACACGGATCTGCACAACGGATACAAACCCTCAAACTAACCGGGCAAAACTTCAAATACCTGCAAGGTATTTAACCAGCAAGAAGCGAAAGCTGATGTCGGAGCATATATTTAGAGAGAGAGGAGCAATGCCCTCTGCCTGACCCAAACCAAAGGTCTCCCGGAACAGTTTTGCAAAGGAAAGAAAACGCATTACCGTCGCGGGGACCCTCCAGTGAAAGCTGAGAGCCACTCCGGGACTGCAGGTTTTTCCTCCAACTTCCCTCACCGCCGCGGGAGGAACCGGTTAACGATGACATCACTGCTGGTGCTGCCCTCCTCCCGCAGCCGAAGCGGCCGCTTGCTCGCCCCGCACCCCCGGCCTGCACCGCTCCCGGTGCGGGACGGGGCCGCCCCGCAGCCCCCCCGGACAGCCCGGCTCCTGTCCCCGGAGCGCGGAGCGGCTCTCACCTGGCGGGGCGCAGCCGGCTCCCCTCGCGGCAGGCTCCCGTGTGAGGCAGGAGGGGCAGAAAGGCCCTCCGCAGGGCTCTGCCTTGTGCCTCGTCTTCCTTCAGGGCGAGGACCCTCGCTCTGCTTTGCTGCATCCTCCTTGCGTTAGGACTGCAATCTCTTTTTTTTTTTTTTTTTTTTCCCTCCCTCCTCCCCGAGCGTGACATCATCAGACGCCAACTACTTCTGACGGAAACCAGCAGCCCCGAGCAGCGCTACCTGGGACGAGCCCAGCCGCAGCAGCCCGGCCGTGCCGCCGCCGCCATCCGTACCACGCCATCTCGGCTCGGTACCTGCTGTATGCACACGTGCAGACCACTAGGTAGGCGTGTGTTCTCCTGCCGCACCAGCAGTGCTGCAGATGTACCCAACAGGTAGCAGCGCCATGGGGTAACGCGCTCTGTGCAAACACCCTCGGATTCATCTGAGCTTTCTTCACAGTGAGGCTAACAGGGCATTGGAACAGGCTGCCCGCAGAGGTTGTGAGGTCTCCTTCTCTGGAGACATTCAAAACCCGCCTGGATGCATTTCCTGTGCGGCCCGATCCAAGCATTCCTGCTCTGGAAGGGGGATTGGGCTCGATGATAATCCGAGGTCCCTTCCAATCCCTGACATCCTGCGATTCTGTGTGCTATCAGCACCCGCAAGAGGCTGTCTACAAACATGCCCTCATTAAGTTTGGAAAAGACTAAGATCATCTAGTCCAACCGCCCACCTACCACTAATATTGCCCACTAACCAGGTCCCTCAGTGCCACACCTACATGTTTCTTGAACATACCTAGGGACAGTGACTCCACCGTCGCCCTGGGCAGCCTGTTCCAACACCCTTTCTAAGAAAAAATTTTTCCTGATACCCAACCTGGCACAACTTGAGGCCATTCCCTCTTGTCCTATTGCTGTTACCTGAGAGAAGAGGCCAACCCCCGCCTCCCCACAACATTTCAGGCAGTTGTAGAGAGTGATAAGGTCTCCCATGAGCCTCCTCCAGACTGAACAATCCCTATTCCTTCAGTCATTTCCCATAAGACTTGTGTTCCAGACCCCTCACAGCTTTGTTGCTCTTCTCTGGACATGCTCCAGGATCTCAGTGTTTTTCTTGTAATGAAGAGCCCCAAACTGAACACAGTACGTGAGGTGTGGCCTCACCAAGGCTGAGTGCCGAGGGACAATCACCTCCCTGCTCCTGCTGGCTGCACTATTTCTGATGCAAGCCAGGATGCCATTGACTTTGGCCATCCGGGAACTCTGAAAAGAGTCTCGCTCTCCATCTTTCAGAGAGTGTGTGGCCCTATAGGTCCCTACCCCAAATGGCAGCTCAGGTTGCACCTGTCTCCTCTGGGTGTGCAGCAGGCATGGGTTTCTGGCACAGGCTGCAAAAAGCTGCAGGCTTAAGAAAGATGGCCTTCTTGAACAGGAAAGCTCCTCGAGTATGAAATTTCAGATAAACACAGAAAAGTGAGTCCTCTGTCACTGCTCATTAATCAACCCTCAGTTTTCTCACTGCTGTGATAGGTATATCACAGTCATTAGCAAAGGGGGATGCTATTTACATGTAGCAGCATCAATAACATCTCTGGAGTAACATCGATTAAACATCATACAGTAGATCAAAAGAGAAAAAGGCAGAAAATGTGCCAATTCACCAGATAAATCTCCATGTTTCCCTTTCCAAATGAAGAAAATGTTTAGCTCATGTTCTTGAGGAAAAAAGTCAAACCTGCTGCCTGTCTCCTACATCCTAGGCCCTTAATTTTTGAGTTCCCTGCCCAAATTTGCCAGAATAATTTATTATTTTCTATATAATTAAGAACCTATCAATTTCAAGTGGGGAAAAAAAGAAAGAAGAAGAAGAAGAGAAAAAGCAAATATGTGCCACCCTCACTGAGGACAGCCAGGTAAAATTCAACCACTGCACTTTCCATGTGAAACTGGCTAGTTGGCCCTGGGCTAGTGGAAGCCCACTTGCCCTTGTAGTGGAAAGGGGATCCTGTGACTCTTCAGAGAGGCACTGTGCATCTCATAGAGTGAAGGACAAATAGATATATCTGCAGGCAGTCCTTACTTCTTGGTTTTCTTTGGTTACTGGGACAATTAGTTTAGTGTTTCTGCTTCTCATAGGTTTATCAGCTCTCTGAAGTTCTATTGCATAAGTATTTTCTTGTCATGAAGAACGCCTTTCTCTCCCCCTTCTCACTTCACTTCAGTTCTGAGGAATGGTATTGTTTTAATCTGCAGCCAGGAGCGTTAGCAAGCTGCCAGCTAGTTACAATGGCTCTCAGATCCAACCAGATCCATGCTCACCCCAACCATGAGATATTTTTGTAGGAAAGCAAACAAAACCATTCTCCTGAGTGGGTACAGGCAAACGAAGTGCAGACTGTGGGTGGAATGAACCCAACATAAATTAGTGAGAACTGAAACTACATCCAAAGCTCCCAAAACTCCCAGTTTTGATTGGGAAGAAATCCTTTCAGTGAGGAGAAAGTAGAGCTCGCCCACCTCTCCTATAATTTCCTATCCTGCAATAATGATATTAACAAACAGTTTCACTTGGCAAATGCAGATTCTTTCAAGTATTTGGGTGACTGAGTTGAAGATCGGTGCCCACATAAATGAGCACCAAATAGAAGCATTGCCGTAATATATGCGTTTCAGTGTACCTTGGGGTTTCTCCAAAGTAAATGGGGTAGAATATGCTCCATATTGTATGAATTCTCCACTTGCCTTAGCAAACGCACTCATTCAGGATTTCCAATAGCCTCTTTAATCTAGTACTATGCCTCCCAGGAGCACAGTTTAGCAAATGTATTGTGTCATTGAAATGGGTGTTTCCTGTTTTAAGAATCATTCGGAGATGAGCTGAGAGTCATGCACCACTTTTCTTCTTTGACCGGTCTTTAAATGCAATCAAGTTTGGTAACAGACATGGAGTTAGCAGATGAATGTCACACATCTGAATCCTCTGCTATTTTTAAAGCTACAAAGTGCACTGAAAGGAAGAATGAAACGTCCTCTTCTTTAATGACATCCCTGCAATTTTCTGAAAAAAAAAAAATATGAATTTCAATACTCTTTCATTTCAACGCAAGTTGTTACAAAGTAAATCAAGGTCGTGGCTGTCTGTCATTTCTCTGGATTACTCGAGTAAAGGCTTCCCTCAGACAAATAATATGAGCCTTATTAGGAACTCAGCCTCTCCTGTTTCACTATTTCAGGGAGGTATATGTTTCAGAGTTGATGTGGACTACATAAAAGTTAGCTTTCAAGCAGTGGTATGAATATTCTTCCTATCCCTCTAACTAACCTTTTCAGTGAAAGAAGAAAGAAAATAAGACATAGTGCCAGTCCCACTGACCTGGGACACGATGAAGAGGTGGAATAGTGCGTCATGTCTCTGAAACAAAATCTGAGTTCTGTTTTTTGTAGCTTGTTTCCCTTCTGATCCACTTGACTGTGTGGTGCCCCACGAACAGAACACTGGAGCCTTCTGCTCCCTTTTTAAGCAGAGCTTTCTGTCCTCAGCAGGGGCAGCTCTGAGCATCATCATATAGTCATTCAGCAAATACTGGCATTTTAGTTCCTCGGGGAGCCTTACTTGAGTTATGCTTCTTATTAGTCAGGTCCTCGTAACCAGACACAGCCCAGTAAGGCACAGATGAAAAGTGAAAAACTGAGAAAAAATGGGGAAGAGGGAAGAAAGAGAAATCTGGAAGGGAGAGACATGAAAAAAGAGATGGGGAGGCTATTTTCCATTTTCTGTGTATCTGCCACATAGGTCAAATAGAAGGCATGGACATATGCAGTGGACATAGATCCACAGAACTGGAGAAACATTCAGGTTGGACAAGGCCTTCAAGATCAAGTCTAGCCATTACCTGACGCTATAAAGTCCCATCGCTAAACCATGTCCCTTAGTGTGCACAAATCTCTTAAAATATCTCCAGGAATGGGAACTCCACCGCTTTCCTGGTCAAGATATTTCAGTGCTCGATCATCCTCTCTGCGAAGAAATACTTCCTAATGTCCAATCTGAATCTCCCCTCACACAATTAGAGGCTGTGAGATAGGATACAGCTCACATGCTCATCACGTCACCTTTGCTGCGTTTAATTCACTACTGACGAGTTTCATTTC
This sequence comes from Oreortyx pictus, assembly GCA_036925125.1. NCBI lineage: Eukaryota > Metazoa > Chordata > Aves > Galliformes > Odontophoridae > Oreortyx > Oreortyx pictus. The sequence goes on along the minus strand of JAUPFR010000001.1, from coordinate 70,456,478 downwards.
CTCAGAAGGCAGTGGCCTCAATAACAGATATACATTTAATGTCTGTCTCCAGATCTTCACCAGACTCCTTGTAAAGCCCAGTATTGATTTTAACATTCTTATTTTAATCTTGTACGACCTTTAGGGACACTGTGCTAGTATAGTTATTCCCTGCTTCCTTTATGTTCATACCTGTCTGTTGCATCGCTGGCCTATTCCCACCTCAACCTTGACAGTCAGACCAAAGGCATCCCTCTGTATACCACTGCAGCCCCATGAAGGTATTGAAGAGAAGGTCATAGGAGGAACTAGCTCATGCCTACCAGGTCCTCTAGATCCAAGCTCTTTGCATGTGTTACTCACATCCTGATCTACATCCATCATGATGTCCATTAAGAACAAGAAAACGCTTGCTCTGAAAATCTCAACTCCTATCTTACTACAATAGGGTAAAGAAAGCTAGCTTGGCATTTGGGAGGCAAGCAAATGTTATCCTGATGAGACAAAAGAGCTCATGCATTATTAAAATAATTAAGACCTAGAAAACAATTCAATACAATGAAGACATAAATTGAAGTATTTGAGGATAGCACTGGGAGGATATCACCACCTAGTGAACTAGATTCCGTTCTCAGGTTTTCTTTTCAACCATTCCCCATGGCTGTCTGCATACACGGGTACTTTCACGTGGCCACAGACCCCTGTTTCTCACCCTCACAGAACACTGCGATAAATTCAGAAAGTGTCAAATTGATCACCTCCTCACACACTGCAGTTTTGTTCCTTAAAACGCTGTATAGAATAGCATGCATTTTTCTTACACATCATAAAAAATCATTTCTCAAGGCTACAAGGTCATGTACTGAGGACCCTTTCATAACAGCAACTCACGAAGCACAATTCCTCTGCTTGCTGCAAGCCAAACCTTTGTTATATTCAACTGTATGTTCTTTAAGCTGTAATTTCTAAAATGTGAATTAATGAGCATCTGGTAAAAGATGAGCACCGTTGCTCCACGGGTCTGGACATGTGCGTGTCATTGCAGGTGAGCACTGCAATGGCAGCTTGGCTTTTAGATGAAGCACCTGCAGGAATGGTGTGAGCCCTGCTAACACTATCCCAGCCATTCATCTCACTGCCTACTCCTCTTCTTGCCCTACAGCATCCCTCTCAGAGCCAGGGCCTTGGCATGCATATCCCACAGCCTTGGCCATCAGACCGCTGAGCATCCCCAAACATCACTCCCTCCTAGAAGAAAGAATACATTGCAACCCAAGACCTAGAGCAAGCAACTGGGTCCCGTTTCTGGCAAGCAAACAGAGTGAGAAACACAACCTGCATGCAGCGAGCAGAGCAAGCTGGTTTGAACCAGGGGCCATGATTCTCCTTAGACCATGCTGCTAGTATGGGTTTTTCTGCAGCTGTGGCAGACACGTAGGTTGAAGCTAATGAGGTAAAAGCTTCTACAGATACACTGAATGATTTATAAAGTGCTCTGTGCTTCTTTGGACTGTTTATTCTATTTCCAATGCGGACGATGTTTAAGATTGGAACTATATTTGTAAATATCAGGAGGACATAAGGTTACTCTTCTTCCCCTGGCCCCAAAGTTTTTGGAATTGTCTGCTATGTGTATTCTGGGGACCTGTACAAATGCTTCAAGGTGCTGCATTTCAAATGTCACATATGTACATATAAGTGCACATTAAAATGAGAGCAGGAGGCTTGCCTTCCTCCCCGGGAGCTGCCTTGACAGGGAGGGGTACTCAGTGCACAGCAGAGGTCACCACACACCCTGCTGAGAAAAGGCTGAGTCCTAGCTATGCCATATGCAGAAGCAGCTATGTGTTACTGAAGGTACTTTTGTGTCCTCCTGTGATGACAGGGTGCAGTTCATCCGCACATGCACACTGCATAAGCGGCTTTTACTCTCATGCCCTGTAGAAATGAACGGGATGGGATCATGCCATCTGCCCAGCTGTGCTTTGTCCTCCTCCCCAGTCACCTCAGTCCTGTTAGCCAGCCATTGGTGTGGGTAGGAGGGAAAGTGGATGACAGTGGGAGGGACGCAAGTGTGAAGCAAGCTGTGGGGACAGAGGATACAGAGAGGCAAACTCTCCTCTCTTCAAAAGGCTGTGATGCTGTGCCTCCTATCCATGAGAGCGGTACAGGACTGCTGCATTGGTGCCAAATACTGGCGCTGTCCTGTGTTACATTTAAAAAAAAATAGTAAGAGGAAACTAAGTAAGGGCTTCTGGTCACAAGGACATAAAGATCATTTCTCTCTCTCTCTCTCTCTCTCTCTCTTTTTTTTTTTTAATTAGTATGTACAGTAATCTGAAATGAAATCTGCATTGCAACAGGCTGCCCAGGGAGGTGGTAGAGTCACTGTACCTGGAGGTGTTCAAGAACCGTGTGGATGTGGCACTGAGGGACGTGCTCAGTGGGCATGGTGTGATGGGTTGGTGGTAGAACTTTGAGGTATTTTGCAACCTTAATGATTCTATGATTCTGTGTGTCTGTGATTTCTACATAACCCATCAATGTCTCAGCTCCTGGGCTATTTGCATACCAGCTACAAAATGAGGATTGCAGAAGAGGATCCTCTCACTCCCCCCCACCAGCACATACCCAAGCACTGGCTTTGTTTGTCTGAAGCCTTTGCTTAGCAATAGGAGAACAGAGTCCTGAGTTACATGAGTTTCATACTGCAATTCTATTACATTTACTGTTTTTCACTAGTGTTTCCAGCCTTGCCCAGTCCTTTTCACAAGATTTTTCTTCTTATTTGTTCTGGGAGAACTACTGACTTTATCATAAATATTGATGTTTGATTTAATGTATTTTTCTTTTAGAGTGGTAACCATTTCTGCTTGCCAGGGCCTTTCTTTTCAAATAGTCAGAGCTACAAACATTATAGTACAGATTAATAAGCTTGGAAGGGTTGGAAATTTAAGATGAATGGAAATCCAAGTCACATTCAAGTAACTTACTGCCTGAAATAGTAACCATACCATTGTCCTAAAAACTTGCATTCTGCAAATCATCTAGGGATAACTGCCCTCTTCTGACCTGCTAAAGCAGGGTAGAATGGCAATAATCTCTTACTATTTATGGTGCCCTTTGGAGCAAAGCTCTACCCATAAACCCCAATAACAATGTAGTGAGCTATCCCGCTGTACTGACTGCATTGGTTCAAACCACTATTACTTATCTAATAATTAATACTGACTGATCGAAAAGGATGGAGGAGTCTGATTTTCAGTGCTATGCTTTCAATGCTGCCTTCTCGCTTTGATACAGTGTTAAATCCTGAAGATATTTCTGCTGGATTTTACTGACAAATTGAATTAATCCTCTACATGCTTGTCTTGTCAGAGCATGAGATGTGATACATATTGAAGGGTGATATGCAATTTTCCTGTTAACACATTTAGCACATGCCACACTTGCATGTTGTGCTTGATTTCCCACAATTCAAAACAAGGCATTTAATGACTCCAGGGAAAAGCCAAGCCACGTGATTAGTGACCTCTATAAGAAGTGACCACAAAAACAAGACTCAAAGAGGAATTATCCCCCAGTGAGTTTGCCATCTGCTGCCCCAAGAGAACCACCCCAATTCCTGTCAACATGCACAGAATGTAAAACGGTCGTGGGAATGCTGTATTTATCCCTCTGCATCCGTTTTCTTCATCGGCTTGCTTAGAAGGGATTGCTTATCATTCTCCCTGACTACATCCGCACGCTGGGCATGCTGCTTGGTGGTAGGATCAGGAAAACACCAGCCTGTAACTGTGGGGCTTAGTGCTGTCCATCTGGAGTTTGCCCAGATGGCAGCTCAGGAGGAGGGGATTGACTGATACAGCCATGGCCATGGTCAGAGGGACAACAGCCTGGAAAAGATCCGTGCAGTCCGAAGTTTTACTGCAGTTGGCCGAGTCTCTTCATAAACTATATATCTGCAGAGGTTGTGTTGCTGGGAAAAGGCACCAGTGCTGTTCCCAGGTGTGGGCAGTGAGCTTGAGGCAGGACATGTTAGAACCTCACAGAGTCAAGAGGCATTGTGGGATGCAAAAGGGAACTCTGTGATGCATACAACCCTATATAATTCAATCTCTTTTGTTTTAAAACATGCAATCCTTTTGTTTGGTTATTACATCTGGGGAACAGCGTGCAGTGGAATTCCATATGAATGCTAGAAACTAGAAAAAACTCATCTATTACAAAAATTGCTCTCCCAGATTGAAAGCAGGAGGAAGAAAGCACCCAAGGTGTCTCTTTGAATGAGGGATAAACAAGGTATCTCTCCTGTCAAGCTTTGACCACCTGTTACTTTTGGCTAAAAAGTAGCTTAAAAGCCAGGTGTCTGCACTTGTCTCAGTGACGCTGCAAGGAGAGAAAAGTTGTGTCTCATCCTTATTATCGGGTGAGGAAAACGAAGAGAGGGACATGCAGCATGAAATGGGAGGGACAGATGAGTTCAACTAATTCTATATGCAGTCTGTAACACAAAAAGCTCAGGGCAGGGAAAATAAGGAAGAAGCCTTGAGCCTTTATGCCCTGGAAATAAAAGCCTGCCTTTTTTAGAGACCTGACGATTTCAGCTGTACTTGTCATAGGAAATAGAAACAGCCTGTGGAAAGTGTTCTTTGTGAGAGACCACTGCGCTCACCCCCAGACTGATGGATGCAGTTCAGCAGTGAAATCCTGTCCCTAGAGCACCTTCTGAGGCTGGTGATGAGAGGACTTGGTTATTGGCCTCAACACAACCCACCTGGCTAAAATGTTTGGGAGCTGGTGTTCACTCATTCTTACAATGGTGTCATGCCCACTGCTAGGCAGAACCTGGGAGGCCAAAGATTTTGTAAAGGGCTCCTACTCGTCTGCAGTTTATGGGCCAGTTTGGCTCAGGCCCATGACAAATGGGGTGGGGGGAAAGGGAAAGGGGAACAGGGATAAAGAGCAGGGAGATGGGCCTAAAAACAAAACAGTGGCAATGATCTGAGGAGGAAAGCTAATTTACTACATAAGATATCAGAATGCAAATTAATAGCATATAATACAATATAATTGGGATTGAAGCTAATAAATCAACTACAATGAGAAAGTCCAAAAACTGAAGACCATCTAATGCTGAAGGTGAGACAGCTAGGGAGAACACATGCTGCTCGGATGATCTGAAAGGGAAAAAGAGAGTGATCTCATGACCTACCAACAGTTTTATCTTTCCCTCTGAACAGAAAATGGAAAAACGCAAAGTAATGCAAAGTCCTCTGGGGTACATAGTCCTCTTCTGAGACAGGTAAACCCAGAACTATCGACTATCCACAGAACTGGGGCATTAACTCTTTAACTCCCTGTGCACTGCATGATGTTGTGATGTGGAATATCAATAATAAAAAATCATAAAACCATGACACTACTTCATTTAGTTTCTAATATACTGACTGTTTGAATCTCTGCTAAAAATGCTTAGCTTGGAAGATGCAAGGTTCTATGGGGAAGGCAGGTGGCTGAGGCAAAAGTGTGTGATAGCAGTGGCAGGGCTGCAATAAGCACTGGTGGTAATCCTCTTTGTGGATCAAACTTTAAAAAGCAGAAGCCAACGTGTTTGCAGTGAGCCATGTGCCACCATGAGAACTTGCAATGGAGTGTCAGACTGCAAATATTTTCTACAGGTTTCATTAGACAGCCCGGAATTTTGTGGAAACACTGACAGGCCAAAGTAAAAACCTAAATGCCACTTAAATTTGACAGGAGGCAACAGTAATGCCTTGTACCGAGCATGACAGCCTCATGGTCTGATTGACCCATTTTCCATCTTCAAGGACCAGCACCCAAAAGCAGAACCCCGGATAAAGCATGCAGCGTGAAAGCGGAAAGGTAGAGAGGTTTTATTATTAATTATTTACAAGAGAAGGTGGAAGCTATGAGGAGGGAAGGGAGGATGTATGTGGAGTGTGTAAAACAAATGGTGCGGAAGAGACAGACAGATATGGAACAGCCTGACGTGAAGCCAAACCCAAGGCTGCTGGGGAGGAGTGACCTTGTCACTTAGTCTCTACAGCTGCAATTGGAGTCATCCCAACAATTTATTTCAATTCTTTACTCAACTACATTGCTATTTGATAAGAAAATAGCTTCTCCTCAGAAGCATCTTAGAGACCTGGCTAAACTTTTGTTCAAAGTATATCTGGGACTAATTTTATTATAGTCCTTCCTTAGTCATTTCACTCTTCTTGAAAAATAGGATGCCAACAGCTACAAAAAGACTATTAGCTCATACAGACCTAATTCCCTGAATTGGTATTGACAACAGTGACTGAAGTTGGTGAGACAAATTTGGTTAGTGTTTTCTGTTTGCAAATCAGCAGCACTCCAGATGACTTTTCTGTTTCTGCCCATCCTCCATTTGCAAATGCTGCTTTGGTTCACTTAACATGGGTCAACACCTGCCCTGTGATGGATACGTGCTGAGCAGAGCTGGCCCTGGCTGCAGAGCTCCAGCCACCTGCTGCATTGCTGCACTGCACAGTGTCCGTGAGGCAGACACACAAGAAACCAGGAAAGGGAATTAAAGAAAGCAAAATCACTTCTCTTTGACAATATTTAAAATCTGCTTCCCCAGCCCTTTGAAATATGCTTCTCACCAAAGCTCCCTGTTTGAACAAACGTGGTGTGCTGTGCAGTGGATTGGTCACAGGCATCTTTGTTCTGCACCCGCGCAAAATTGGAAATGACATTTTGCTTCCATTGCAGGCCAGACATCAAGCAGAGTTGTGTCCCCACTTACAGTTCAGTTAGAGCCACAGCTGGCTTTTTAGGGATCAAAGAGAAGGGGGTGCAGGAGGGGAATGCTGTTCAGAGGAGGACTGGGAATAAAACTACAGTTTAGTCATATGTGTCTTTGGCTGCTTTACTGTTTTTAAATTACTGAAGTGAGCAAGGCAAGGGAATTAAGTGAGGCACTGGATGCTAAGTGGTGGGCTGTGAAGCTCTTTCTGCCTATCAGCGCCTCAGCCCTCTGCAAGATCTGTCACCAAGAGAGGGGATCAGCCCCATATGGTACCCTTGGGCTGCCTACAAGCTGTTGGAGACAGTAAGAGCTCAGGGCTTGGCCAGCCTAGGGCATGAGCTGGAGCTGGGATGCAGAGCATACTGCCACCCTCATAGCCTATGGATGGGATGTTTGCAGCGGGCATGCAGCTTTGGGTTGGGTTTTTGTTACAGCCTGGACTGTCTTCCAGAAGTTCCCATCCTGGGTGGGTCTGGCAGGCCTAGCTGGGCTCCCCTTCCCTTGCACCTTTCTGTGAGGTCTGCAGTCGACAGCTCTCATAAGCAAGTTAATTTCCCTCCATTAGCTCTCCCAAACAGCCTCTGCTCCTCTGAACAGTTTATTTCTTTGCCCCTATCCCCTGAGGACCTGCTGGGGCTGGATAAGCCCTTATGGAAAGGAGTGGGCACAGCAGCAGAATGAAGGAGGCCTCCTCTGACAGGACATGGGAACCACAGAACGGGTGGGGAGGGGCGTTAATTCAGCAGAGAGACTTATAAATCAGAAATCTGGATAATTGTTTTCAGCAGTTTTCTTATTTGACGTAAGCTTCAGCCAGAGAGGTATTACAAATTATTGATCTCATGTTTGCAAATTCAGTTTATCCCTCTCTTTCCAACCCCGGCCTCTCATTTTCTTGCTTCTCTTTGCAGCCCAATAAGTTCTCCAGCTGCTAGCTGAGACCCCAGGCTTTCCCTGCCATCAAGTTTTGTTCCAATACCTGATCCAGCATCAGGGCCACCTTTTTTACCCTAGAATGCAGTGCGTTAGAAGGCTGGTTGGAAAACCTTCCGGCGTCCTCTACGCCAGGTGAACTTTTGGACCTTCTTCTTGATGGAGACAATTTGTCTCCCTGTCATGCATGAGCCTTCTGGCCTAAACCAGAAACTGTGTGTGTTTTCATTCAACCTGAGTTCTTTCTCTATCTTGTTCTGTCTGGTGGGATTTTTGTACCCTAAGCTCGCATGTTTTCTTGAACTGTGGAACAAGGAACTGCAAGCAGCTGCACAGTTAGGGTAAGGCTTAACACAGGGGTATTAAAATAGCATGCACATTTCCCTCCAAAAACCAGCACAGAAGATGTAATAACATTGAAGACTGATATAAAAATACAGAAAGTACAGCAGGGCCAAGGGAAGGGACTCTTACCCCTTTCCAGTGCATGAATACAGCATGGAGAAGCATTTGTCATCCACTGTAACACTTCCTTTAATGACCCTTGGCTAGGTGAATTATTCCAAAATGACAAAAGCAAAAATAAATCCAACCAAACCCACCATATGGATACATACATTTCTGTGAGAGGGCACGTTCCAGTGATCAAAATGCTGGATAGCATGTGAAGAGATCTGGGCTTGGGTCCCAGCTTTCACAGAGGCTTTATATATGATCTTGAGCAAAGCACTTAGAGTGGGATTCAGTTGCTTAAATAAAGGTTTATGGTACCATTTGAGACGCCTTAGGGTATCCAACACATCTGTACAGTGCTGGCCGATCCAAAATAAGACCCTGGGGCAGCAGCTGGAGGCCAGGAAGGGTTTAGACACCTGTACTGCATCTTGTACTGCTTTCTCCATGAATGCTGGAGATCTCCATGTAGCTTTTACCAGCCTTGCAACACCTAGGCTAGTGCTTCTGTTAGTCACCTTTACTGAACCTTTGTGTCATGTATAACCAACCATAAGCTACAGCAATCAGAGAATCACAGCCACAGGATGGTTGGGCTTGAAATGGACCTCTGGAGGTCATCTGCTGCAGCACCCCGCTCAAGCAATGACCGTGAAAAAGATTATTTGCACTCCTCTCTGCCTGCAAGTCTGTTGTTCTTTTTTTTTTCTTTCTTTTCTTTTCTTTTCTTTTCTTTTCTTTTCTTTTCTTTTCTTTTCTTTTCTTTTCTTTTCTTTTCTTTTCTTTTCTTTTCTTTTCTTTTCTTTTCTTTTCTTTTCTTTTCTTTTCTTTTCTTTTCTTTTCTTTTCTTTTCTTTTCTTTTCTTTTCTTTTCTTTTCTTTTCTTTTTCTTTTTTCTCCCTCCAAGTGAAGATTTTAAAGCTGGAGATGCTCTAGCAGCACAGGTGAAAACAGGTTATGCCACTCAGCTAACCCAGTAACACGTGGATTGTGGACTTTGTGCTACAGTCCCTGTACTGGGCATGAAAACCTACTGTCACCTCAAGCAACAAAATGGCCTTTTTTTTTTCTTTTTATTTGACACTACAGTCATTCATTAGGCTTTATTGTAATTGTCAGGCATTAACCAGAAAACCTTGCATGCTGATTTCACTATGATGTGTGACATTCTGCAGCACTTGCAATGAACTGTGACGTTACAGTCTCTTGACACATCCAGTGCTACAGGTTGATCAGTTGCTGCGTGGAGACATAGCCCAAGTGCAGTGTGATGCTCTGTATATGTGCTGGTTTTATTTTGTTGCTTTGTGAGGCAGGGCTCATGCAGCCACTCCCTACAGTCTCCATGCCACACATGTAACATGTGAGTACCCACAGCCTTCATAATTACTATTATTCCAGTAATTGACTGCATCTTGGTTAGACTGCAGAGCAACCAGGGGAACTCTGTTTCCCATTCAAACTCCACTACGTGAAACTTTGTTCCTGTGTGTCTTTACAGCGTTAGGTACACAACCTTCACCCAAAAAACACACCCTCATTACTTTAGTGCCACCCATCTGTTCCTGGCAGACTTTAAAGCACAGTCATGTTTCAAAATTGATGACCTTGCTCCAAATTGGCAGAGTACTTACTTACTTTCGGAAAGTAAAGCTTTGGCAGCTGACGTTGGTGGATTCATGGTAAGTACAACACAGAGCATTGTAGCAGCAATTTACTGCTTGCTTAAAAAGTAAGTCATGACTTCCTCCTGACCACTTGCAGATGCAATAGCATAAGGGGAATTAAGCGTTTTCAGAGTTGCCCCTTTTCTGTATTTGCAAAAAGTTTGTTTTTTTTTTTTTTTCTTCTGTCTTACCAATGTCTGCCACTAACGCTGTCTGTGCTGTTGAGAAACTGGGACTGTGTCTGAGCCTGTCCCAAAGTCAGAATGACTCCTGCACCCACTCCATCTTGGGGCTGCTTTTTAAGGAGGAGAAAACTTGTGCCATAATTGGATTAAAGGGTTCTGAGAATAATTGTGGTGGAGAGCTGCTCTAGATTAAAAAAACACTTCTGGGCTACACCAGCAGAGCAAAAGGGCTCTTTCAGTATCCTGCCTGTGCCCTGCCAGCGGATGCACAACTGCTGCCCTGCTACTGTGGTGGAATATATGCAAAATCCACTCTTACACCAGCTGCTACTGACGCTCTGCTATCCAAAAGCAACCCAGATAGCTGGCAATAGCAAAGCAAAAGTATTAAATCAACCATGTTTTGAGGGACTTCATAATAAGCCAACAAAAGCAAGGACGTTCAAAGCTCTCAGCTAAGCATAGTGAGAGGTCTCAGTGGAGCGTTAGATGACGAGAAACAGATTTGCTGCATTACATAGTCGTGTCAAAGGGCTGTGCTGGAGCATTAGCTGATGGCAAGTCTGAATTTCTTTGCACTCACTGGCTTCAGCCAGACAGAGGGCCCTGCAGCCTTGTGTTTCATATTTTGCCTTTTTCCCTAATTTCATTTTTCAAATTCTAACATCTCTCTTACACATCTTATCTTACTCGAGAATGGTCCCATTGTTTTTGCCTAGGGGATGACTTCAGCACCACTGCTGGAAGAGTGAGGTATCCCTTGTTATGATTAAGGCTCGGCCCACAGATCAAACTGCACCAATTAACTGAAGGATGCATTATTATGATTGTGATTTGATCAGCACATGGTATTTCTCTCTGGCCATTTTGTCTAATTTCTCACGAGGACTCCCTACTCCAAAGCAAAAGTAGGCTTATCCAAGAAGCACAATATTAATAAATTCTGAAATCCCTATTTATTCCGGAAGACAGTTCACAGTGAGGGCTTCTCCTGAGTAGCTGTTGTTACAGCATGTCTACATTTTTTATACACTCGCCCCTCTACCCCAGGAGGACAGAACATGTCCAACTCATGCTGATTCTAAGATGAGCTGCTCAAGAAAAATAGCCCTGCCTGCCTGTCCCAGAGTCTGCATCCCCTCAATTCAATTGTTGTACTCATGCCTTTATTTAGACTAGAATATATTTCTCACATACACAAACATTTAGAATCGGGCTCAGCTGAATCAAAAAACAGTCCCTATTCAACGAAATAAAAATGGCTTCACAGACAGTTTCTAGCTAGGGGCACATCCACAACTGGCTTGCAGTGGCTTAGCAATTGCCATCTCCAGAGATGCTCCAGTGTGTGTACCATCATACAAAACCACAAAGATCTACTCATCCGCACTGCAAGCAGTGTTACTTTTAACTTGGAGAAAGATGGTAAAATAGGAAAGTTTTAAACTGAAGCAGATGGGAACACAGAGGAGGGGAGAGGTTGCTCTACTGATGATGGAAAACTTGAATTTCCACAAGTCCTGTTTTTATCTGATTTACAAGTCTGAGACATGTTTCAGTTGTATCTTCAAGATCTGTGGAGGCCCTGGACATTGCGCACTATGAGAAGCACAGACCATGGAGATTGTTCTCATAACATGAATCCATTAACATCAGCAACAACACCTGGAACAGTAAATCGCTTTCTTGAGCCACAGAACATAGTCATATTTGGAGAACTTTAAGTGTACCATGATGCTAAATCTTCAGGAACCCGTATTTGTTTCTAACTCTGAAGTCAGAGAGTGGAGGGAACAGGACTATCTCCATAAAGAACTTACTCATAAACCAAAATGATGTTTTAAAAGGCTTCATTTGCACTTGGTTTCATAAACCTGTCAAGGAGGAGCTCCGCATTCATTTCAGTGAAATGTTCTGCAGTGCCACTGGGAGGTGTTACTATACAGCAACAGCATCAGGCCAAAGAAGGAAGCTGGAGGAGCTGCTGTGTGGAATACAAGAGAGCACACATGCATGATTTCTAGGAGGACTATAAAAGTGGGGGGAACAAGGAGGGGGGAAGGATATCATTAAGTCATTAATACTTGGATGCCTGACATTTCTGTCCTCAGATGCCATCCACTGACATTACTTTAATATTACCAACTTTGGCCACTGTGTTAAGCAATATATTATTGACCTTCTCTTTAATCCTGTTAGGATCAGCATTTGCCACTAATATATTTGCACATGCACGCGTGCGCGCACACGCAGGCAAATCCCAGAGGCTTCTACATTAGTGTAATCTTTACCAGGCATCGATAGATTTGACACTAACGAGGTTTAACAACAGAACAAAACCCTATCCTGCCGATCCTTCAAGTTATGGGGAAAACTGCTGAACGAGCTGAATGTGCAGCTCAACAAATCATGCCTCGTTCTGCTCCCCTCACTCTCTCCCTCTCTTCTATACTCTTCCTACCTCCGAGCATTTTGCTGGATCTCCCTTATTAAACTGATCATGCATCTGATGCAAAAATGCTTGACTCAATCTGCATTTTGCCTGGGGTCTTGTTCATTTCTTTATTTAATTTTATCTTTCATTCGACAACAAAAAATCTTGCCCAGTCTGCATATTTTTTTCTGCAGGGAGCAGGCAAATGGAGCTATTTCTCCATGGTAGCAGAAGTGAACAAATCAGAAAGTGTTTTTACAACCTTCCTCTGCTGATTTTATCACTGAAGCAATCGGGTGATATCGATGCTGTGATTTTAGAAAAGCAGCAGAGACCCCCACCCCGCTCCCACTGATGGTGTGCACAGAGAGAAGGAAGGAAGGACAGGAGGCTGTCTGCTGCTGGGCTGGTACTTCATGAACCCCTCTCGGCCATGTGGAAAGAAAAAATAAAATCATAAAAATGAAATAACTCAGGTAGGCTTGCCAACTTGCAAAAAAATCAAGGGCAAACACAGAAAAGCCTGAGCACTCTGTAAATCATGCCTGATAAGAAGTACCTGTTACTGAAAGTTTTACTGCATTCTTTGGCTCTGAAAGTGGAAGAAAAAAAAAAGTAAGGGAGGAGGCATCCCTAAAACCAGAGGCTGCTGGGGGCGGGGGGCAGGAAGGGGCCCAGCAGCCCTTCTCTGAGTCCCAGATGCACAGGTGGTTCCACCTGGGGTCACCACCCTGCACATTTCCCTGAGCACTGGTTGGACCAAGGCTAGCAGAAGCAGATCCTCATTGAGCAGTGCTGAAGCTGAGCACCAGGCCTGGACCTGCAGTGCCAGGCCCAGAAACTGCAGCACAGAGGGACACATGACCACTGTCTCTCTGCAATACTTCTTTCAGCTTCCTGATAATTGACAAGAAAATACTTTCAGCCTCTTGATTTCCGATCCCCATACAAAGAGATGATGATGCCATGCAGAAGAGCAAGGTGGAACGGTCCCTTTCAGCCAACCATCGTTTCCTGCTCCAAACACACTAGCTGCTCCATCATATAATGTCACCTATGATTTTACTACCGCTGCGCAGCAGAAATGTCTTCATGTAGCACTGCTATTCTCTTTTTCCAATGGACTTCATTTGTTCTCTTAACAGAATTTTTTAAATAAATTAAAAAAATCATAGCCACGTGGTTCACCTCCTATTACTATTCATGATAGTAACAGGACTACAACATATATAAACAAAATAAAAAAAAATAAAAGAAGATAAAAGAAAAGACAGCAGGAAAGGAGATTCAGGGAGGGGCTTAAAAAATAAAATTAAAACAGTGATAAGAAGATGAGAGTTTTTCTTTTCCTCGTGGGGAAGGTGCTGAGCAGTGCTCAGGCTCCCTGGTCAGGGTGCCCACCTCAGCGATTACCAGAAAAGCTGAATGATGCAGCTGTAGTTTGTGACAAGAACTGAAGCACAGCAGAGGCACACTGATGAGCTGAGACAGCCCAAGCCACCAGCAAACCCCGCGGAGGCAGCAGCCTTGGAAAAATGTGACCTACATAGGGGCTGCAGCCTTCCACCCCTCCCTGCATGGCATCAGCAGCTAGTACAGCCACAGACTTCCCCGACAATACTTGTAATTGCAGTGCTCATTTCAAGCTGCTCTGTCCCCTCTGCTCTGTGTGTAAGCCCTGGCACTGAGACGGAGCAGACAGAAAAGCAGCCAAACGCTTCTAGAGGGTTTTATCGGGGTATGATTTACAAATGATTGTTTTCATTTTAAAATAAAAAAAGGTAAATTAATCCATACATTTATTCAAGTCTCCTGCTCTGATGCCAAGTCAGGCACAAAACAACATTTCCTTCCCAAGCCAGTATTTTTTTTTCCATAAAAATAACCTCACAAATGGAAGGAAAAGGTGCTTTACATTTTATTTTCTCTAGGAAGTAATAATAATTTTTAAAGAGTCGGTATACCTCCAGCCCTGTTTTTCCCTTAAAATGACCCCAAGCTGCACAGGAAAAATATTTGCTCTCAGTGCTTGAACAAACCTCAGTGAATTAAGTTTTTGTTGTTAATGGCAAGGCTGCTGTTTATATGCAGAGAATCAAACCAGATGTGGAAAATAACTGTGGGTTTGGTGGCTCTACACTCGCCCTTCATCCTTGGGAAGGAAGCCCACCGGCGAAACCTGGTCAAGGTCACCGGCAGCCTGAAAGCCCTGGACATGCCCCTGACTGCTGCCATGGCCATCAGAGCCCAAAGCAGTTACCCAAGGGGGCTGGGAGGGCTGAAACAGAAACCCCTGGCAGAACCTCAAAGGGAGAGCCGGGCTCTTTGTCACATCCGTATCCTGCAAGGAGAAACCTTGCCACAGTGCAGCAAGCTGTGAGCTCTTGCAGTCAGCTAAAGTTAATTAAAATTAATTAAAAATAAAGAAATAAATCTTTTGCGACTGTCATCCAAGCGAAAATGCTGTGTTTGACCCAATCAAATTTTGTCTTCCAGCAGAAAATCCTCCCAGATCGGCATGGCTGTGCAGTGCTGCTGTGCTGTGAACAACTGAGGGGCACATGTGCAAGTGCCCACAAGTCTGACACCTAGGCAGGCGCTGACTCTCAAAGCACAAGGAATTAAAACACCCACATGGCCTCACAGTGGTATTTCTGAATTTTAGCACAAGATCTGTGTCAGAAAATTTTTATGTTGTGGCTTTTATGTTTGTGTTGAAGGATTTTGCAGGAAGACCATAAAACCATCCCTCGGTGTTTTCTGACCAGCTCTATTAAATACTTTTAAACACATTTTTTACCACTGAACCACAAGGATACTGCACTCTTGAAGCTCTTTCCCTATTTATTCCCAGCCCATCTCAATAAATAACTGCGGTATCAACCATAGAGCAAGTGCACAAGGGGCCTGAGCTCTGCTGGATGCCTGGCTGGAATGAAAACCTGGCAATGCTTTCTCTCACCCCGTATTCTCCAGTACTTCTTTGCAGAATCATAGCGTGGCTGAGGTTGGAAGGGACCTCTGGAAGTCATGTGGTCCAATCCACTATGCAAGCAGGGACACTCCAAGCAGGATTGTGTCCAGATAGCTTGGTAACACATCCAAGGAGGGAGGTTCCACCAGAGATTCCTTGCTTAGCATTTTTACCCTCTACACACTTGGACAGAAGGGTCATTTCATACCTTACATGAGCAGCGAATGCTGCTGGCTACACGGGGCTGCATCAGCCCAAATGTTTGCCCAGACCTTGGGCATGAGAAGGAGAAGAAATGAGAAAGTTAACCAAAAGCTGTGAGAAACAGCAACAGTGGTGCTGGGTATGAAAATAGCAATGAACAAGGGTGTTCAGAAGGTGCTAGTGTAACGTGGCCACTGTCCCCACACCTCGGTGAACCCACTGCCCTAACTGGGCTAATGATTATTCCTCTTCAGGCGTACCGGTTTTGGTTCCGTGGGAAGCTGTGTGCCCTTTTGAAGCTGCCTGCAGGCATCACCTGGGAGGTGGTGGGGATGCACCTGGCACTGACGATTTCTCTCTCTCAGTACGTCTGAACAGGATCACCGACTGCAAATTTAGTAAAAGGAGCTTCAAGGGCTTGCCTGTCTCCCACCCTCTCTTCTTATGGCTCTTTTTCTGAGAACAGATAATATATCCCAAAAAACTAACTTCGCAAAAGAAATTATGTGTTTTGGACAGACATTCAAAGTGCAGAATGCAGCGGTATTTCCACTCAGCGTGTCTGTGGTTGCTAAGTAGATCCCACTGGAGTCAGCCTTGCTAGGCTCTCACGTGGCTGAGATAAGGGGGTGCACACTGTACAGTGAGGGACCAGACCCATCCCATTCACCAGGGAGGCCAGGGCTGGACTGTCACATTATCCCCCATCTGATAAGAATGTAATGCTGCTCTTGCAAAACTGAATGCATACCCTGTGATCCAGCCATATTTATCAGACTATGCACGTTGGAGTTAAAAATTGCTGCAGCACTGCAGGAAAGGTGCGTGCACGTGTAATGCGGATCTGCATGGGGCTGGCTGTGTGTGCGTATGAAGGAAGTGTTGACTTACAAAATCAGGTTGCCTTTGTAATGCTGTGCACAGATCTCCTTCTCTCCCCTCCCTGGAGAAATCAGGATGTGAAGAAGCAAAGCTTTCTTCCTTCTTGATGTTTCCTAACTAGGCCAAATCGCTTTGGAGGATGGCCAGAAGTTCATTTAATATTCACCGCTGACCTGTTCTATTCCTCTGGGGTTTCAGCAAAAAGTTGGGTGAAAGCCTTTTCCTATGTGTGTCTGAGAGAGTGTCACCATTACTGCCAGTCCCAGAAGCGCAGTCTGCAGCGCACACATGAATGATTTATTCAGAGCCACTGCTACTTCCTTGCTCCATCGCCACGCTCCTGCAGAAGCTTGCTAGCTGCTAATCAGGTAATATTCACCAGCAATCTCAGTTGCACTGGGGAAAAACAAGGGAATTATCTGTATCCATTTGATATTAACACTCTTCTTCATGTCATTTCAGAGTCGGGAAAGAGATGTGGAGAACAGGAAAGAAATATTCAACTCACAGCTCTCCTGCAGCTGGCTGCACCTCGCTGTGCTGCTCAGCCAGGAGCTTATGCAGTTATGTGCAGTGCAAAGCTGAAGCCTCCTGCTACCCACCAGTACCTGACCTGAGAAGAACAGTAGCTACTGGAGCCATGAGGTGGTAAGGGGAGAGAGCACTGCAGAGTTGGTGGTATTTTTTTTTTTTTTCCCCTAACAGCACACAAAAATCCAAGAGCAATAAAGAGTGAAAATGAATTAGAAAACAGCAATTTCTTTTTTTGCATGCTGAGGGCATTGTAATTATTAGTTGACATGCTGATCACAGCTACCTTTTTAGAAATCACTATTTTGACAGAATTTGGAATTTACAAACACTATACTCACATGTGCATGTGTGCACATGCAGTTTCACTGAATCTTCTGTTTATGGACATACATACCCACATATGTACATACACGAAATGAGTCCCACTTGCTTCAGTAAGATGGGCCTCGTCCACAGTAACCCTCACGACTTTAGAAATTACCCTAAATTCCAAGCATATGGTATGTGCTGTTAATCCTCTTAGCTTCCATTTTCTACAATAGGAGTTGTGAATGTTCAGCTCCTTCTCTGACTTGGATGTGGTGGAGAATATATTTCTGTGACTGCCACTACGTGCCCAGATACCTAATTTAAGTTACTGGTTGTGACGGGGACATTGAATTTAAATTAATGATTTTGGATTCAGTGTTTCTTCAGTGGAACTGCTGTGCTGTAAATGCAGATGTTCCAACCAGCGGTGGCCATTAAAGATCGTGATGAATAAAGATCATGATGATACATCTCACAAAATGACCACTGGTCTTCTTCTTCAAATCAAGCTGCCTTAGAAGAACAAAACCCGTTCTACACCATCAGCTCCGTGCCACCTCTTCCCTGTCAAATACACTTAATTCCATGCAAACAGATAAATTGAGCACCAGAAGAAGTAGTTGGACAGTGCAGGTCTGTACATAAATATCAGACTTTTTTTTGTCTTGGCCTCACAATTAAATTAAAAAAAAAAAAAAAGTCAATAAACTGTTAAGGCAAATCTGAAGGAGAAAAAAAAAGAGAAACTGAAATGAGGGGTTCTCCTGTTTTTTCCCTTCCATGAGACTAACCTTCTCTTGGCATCCAAGCAGCACATAGTGAGAAATTCCTGTGTGACTTGAGCTGTGGTCCTTGAGTGGGGCTGGCGAGGAGCAGCTAACTTGCTGCTGACACACAGCCCAGCTCTCACCTGATTTACAGCCTCCTTACGCTGATCTGATGCAGACATCCTGCAGCCCAACCTTATTGAGTAACTCGCACAATCTATCTCCTGTGATTTCCATCAAAAACACCTAGCCTAAAAGATTTTCATAGATCATAAATCCTAGGTTTTACCCGGATTTCTCAGAGGATGGTGAGCAAGATGTTTGTGCCTATGGGAGCCTGTTGAAAACTTCCTTCAGCAAAAGATGTTTTTTGAAAGGAATAAAGATTTTCATGTCATATCCAAATCAATACCATCACTTTGTAGGCAAACGAAAGGGAAAGTGTTTTGCTTTCACAGAAAAAAAAAATCTTGCTTGCTGCAGCATTTGGTTTTGCTCAAAAATATCCGTGGATGAGAAGAATATTAAAAATCTCTTATGCCATCATTACCCAGTGTTTAATTAAGTAAACAATCTTTCTTTGCCAGAAAGACAGCAATCTACATATGTTGGACCAAAAACCACATGCATTTTGACAAGTACAAAAGCAAAGCAAGAAACTATAGGCACACTACAGCAGACAGTGTTTTCTCTACCAGCAGTGCAAATGTGTCCCTTCAGATTTCAGAAAGTGAATTCACATCTTAAGGTGACTAGTTCAAGTGATAGAGGCACGTTGAATATGAAAGCAGAGGACACAGATTAAGGCACGCTTGAGCTAACTACAAATCATCTCATGTAGTGTGACTTATTTATACCACACATAAATAAAATAAGAACTTTCAACCCACTTAGTGACTTTTTGTGTAGGGACAGAAAACAGGCACACCTGAGTAGACAAGGAATATTCAGGTTGAATATACAAATTATTTATACTTTGCAGTCTATTTTGGAGGAGAGGGGTTGGGGGAGGAAAGGGGAAGAAGCAGAATGCACTTCAAATAGCATTATTTATCATTTCCTGACTAAATATAGCGTGTGTGTCAGAAAAAGATTGACTTGGGCTTTCCAATCAGTGGATCGGGGAATTAACCCATGCTGGGTTTGGTATAAGCTGGTAAATCCTTCAAATATGATCCACCCTTAAATTAAAGTCCAGGCTAAGCTACTGGAACTGGATGTAAAGAGAAGCATTCCCCTTCTGATGACAGTTTGCCTTGAGAAAAATATGACTTTTTGCCTCATTGGCTACTGCTCTGTGCTCTTGCCAGCATCTCTGTGATGCTGGTGCGATGGTATGGGAGATCACTTGCTCCCTCTGCAGCCATCCCATTTGTGTGTCACAGCCAGGAGACCTGTGTCCAGCTTTGCCAAGGAAGCCAGCCCTGGACGAGCATCCAGATTAATAAATCCAAACAAACATGAGTCTCCAAGCTCCAAGAGACCTAGGCTCAGAGCAGTGCAAGAAACTAGCGATTTCTGAAGTTCTAAGTCCCCGTGTTAGTGTAAATCCTTGCTTCCCTTCCTATTTGCCGGGGCCCAACCTTTGCCTGAGCGAGCGAAGCTGGCGCTGCTGCTCACCAGCAGGATTAACTGAGGGAATGATTTCAGTATTACATTCCAGCACTTACCTCAAAAGCCGTGCAAATGTGCAAAATAGTATGTGCCATTAAGTGATGAAAACTGAAATAGTGACCCCTTTAGAGAAGTAACATATATTTCACCAAGCAGAAGTAAGCTCGCCTTTGCACTTCCAACACCAGACCTATTTTACAACCCTCAGAATCAACTCCGTCATTTATATTTCATCAGCTATAGCACGCAAGGGTGCTATAAACATAATCCAAAAGAAGCTGCCAGATCAGCTTTTAGAAAGAAAGAAAAGAAAACCAATAAAAAAACCAACTCAACACACCACCAAACCCAAGCCCTGTCCCAAACAGAGCCAAGGAGCAACTGTGGAGGCTGATGCCACATGTACCCTTTCCCAGAGACTTCAGAACAGAGTTCTGTAAAGGTCTCAGGATGTTGGCTGGTGTATCTGTCTACAAGGAGAAACAGGAAGGCTTCTCAACTGACTTGGCCTAGAATGTTTATCTCATTTTAATCCCAAATTTATTCCTGGCCCCAGAAATCACTGCCATTATCCCACATATGTTATTATGAGTTATATGCGCCAAGCATGCTGAAATGCAAGCCTAAGGCTACAATGTTCTCTCTACAACAGGAGCTGCTCCTGCGTTATCTGAAATAATTTGTATGTCTGACTTTGTCTTCTCTCTGTTACATTAGCTCTTTGCCCAACAGTGCTGTCCGTGTCTGTGTTATGATAACCTGACAGATACACAAACAAGCAGCAAAAAAATCAGGAGTATTTATAGTGGCGTTATCTGGTCCAGCTGCTCAAAGGAAGAGGAGTCGAGGCAGGCTGGGTGCCTTGGCTGATTCTAGCAACTGTCGAGCTTTCCCTCTAAGAAATCACCAGGTCGAATGCAAAGCTGGTAGTACTTGGCCATCATTACAACTTCCTCCAGCTGCCTTGCAGAGCTCCTGAAATGCCAGGAACTCACAAACTCTCACAAACCATGCGCCTATTTCAGGACAGGCATTGTTGCAGTGTGACTTATGGCCACCACCGAGTGGCCAGGCACAATCCATCTCACATCTGGGTGAGGCAGTGGTTATCAACCACTGGGAAACCAAGCCCTCAGAGAGCTTCCATGTTAACAAATGGTGCGGGCCAATCAGCATCAGTCTGCAAAGCAAAACACCACCAAGGTGTTCCACCATGTCCATAGGAGCTGCCATTCAGGTTTTGGTTTTTTTTTTTGCTCCCTTATCTCTTGTGGACTGGGTGCAAATGGTCTGGGTGTCCTTCTGGGCCATGTCCTCTGCTCTGGTTTACCATGTGACTGGTTGCGTCAGGGGCTGCTCCACCATGTGAAGCAAAACCCAAGAGGCCATGGGGAGCACCCTCCTGGACCAGCCTTCCTGGACAGACCTCCCTTGCGGCCCCACTACATCCTCCCCACAGGCAACTGACTCCTACTACTACCCAAATTTCACAACAAAATGTAGTTGTGTACACATGGATGCTGCTGCTGTCCAAATTATGGCCACACAGACTGTGGCAGGTGTGAGAAGGTGTTTTGCCATAAGTAGCAGAGAAAATGGGTCAAGCTGTGACTCACGCACATACGCACACATGGGGTTCTGCACACTGATGCTCAAGCACCTCTAGGATTTTCAGTGGAGTGAAAAAGAGATGGCCTAAGAGGCTCAGTGCACACTTGCTCCCCTCAGTTTCATCACAACTTCTCTGGTAATCCTATCTTCACCACTTTGGTCAGAACTTTGTACAGAGGACAAGAAGAATCAAGATGTTGTTCCTGATGTTCAGCCAGTTACTGAGTTACTGGTTCTACTGAATAATTCTTCTCTTGTCTTGGTTTTTACATGCCTTGCAGCTGTGGACAATAGTATATTCTCCTTGCCTCCTGTGGCACAGCCAAAAAAGCAGTTTTGATTCTGGTGAAGCACAACAGGCAACCTAGCATCCTTCCAGCCCTGTCACTGCTCTTTCCTGAGCTCCAGCCAAATTACCTGTATTTTTCCAGCAACCTAGTGACCAGGACCAACCCCAAAATTCCAGTTACAGACTGAGCATGCTGGAGACAGGAATTATCACCTCACTTCCAGGGACTTGAAGCCTCTCTGTAACACCGCACATTTTAAGCCTACTTTGAATCCAGCCACTGCCCACCTTCCCACATGCTCCTTCAGCACAGCTGTGCTCCACTTCAAAACATCAAAACCGTGTTTCATGTTTTTCCCTAGAGCTTAAACTTGTATTTTAACAAGTCAAATCTCACTTTGTTATTTTCTGCTCTTTTTTTTTCCAGACTGCCAAGGTCTGCCTTCCTTTTTGTTCACTGTCGTTCACAGTTCTCACTGGTGTTTTCCAGAACAGTACCATCTGCAAATTCCACAAACTGGGTTTGAGAAAGGAGGTGTCTTCATAATAAATAAAATAGGAAGGGGAGATAAATATCAGACGAAGTAAGCCAGCAAAGTGAGTTGCAGAGCCAGCCTGAAGTGGTAGACTTTGCAGTCTGTGTGTGTGCCAACCAGATATGCAATAGTGTGAATACAGAGGGATTCTTTATTGCCTAGAGAAAAATTAAGTAAAAGACCTCCAAATAAATAAATAAATTAATAAATAGAGGTAGTATCTCTGCTCTTCCCAGTAGCAGGCATTATTCACTGATCTGTCAGAGAAATTAAAGCATGGAGATCTAAAGGGATTTGCCCAGGTCAGCACATGAAAAAAATTTCACACAGATATGACCTGATTTTCTTTCTATCAAAGTAAACCCACATGTAATATATAGATACATACAGTTTGATTCTAGATTCTGATATCAGTGCTCTCCAGAGTGCACTGCAGTGTGATGAATTTCAGCCAAACGTTCAGGAAGAATTAGTACCCATGTAACAGCAGCAATACAAAAAACACAGTTAGACTCAGTTTAGTTTCACAGACAAGATTTCACTTGCTGTGTCTCATCTTAATTTAAACCTATTTCATTTCTTTTCCTAATTGCACTCCAGTTACACAATCTCCCTCTTGGTACTGAGTTCTTAGGAAATGCTTAATTAACAAAACCAAAAATTACAATCATTCTTCCTCCTCAGATTGCTAGAGAAATTGCTTCATTGACATATTTTCTAAAGATTACCTGTTTATGATTGGCTCTGTCTACGAGTAACTGCAAAGAAGGTGAAGCAAAGCCAGAAAAAAAGGAATGGGTTTTGAATATAATTAAAAAAAAATCATTTCTTTTTGTGTTTAGAACTAAGAGCAAATCATTTAGTCCTGGTCACTGGGGTTTGACTTAAGCAAAATCTCTTGTGAAGAATACAGTGTATTTCAAAATAATGTAGACAGATAAAAAAAAAAAAAAAAAAAAAAAAAAAAACAATCTACGCAGAAAGGTGGATTGTGTTCTCCTTGGACACAATAACCAACAAGAGTGACAGTAAAAGATCATTAATATTCCAGATGGTAGAACAGTGTGTAGTTAAAATACATTGTGCCAAAAGATTACAGCTGAACAAGAGGTTTGCCCTCATCTGCATCTTGGTGTAACGAATTGTACAGTTATTAGGTCAAACAGCGGCTTTCTTTGTTATTACTAATTCTTTTATTTGCTGTGGAGTGTCTTAAAGCCCCAGACAACAGAAAACTGACTCATGCCATGAATAACTTGGCAGAGTTGGAGAGGGGTACTCGGAAGTGACAGTGATGGAGATATGTGAATGGTGGGAGCACAGAACTTGAAGCAGCCCTTTATAAATCTTCACTACAAATCTCTTCTTCCTTGGCCATAAAATTACCCCTAAACCAAAGCAAGGTCCAGACTGGAATCTTGAATCAGTGTGGGCACTCAGTACTATGTGGAAGCAAGTCAGTGCAGTGGGTGCAGAGACAGGAAAGAACGTTGCCCAGAGGAAACAGGGCAAATAGGACCAGTGGGAAAGGAGAAGTAAATGAGGCAAAATAAATAAATCCCATTTACAAGCCCTTACTACGAGGAATGTGGGTGTGCAGAAAGCATTTGCCACACCACACGTGCTCTGAGTTTCCAGTCCTGAAGTGTCAAAGCCCAACATGCGCTGCACGGCAGTGTGAAGCTCAACATTCCCCTCCAGCAAAGCAAGCCTGACACCCCACCGAAGAACTGGCTGGGACCTGCTCTCTGCATGTCCTCCCCAGGTCTGCGCAGACACATGCTTGGGTTTCCAGCAAGCACTATGTGCACAAGATGAAGGACATGGAGAGCTCTTGCCATGTGGATAACATGCATCCTTTTTGAATGCACATTAAAAATATTTCCCCACTGGAACTCTGCAGTTTTTAACTTCAAACACATGCTGTGCTTAATCTAAACAAAGCTAAAAGAGAATGTGAAGAACTGGATCTATTTCAAAGTCCCGAAAGCCTGGCTTTTCACATCTCAGACCACCCTTCGTATGATTATTTGTGGGCCTAATGAAGTAATTGCAGACTGGCGGCCTGATTTCCTCAAATCAAATGTCAACAGTCACAAATCTGCAGGAGGTTACACAGCTTGGTAACACGGCAGCTCTGCAACGTGGGGACCTGCCCATGTTTTTCGTATTACGGAGCAGATGGAAGCTGTAATTCCCTCTAGAACAGAGGGATGCATTTCACCAAACAGTAGCAGATGACATGCTCCTTTCTGGAAATGTTTGCTGCTTCTCTTCAGCAGATCAATGAGTTGTGGTTGAGAATGAGCTGAAACAATGAGGCGTGGTTGGACAAACCACTGCAGAGGGGATGGGAAACAAAACAGCCAGCACCTCCCCTGTAATGGAAATGGACAGGGACCCCTACAGCCACATCAGGGTGCTCAGAGCCCCATCCAGCCTGAGCTTGAGTGTCTCCAGGGACGGGGCATCCACCATGTTATCTCATGCACAGACAAAAAACTCCTCGCTTTCTGAAATGGAAATCCCATCAGCACTGCCTGCATGATGCTATTTCTAAAGGAGTTCACACTTCTTCACCAGGTGGGCTTTGCAAGGGATGTAACCTTTCGGCAGAGAACACACCTGCTCAGGACTTTTTAAATTCAGCCTTTGCAACCCAGTCCCTGTGAAGAGTATTCCTATCTCCTTTCCCCACTCTCCAGCACAGAGAGACCAAAGCCCACCCTCAGGAAAATAAACTCCTGCAATTCAGAAGAACATGAACTGGCAAAGGGAGAATAGCTGGAAGACTACAAAAATACAGAATCGTGAGGTTGATGATGAGATGCATGGTTTTAAAAGATGCTCAGATTTGTTTCTCTTTCATGGTGCTGATTATGCCATGTTCCCAGGCTTCACGGTGCTGTTTAAAATTCCATCTCCTGTATGACTTGGTTCTTTCTAACCTTTTTAGCTTTCTGGAGCATTAATCTCTGTGCTGGTCTGCATGCTAGGATACATCCAGAAGACACATAACCCCTGTTCCCAGAGGTGCCAGGTACCCACTGTGGTCGCTGTTTGTCCTTTTCCCCTCCCAGCTGACAGCAGTGGCCCTCAGATTCACTCTTTGAATTCTGCTGAGCTTTTTCCAAGCTTAGGAATCCTCAATGGCAAACAAAAGATCCTCTGCATAAAGCAAAAGCATGTGGGTATTCTGCCTACTCCGGCTTATGTTGAAATACCATCATTATTAAATTGGTCTCTGCTATTTTATTTTGAGGGAATAAGCAGAAATACTTCCATCAATACTGCAACACCCAATTGGGAGTCTTGACCAACACAGGCATCCTGCCAGTTTAGCAGGACCCTGAAAGAGGGAACCTCTGGTCTGTCGAGCCTGAATGCATCTGAGCAGGTTTCTGACATAAATCCCTGGTGGCAATGAGTCCTCAGACATGTAGACTTTGAAACTCAGCCTGTCTGCTGCATTTGCAGATATTTGACTTGTGCATGCGGGTAGATCTCTTCCGTGAATAGCATTATCTGATGATAAAGCCCAGACCTGATTTGATTAGAGGAATTTCACTTGAAACTGGAAAATTAAATTCTCCTGGCAGTCTAAGGAGAAATAACTCATAAGCTGACGACACATTCAAAATTAATTCTGATTTTCAGAGGAGATATCTTTCAGCAAGTCTGATTTTCCTACCAAGCTGACTTTTTAAAACACGCAGCTCGGTATTTGGTAAGCAATATCAGAGATTAGAAAATCCGGGGAATTCTGCTGAAACAATTGGAACAAATTCAGATACAGGAGAAAAGCATGACATTATACTGACTTATTCAGCATGAAAACAGACATACTGAAGTAGATGTCTAAGCTGAAAAGTCTAGAACTTTTGCAAATTTGATGTAATTTCTTCTTCATGCACCTTTCTCTGAACTACATGCACATCTTAAAATGGACTCCTGTATATTTTACTTACATTTAATGTATGTATAATCTCTAACCACAAGAGTTTGTTTAGCAATTTTCCTATGTGTGTTAGGCTACGTGTGTAACAGAGGGTTGACAACCTCCTGTCCCACAACCCCAGCACTCCTACCAAGGCTGCCTGGAGGTGCAGAGCATCAGCACGCTCTGTGCTTGGGATCCCAAGGGAAGGATAGCTTTGAAAAGCTGTGACTTATCCATGCAGAGTCGTGTGCCTGAGAGCGCAGCCCTGACATGCTGCCACAAATACCCTGCAGGTGAAAGGAGGAAGATGTTTAAAAACTCATGAGATATGATTGTGAATTTGTAGCATTGCCCTTCCCCAAGTTTTTTACAGTAATGGTGGTGAGGCATTGGAGCAGGTTGCCCAGATTGGTGGTGAGCCTTCCCGTCCCTGGAGACACTCAAGGTCAGGCTGGATGGGGCTCTGAGCATCTTGATGTGGCTGTAGGTGTCCCTGTTCATTGCAGGGGAGTTGGACCAGATGGCCTTTAGGGGCTCCTTCCAACTCAAACCATTCTATGATGTTCAAAGCTTGCATGGCCACTGCAAAGCATCCCTCTCCATGAGTGGGTACATATTTGCATGAAGATATGACTCCTGTTCCTGTGTCCAATTTGGTCTTTGCGTTTTCCACTGCTCTTGGTGTGTAACAAGTGCACGTGGCTGCACACAGGGCAGTTCAAGGGAAAATAGGCTCCTTGGAGCGGACAGAGGATTAAAGGTCTGTTTTTGAAAGGCACTGCTGCCAGAGCAGGTGCTTCCACTCACACAGACAGGAGCTAATTGTAGGATCGGTTCTGGCCTGCAGGCTCTTTTTTATGGTTGTGTCCACAAAGGCTTTGACTGGTCCCTGTAGTTAGTGACTGCACACACAAAGAGGTCTTTCATTAGTGCGCTCTATAGGAAGCCTGGGCAGAGAGTAAATGATACCTTAATGTTCCTTTTCAAAGCCGGAGGGTTTGACAATGACTCTTGTTAGAGTACCCTGGCATGTTCCTCCTGCCCTCCTCCCTCCAGCCTGCTATGAAATCCACGAACACCTGATACTGAGCTCCAAAACACAGGCGGTAATTGTTTACACACTGCTTTGGGAAAATGCAAGGAAACAGCCGTGTTTGAAGAGCACGGCCCCAGTTCCAGGTTACAGCCAGGGCTTGTCCGTCACACTGTGCCAGGAGGCACCTAGTGCCTTGAAACATAGAGCAGGCAGAGAGCAGGCGAGCACAGCTGGTCCTGTGCACCTAGCAAGGACGTTAAGGAGGGACCAATGTGTACGAAACTGAGCATTGCAAAAACCACCCTTTACGAGTTCAGTTCTGAGTGCTAAGTGAAGAGCAGGCAAAATATGAAAGAACTGGTCTATGACAACACCTCATTTCTAAAAACTAGTGGATATGTTCCTTGTAAGATCTGCTTCCCTCATGAACTCTGTTTACCCACGTGGAGCTGAGTTTCAGTAATTCCTATTTTTATAGGGCACTGTATTTTAGACACTTCATATCAACACTCCGTCTTCATGGGAAGTCCAAAAAAGGGGCGGCATGAAAAACAGAAGGGAAGAGAAACAAAGCATACGTTTGCTGAGTCACATGCAAGATGTGTTTGCAATAACAGCCCAAATAAACCTAAATATTTTCATCATTATTCACTTCAAAGTCCCTCAAGAATTTTACAAAATGCTCTTAGCTTTGACAACTTAGATTATTAAAGGGGATTTTATGCACCCAGTCTAGTTTGAATGATGTGGCTACAAATGCTCTAAAAAAGGGGGGTGAGGGGGTAGGGGAAGCCCACTAGTGAATACTAAGTAAACATATTTAGAACCATTGAAAAAGAAGGTAATTTGTCATCACTTCTTTTATGGATTTTAGGTTGTACTGCATGTAATTGAAATACAGGCTGATGGAAATGTGCCATAAATATTTTATTTTAGTTTCTTTCTTTCTTTCTTTTTTTTTCTTTTTTTTTAAGCTTGCAAAATTAGCATTCTCAAACCCAGACAGCCAGGTGTTTTGTCTGTAAGAGATAAGCATCTCATCTCTCTCCAAGCTTTGTTTGACAGATGAGTACTAACCCATCAGTTTCAAGTCATATTGGTCAAAGAGAAATCTTCCAGCTGCACTCTTTGGAGCAGATCAGTAAAATGGTGTGTAGGAAGTACGTGTTAGTAAGGTAGCTGTCTAAAGCATACTTATAGATACTTATATTTGGGAAAAACTAACCACAAGTACATGATCAGATCATCTAAATGAGAGTTGGACTGTCACTGCAGTGTGCATCATATTTTCTGTCTCATCAAAGCCACCTTAGGAAGATCTTGCTGTCCCTTTTCTTCCCCCACACTCTCAGCAGCTTGCATTAGGCTTTTTGACATCTCACGCAGGCAAGTCAGCCTCTGGAAATGCTGTGCTTCCCACTGCCCACAGAGTGCCTGTGCTAGGAGTCTGAGTGAGAGACAGTTAAAATAGAGTACTAATAAGCAATAATCCTCCAGGAGAGGAGCATGGGAGGAGCATGTCCTAAAGCAGTTCTCTGCTGGGCTACTGACTTCTGAAAGTCAAACACTGATCTTTTGTGGTGAGTCTCTGCAGGGGAGCTGGTGTTGAATTTGTAAAGCATTCTGCAGAAGTCCAGGCTCTACCCTAAGTTTTCATATCGTTAAGGTTGGAAAGACCTCTAAGATCATCTAGTCCAACCACCAACCCATCACAACATGCCCAGTAACCATGGCCCTCAGTGCAACATCTACACGGTTCTTTTACACCTCCAGGGGTGGTGACTCCTTGGGCAGGCTGTGCCACTGCATTACAGCGCTCCTTAGTTCAGGTAAAAATGTTAGCATCCTCAGTTCTGCTCAACATCTGGCAAATGGAAGGAAAAGATGGGACATCTACTGAGTTTAAAAGAGAAATGCCTACAAAATTTACAGGCTCCAATACCCATCTACAAACCACAAGAGAATGTTGTTAGTCACAGTCCAGATGGCAGAACTGTGCATAATTTACATTCATGAAACTGACTTTTGATTTCACTGGGACTGGGCTTTAACTGTGCTTCTCCAACAGCATAACCAGGGCTTCCTGTGTTCCTTGTAACTTTCCAACTGGCTGTGAAACATTTGTCTTAGAAGACTTATAGGATGGCTGATGCTGCAGATACTTCAGTGTCCACCAGGCCCAGCCCCTGCCCCAGCAGCACACCCAGAGCAGGGTGCCAGGCCCACGGCCAGGTGGCTCTTGGAGATCTTCAAGGAGGAGGCTGCACAGTCTGGCCTGGAGTCTTTATCATAGCACCTCTTAACACACCTGAACCACATTATTGTCAGGTGTTTTGGTCATCCAGCATCTGGCAACTTGTGCCACACTCCCAAGAAGTAACATATCTTCCAAATCTTAATTTGACAAGTAGGCACTAGGCAGCAAAGTCTATTTTTAAAAGCACTAAAAATAATCCTTCTTTTTGTTGTGAAAACTGGGATTAAGCTGCTGTTCTATGTGAGGAATGTGTAGGGTTTCCTGCAGGGACTCAGAGACTTGCTCCAGCAAGGTTATTTTTAGAGCATCCAAGACAAGCTCCATAAACATGTACTAAACACACTTTTTTATTTTTATTTTTATTTTTTGCCAGTGTAATGCAATGCATTTTTTAGCACATCTGGCCCCTTCATTTTCTGAGTTGCTGCCCATTTGCTATCAGGAGTTTCTTTGTAATTCACAAAAAAGTAAGAGATGGTTGGTGGCAACAAATTGTCCACTGTATCTCCACCTTTTCTCCTCTACCACTCATCCCACTTTTTCAAAGGATATCCCACGCCTGGATATTTGAACTCACAGCTATTTCTGTTCTGGAGTAATATCTGCCAGTTTGTTCCCCCATGGACACGGGGCATAAGACAGTTACAGAATGACTACAGAAGTGACCACACAGATCTGCTAATAACCTTCTATTTGCTAATGTTCTTCTATTTGCTCTTTGTAGGGGGCTGAGGTATTCTGAAATTATATTCCAGGCAGAAGCAGAAGTGGCAGCAGATCATGCTGAACTCCAACTTAATGAATCCTGTAAATCAGCCAAGTAGCTTGTCTACAAAATATTTTTGGAACTAGAAGCACCCAGCAGTACGTGTAGCTTAGAAAAGAATTATATTCCTAGCAAGCTTCCCCACAGTGTTGTTAGTTCTCAGTGCCTTCGTATGGCTATAAATATCTTTCAGTAACTTTGATTCCCTTGTGCTGCCACTCTTCCCTTTATTTCTCAAGCTCCAGCAGGGCATCCCTGAGTAACTCAGAATCTAATGGTACACAGGAAAGAACACCTTCATGCCATTCTTGCCTGGCCAGCTGAGTGCAATTCGCTCCAACACTTGGGCACAGTTCATCCACTACTGGCAAAGCTATGAAAACATTTGCACGGTTAACAGAATGAATAATGCCTAAGAGTATTGTAGCCGAGATATTTTACAGATGGTATAGTTAGAAAGACTACTGTGATGGAAAGAGACAATCAAAACAAAGGAAAATGCTCATCCATATCCTAGGCTTGCAGTAGGAAACTCCAAAGGAGTGATCTCCAGGAAAAGATCCTTCTCCAGTGGTGGTCAGCCCTTAAATGGGGTCTAGGAGAGGTGAAGCCAGTCTCCACCCCTTCTGGCCACACAGGTGAATTGCCTTCACCTGTGCTCCTGTGGCTGACTCAGTGCTCACCTCAGGTGATCAATCAGTGGTTCAGGCTGTGATTCAACAGTTCTCATACAACATTTCATTAGGGTAAGTTCTGCTCCTGGAACTGGTCTAAACGCTTAGGAAGGATGTTGATTTCATCTATAAAAACAAGCCATACAGTTTGGAAGCTCCCTTTCTGTTAAACATTTTCTAGTGTGGACGTTTCCATTCTAAACTGACCTGATAACATTAGCACTGAAAGGTAAACTACTGCTCCTAAGCAGAGACCTTATGGGTAAGTCTGTGAGGACAAGGTCTTGAAAGTTGGTCACCTTCACACCTAGATCCAGTTTAAACAGGTGTTGACTAAAGGAGTGGGAAACAAGAGTCAATAAATTGAAAATAATAATAATAATAAAGAGAGATAATAGGGTAAATAGGAAGTACAGAGCTGATAAGAATATTCTCTGAAAAGTTGCTGGCACTGGGACCTGGGGACACATGCACAACTCAACATGACAGAACTGCCGGAATAGTTTATTATGGATGCTTTAGCTGTTTCTACTGATTTTTATATGAGCACAGCATCATAATGATTAGGAAATTTTGGCCTCTTTTCATAGCCCCATGGTGCCATGCAGATGATGAGGGCTTTGAGCACTTGCCCAGTGTTTTGGAATGCTCTTGCTTAGGCAACAGCTGCAAGGTATGTGAAGGAATCTGGAGACATCAGGGAGTGGATTACCCTGCCTGGATAGAGTAAGTGACTGTATAGTTCATGGAGTGACTGTATAGTTCATGGAATAAACCGCTGCACTCTCAGCCTCCTCCTGTTTATTGAAGAGGAACTCAATAGCAGAAAGCCTATGGCAGCACTTTGGAATAAGTCAGTAAGCAGTAGGGCAGCAGAATGGCTCTTCTTAACAACTACGCTGTTCATTTTTGCAATGGTTTTGTCCAGCAGTTTAACAAATAACACAAATAATGCAAGGCATGTGTTGGTTCACTTTGGTTTGGTTGGTATTTATATACGAAGCTTACTTTCATATTCTCTCTTTTTCTCCCTAACTCTGTAAACTTTTTCTTTTAACACTTCTGCCTCAACTTTTGGCAACACCTGGATCACATATTTAATTTGTTTTTTACCTCATCAGCTTATTAGCTTTAAACAACTGACACACTCCATCAAAAGAAGAGAAAGCCCAAACAAGAACCCTATTAACCTCTGCTCCCGTATAAACTAATTACCTCTAACCCCTCTGGAATTATCCCTGGTGAAGGGAACTGCTCTCATTAGCTTCCTGCCCTCTTCCCACTCCTTCTCTCCTTAGGAGATTGGCAATGATGTGCCCCTCCCCATGTCTGACCTCACAGTCCCAAGGTGTCTCCAGGCCAAGTCCCCATCTCCCCAGGGCTGAGGTGCCCTTGTTGCTACAGCTCTCGGTCACACCTGGTTGTTTGGTCCACAGTTGAGGGCGGTGACCCGTACCTTCTGACCTTGGATTACATTTCAAGTTTTAAATGGGCTTCCCGTCTGCTGATTAAAGCTTGTTTGTTCAAAGCCAAAGGATTAAAAGGAGTAATTATAATCCTGCTAATTTATGTGATTCTTCATGCTAAACCATGCCTGCATGCATAGACATCTGTGAGCACACGTGCCTGAGACATTTTTTGTGCATTTGTTCTAAACCTGTGCCAGCAGCGAGGGAGACAAAGATTATTAACTGGCTGCTGTTAGTCCTCTCTGTGCCATATATATGTCAGCACGCCCGGTCTTTCCTCCTTTTTCATTAAGAATGAAGCAGAGCCAGTGAGGCATTTCAGTATGTGACCTTTTTACTTCTGAATTCATATTCAACAAGTAACCTGACATGAAAGGTGAGCTAACAGTGACTTTGTTCCCCTCTTCTACCAAACACGGCCACCACCACACATTTTCATTGCACTATGCACCAAGTTTTCAAGGCAGACAGATGTGTATACACTGTGCATGTTATTACACGTGGTCCCAGGCGCTCTGCACTGAGAGTTGGATAGAGCAGGAGGCAGCGTGCAGGGCAGAACTCTCTGTTCCAGGCTTGCAGGATGGATTTCCTACAGCAGTTCTGAGGCTGCATCTGTGCAGATCAGCATCAAGCGAAGTGAGTGGATCAATTCAGAGCTCAAAGTGAGTGGGAGGTACATGGCTCCAGTCTCTTGGCAACCCTGTCTTAATCATTTTATGTTGAGGATGGTGTCAGATGGGCAGTCCTAGACACTGAGCTCCTTTCTTGCAGCTAGGCTGTGCAGACAACCCCATGCACACCCAGCTAAGACTCAAGGCGTAGTTCATAGTTACCCAGAGGGACCTTTGGGTTAGGTCATAGCTTGATCCAAAAGTCTCTTGAGGGACTTCTCAAAGCATTTCATGACCTGGATTAGGACTTGGTGAAGCCTGGGGTTAGCCAGTGCCCAGACCAGGGTCTTGTCCTCCTGCAGTGAATGCCTACAGCACACTCAGGGCTGAGGGGCACAGACAGGGAGGGCCCAGCCAACCATGGCCAGAGCACAGGCTCAAGTTAACTTCATGCTAACGTCAATAATAAAAACATCAATTTATCCCCCCCCCCAAAAAAAAACCAAAAACAAAACAAACAAACAAAAACAAAAACTGTGAGTGTTGCAGGCCATCTTAAGGGGCATACTGTTTTATCATTCAGCATATCTATTACAGATGGGAACAGTGTCTGGGCAGGCTCTGCAGAGCCTGCAAGGTTTTGCTTTTGTTGCCTTCTCACTACCAGCTGAAGAGTAAAGCTGCAGAAACCTGTCTTGCCTTCCTCTTCATAGAGATGATTTTCCCAGAGAAGCTGAGGATGCTCCATCCCTGGAGGTGTTCAAGGCCAGGTTGGATGGGGCTCTGTGCAGGCAGATCATGTGCCTGATTTAGTGATTGGCAATCTTGCCTACAGCAGGGGACTGGAACTAGATGATCTTTGAGGTCCCTTCCAACCCAAGCCATTCTATGATACTATTCCATCCAAGGGTGTGTGACATCTAGCATTACCATTTAATGAAAAAAAGTGCCAGATGAAGTTGGTGTGCAGCCATTACAGAAGAAATCTGTAGTGCAGGGAGCTTTGATGTGCCACAGGGGCTACAGCTAATCTCCTAGTACCCTCTCTGTCTGTGACAGTGAATTTGCACTCTTTTCTCCCTCTTCCATCCCTATGACAACGCTCTCTCTTGCCGTGCAGGGACTTGAGCCCAAAAGACACACGTCCCTGTCTTTGGCTCCTTGCTGGCCAGTCCTGCACTACCATGGAACTAACCAACTCATGTGAGAGTGCAGCTGCAGTGAAATTAAGGCAGTAGATGAGAAACGGTAAAAATTTTCATCACTCTCCCCCAAACCCTCCTCTTTGGGAAACTGCTTTCAATCACTTTATATACTGAAAACAAACATGAAAGGGAAAACTCTCCTCTGCCTTCAGTTGTCAGAGTAAAAACCAGAATTCCCTGAGCTCTTTTCAGAAGTGCTAATATTCTCCCACAGGCCTTCATTATATCGCACACAGATCTGCAGTCCTTTGCACACAGACGAGGAGGGAACAGCCTGAAAAAGTTGGGCTGCTTCATTTATTTATTTATTAAAAAAATTGCCATCACCAGTGAAAAGATGATTGGAGAGTGCAAAAAAAAAAAAAGAAAAAGAAAAAAAAAGAGGTGGAGGCTTTGGTTTCAGTGGCAATCCAATGGGAAATGTCAAGTTGGTGTTAAGAGGGCTCAGAGGGGAGGATTCAGTGGATGTAGCTATATCACTCTCCTCTAGCCTGGTGCTTGCAAGGCACAGGCCACATGAGGTTCAAAATGACTGAAATGTCGTTCTGTAGGTGTTAAGTTTTCCTTCCCTTGTTCCCCGCAGGAATCTTAAACTTCTGTGAGTGAATGATGCAGTGTGCTTGGTGCTCCTTGAGATCAATTCCCCATCCAAGCATTTCATCGCTGATCTCCCCCAAGATCAATTCCGTTTTGTCACTGACTCCACTGCTTCCAAGCTGAGGGAGAACAGGCTCCTTTTTTTGTAAGAAATAAGTAGTCTTAAAACTCCTATCGCAGGCCAGTTGGGATATTGTTTATATCTGGGCAAACCCCCAAATCATTACTAAATTTCCCATCAAACAAAAATAAATTCCCTTTAGTTTGATCAACATTTTCTTCTCATTTCAACAACAGTGGACGTTCTTAATTTTGTTTGGAATATCTTACATCTCGCTCTTTTAGGAAAAAATTCTTGTGTTGAAAGGAAAATTATTTCAAACAGGAAAACTAAACCATTTGGTAAGAGGAACTTTTGAATATAATTTTTTAAATTTACTGGAACTCTTCAGAAATTATTCAATAGAATAAAATCACACTGCAATTAACACATCTGGGGGAGACTTCATATTTTTTAACAAATCAGCACTTTCAAGTGGAAAAAAAATAGCGCTGGGAAATTTCTGAGCACGTGCCAGCTTCATCCCACAGTTATGGATCCCATTCTCTTGCTCATCTTATTTCTGATTCACTAATAATTTCGTAGAATCATAGAATGCCTTGGGTTGGAAGGGAATTTGAATGAGTCCACTCAAGGCCTGGCCAAGGGAGGGAAAGAGAATGTATTTGTCATGAATATTCTCTTTTCTCCTCAATGAACAGATTTGACAACAATGATGAAGGCATAATATACAAACACTGTAAATAGTGGGTTTTGTAACATGAGGAAATTCTCTACTGTGTTTCTCAGCCTTTCACAACATCTGTTGTCTCACTGGTTCTGCAGTGTCATTTTGGGGAGAACTATATGGCAACCAGGCACCAGACTGAAGATAATGTAGAGAAGTAAAGGACTGCATGTCCATTAACATACATGGTTAACGTGAGGCCCTATATTCAAGCACTTCATTTTGGTATCTACAGTTAAGTAGGCCAAGTGCATCTTTTTTTAAAATAAAAACTGAAGTAAATGGGAACAAGATCCAGTTAAAATGATTACTTTTAAATACTGTAGCTTTCCTTACTAATTCTTGTGTCCTGAACCCCATTTATGATGCCATGTGGCTTTTTTTTAAGCACACAACACTGACGGGTATTGGCTAACAGCGGCACGGCACAAACAGCACCCTCACTCCTGGAAGAGCTCCAGCTCAGAGATGACATTTATAACATGCTGCCAACAGCCATCCCCACATCCTCCTCAGTTTGCAGTTCACAGTTTACAGCAGACCGAGCTTTTTGTCTCTCACTTTATTCGCACTAAAGAGGAGAGAAATTAAAAAAAAAAAAAAAAAAAAAAGCTCTAAAATATTACTGTATTCATCCCTTTGAAAAAAACATGAAGTGCCATGGTCGGCATATTTCCCAAACATCACGAGAGGGATTACCAGTAATGTACCACTACAGCACATGATGTCTTTGCAAATGAAGATTCACTTGGATTTCACCTCCTTGCCCTAGGCCTCTTCTGGGTTTCTCCAGATTTATGTGAGTTAGATGAGTTTAAAATGTCAATGACAAGAAGACGTTTTTCCAAGTGTGGGCATCTTTCACCTGCTTCTAAAAGCTCTGTGGTTAAAAATGTGATGAACTTCTTCAACTTGCCATATAAATGCCAGGATATCAAGCCAGGATGAACATTCCGCTGCTAAAAGTTGAGAGTATTTTTATCATTGCGTCTGTTAAATCAGTTGGCTGTGCCAGTATTGGGAAGCTCTGATTAATTCTGACTCTCCCCAGATGCCACCCCAAAGGCCTGTAACATTTGTCCAGGGCCCAGAGCTTGGGAATTGAGTGGTTTAGCATGTACTACCATCCTTCTTTTGTGTTTCAGTGCATATTAGAAATTGCTAGGATAAACAAACTACTTCAAAAACTGGTATTTTGTGAACTGCCTGCTGCTGAGCATCTAATAAAACATCTAAGTTTGATCACTTGCCTCACTGAAGTAATCCAGAGAAAATCAATAACATTGTCAGGACACAGCCACTCCATTCATGTGGAAGCTGCAGTTTAGTAAGAAGTTGAACATGGCATCCCTCAGGCTGTTTTCTAAGGCCAAGGAATTGCTAACCATCATTACAGCCCTGAATGCATGCCATCCAGCACATGTAATACACCCCCTCACAAATACACTCTTCTTTTCTTCTTACTAGAGACAAAAATCTCTCCAAAGCCAAGAAAATAATGAACTGTCTTGTTTTATGATTTATACAGTGCCCAGAATATTAACCCTCTGTCCTCAGCATATATCCAAGACACTCCAAAGCACTGGTAGAACAACCAGCTCTTTGGCATTACCACCTTCCTAGAGAATTTGCCTCAAATGGTCCAAAAATACCAATCATTATTTTCTTGCTTTTCTGTTAGATCAATTGTGTTTGACAGCTGGTCTCCACAGTCTCTTTCCTGTAGCATCTCAGCTACATGTTTGCTCTTGTAGCTGAGACACAACTGAGGGAAGACCTGCAAAGAGTATTATTTTCTTCTCACAGACAAAGGCTGGCTCTGAACCGAGGTAAAGTGGACCATGTTCTAGGACAACATACTGCTTGCATCAGTAAAATGCCCTGGGTCCTACTCTTGATCTCTCTGGTGCCATGGCCCTAGCACAGCAGTGCTACTGCTTCAAAGGATGCAATGTGTGAACAGGTAAAATACTTCCAAGGAAGGGAGCAGGAAGCATCTGCTGATAGATCTGCTGCATCCAGCCTGCCAGGCCCCATGAGGGTACTAGATCTATAGATCCCTCCATCTCAGCTCTTCACCTGGTACTATCCCTCTCCTTGCCACAAGCCTTGACTTTTGTGGTGTAAAAATCATTTTTGCCTGTGCTGCTGAGCAGCTTGAACCAGCAATGTTAATTAGCCCCACAGATCAGAGTTGAAAAAATGGACAAGCTTTATGCACTCAAGTGCTTCTTAATTGATGAAGCTTCTATCTGCAAGCAGAACACATTCAAATAATGGAATACCCTTTACTGGCAAGAAATCCAATTAACTGACAGGATCAGAAAGGATAGGATGAGGAAGGGGAGATAAGGTAAAGTAATAAATTGTAAAACTGAAAAAAAGTCCTACATAAAATGAGAGGGATTTGGAGTGTTTCTTGGTGTGGAAGGAGTGATACAGCCAAAACGAATGGTTGTTCTTACATGTTAACAGCACTCGGTAAAAGCGCAGTTTGATACTAGCTTAAGATGTAATACAGGCAGAGTGAAGTATGGCTGTCCAGTAGGTTCCCAGTCAATCAGTATTCACAGAACAGAATCATAGAATTATCCAAGTTGGAAAAGACTTTCAAGATCACTGAGTTCAACCATTGACCTCACCTATTGAGTCTCGTCTCTAAACCATGTTCTTTCCTGCTATGTCCACATCTCTTAAATATCTCCATGGATGAGGACTCCACCACTGCAGTGGGCAGCCTGTTCCAATACTTGACCTCTCTTTCCATGAAAAAATTCATCCTAGTGTCCAACCTAAACCTCCTCTGACACAAGTTAAGACCATTAAGAAAAACGTTTAGGATTCTACATTGTAATTTACACTTCTCTTGGAGTTGCCAACATTGCACTGAACACTGTGCCCTACAGTGACCTTCACCAACTTGGAATTCAATCAGAATCACTGGTGAAATTCAAAGGTCTGAATTTTAGAAGGGTTTACATCATCAGTGGTAAAAGAAGCTGATGCTGGATCTCGATGTCAGCATGGTCTTATAGCTCATACAAACCATCTAACGGGCTATCGCACCCCTGCTTCAAGATGTGGGCTGCATTGCTGAGGAGCTACCTAAAGGAAGTTGTATAAACAATGCTTCAGATGCTGTTTTTGCAAGTCAGCATTGCCTAAGCCAGGGTACAGCATGCACGACCACCCCCAGTGAAACAAAAAGCAGCTCACTTTTCTACTGCATATAGTACACAGCTTGCTACACAAATGGAAAAGTCTGAAGTCAAGACATGGGTGAAACTCAAAGATGACACAAAGGAGAAGAGGCCCTGTTCATAACCACAGCACCACTGGCCCAGCAAGAGGCTTTTATATTCCTGAGCTGGAGGAGAAGATAAATGTGATGCATCCAGCTGGAAAGGTTGTCAAAGAGTATTCCCAAGGCAGAATCTGAGCCCGGACTCCACTGGGCAAGTTAAACAGATGTACGGAGCACATACTGAGATATCCAAGAGTACACTAATCACGCTTTACTCCGTGCCTAGAAACAATCCCTCTAAGGTTTGCTGCACGGATGCGATGACCTAGATACTCACAAGCAACAGAGTAGAAGGCAGCAGCCTTTTTCTCATGGAGTTACTGGCAGGATTTTCCAGCCCTGTGAAACCATCAGGTGCCAGGTATACTAAATGATCACAGTTCTTTACTGTTAAGTATAATACTAGAAGAAGCATAGCGAAAAGAGACAGACTCAGGAGAAATACTAAAGAAATCATCTCGACTTATCTTGACGTCCTCCTTATGCCAGAATCTCCTTCACCCTTCAACATCCTTCTCCTCCCTGCTGTCACCCACCAGCAGAGATGAAATAATCAGGTTTAACTGATGAGCATTATTGCCAACAACATCTGTTCGAAAGTGCACTTTTTTCAGCAGGGCTAATTGACTATTTCTAGGATTGACAGCTTTTAAAGCAAAGATAGGAATCTGATGCTAAAAATGAAGTTTAGGTAATTCACCTTTTGTCATCTATGAGCTTGACAGTAGCAAGAAAACAAGGTCAACAACACTCTCCACAATAAAAAGTCCACATTTCCTGATTTTTCCTTTGCTTCTTAAGTTTTATGTACCTGAAAATTCTGCTCAGGCTCTGCTGAAGATAGAAGATTACTCATGTGAAACTTGCAGTCCCTTAATTAATGCTAATACGCATCCAAGAAGATCCCATTATAATTAGTGCAGCCCCGTGAAAATACTGGAAAAAATGGTGTGCCCTACATGCAGGCTGTTGTACCATCAGATTGCCAAGCAAAGTGCAAACTACTTTAAAGCAGCTAAGGGCTGAATCCCGCACTACTTCCAGGTATGTCACTTCAGTGATGCTACAATGAGATACAGTGCTGTAAGCATGAAAATCAGTCTTGTAATTCAGCAATAATTTTGTTTTAATTAAAAGTATCTCAAGGCCCTGAGAAAAACATTTCTGCATAAAACAGGCCATCCAGCCACCCTAGTGAGTTTTGAAATAATGTTACCAATTCTGGCAACACACTACTGGACTGGAGCAGAGACACAAAAACAATCTAAGTTGATCACAGCAGTTCAGCTCAGTTGCACTTTCATTTCTCATTGATTTGCCTATTGCTCATTAAAAGTAGTGGTGAAATTCATCCTGGTTTCTCCTGCCTCTGGAGACACTCAAGGTCAGGCTGGACGGGGCTCTGAGCACCCTGATGTGGCTGTAGGTGTCCCTGTTCATTGCAGGGGAGTTGGACCAGATGGCCTTTAAGGGTCCCTTCCAACTCAAACCATCCTCTGATTCTACAATTCCATAGCACAAAACCAAGTCTGTGGACGATGTCCAGCCGAGGCTAAAAAGCCACAGGTAGTAATTGGTGTCCATTGGTGCTGCAAGGTATCTAAAAGTAGGCAGAAATAGACATGAATTAAATTTTATTTCATTCCATGCTTCAAGTGCCATATAGAGTAATATATCCTCACCACTGAGAAGACTCCAATTCTGCTGCCCAGGGCAACAGTCATACTACCCCACAGAGGAGGCCTGCCCTGACATTGGGCATCCATGAAGTTAGTGAGATGTTCTGTATTCTGTAAGGGACTCAGCACCAGGAAAAGGCCACTCTACATCAGAAGACAGTCAGTATATTCAGAAGTCCGAAGAATTAAACCCAACA
Source organism: Oreortyx pictus (assembly GCA_036925125.1). NCBI lineage: Eukaryota > Metazoa > Chordata > Aves > Galliformes > Odontophoridae > Oreortyx > Oreortyx pictus. The sequence continues at coordinate 70,415,783 of JAUPFR010000001.1, read as the reverse complement.
ATGACAGATAGCTCCAATGACTATTTTTAAATTGTAGCTTGCCATGTGAATGTGAAATACATATTTCATTAACAATTTTTTAGTCAATTTGCTGTACCATAGGATTCAACAATCAAGAGACTGCTCTTTTCCTGCAAGTTAAAATACTGCAGTGGCAATCCTTGAGTAAGCATACTCCCAACCTGTCCTGTAAAACAGCTTGCAAAAAAAAAAAAAAAAGCCTACAACAACCACACACACACACAAAAAGAAAACTACCAAAAACAAACCTAAAAAGCCTGACTCTTCACATTGTGTCAATCTTTGACATTGTTCCTGCCCTCTCTAAATGCTGTGACTGACATCCTTGCCTCGTCGCACCAAGAGGAAAGATCTCGCAGACCCACAGGCACAGCTTTCATTTTGCTGCTCCATCCTGCCTGCTTCTCTTGCTTTCTCAGTCTGCCTCCTTCCTCCTCTTTTAGCTCACGTTAGTGCAATCACTGACAAATTAAAAATTAAAGACATTAAATCAATACAAACCTCAGTGCTAACAATCTGTGTCCAAGCCTCATTGTTCATTCTTCTTTTTCACATCTATTCCTCTGGGCTCTTGCTTTTGTGGTTTCTATTTCTCTCATGTGAGGAATCACTTATGCCAAAGGTGCCAGATTATTATTAGGAATGGTATACCAGCTCTCTTGGGAAGGATAACCTGTAAGCAAGTGCCTGAGCGAAGTGCAGGACAGTGGAGGCAGCTGAGCTTTCCCTGGTCTATGAGAAGTCTATGGGAATTCTTAAAAGCAAAAATGCTGCTCGTCTCATTCTCAGCTCTGCAATGAAGATCAGCTTCCATAAAATGGCAATTAAGGGTCTCTCTTCGTGGCTAAAGCTAGACCTCACATTTTTTCAACCAGCATTGGAAGAACTGGATATCCAGGTGCAATTCTGTTTGGACAGATCTTCCCTAGCTCGTTACAGTGAGTCAAAAGCAGCAGTAACATGGAGTCTACGACTTGACTGTACATCAAGGAGTGGAAGACAGAAAGATCTGAGCCAGAAAGAGGAAATTTGAGACTGTTTTGTCAGCAAAGGGAAGCTGAGGCAGTTTGACTTCTATTACTGACTTTATAATGAACAAATCCTTTCTGTAGTATTATCTGTCTGTCGAAGAATATATACAGTACACATGCTACAGAAAGGATTTATACTATATAGTATACACATATGAAACTATTTTCATGTTCTTTTTAAAAAAAAAAGTCTGCAACCCTGCAATAATAAGATCCACACCTCAGACTTCTGAGCTTTTATTCCCAAGAGAAAAAAATATATTTTTTTTAAGAGATGAAAGTTGCAAAGGGTGTGCCTGTCTCTTTTTCCTTCTGCTTCAATTCTATACAACGCACAGTGTGCGGCAGTTATCTGACAGTGGGATTCCTGAAGTCCTGTACACCACAATGGCGAATCTGAAGGCACGTGCTACCAACAGCATGGCCTCAATTCATTCTTGTTTTACTAATTCATTGCATCTATATTGATAGCCTATTCGAGTATTCCTTGCCCTGCAATGGTTATAAGTTATTTAAGTTATAATTTACTGCAGTCAGACTCTGAGGAATATTGCTCCCAAGCAACCAGCATTTTGACCTCTGCTCTTTCTGATGATCAGAACCTCTTAGAAACAACAATAAAAGCAACGATATAAAATAAAACCCACAAAGGTGATTATCTGCAGAAGGGAAAAGTTAGTCAATGTCTGTGACTACTCTTTCTATCCTTATCTCCCACCATTAACATTTTCAAAAGAGATGTTGTCTTCTGTGGTTGGTAGGTGCCCCTATGTTATTGTTCTAGCTCACATCAAGCTTTAGAAGCAAACTTACAAATCATTCTCACTTGCCAGATTTTGGTTTAGATCATGGAGATTTGGAACTGGGTTGTTTTTTTGCTTTTGTTTTTTGTTTTTTGTTTATTTTTTTACCTTGAAATAAAACTGGAAGACAAGTACAACTGTGGACATTCAGCTACCTGGTACCAGACAAGAGTTAGTCTACAGTAAAACCCTACAATGTATATGGCGTGAACATCAGTCCTCACCACCTTCTGCTCCACTCCTCATGCAGCTAATTGCTAGCATAGGCACAGCCTATGTAATGAGTTTCTGACTCTCCCTAGTGACTTCTTGCTGACTGCCTGCTAGGCTACTGTTGGGCAGCAATCCTTGATGGTGCAGGATACAAAGCTGCTAGTGCATGGATGAAAGGCTGAAGGCTTCCTTCCCTCCTCCTTCCCTTGCACCGAATCTGTCTTGTAAATAATAACCCTTAAATATGACTTAATGGAGAGTTTGTGTGGTCTCCAACCTTGTAGAGATTCAAAAGCCATCTGGACATGGTCCTAGTCAATCTGTGGTCCTTGAACAAGAGAATTGGAGCAGATGACCTTGACAGGTCCCCTCTTTGGTGATTCTGTGACAACTACTCCTTTGAACTACACCATAAAAGATGAACTGTATAGCTCGCTCAGGATAGAATCATGAAATTGTAGAATCAAGAACTGCAGACACCTGCAAGCAGGCTGCATCCCTGTCTGGATCTGGGAAGAAATCTCCCAGCTACCACACTGCTTTGGGGAATGCTTCCAGGGGTAGTCACGCTGACCTTCCCTATAACCAAAGCTACAGGAAGCGTAGCAGGAAACGGTATTGCAAAAATATAGGAACAGGGGTTGACCGAAGGAAAAATGAAGATTAAGTAGATCACAGACAGAAAAGAATAGTGATCTATTTTTCCAGGGTCAGCATTTTTGAGGATGGGAAAACAAAACAGTTTTGCTATGGTTCAGAAGAACACAATGTAAAACAATGTTTGAGGGTAAATACATTCTAAATTCATAAAAGGAATTTTAGAGGTCAAATAATTTTTTTGAAGACAAAAAGAAATCTCGGGCTTAAACACTGCGGAAAACTCATTATTTTGACTAGTCTCAGTAACAAGCATGGGGATAGCAATGTCCTCCAGTCTTTTTGTCAGTGATCATCATAAGAAGCATTTCAGATGGTCCCTCTGCAGCTTTACAGAGCCTTCAGCAGAAGCTCTCTTTTAGGGACTGCATGATCTATTGGACAGTACAGCTGCCCAAGGAGACTTCCTAATCAGTCAGATGCTGATACATGGATGTTACAAAACAAAACAGATCAATAGCAATACTGTGAAAATAATGGATATTTACATATATGAAAAAGCAGCAGAAATGGTATCTAAATCATGTGCCACAAATAGAAGAAACATAAATGTAAAACATATCTTACCACAGGCTTTCATATGATGATTTTTGCCATCAGCAAAAAAAGTTTTGGTTAGGTTTATTGTGTGCAATCAAGAACTTTCAGCTGTACTCATAAGTATGCCATGATAGAGCCAAAGCCTTCAGAGTGTTTTATTCACTAACTAAACAGAGGATGGTAGGCTGAGTGCCAGTTGGTGCCACTACACAATTAGGGGAAGAGGTCTGCGTGATGTAGAACTTTTACCCATTTGGGATTTTTACAGGCTGTCTCACTTTCTCTACTAATATCAGCATATCACAGTAGTTGTCATCAGTGCTTGGCCAGCCAGAGCCAAATTCACAGCCAATCCAATGCAAACATGCACTTTTGGGTATCAATCAGTGAAGGGTTAAGTGTACCACGTGACGATCTTCCTCAGCTCCACAATTAGCAGCTTTACAGAAGCATCTTTGAGGACAAGTTCATCTTCTGGGACAAAGCAGTGAAAGAAACAATCAGCAAAACATTTTAAATGGAATTTAAGATAATGCTGCCCAGGACTGGATTCACAGAATCACAGAATCATTAAGGTTGGAAAAGACTTCTAAGATCATCTAGTCTAACCATCCACCTACCTCCAGTATTGCCCATTGACCACATCTCAGTGCCACACTCCACACATTTCTTGAACACCTCCAGGGACAGTGACTCTACCACCTCCCTGGGCAGCTTGTTCCAAAAATGTCATGCATCTTTGCGATCAGTTTTACAACACTGGCAAAACACCACATCTTTGTTTCTGGAAAAATACTCCAATGGAGAACATTGCCTTCAGGTTTGCATCTTTATTTCTGCATTTGGGAAGCCACAAAATCTGACCCAGCATGTTTGCAAGGCTTATTATAGCATGCAATCATCCTCATGGCTATAATTTGAAAGAGAAGGCTTGTCATTCCTGGTCAGATACCAACTGCACACACTACATTTGTTCCGTCAATTGTTCTAAGTGTCTGCAGTTTCTGCAAAATACACTTCTTTTATTTGTTGAGTTTGTGCAGTACTCAAAATGCTCTCCTGCTCTGACTGTAATTCATAGAATCGTTGAGATTGGAAAAGATCTCTAAGATCATCTAGTTCAACCATTCATCTACCACCAATATTGCCCACCAACCATGCCCCTCAGTGCCACATCCATATGTTTCACGAACACCTCCTGGAACAGGGACTCCACCACCTCCCTGGGCAGACTGTTCCAGTGCATGATCACTCTTCTGGAGAAGAAAAGTTTCCTAATATCCAACCTGAACCTCCTCTGGTGCAACCTTGGGCCACTCCCTCTCGTCCTATCAAAATTGTAGAGAAGTGGCCTTCAGCAGCTTTCAATGATGCGCTTCCTTCCCATCTCACTAATGGACAGTCTCTGTGAATTCACATTCTGTTTTCATTCTGTTAGTATTTCCTAGAGCTTGGAAGGACCTAGCTGACTGGAGGCTCTGGGGCCTCAGCTACATTTAGTCTGGCTGGAACTGAGCCCACAAACAACCAGATTTCTCATAACAGACTCCTCCATGAAACTGGCTTTTACAAACAATTTTCTATTAAGGATGAGGGAGAATGGTGAGGATCAGCTCAGGTAAGCACTGGGATTTGGAGTCTGTCCAAATGAGATCAAACATTTTGAGTTCTCCTCTTGTTCAAGTCTCTGTCAGCTCCTGAGATTTCTGGCTGTTGCTTAATGCCTTCTGGCACTCTCCTGATCACCTGCAAGCAGAGGATATCTTTGAGGGTTTCATGGGAATTGCTTCTTTCTAATGTACTCCCATGACTACTATCTTATACCAAAATGAGAAATACCTTTGTGAAGTACACGTGATGATCCTCTCCCTCAGTTCTAGCTAAAATCACTGAGCAATGATTGAACATAAAAAAAATGCTTAAATCCAAAAGTTAAATAATCTAGCTCAAGTCCAAGGAAAGACTTCTGCAACAGTTTGGTGCAAATTAGGTTGGCACCAGATTTTGTAAAGGCTGGCTCAGTTCCTAGATTTTACAGACACCTGTTAGTAGCCATTAGCCACATCTTTGGGTTTTACTTCTAATACAATGGCTTTATTCCAAAAGAAAGAACATTCTCCAGCAGGTAACACAGATGGGCAATCAGCACCTACCAACCAGATCAGTGTGAATACTGTGTGTGTTAACAGCTAGAATGAAGATTTATCATGCTTATCTGACATGATATTCTCGCTGACATATCAATTTAGTTAATCTGACACTCAGCTAACATTTCCTGCACCAGAACTGTTTACAGCAGGGATACTCAAATGGCAGAAAATGCTTTCCAGATCTAGGTGGCAAGTGAATGTAACCTTGACATTGAAGAGGTAACACAATGTTCCCCAAACTTGTGCAGAAAACTCGCATTTCGCACTGCCTTCCTGGTCTCTGAGCAGTAGCTGCAGTTAGTGTCTACAATCCCAGTCATGAAAGGGACAAGAGAGTGGTCAGGGCTCTTCAACCTTAGCAGAATTAAGCAGAGGACTTTAAGTTTTCTCAAATCCAACCTTCTGGGGTATTATACAGAGTCTGGAGTAGCCCTGGTAAACAGAAACACAGTGAAACCTAGATGCTCTAAAGCTTGAGATCCTGTTGATATCAAATGACATGCAGGAACTAGACAACACAACTTTGTCTACTTGTGTAAAACATTTCTTCAATCTGATATTGCTCTACAGATGTTCAGTAAGCCTCACCCCACTCCTCTGACGTTGGCTGGATGCCTATTTTGTGGATGCCTGTTTTACAGATGCCTAGGATAAGGCATAGGTAACTGCTAGCTGGGGAGCACTGGGTCATGGGCAGAATTTCAAGTAAAATCTAAGAATTCTGATTTTGAATCACACCAGACCAGACACTGTGATATTAATTTCTCTAGGAAACCTGTAAACATGAGTCATACAGAGGTCAGAAGCATAAATAATCATACTAATTACTCTTAGGCTTTACTGCCAAGAAAGGCAACAGGGAAAAGTCCTGACATTCCTTTTCCCCTCCCTACCCACCCTGGAAGCCACTGGCAATATCCCACTGAACCTAATGGAACCAATACTCTTGGTACTAGCAATTATGACTGTCAAAGCTGTGTTCTCATTAGTAATAGGAAGTTTTTTGTGATATTCAGGTACGTGCCTAAGAGCAGAGACTTTTACAGATCTGTCTGTTAGAAACTTAGATGCTGATGCTCTACCGTCTCTTATACAGTTCAGGTATCACTAAAAACAGATAAGGACTGAATATTAATTATCTAAATCAGGAGTAGAAAAGCTATGGCTGTGGAGCAGCTCCTGTAAGATTGGTTCCTATAAGACTGTGTTGGTCCTGAGGCTCATGGGTGATCTGTGTCTCTTGATGGGACCTGCCAGAAGCTGATACCACAAGGTCTTCAGCAAAGGTGTGAGATGATGGCTGTTGCGTTGCATTTGCTTTGACTGTCTTTAATAATAACAGTCAGTTCCCTTCAGGCAGATGTTTGTAGACCCGTTCAAAGAATGTCTTCAAGGCAATTTGCAAGCAGCCTGCATTTCTATAAACTGCAGCAAGTACCCTCATAAAGACTCCAAATAAGAAATAGAGGCTCTTCATAAACAAGATGTCTTCTGAATCTGAGCAATGACTACTGTCACATATAAACTTTTTCAACTCATTTTAACCTCTTCTCTGGGTTGTCTTGTTACCCCTTGTCCTTAAAATCCTTCCTTTCCCAATTGGAAAGTAAAAAGTGAGGCTCTATTAGTCTCACTTCTAGAGATTTAGGGCATCCATAGTTATTCCAGATCAAGAATTATGGATTTTGGGATGTACATTTTAATTAAGATTTATACATATAAAGCTGAGGATGGTCTAGGAAGTCTTCTGTTCATCTCAACACTACTAGAGCAGTGTTCCTGCTGCTAAATTAAATGAGGATCCCCACATTCCCATGATGAACTGTTCTACAGGGACTCCAAAAGGGTGTCTAAATGTAGCATTTTAAATCTATACACAGAGAGATTATTATCACATCCTACAAAGGCTGCTCTGAAAGTAATGCCTCCTACTTAATTATACTGGCCGACAACAACAGAAGCAGATGTTGATGGTATGACCACAGAGGTTGTAAATTGCAAGGTTTACCAACTGATAACCAGTTAAGGTACCAACCAGTCTAGATCCTGCATTCCTTGTTTTGTGCAGTAAGGGTTTAAAGAGCATGCTTTTACCAAGATTAAAAAAAAATAAAAAATCTTAAGAAATATGACTAAATTCCAAAGTAGGCTCCATCTCTATATGAGCTACCAGAAATAAGACCATCAGTGCATTAAAGTAAAGATGTGCAACAACTGAAGGGCATATTTTCAAGAGCATTAGCAGAGCCAGTACTCAAATAGAACAGTCCATACTCCCATGGAAATCTCAATTTTTGTTCTGCAAAGCAAGGAAGTCATTACTCTGAATGTTTTCACTCAACAAGTATTCTTCTAACCTTATCCAAGGCCTACCAAAGCCAATCGAAGCATTGTCTATCAGCCAACTGGTTTCTTCTTTCTAGGGTTTTTTAAATATGCATTCGTTTATGAAAACCAGTGCTCACAACTTTGTGGGAACAGTTGCCAGTCTACATCATATCATAAACAACGCAGATTAAAAGGCAGCATCTTCATCACTCATCATTCTTTTATCTTTAACAAAATCTTGCCTGTGTGTGCAGTTAAAATACTTCCCACCCACAATGAGGTATGCCCATTTTGCATAATAGCTTGATTTAGTGGCAACAGATGTGTTGAAAAATTAAATGTTCCATGATGAGGGAAAATTCAATCCTCTTCAGTTAAAAATGGTAAAAAAAAAAAAAAAAAAAAAAAAAAAAGGCTTTGTGCTATTGCTCTTTCTCTCTCTCGTTCAGCTGTAAATTTGGTCTTCCCTGCAGGCCTTCAACAGAAGAAGCCAAAATCTGGGGTTAGATCCTTAGCCACTGGATATTGTTAGTGGTCTCTCTACCAAAGTCACTGAAGCTATGACAATTTACATCCGCTAAAGAGCTGCCTGCAGGCCTTGAAATGTAGTCAATTGTTGTCCTTCTTCTTCCTTCTCCACACAAGCAAAGTTTTGTGCCTCTTCTATGGTAACTCACTCCATGCTGCAGGGAAGAGGAGAGGAGAGAAGAGGAGGGGAGTTCCCTAGATTCAATATTTGCTATTCAAGGCTTGGACAGAAACCCACAAAACTTTGAGCAATCAGAATGCATCACATGGAAATGATGATGGAAAACCCTAGTGAATAAACATGCCAGCAAATATCCCATCTCTAAATAACATATTATTGTAGGTTTTCTTAAAAAAAGAACAAAACACACAACCAGAATTTACAGTTGTTGCATGTTTTTTATAAACATTTTCTTTTGTATTCTGCTTTTTCTCTTCTCTCCATAAATTTCCCTCCTCCCTCTACAGGGACATTTAAAAGGGAGACATCACAAAAACAACCAGGTCAAGTACACTTGAAGAAGTATGTAGAAGCACAGAGCAGGCCACAGGACAAATGAGAGCAGAGTCTTTTTTTTTTTTTTTTTTTTGAGGATCATCTGGTTAGCATCAAAACAGAGCTGATGAGATAGCTGTACAGAAATCTCTCTCACTGAAGGGCAGGATGGAAACCCAAGTGTATGTGAGTACCCTTTCACCAGAGGAGGCTCTGCAACATAGAGCCTTTCCAAGTCTGGCCCATCAAAAGACTGGGACCTTTGGGTATGCCATCAAAAGAGTCTTCCCCAAGTAACAGCCATGACAAGTTCTCTCCCTTATGCAGAGTTTAGGTACCATAAAACTGAGTGAGAAGAAGCAATGGGTTTTATTTTACCTACCTAAAAGTTAGGACTAAGTTCTTTCAATAGTCAAGAAAGATTATGCATCTCCCCAGCAGGGCTCTTCTCACCTCCTTTTAGGTGAGCTGGACCTGTCTTCAGAGGTACTTGTCTTTCTCCACTACCTATATACAGCATCTTAAATACTTTCAAATAGCTAGAAATACTGAATTATTCTCACTCATCAAAACTGATTCCTTCCATTCTTGCAATTCGACTAATAAGACTCATCAGTGGGGTGAACTGACTCGGGACAATAATGAAGATCAGGGACTTAGAGTTCAAGACAAGATAAAGGAATCTAAGCTCTCTGCTGATGTGAAGGAGCAAAATTTACAGTTACTGTCTGCCCTGTCATTAGGAGAACGATGTATTTTGATAAAGAAAGCTTTGTATTCCAGTTCATGAGGTACAGAACATGTGTTGGTTGTGCCCAAAATGCCAGCCTAGTAATTTCCAGTCTAGTAGTTTTGACAGTCTTAATGAACAGCCTATTTGCTCAGCAAAAACAAGGACTGGAATAGGGAGATAACTGTATTAGGTCGACTGACAGGCTCTTTAAGAATAGCTGTGTAAGGCCTGCCCTAAATATTCTTAGTCATTCTGTGCTAGTACTTCTTCACTTTCTTAAGCATGAAATCCACTTACATATTCAAAAAAGAAAAAAGCAAGGGGTAGGGGGCGAAAAAGAAATTGGAATTTTCAGAGTACAAGCATATTTACATAATCAGGGCAAAAACCTGCATTTTAAAAATGCCCTAGATACATATTTACATGAGAGAATGCAATGATTCCAAAGAGGCTGATAATGTGCATTTTAAGTATTGCTAACTACATATTTATACAACCAAGACAATAATCTCCATTAAGGTGGTGTTGTGTGTGTTTGGCTTTTTTTTTTTTTCCTTCACAATGTCACATTAGAAAACAGAACAGTTATTAAATCCATTCAACTCCACATTAACTCCTCGATACTGCTTGTCCTCAGGGCATTCCAGTGCTAGCAAGCGCATGCGGAAACCTAGAAACCTGCTCATGAGGAAAGGAGAGGTTCCCTCTCTTGCTGGGTTTTGCTCAATTATTAGTCCTCTTCCAAGAGATCTGTGTAACCACAGTTTCACTGCTGCAAGCAGTATTCCTCTCATGCCATTGCTGATCTGCAGCAAGAACAGAAGTGAGACCTTTCTAATAATTCGGGTTTGGAATGCTCTTTCTGAATGAATTGTGCCTACACAGGCAACCTGTCACCTCAACATGGCTGCTCCTGATGAATGAGCTGAGTGTCAGGGTAGCTGTGGTAGGGAACACCCTTTTATCTTCTGATGGGAAAACCTGGTCTCCTTTGAGGCTATGACAAACAGAGAGCACAGGGGAACACACCGCTCATAGTGTGACAAGGTAGTGGGAGAGATGGCAATAAGGAGAATAAGAAAATGTCTGTACTGTCAACACTAACAACTTCTTACAAACAATTTAATGTAGTGAATAGGTAAGGGAACCCTGATTTTCATCCTCCATACCCTGTGCATTTTCCCCATCAGGAAATCCTATCTCATTAACAAGTTGAATATGTTTTAATACCTTTCTCCCTTCCTTTCTCCCAGCCTCAGTTCCAGTGACACAAGTATCAGTATGATTCAGGAAATTAGAGACACTAATGTTGTATTCTTCTGCTAGTTCTCCATTTACAATCAACTCAACTACATTAGTATATCTGTGAGCACTTTTTTTTTTTTTAATAGACTAAAAATAATAAATTATAAAACATTTTAAAGATTAATGCATGCTGCAGTTTAAGCAGCTGTCGAATTCATCTGCTTCTCCTCCCCCACAGGAAAGCCTCTCTTTCCTAAAATACCAAAACCCTAAAGACAGTCAAATACAGAGCTGTGACTGGCACAGGAAGGAAAAACATCCACCATCAAAAGTACTGGCCATCTTTCGCATGTTTTTTGCATTCCCTCCCTTCCAGTTTGACCGCATTGGCAGAATCTCTGAACTCCCTCCAATGCACAAAGCAATGCTCTTGCCATCTGCTGTGTGCGCTTCATCCTTCCTCTCTCTGCTCTCAGAGTGTAGAGCTGTGTATACAGTTGAGTATTTTGGTAGGGTTTTGCTTCAGGTTTCCAACCCCTACACCAAGAAAGGCTTCCCGAGTGCATGCGAGCAGAGCTTGGACAGGCAGGCAGAGGGGGCAGCAACATGTAGTAGCCCAGGGAACTAATGTGATATAGTTGTTGGGAACAGCTGACAACCTTATATCATACATATATGATATATGCATATCATAGCATATACTATGCTGATGTTTCACAGCACTTTGATTTGCTGAACAGTCCTTCTTCAGTATTCTGCATAGGCTAAATTCTGCTGCTCTTGTTCCCCAGCTCCTTATAATACTTCCTGCTCTCACATTAATGGAGAACTGCTAGCAAAATGTTGCTTCTCTGACAAGTCCATCTCATTCTTTTCATACTCCTTTGCATCTTCTAAGACTAACTCAGTGAGCTCCATCTTCACTGATACCAGCCTTACACAGCTGAGAATCCAATGAGAGAAAGAGCCAAACACGGGAGCAAATCACCATTTCAAGGGTTGCCTCTTCAGCAGCCCCAGCCAGTGCCAGGGCTCAGGGGCACAAACCAAATTCACATCCTCCATCCGAAAGAAGTACCACACTAGAGCAAATAGCATCACAGGCCTCCTAAACATGAAGAAGAGAACAGTGCTGAAAGATTTAAAGGGTTTCACCTCCTTCTCAAGAGAATTATAGAGAAACAAGGAGTTTGGCTATCTATGCTGCCTGGTAGGCAAACATTTTCATAAACACTTGTAATTTCTTATTCAAATTAAGCAAATAGTATTCACGCAAACACAAGTCACTTGAGGAAAGATCCAAGCTGTGCGTATCCTTGACAGTTGCTTGCAGATGTGAAAGCTGTTGTATGGCTCTTCTATGAATATCTGCTGCAAACCCACTGGTGTGAGCACCAATAAATGGACACCAGGATAGAGAGCGTGGAAGAAAACAAAATTCCAGAGGGTCATCAAAAGATCGATCAAGAAGGAAGTTACACAGCCAAAACAAGTGAACCGAGAAATCAGTTGTGCTTTCAATAGCTTACGTTTCTTGGGCCATAAAGCTGACACTGAGACTGCACCCTTGCATTCCAATCTGACACATTCATTGGAGAAGTAGAAAGCTAATGTTGGCCTATTAACAATTGCTGTCCACTGTAAATCACTGCTGGACCTCCCCTGAAGCACACTGCCTCCCATTTATCTCACAGGCATCAGGGAACCTTTTGCCCTCTTCAGCTTGTTGGTTAGCAATTAAATGAAAACACTGCTTTTTGGGGAGAAGACTGATTCACACAAGCTCAAGAACAAGAGAGATATCTCCAATACGAGGCTCAAAACATGGCTTGAGGATATACAAGACTCAATCCCAACTTGCCCTGAGCTTCTTGCAAGGAATCATAGAACCACAGAGTATCCCAGGTTGGAAGATTTGACTTCATTTTACTTCTCATTCTGGAAAAAAAGAGCAGTGCTATTAAGGTTTGTCAGTATGGGGAGAAAGTACAACAGAAACCAGTGGCTCTTCGGGATGGGATACGTGCACAGATTGCTACTTATGAAATGAATGGAGGTGAACAGTTTTGCATCAGTCTCCTATAGACTGTCCAGAAGAAGTTTTTCCTGCAGACTTAATAGGGCTGTAATGGTAGAATTTAATGCTATAATCATAATTTTCATAAATCTGAGTTATGCTGAACAATTCCAAGGCTGCGAGTGTTTTTACTAACTAAAGAACACCCTTTGTATTTCCTATACCATCCATGTTAACACCACCTGAAAAAGAGCTGCTGTGGGAAATACAGGGATGTGGAAAATGCGGAGACTAGATATTTTTATGTGCTTTCTTATCATCTGGACTCCAAGGATTGGGCCAGATATGTTCCCCAATAAACCAATTGCTTCTGACGTCAGATGAAAATGTGTCCCACAGCGTTCCCAGTTCACACTGTATTTAAGGTCTGCATGCCTAGAGATGGGTATGCACTGAAGCATCTGCCTGCAGATGTTGGGACCAGGTGGGGAATGAGGTGAAAGCCCCCGACAGCCAAGCGTACTGACGCAGGAGGGCGGCTGTCTACGGATGCTGTCTTGATTTACTCACAGACTGCAAACATGAAGCAGATATTTTTATGTTCTGTTACTAATGTTAACCACAAAACTAGAAAGGTTCTCCATAGTCAATAAAGATAACAATATGAAACCCACAAGGGCCAAGCTGCTACAGAAATGTGAAGCTGTAGAAAAAGTTAATAAATTCCGGAGGAATGCTCCAGGCTTACTCTGTTTCCAAGGAATCCAGAGACTCCCAGCATACGTCGTTCACAGACCTGCCTTCCCAGTGCCTGCTCCAAAGGGGGCTTGGATGGACTTCAAGGGAAATCTGCAGCTATCTGTGTCCAGTGCCAGGAGAAGTTTAATAGTGCAGTGCAACAAAGCACTGCTGTCAGTTGATAGAAGACTGAAGAAACAGATTGGATGCATGCCTGCCTCTGGGGAAACATGCTGCAATTCAAGAAAACCTTCCATCATTTTGATATAGTGATCCTCCTTTCAAAAACTGGTTTCGCATTATCCAAGATGGACAGACAACGATCCGGATACTATTGTGCAATGATGCGATCATTCCGTGCTGCTATAATGCCATGAAAACAGAACTCCCTCTAAAATCCAAACATTCTCACAAAACCAGCCTAAGAGCAAAGAAGGTAGAAAACAGTTTCGAGCCCTTAAAATAGTAAAGAAAAATTGAGACTTTAAAAGGAGCAAGTTGATAAGTCACGTTCTGCTGGGTCAGCAACACTGTTGCTGCAAAGTTCACTTTTCATAGAATCACACAATGGTTTGAGATGGAAAAAACCTTAAAGACCATCCAGTTCCAAACCTCAGCCACAGGCAGGGTCTCATCCCACTAGAGCAGGCTGCCCAAAGCCACATCCAGCCTGGCCATGAACCCTTCCAGGAGTGGGGCATTCACAGCTTCTCTTAGGAAGGTAGCAAGGTTTCCCAGGATAGCAGCTTCCTGCTCAGCCCTCACATCTACAGAATAATGAGTTATAATATCAAGGAGGCACATGTGGGGAGGGAAAAATAAATGAAGGGAACAGATAACATCTGTCCAGAGCCAGGACAGACCATATTTCCCAGTCTGGCTACTCTTTGTAAGGATTACTCTTTGATATAATTCACACTCAACGTCAGTTTTTGCTTCTAGATGCCTTTGGACCTATTTGTCTCAAAAATCAATTACAAGTTTAGAAGCATGTGGAAACAGCACCGACCTTCAGAAACTACATTACAAAGAGAAGGAAGAAAACTAAACACAATCTTAGCAAATGAAAAACAAAATGTGAGCAGGAAGGAGCCTTGTGCTTTGGAGATACTTAAAGGGGAAAAGGAAATTATAAAAAGGTAAATATAAGTGTATGAACAATTTTACTGTTATTCTTGCTATGCAGCAGGATATAAAGTTGTTTAAAAAGGTCTTTTGAATAACTCACAATGAACACAATTAAAAGTTTGTTTTTTTTTTTACCTCTTACCTTTCTGGTTTTAGGCTGAAGTTGTTCTGCTGATCAGAACAATTATGGTTATAATGGGGAATAAAAGGAATCTGTTACTTATAGATACACAAACCAGCAATACTGGAGGTAAAGTCACAACACAGCATTCTGCTGCTTAAATTGGTTTCACGTGTGAATTTTATTTCTCCATAAAATATATATATATATTACTATGAGAGGCTTGCCTTTGCTTTATGCAGTCAGTATGTATTTTTACAACTGTAGAATAAGCAGAAAGGCCTTCTGGTTTGGGAAGAAAGAAAATAAATAGGTACTACAAAAAGCAAAATAGTGGCTACAACTTATAGATTAAAAACAGACAAAGTAATGTCAGAATGTGGATTTAACACTGACTTTGCTGTTGCTACCATATGAAAACACGCACTCTCATGATTTGTGCTCTGTTCAAAACCCACTGGTGCCAGCTGTTGTCAGAAGCAGGGAAGCAGATCACACACACTACTCATTCTCACAGTTTTTATCACCCCAAAATCTACTGATACCACATTGGAAACTTCTTCCACAAAGTCTATCCAGAAGGAGTGCATTTTCATTATCCTTCGGAAGTCTAACCAGTGGTTGGGTCTCTCGGTAGTTTTGCTTGCTTTCTTAATACTGTCTTATTGCTTAGGGCTGTATAGATCCTGTTATAATAACCCAAAGCATCTAACCTAAGGAAACACTATCTCTCTGAAAAGTAAAAACAAATGAGGTTTTGGGTTCAGGATGGCTTAGCAACTGACTTCTTATTCATACTCTTCACATTCTTGCCGAAGCTCCAGCTTATCATATTGGCTGCCATTTTTCTGTTGCTCTTTGGTTAGTGAGACACACTTTAGATTTCTAGGGCACTGCTGAAACACGTTTTTGCAATACTCATGCTCAGCAGTGTTACGGCAAGAGGAGAAACAATGAATAAGTATGAGTACATAACTTTATTCTGATCTCTGTGTCAATCAAGAGACTCAATTGCTTCCCAAATAGGAAGGATGTAGTAAAAATAAAAAAATAAAAAAAAAAATAAAAAAAAAAATGAGAGAAGGTACTGAGGTACAGCCCTGGAATTGGTTTTATCTTGGCTTTCACAGAGAATGAGTTCTGTGAAGTACTCTCTCTTGTATACCAAATGGATTTTCAAACCAAGACTTTCCCATAGGTTTTAATAATCATAGAATAGAATCATAGAATCATAAATGTTGGAAAAGATCACATAAAATCACCTGGTCCAACTGCTACCAACCCATCCCCACCATACCCACTTATCATGTCCTTAGTGCCACATCCACACGTTTCTTGAACACCTCCAGGGATAGTGACTCCACCACCTCCCTGGGCGGCTAACTCCCAGGCTGGAGCAATTCTGTCCTGGTAGGACTCTGAGGAGAAGAGCAAGCAGAATATGACAGCCAATTATGTGTTAGACATGGTAATCACAGGGACATGACAAAGGTCTCAGCTTTTTCACCTGCTGAATCTTCTTAATCTGTATTTTGCAAAAAAATAAAAAAAAATCTGTATTCCTAGCCCGCACAGTTGTGAGGGAAATATTTCTAATGAGTCAAAGAGTAGCTGTCTGCTTCCATCTGCAGGAAGTCTACAAGAGCTTTTCCACAAAGTATAAGCAGTCCTTGTCCACCTCAAGCGCAGCAAATTCATGGGCACAGCAAATGAGCAGGCCCATACAGGCACCGTGTGAGATACATGAAGGACTTCCAATACTTTCAATTAACTCGGCTCATGACAGCAATTTAAAAGTGGCTTCTCCAGATGAGCTGACAATATTTAGGCAAGAATACAAGAAGGCAGAGTGTGCTACCACAGCCAGTGCTACTGCACCAAAAAAACAGAAGACCTAAGCTTCTGGGCTGTCAATTTCATAATTTTTATTAACACTGCACTCACTTCAAAACTAATATGAAAACCAACAGCACAGGTAATGCTAACTTTGGAATGTTACAACTTATTAGAAAAGACAGGAAACAAAAAACTGCGTGGTGCTTAGTTGAAAGTCCCACAGGATCCCAAACCAGGATTCTGTGGAGCTTTTTAAAGCAAATTCTTAAATCAGGACTATATGTGTCACTACAGAGCTGTCAGATGATACAGTTCCCAGGTTTCAACATCCCCTCTCTCTTTCGCACACAGCTACATACACAAATACTCCCACAGATTCAACAAAGCTCTTGCACACACACCTCTGCCAAGCCCTTGTCTGCATATGTATGAATTCCGTTAAAACTGGCATGAGTTCAGTGAGAAAAGGTATGTATTCCTATCTGTGCCATAATGCATGCAGAAGTGCTTTTTACCACTGCCATATGTTATTAAAAAAATCAGTTAACACAAAACAATTACAAATACTAAAAAAGTGAGAGGGGAGGGAAAAAATACATTTTTCCATGACTCTTTGAATAAGTAGTATTTAGAGAAAAGATCAACACTCTTCATGATGAACTCTAAGTAGTCCACCAGACAAAGTGACAGGCTACAGTCGTTTAATAAATTAAATTATCATAAGCTGCTTGTACTAGAAAAGTACTTAAATACAACCACAAAGTACACAAGAGCAGGGAAGGACTGGGGTGAGGGCATGCTGGGTGCCCACTATGAAATCCTGTCCCCATTCAGCAATCACTCACCAGCTCCAAGGCTCTGATTCTGCATCAGGTTTTGCTCTCCACTTCCTCTGTGAGATTACAAAACTTTGCAACACCTGCATTCTGCCAAAGTCGGAAACCAATTACCAAATTCAGGCAACTGATATGCCAAGTCTTTGAGTTAGCACAGTACTTTGTGGTTACCACTCAATGCAAGAGTAAGAGTTATCCAAGGTACGTTCAGCCTGGAAAAATGTCCTCAGCCTTTGGCGACTGCTACTAACCCAAAAGGCTAGCAATACTTTTCTCCCAAACTTGAAAGATAGTGGCATTTTAGACCTTGGGAAATGAACTGATCATGGCACGCATGCCCCAAAACATTGCTGCATCTGGAACTGTCATGATTTAAAAATGCATAATAATAAAAAACAACTTGACATCTTCCCTTTTTAGGGCACATATGCACGTATCTTTAAAGGTAAAATAGTGCTCTAAATACTGTGGGGGGCAGAGGGATTAAAGAGAGAAAGATATGAGGAAAACAGCACGTATATTCTGAAAGTGCTATGCAAAATTGGAAGTTGCTTTCTTTCCATTTGCATTACACTTTTTCATTTGTTGCCTGTGTTCCCCACCTTTCTGTGTCTCTCACGAGGACATATAATGTAGAGTTTCTTCACAAAAGCCCTTTAGAGCTGGGAACACAAAATTCCAGTTTTAGGGACATGACACAGAGCGTGTTGCACATCTCAGGGTAGTGACTGCCTTACTGTTGCAGAGGAAAAATCTGTCCTCACCCCACCTAAAGTTGCTGTCGTTCCCCCACTGGGTGGGTATGGGTTCCAGCAAGGTGGGGGCAGCAGGGAACAGGACAAAGCAGGGCAAAGGGCCTACACAATGGGCAGGATCACCGGGCAGGAACTCAGACAATACACAGGAAAAGGAACCCAGCGCGCTTTAGTTGTTTTTCACAATTTTACATTTTTAAATCACGATTGTTCCCGACACAGCATTTTTATTTTTTAGTTGTTCTTACAACAGTTTCCTGAGGAGGTGCGATAATCTGTTATTTATCATCTCCGAAGAAGACTGCAGGCTGATGGGTGGTCAAGTGAAACTGTTAGAAATGGCATGGAGCCCAAACTAAAAGCATGAGGAGGCATCACATGCAGAGACCCGCTCTGGATTTGTGCAGTTGAGCTGTCATGGCAGAAGATAAGGAAAAACAAGAATGTGTCTTCTCCGACCACAGAGATCCCGCAGATTTCATTTCTTAACGGCACTCCAGAAACAATTACTCATCCTCAGTCAGGCTTGAATCTTCATTTTTTCCACACAATTTCCTGCTTCCCAGAGAACTTTGTATTTTCAAACCCCTTCTGTTTTCATGAGGATTATCCCTCCCAAGTTGTGGTTTTGAAGACATTCACGTCCATATACATAACACCATGTTTAACCTTTAAAGGTTCCTCTCCAGCTAATCATTCTTGACCCACTTCCCCACCAGCACTATCCGGTGCAATATCTGAGAAGTGGGAAAACAGATAACAAAGCAAAACACAGATATGTATATAGAATCATAAAATCATAGAATGGCTTAGTTTGGAAGGGATGCTAGAGACCATGTAGTTCCAACCCCCTGCCCACGACAGGGTTAAATACCCGTGTATATGTAGCTCTGTTCCATATCCATTATTAAGATTTGCTACAAGGCAAAATAACTATTAATACTGTATCCTCCCAATCTATTACAGACATAAAATACACTCTTTACATATACTCCCTTTTTTTCTTTTATGTGGCCATGTTGAATACACTGGAGCTAAGCAGAAAAAGGACCTTTGTTTATTTTTCCTCTGCGCAGTGCCCACAGAGCCTGTCATCACAGCGGTGAGGAGACCTGAGAAGTTGTGTTGATTCGGCATGGCGCACTCAGAGCCTCATTGCCTCACACCAGATCCCATACACTGGGCTCCTGTAAAGATCTTCAGCCTCTGAAAGAAATTATAGCCCCTAATATCTACTGCCCTGAGCAATCTGAAGAAACATTCAGTAACTGACTGAAGGCCCAGTATTATGTTTTGGACTTTCATGCCAAATTAATCTAACCTAATGTTAGTCATCTGCCCTGTGGAGTCTCTCCTGCAGCTGGAGATTAAGCATTTTCTGAAAGTAGCTCATATCTTACAACAAGGTGACATTACTGCTCCTCTGTGACCTTTTGTCAGGTGGGATGAGCCCAGATCTTAACAAATAAGTCTCTTCATCTGGCAGAACCTGTTGAATCACAGAATCATTAAGGTTGGAAAAGACTTCTTAGATCATCTAGTCCAACCATCCACCCTCTACCACCATGCCCACTAACCGTGTCCCTCAGTGCCACATCCACATGGTTCTTGAACACCTCCAAGGACAGTGACTGCATCACCTCCCTGACTAGTGCCTCACCACTCTTTCTGAGAAGGAATATTTCCTGATACTCAACTCAAGCTCAGGGATTGGGAGATAATAGAGTGTAAAGCAGCAACACTGAATCCATGTGTGTCCAGGATGCGGAAAGACTACAGTCTATCTCTGACTCATTTTGTTTCTTAGTTTATTCCTCTTGGCTATGGTCTACATTTCTTGGTGGAAAATTCCTCCACCTCTCTGTTGGCAGATCAGTTCTACACTTGTTGCACCACGTGCTGGTTTAACAAATTAATAACTTAGTTTTCCCTGAAAAGCAGTGACATGCTATGGAACAAACATCCATAATTTTTTTAAAGCAATAAAAATTCAGTCTGTTTATTACGTTAAGTAGTCACTTGGTATTTAAAAAATAACCAAGAATGCTTTGCTTCCTGGTCAATCCCACTTTTTAATCTGATGTTTTAACAGTTTCAGGATCAGGGAAGTGATAATTTTTGGCATAATATTCAGAAAGACGATCTTGCAGTAGTACTCTGTACCAAGTAAGTGCTCAAATGAACAGAACTTAGAAGTGATTAATATAACAGCAGTGAGATAACCCTGACAAGAGCATCTGGTGTTTGTTAACTGAAGATTATTGCTTTTAAAGTTTTAATTGGGCGGTATTAATTTGATGCTTCTCTTCACTAGACATATTTCATGTCACAAAGTTAAGCCAGGTTTTGCTCAGCAAAACTGTAAACAGGCAATTAATCACAGAAAAGCACGGACCCTCCTTATGCTTGGAGCACACCCTGAAAGTCATTTTCATGGGGTTTTACTTCCTGAAATCAAGGAGACTCCTACGGCTGAGGGCTAGCACAATGTTCTGAACATTGAGTGATGTGTCTGTAACTACCAGGAGCCTGAGTAACACTGCCAAATCCGCCAGGAGCCCTTACGGATACAAACATTCTGCACGCTTCAGCATGGAGCCTCTTCATGAGAAATGGTTTACAAGAATAGGACTGCAGCAGCCCGTTGTTTTCCTTATATGTTTGAACAGAATATTTCCTTGTCCTCACTGAAGAAGGCAGCAGCTCTGTTTTTGCACCAGAGGGTTCTGATACACTCAGGAATGGTTTTCCCAGAGTTCAGGAGGACTCTCTTCTCATAGCACTATGACCAAAGCCAAGAGGAACATAAGAGAAAATTTACTACCGTGTTACCTAGATGATTCAGAGTAAGATTAGAAGCCACTGTAGGATACTGCCAGGAAAGCTATACTAACCCCTTCTATCCTGCAGATGAGTTAGCTAATGACAGGGGAACTGCAGGGAGTGACCTGGTCAGCACCGGTCCCACCCGCCTATGGAATCAATGGGGAAATTTAAGAGATTCTCATCTACTATAATACATTTTGGTGTTTTTGAGTTTCAGCCAAGACATTCATACTATACCGCTTTTTTCAAGATTATCAATCCTTCCCTTTCCCTTCTCTCCTTCCATCCCTCTCTCTTTTTTTTTTTCCTTCACTTTCTCTTTTTCTTTCCAAAATCAGTTACCTACTGGGTAAATGACTTCCTGCCTAAAGAGGCTTCCAGAGTTCTGCACATGCTCCTTTCACAGTGACAGCACACTGAGTTGTGAAAGAAGATTAGAAACCACAAGAACAGTGTTATTTATGGGAACAATTTCTACTTTTGCACTAGAATAAGAAGAGGTTTTGATCTATGTCTATGATGTAGAATGACGTACAGATGGTAAAATATACATATACTAAGGTACACACTTACACAAAACGGAATGTAACACTGTCATTTTCTGGTAGACTGGAATTATGATTGTACACAAGAGTCTAGTGCATTATGGAGGCATGAGAATGCTTTTACATGAGCAGCTAAATAGCTATATAGAGAATAGCTATATAATGTCTTTTCACATTATATGGTTGCTATTAAGCTCATTTGTCCTGAATTATGTTGTTCGTCTTACAAATCCACACCAGAGGAATTAGGATTGATTAAAAGTACTTCCAGTCATGATCTCCTTGAACTTAGTGTCAGAAGTTTGCAGCTGACTGCCAATGTAAATTAGACTGCTACAATTTGCCTTTCATTAGCCATCAGGCTTTTGTTTGAAATGCCCCCGAGGGACCTCTGACCTACTCGATGATCTATTGAAACACACTTTACTCCCACAGGCACAGTTCAGGGCAGTGTGCAGCATGAGCCTGGTGTTAACTTGGTGGATACCCTGACCTGTCTCTGCAGAACCACTCACAAACTCAGTGCTGTGCTCCTGCACCCACTTGCTGAACACAGAGCTAAAAGCAGATCAGACTGAGAAGCCAGACATGTTCCAGATCACTTTCTGACGTACAAAAGCTTCATTTTTCTTTTTCATTTTAGCTTGGGACTAAAAGACATATAACAGACATTTTCAAGTGACTAAAACCCAAAATTATTTCACTCTTAGGACACAATGTGTTTTCCAGATTTCCATAACCAGCCAAGCTAGCTGCTTGGACCCTGGGATGTCACAGCTCTCTGGCAGCAGCACGGTGTAAACCTTACTAGCACCGTGGACACAGGACTTCCCAGACCATGAACAGGGTGGGGCACTCAAACCAAGCAGAAAACCTCGAGTCCTTGGAGAGCTGGGTGGAGATCTGAGTCTGACAGTAAGGCCCCCTCTGCAAGGATGGGGAATCTAGGGAGCCAGCTGGTTGTGAAGTTAGGAGCCACAAGGTGCATCTCCTCTGGACAGAGTATCATAGAACCATAGAACTGCTTGAGTTGGAAGGGTTCCTTAATGGCCCCCTGCAATGAAGAGGGACACCTACAGCTCAGTCAGGGTGCTCACAGCCCTGTCCAGCCTGACCTTGAGTATCTCCAGGGATGGGGCATCCACTACCTCTCTGGGTAATCTGTGCCAGTGCTTCACTACCCTTATTATAAAAAAATCTTCCTCCTTACATCCTTCCTCCTTGTATCTAGTGAGGTTGTCCAGCAGCTATGGACCTCAAAAACCTCTGCACTTCCCACTCTGATGCTGTGTTTCAGGCAGATTTTTAAGCTGCTGGCAGGTAAGCTGGCAGAAAGTCTTCAAGGTTTCTGAGAAAATCTGTCTGGCAGGAAAGTTTTGGATCCTGTCAGACAGGAGATTGGAGCATGGGGGAAAGGGGGTAATTTACAGAAATTCAGCAGATATGAGCACACTCCCATACAATATTTTACATCTGAAAAATGAGCACATCCTTAGTTAAAAACATTCTTCTGGAAAAAATCCATCACCTCTATTTAAATGACTATCATCCAACACCGTCTCACTTTCAGCCTCACAGGACTGGATTTCCATGCGCTACCTGCAGAAAGCCCTAGCTGGAATCATTTCTGTGGCAGATTGTTTCTCAGAGCAAGCTTCTTTTGGCCACGGAAAAAGATAAACTATTAGCTCCACCATGGTGCTTGCTATGTTGGAACTCTGAATGATAAGAGGAAAGCATTCCCCTAAGAAAAATATTCACTCTAAGAAACAAAATGGGTGGTTTACACGAGTTTTACAAGGTATCCTACAGTTATCAAATTACTGAACGGCAGCAGCAACCTGAGTCCATTCCATTGTGCAGACTTTCCCTTTCCTCCTTTAAGTTCTGCAGAAGAGCTCACCGTAGCAGGTTGTAGTGGTTAAGAAATACTATTTCAAAGAAATCTGTCATCCAAATTTTAATAGGGTTTCAGCCACTTCAAAGCTGTTCATTTCTAACAGTTTTAATCCTTTTTCAGCCGCTGGCTGTCTCCCTGCCAAAGTCAAGTCAATTAGTTAAGAAGTCATTAGAAAAGCCCTCAGATATGAAAGCTATGCCTTAAAGTTCATCTCTTTTGCAGCCTCTCACAAAAGACAGGGCTGACACTTTGGCACGGTTTCAGCCTCTTGGTCTACCTGAAACACAAATACAAAATCATCTGCTTTGTTTGATTGCATCCGGACCCGCTGGAATATGTTTCCTATGGGAAAGCAGGCGAGCAGGCAGAGCAGCAGTCACAGCTTCTGTGCTGATGGCTGCACAAAGAACCAGTTGCTTCTGCAAATGACAAAGTCATGCTCAATTTCTAATGTCCCCACAGTTGCTGCTGTATGCACCGGTCTTGCACAGAAGCCTTTGTCATCAGCAGGAAGTTCAGTCCAAGCCAACTGCCCATGCCAAAGTCAGTCCCAATGACAATCATAGAATCCCAGGATCATCTGAGTTGGAAGGGGCACTTAAAAGTCACCTGATCAGACTCCCCTGCATTGAACAGGGACACCTACAGCTCCATCAGAGTGCTCAGAGCCCTGTACAGCCTGACCTTGAATGTCTCCAGGGATGGGGAACCCACCACCTCTCTGTACAACCTAATGATGAGTTCTGGTTCATGACTGCTCTCACTGTGGGGTCCTGCACAACCCAGACTTCCCCGCCAAGAGAAACACTTGGCTCCTTTCTGCCTACAGCATGGGTGAGGAATGGAGTGCTGCCCCAGGGCAGAACAGGGAGTGAACCAACCTGACAGCATAGCAACACAAAGAGAAATTTATTTTCATTTTTGGCCCATCAAGTTTTGTGTTGCCATACAAGCTGTCAGGTATGCCAAGACTCAGTATTTTTGCACTCCTAGGTCTGCTCTGACCAGATTCAGGCATAGCGATGGTGGAAACACCTATTTCAGGGGTGCCACCATGTCACACAGCCATAGCTACACCAAGAGCAGCCAGCACCCATGCTGCTGCCCTGCAGGCAGGAGGGGATCCCTTCCTCCACTGGTGCTGAATGTGGCATTTGCAGCTGACCTCACTCAGCCACACCTCAGCAAACAGCACAGGGGAGAGCAAAGCAAACCTGGTCTGCAACACGCAGTCCTCTCGGCATACGTGATACAGAGACAGTGCACTGGAAACTGCCTGATGGGTCTTTTTCCTAAGCCCGTATGCATCCTAAGGCAGGCTGTCATCAAACTTGGCAATGCAAAATAGAAACTGGCAGGGACCAAAGGCAAGAAGCATGCGCCTGCTGCAAGCACTTCCTCGCAGATCCCCACATTTTGCATTGCAGCACAGCAGCAAACAATTATATCAAGCAACCCAAATTTGCTCAAATTACACATATTTACCCCTACAGTAAGTCAGAATGGGAGTTGATTCACTCATCACTCCAAAGAAACTGGATGGAGTGACTAATGTGGAAATGATCATAATTTTCCCTGCCCTTAATTTTGAAGCTGAATTTAAAAACATACAGCCTGATGATGGCAAAAGATGGGTTGTAAATATTTTGATAGAGCAGCATGAAAAAGGAGGCTTAGTGTTAAAAGACATCATAGCATGAAGCAGAAGGGGATGCTCTCGCTGTACTTTCAATTTTTACATTAGAAAGATACTGTCAAAACAGAAGACATTTGGGAAATGGTCTAACGAGCTAGGGCTAGAAGATGGCTTAAGTGAAAAGACTGGGAGAGCTACCACATATGATGGTAATAATGGTAGGGAGATAAATCTTCAAATACAGAGTACTACAAAGTACGAGCGAAAAAAAAAGGGCTGCAGCACAATGAGCTTACCAAAACAAAACAGAATTACTCTTTGTGGCCTTAGTTTATAACTCTGGCCAAGTAAGAGCCAGTGGAGACAAGGAAATTACTTGAAAGTGCTCCTGAACCAAAGCACTGGGAGGGAACAAAGTCAGTGCACACAGCCGACATGCTCTACCTTTTCAAGGTATTTTTTCTTTCCCCTTGGATTTGCCCAATCCTATTTTTTCTTCTTGTTCTTCCCCAGTCAGAAAGCACTTTGTGCTGTGTAGTATTGAAAAAGAGTTGTCCTGAGGACTGAGATGACCATGGGGGCTTTTATGGCTGGCACCACCTCATAGTGATGCAATGTCCAGACATCTGGGCATTACTACAAAGCCAGCCTGCACATTAAGGCCAGAATCTACTGAAAATCAAAGCTAGCAGAAAGCTGCTCAGTGCGGGACCAAATCTCATCCCTTCCCCAGCACCAGGCCCCAACCCACATCCATGTCTGCTCTAGCTGTCAGTCTTTCCTATCCTTCCCTTCCCTGGAAATTCTCTGATCTTCATCCATTTGCAAATATGAGACCTGGATTCTGCCTCACACTGAACCCAGTCGTGTGCATTTGGGCCCCGTGTGGACAAGGGCCCCCTGCCCGGGGCACACAATGACCTCTGCTCGGCACTGTGCTCCTGCCCTGGGGACTCCTTGCAGCATGGCAGCAGAGCTGGCTCCCAAAGCACAGCTGGAGGGCACAGCTGGAAGGCACAGCTGGAGGGCATGACTGTCCCTAATCTTCCAAGAGATCAAAAGCAGCTGAGATGGGGAGGGGCAGTAGGGGAACTGTCCTTGGCTTGTTGCCTGCTCTGTTAATCAGCATATCTCTTCCTCAAATGTGGCAACTGTGACTGCTCTGCCAGCAGAGACAAATGAGAGGGTTGCATTCACAGAATCACAGAACTGTAGGGGTTGGAAGGGAACTCTGGGAATCATCTAGTCTATCTAGTCCTCTGCTAAAGCAGGTTCCCTGAAGCAGGTCACGCAGGCAGGCATCCAGACAGCTTCTGAGTACCTCCAGAGAAGGAGACTTCACAGCCTGTGTGGGCAGCCTGTCATGGGGCTCTATTGATCCTAACAATAAAGAAGTTCTTCCCTGTGTAAGTATGGAACTTCCTGTGTTGCAGTTTGTGCCCACTGTCCCTTGTTCTATCACTACTCACCACCAAAGAGTCCACCCTCATCCAGTTGACTCCCACCTTTTAGACGTGTATAACCTGTTATGAGATTCCCTGTCAGCCTGCTCTTCTCCAGGCTGAACAGCCCCAGGTCTCTCAGCCTTTCCTCATACAAGAGATGCTCCAGGCCCCTCACCATCCCTGTGTCCCTCTGCTGGGCTCTCCACAGAATTTCCCTGTCTTTCTTGAACTGAGGAGCACAGAACTTGACACAGCACTCCAGATGAGGCCTTGCTAGGGCAAGTAGAGGAGTAGGATTGCATCCCTTGACCTAGTGGCTACACTCTTTTTAATGCACCCCAAGATACCATTGGCCTTCTAGGATACAATGGCACACTGCTGTCTCATGGTCACCACTGTCCATTGGGTCAATGTCCAGGTCCTTCTCTACAGCAGGCCAGCCCTGTGGGCTATCTGCTTAGCACCAGCATCCTGACACCATAGAACACTCCTGGGGCCTCATCAGCCACATTTTGTCTTCTCAGAGGACAGATGTGCAGAGGGCAGTGGCTCTGGACCCTGTATTATCCACTTAGCACTATGGGCAGATTTGGAAAAGCCAGGTGAAGAAGTCCTGCATGTGAAGGCACAGGCACCCACCATCACCTCAGCATCTCCTTCTGCGTGCACAGTGGACATTTTCGAGGATTTTCTGGTGACTATAAATACTACAGACAGGTGCTCAAGACAGTTTTGCCCTGAGGTCCAGAATAGTGTGTAGCAGTTCAGTGCCAGAGCAAGACACCATGGCTGCTATAGGAATAATGCAAGTATAGGGTAAAGAGCTCAGTTCACCTGAGAAATCTTCTCTGGTTTAATGCACGTGACTGATGAACTGCTTTGTCTTTTCCAGTGCTGTAAGACTTGTATTCTTATAAGTAAAATGTGCACAGTGCCAGTTCCTTGCTGTGAAGTAGCAGCATACCTTTGTTAAACCCTTGTCCATCACAACACAATGTGACCATATGGGTTGCTGGGAGCAGCTCCTGGGCTGCACTAGTACCTGAACTGCAGCCTGGTGTTGCCCAGCAGAGCAATGTGACACAACAGGGTAGCACCATGGGTGACGGGGTGAAACTCACCAGGCCTGTGCCATGGCCCCAAGTTATTTGACTGCTGTAGATGTACCCTAGGAGGCTGCAAAAGATTTGTCTCTTTCAGATGACTCTGTGACTGTTATTCCAGGTTATGCTTAGAAACAGCTACAGACAGCACATGGTTGGGATAAGGAGTCTGCAGAGTTCTACAAAGTCTCCACAATGTCACCCTGACCTCTAGAGAGCCTGATAGTTCCACGACAACTTAATTGAGTGTACCTTTGTTCCAGATAAGGCTCCCAAACAATCTTCAATACTTTTTTTCCTTTATTTATTTACTTATTTGTGTTAAAGACATCTGGCTGCTAACAGTGCTGTTGTCATTGGAAACATAATTAAGACTTTTGTTTTTGTAAACTAAAAATAATTGTAAGTGGTATTCAACAGCCTGCAATCTTTATGCTGCATGTATAGGAGTCATGATTTTCCTAATGAGATGGCACTTTGAAGTGTGTTTGTATGTCTATAGAGCTGAATAGCATGTATTCATGTTAATTGCAGAGCTGACAAGTCATTCTACCCTGTTATTACTTTACCCCCTTTCACATGATCCTAATTCATAAGTGATCTGAAAAGTCGTCTCGTTTTATTTCAGGCAGACCTTCCTTGGCTGGGACCAGTTTGGTGTGTTCTGCCACAAGTTCCGATGTGAAAGCTGGGAAGAGCATGGGACTGCTCACAGCCAGTGTTTCAGCCCTGAGATCACAAGCGTTTCCTGCAAGCGAGGCAGATTAGTTAGGAAACAACCCCTCAAACCTGTTATCTGCCTCATGCAAAATCTCACTTGGATTACCACCCACTTCAGGAAAGTGTCAAACTCAGCACTTGATTATCCGGTTCTCAGAGGACGGGAAATGGCAGAGGGAGGTCTGGGGCTTTTACAAGCACTACCACTGGCTGTAAAAGCAATACCACGAGAAACCAGGTTCAAGTTCAGTTCCAGGTTCCTCTCCTGACCCTACAACAGGACCACGGCTGCAGGAAATTAGCTGATGTCTAAGGGTCTTGATAAGACAGTGGACGGTGAAAACTGGGGCAGCACGTGTAGATTTCTGGACCCACAGACAGATGAGCATCTGGGAAACTAGTTTGCTCACTGCCAGCAGCTGCTATGGATTAAAGACAAGCAAAGTGAGTGATCGCACTAGGCAGCCCCCCAAAGTCAACACCCAATTGAGAGACTGAAATGGAGAGGGCAAATGAAGCAGCAAGCAGAGATGTCAGTCCTACCGACATTCCAACCCAGTTGCTGGAAAAACTGGCATTATGAAGCACCACAGGTTCTTTGTCTCATCTGCATGCTGATGAGTGGCAACATATGTAGGCCACGTTTCTTCACTGAAAGCTGAAAGTCTCACCTTATCCCATAAATACACCAGCTAGAGCATTAGGAAATCTATTAAATACTGCAAGATTTGCAACAGTGTCACAGTTGAAAATGCTGGGCTCACCAGGATGCCAGTCTATGCCATTTAAAAAAAAAAAAAAGGTGGCAAGAAGCCACATGAGAAAGCAAAGTCTTCCACTATTGAGGAAAGGGGAAAGCAAGGCTTCCTGCTTCCGGGCAGACCAGTAGTACCACTGTCTTTCTCAAAACATTGCAGAACTTTTGCATTTGGTACTGCGGCACGTTGCCTTGACAAATGCAAGCAGATAGAAAGAGCAAAGGAAACAGCACACACACCTTTTCTTAATAATCAGAACAGTTTCAGCCAGGGGATGCTGACACCTAGGTGACACACTGTGGCAGTGTGCTATTTACTGGGGCATTACTCAGTAAGGCAGCTGTAAGAACATTATCCTACTAACAACACTGCAGCAGTATTTTCTCTGCTTTGCCTGTCCCTGGCACACAATAGCACATTGTTAATTATCACCACTCTCTATTTATAGCTCACCCCATGCAATTAACGGATACAGACTGAGTAGGATTTTCCTCTTCCTTCCCTTGGAGAGGGCTGATTTCAGAGGAATGCCTGCATGTTTCTCTGGATTATGCAGATGCATAGCCCAGCTACTTGGGGACCACAGCTCCCACAGGAGCACCCTTTCCTTCCATTTCTTGGCAATCCCTGATGAAACAGAGAAATCTCTGCGCTTAACACAGTCAAGACAGATGTTAACATCCACTGTGAGTGCCATCAAGACCTGTTCATCTCTCCTCTGACACAAACACAAAAAAATACTGAAGAGGTAAGGTTAGGCAGAAGAAACAGATCAGTATGGGATGCTGTTACATCCACAATGGCAAAAACATTTTCACTGCACAGCAGCATGCACAAAAACAAATAAAACACAGACTGCTGGAGGGTCAGAATGCCCTGTTTGCTGTTAGTCTGGAGGGAACTGCTCTGCCAAAGGGGATCATGGAGGAGCTGGGAGCTTCCTACCCAGTGCTATTTGCTCCTCTTGAGGCTGAGCAAGCTTTATCGTGTCAGAGAGGGTCACTCTTCTCCCCTTTGGATTTTGCCTTCAGTAAAGGGAAGACACTTTTTTGGCATTTGAGGAGACAAAAACTATCTTCCACATGTGAAAGCAGAAGACATACTCCTGCAACGTGATGAGCACATTCAATTCCCACTGACAGAAAGGGCTTTTTAAATAATATTCTGTCTTTGCTGACTGATATATGTGTTGACAGGTTATATTATTTGAGAATAACATGCAAGGAAGTTTATTTTACCATAATCCAAATAGACAGAGTTAAGGTTAAATGCTATTGTTTTGCTTTAAAGAGAGAAAGCTTCGGAACTTACCATTCTCTTGATGACTTTTTCATTTATATAACATCTCGAACTTGGTCAAACAAGATGCTCAGTAGACACAAGAGAGTTATGGCCTATGGAGATGATGACAGTTTCATTTTTGTATTCAGCAGACATGTACTCAGTAGCGCAAAGCAGATCTTCTCTTCATCCAATCAGCTTCATTTACAGAAATACAGAGGAATGACACTTAGCTGTAACCAAACTCATGCTATTTTCTATGGCAGGAGGGATATCAATCACTTGCATGCTGCCAAGGGTTTGGTTTAATGCACACCTATATTCTGCTGCAGAGACCCAACAGTGGGAACGAATGTACAAACTCCCTCTTGCATCTTAAGGTGAAATGAATACAGGAGCATGGCAAGGGCAGCCAACAGCGAGGCCTAGATGACTTTGGTCATATTCCATGGAAAGGGAGGCTCTCCATAAGATGTGAGACTCCTACACATACCCTCTCCATACATACTCCATCCCACAGAAGCAGGGTCAAGAGATAATCATTTGGTTAGGACTACACAAAGATCCTTCTGCCGTGTTTCTTCTGGGTCAGCAAGTAAGCGCTATTACTAAATTGGGGCTTAATGTACAAACTGCCACTCAGTTGTTTGATTCTCTAAAATATGCCTTTGTTTCAACATAAATCTCCATCTGGCACCCATTACCAACCCATTTCTTCATGTTGTGCATGGGTAACTAAACACAGAAGCTCAGAGGGAGGATGAGCTCTACTTGTCCACATGGCCCCACAGCTCCTCAAAGAGCTGGCCACGCAGACACAATGGTCAAGGAATTGTCTTCATTAGCAGAAGGGAACAATATATTAATGTTAGCAGAAGACAGGCTCTCCTTTGCCTGGGAAGCCAAAACTCTGAGTTTGGATTAGCAGAGATTGTGTTTCATATAGACATGTTTTAAGACTAATGAGGAATTGTCAAGGGTAGCATTACTGAATGGAGAGGGCCCAGATAGGGGAGGCCCAACTGCAATGGCCAAACTCAGATGATTCAGATCTGCTTTCTGAAACCCCAAAGGAATTAAATGTTTCACACAAACCCACCTCTTCCTCTCTCTCACACACCTATAGGTGTCTATGGCTTGCGTCATCACCATAACAGAAAAGAAATCTACTCAATCCTTTGCTCACAAACAAACAAACAAAAAACAAACAAAAAAACTCTGTAACTAAGAGTATAAGCACTTAACCTTTGTATCCTCCTAAATATTGAGTTGAAGCTCATTCTGTCTGTCACTGAAGGCAACCCCCATATTTTGTCTGGCCACCAGTGCAAGATGAGATCTTAGAAAAACTGATCTGGCTGATCTGGGACCACTGCATTGATCCCTCATGCTATCAGGTCCCTGAGGCACATGAGACAGCTTCTCTGCTTTCAGATGCACCCCCACTTCCATTCTCACATGATGGGAGCTGACAGAGATCTGCACAAATGCTTCTGCAGTTTGAGTCCACACGCAATGTTCAGAATGCCATGGTGTGTTCCTCGGTCTAAAAAGTGGCAACTGTCCTCAGACTGGCATGAAGAGGACAGCAGGGGAGATGAAACTATTCGGAATAATGTGATTTTAAAGATAAATGACAAAGGGCAAACCTCACATTTTTATGGTTTGCCAACTGCTCCTCTTTCTAGATAAAGGATGACCACCATCTTAATAAATCATGTTAGGTCTACTGTTTCTTTCTCTTAAGATAAATTCAGTCTACGAAACTAATCCATTTCTAAAGTCAAGTTAGTTTCACTAATCATCTGAATGCAACAGACAGAGAGCTCTGTTAAATACTTTTAAAAAAGATATTTTATATTAAAAAAAAAATCAAACTTTAAGCATTCACAAGATTGGTCTGAGCAATACACAATGCATCGGGGGTATTTTTTAATTTAGCTTATACTTTGTTTAGACACTAAAGGATGTATTTTCTAATAGCTCTCTCACATCTCCAGATGTCTAAAAATTTAGAAGAAATCTTTGATAACAACCATGCCAGAGGAAATGGGGTCTAAAAAAAGCTCATTGAAAATAAACACACTCATCTGTTTTGCACTTAAATGTAGTAAAATGAAAAAGGCCAGGATTAGGACTCTGCCCATGTGTATCCTAGAGATTTAATTTGATTTAATGACATACTTCATTTGGTATCAAGCAGCTAGTTTGGCTGTATGTATGATGATGAATGGACATGCAGGTGCCAAACACTCTGGGCTTTAGCTATTAAATATGTATACTGCAAGTGCAAACACTTACCCACTTGAACTCTGATGATTTTCTAAAAGCAGCAGTTCCTGGAGCCAGGTGATTAAATGAGAGTCAGTGTTTTATTTGAAGGACAATAAAACATTACAAACTTCTCTAGAAGCATGGAATAACTTATACCACATGCCCATGGCAAATTTCTCATCCATTAATGACTGGTACTGACAAAACTGATGCAACTAATTTGTTGGCAAGAATTCTGACTTCGATGACCTTTATGAAACATTCCTGAGTGTCTGTGAAGAGGACAGGTAGTGACCCACATGCCAGTCATGCTCTCAGCCTCAAACCCAAGCAGGCAGGTCAAAAGCACAATGACCATCTCCAGTGGTTTGTGCTTCCATGGTCTCTGCCAACCCAAGGCCATATTTGCTGTCACGTGGACGTGACGTGGGGCTTTTATATGTACAAGCCCCAGATGAAGTGAGCAAAAAGTACACCAAACCAAAACTTAGTGGTTTTCTACATGCTTCATAATCAGCGGCTGCCACTGTGAGTACCGGGAACTTTCAAACCTGAACAAAACAAGTGATGACAGACAGACACATATACATACATAAATACACGTTAGCTGGGAAACAAACACCACAGAAGGCACCCAGTCTGCTTTTGTGGGTTTGCACTCATGATAGCTCTTCCTGAGAAGACATTCAACTCATCATCAATGGTTTCCAAGGCACCCCTTTGCCCTTCTGTGCAAAACTAAAGCTGTTGCACTTTACTCCCTCAGAGTGGAGTTTAAAGGAAAGATTTTATGAGCTGGCTGTTCTTCAAAACTGCATGTGAAGAAAAGGGAGGAGGAGTAATGAAAAATGCTCATTTCTATTAAATCTGAGATAGTTTCACATCCCTGAGGCAGGCTCCTGTTATTTTTGGCAAGCAGGACATAAAAAATAACACCAAGTCACAAATGCTACTTCTGAGCAGTTTCCTGAATGGGCTTTGGATTTCCTTTGTTTTCTGCTATTATTATTATTGTTATGAGATAGGCGTTACAGAAAAGAGCATAGGTGCACACAAGGGGAGAAGTAGGAAAAAGCTAATCTGTCGTGTCATCGCTCCTTTAATTCAAAGCATAGAAACGTTCTGTTGGAGTGTGAGGTCTGATAATAATAAGCCGGCACCACCTGAATAAACAGTCTGTGGTGCAGCTCATACCACTGTTAGTGGGATGTGAGTGGCCCTCAGTCTGCTCTCTCCTCCAAGGAAAAAGATAACTATGTGAAAAGGGAATTAGGGTGCACACTGATGTGCCTGGTCCTTCGAAAGGGTGCAGGGCTATGGCAAGCAGGGACTGGGGGAGCACAACAAATAATCAACAGCCTGAATCACAGAGAAAAGCATGCTGAAAGGCTTGTCAGAAATCTACTCCTGCATCACTCTGTGTCCATATCACTTGCCAGGAAGGATGGGTCCCAATGCTTGCTCATGTTGCTATCACATAGGGATGGAAGGAAGCACAAGGGAACTCCTTGTAACATCGTGCTGGAAAAGGCTGTCCACACTCCAGGATTACTGTTCATATTAGAAAAACAGTCTGAAAATACCATGCTATAATTTTTTGGGTATGGGAAAGCTTCTAACTGTAAGCTGGAGGAATTAGCCACACTAATGCATGGTGGGAAACCACTGGACCAGTAGGAGAACCTGTGGGGTGTAGACCAGCAGAGGGGCTCCTGTGTTGCCTGGTTTAACCCCAGTCTGGCAGCTGAAATAGGAAAGAAAACTTCAAATAGGGAGGAGATGGTCAGGAAAGTGATAAGAAGAGAAAACCAGTGTGGGGAGGTGGCTAACATACCTAGCCTCTGAACACAAATGGCAACCAAAGATGGACTAAGAGTCTGGGCAAGAAAAGTAAGGATGACCACTCCCTGCTCAGTGTTGTAACCTAATTCCCATTTCTCTCTGCCTTCACTTTTGCCTCTTTCCCTCTCTTGCTCTCCATTCTGGATGCTCCTTTATTACCACTCTTTCTTGAGATGAACTCTCCATCCTGGTGTGTCACACCTCATCCTTCCTTGGCTCAGTTCTTTCATGATCATGTATCCCAAAGGACTATGCATTTTCAACTCTCTCTCCAGGGTGGATGAACAAAACAGACAACACATTCATAAGCTCAGTGCAAGCTAAACAATATGCATATTAACTCTACTGCCTTATTGCTGGGTTGTTTAGGTTCAGTGCTTCTTTAAGTGCTCCACCCTTTAGTAGTGTCAACATAGCATGCTCCTCAGGGTAAGTCTTTATATTTGCCAGAGAAACATACTTTATGTATTTACATATCTGTATTGTATCAGTGACATCATTAGTGACTTCACTGGTCATTCATGTCATCAAATCAATGTATTCAGGGATTTGAGGCTGACTTGTTTGGGAAGGTGAAGAAGAAAAACAACAGCAAACAAGAAATTGAGAAAACAATGTGATATATTAAGGGCTTCCATGAGGGGTTTGTATTTGAGCTGAAGAACTGGAGAATTAGCAGGTAAAAGAGGAATCTCCAAGGAACAGCTGTGCCATGTCAGACACCTCTGTGGTGCCAGCTTAAAATGGGCAACCTAAACTTCAGAGAGAGCTCTGCACCATTTTATCATTTATGATGATGTGTCTGACATGTGTTAACATGAACAGGAGCTGCCACTTCAATAATGGAGACTACTCTGAAGAAAAGACTTTCCATAATAAATACATAAACTACTCCACTATAAAAACCTGGAGGTTTACAGGAGCCACCAAACAGAACCCATTCCCTCTCTGTCTGCTAAGCTCCCTGTTGTTCATCTTTAGTCAAGAGAGAAACAGAGGCAATGTTCAATCAGTGAAGGTGAAAAGAAGTGAAGAAAAAGTTTCTAAGAAAACAAAATCTCCATTCCTTTGTCTTCGGACATTATAGAAGCAAGAAGCTAGTGCTTTTTCACAGACGGCTCAAGACTGAAATAAAAATGTACAGTTACTTTCTAGGTCATCCCACTGACAGATCACCAGGCAAGTAGCATCACAAAAGCTGAGAAAACACAAGTAGAAAAAAAACCCTACAATTTTGGTACAAAACCCAAAAGAACTGGAAGGGATGGAAGTTGCTTAAAAGTATTCTGGGATGCAGGAAGAGCATGGAGTATCTAAATCATAAAAGCTCTCCAGATGATTCGTAGAGTAGGTAACAAATGAAAATGAGATCCTACCCACAGAAAGAAGGGGCTGAAGATGTATGAAGCACACAGTCTGAACGCATCCTCAGCACAAACTCAGCTCAGGTGATTTTACTGACCAAGATCCTTAGAACGTCATGTCTCGTCTGCTGTGCACCACTGGACATATAAAACTATACAAGAGTACTTAGGTTGGGCTTGTCAAGCCTCACCTCAAAAGAAAACCAAAACAAGTCCCTAACCATGCCTCTTTACCTCTTCCATATGAAACATAAGACCTCTCAATGACTGTTGAAAAAGCAGGAATGCTTCGCTACCTAATTTCTTCTTTTCACTGATTTATGACACAACATGAAATCTGATATTTGTAGCACCAAAGCAAGAATTGTAGAATTGTTATCTTTGTTTATAATTTGCTCTGCACCTGGATAATCACCTCCTTACCACAGAATTTCTCTGAGATATGACTGTGTTAGCAGGCATGTTGCTGCCCTCCAGCTACTTCTCTTGTATTTGCATATGGATACAAATTTCCTCTAATGATGTAGTATTATATTTATTGGGGAGAGTAGGGGGGAGCGGGGAAGAAGCTTTCCTCTTTGCTTTCCAAAAATGGAGGAAAATTCTTCAGGTTTCTTTGTCTTTTTCTTTTTCTTTTCTCTTTTCTTTTTTTTTTTTTTTCCTGCAACAGATTTTCTGTGCCAAAAGATGAGAGCAGTATATTATTCTTACATGTAGTCTGGCCCTTATTCAGTTAAGTGTTTAAGAGTATGCATAACTTGAGGTACATCAGTAGTTTGACCAATTTCACTGGAATGAATTTTGTGTCCATGGCTGATCCCATGCGCCTTGAAGAAGGGCTAAGAGGTTTATTTTGATGGGTACCATGTACATCCAGACAAGCGCAGATATGTAGGAACTCCCTACAGCCATAGCCATGATACAACAGCCAGCTATTTTGACGATCCTGTACCTGTTAGGGCACTCCTGAAGATTTGTCTTCCTCTTAGATAGGAAAAATGTACAAGATCTTGCAAAGTGGTCATGGAGAAAAGAATCAAAGCGTGTCTCCAAGACATGTTTTTTTTCCCTTTCATCCCAGTCTTGCTTAAACAAAATATGGTTTAAGCCAATGGGAAATGATGCAATCCTCCCAAATTTCACTTGTGAATTCAGGATCTCTTCCTCTTAGTTTCTTGATGAATATTGAAGCTTATCTGTGTTCTGTCCTGTTTCTTCCACAGAAATTGTCAGCTGTGTCCTGTGGCCTATTCTGGTTATTGTAACAGCTACTTTTCTCCACCCTTCTGTGTGTTTGTTCCCCAACATTCAGAAATTGCTTTCAGTGTCAGTGAGTATGGTGCCTAAAATCTGTTTATAAAGGAGAAAATAGAGAAACAGAGAAAATAAAGAAACGAATATACCATTAGTGATGCTACTTAATCTGATCCTCTCAGGTACTGTCCTGTCTTAGCAAGAAAAACCAAAACAATCCATATCAACCCAACTCAACAAGAGAAAATACTCTCCATTGTGCAGATAAGATCACAGAATGTGGGGGAAGCTGTGTCAGTCCTCAGGGCACACACAGCAGTCAGCTGGAGGGAGAGGGGCAGTGAGCTGTAATACTGGCTGCAAACTTGCCAGGAGACCGGGGCTTGATTCAACCTTGTGAGGAAATCTAGGGAGAAGCACTATTTTTCCCATTTTCTTGTCTTGCTCTTTTGGCTTCTGGGAAAGTGGACAGCCAGCAGAAAAAAATGATATGATCTCAACTGACAGAATTGGAAAGACTCAAGCTTGGCTAACAGAAGGCAGGAGATGGGAGAAGAAAATGACCGCACCCCTGATTTTATGGCTTCTGCTAATCTATGGATATTCGTGTGGGGCTGAGCAGTGAATTATAAACACCTTTCCCACTGCATGCTGTCCAAGTCTTCCTACGGGAATAAGGCATGAGGTAAGGAGTGAGGAAAATGCTACCAGATACTTAGAGCTGCTCCAGCCAAGTATGAAAATTAAGCTTTCCTCTTTGCTGCTCACCTAGATGCTGGTTCCAACAGGATCTGGAAATATTATGGTCTTACATTTTTAAAGGAAATTGTTCCATCATGGCCATGTTACTGGGTGTCACATCTGCTATTACCTTCATGCCAGAAGATTATCCTCTTGCTGCCAGTACAATTCTGAGAGTTTTAAACACCATGCTCACAACCACTTTTCCTTCCACCCCAAAAATGTAATGACTTGAAAAACAGTGTGGTGTGCTCAGAAATGACTACCAGCTGCCACTCCAGAGATGGGCTCCTCTTTATGGATGAATTATCCTTGAAAATGCAACTGACTACATTCTCTGTGAAATGAAGAAGACTGCTTTGAAAAAAATAAGATTAAACATTTAAACACATTCAGTACTTCTGTGTTTGCCTTTATTCCTTTCCCTGTTCTTCTCCTTAATTGTGCATGTCCATGCATGGAGACAGCAAACCCCAGAACGGAGCCTCTTGTAATAACAGAATTAGCATTCACCTTCCTCCCAACAACAGAGGAGACTGTACATCTTCTGCTATTTTTTACCCTAAAGCTACCAGAACAAACACACCCACTCTCTGTCTCCAAACAGGGCCAAAAAAGTAGTGTGTAATCACTAAGTGCTCTGAGGGCAAATAAACAGACAATTTGGTGCATGGCAACCTTGAGAGAAGCTGAAATGAAACACTTGATGCTAACTTCTGGGCTTTTCCACCTTATCAGCATTGGCTTGCACTTATGCTCCAGCCTGGGAGAAGTAGCTGTGCACAGTGCCGATAAGCCCTGGTGACAGACTGACCCACAGCACTGTTCCCACATCCTCACAACTCTGAGCACTGAGGAGGACTGTAACATTATGGGGCCATTTTTCCAGCCTCCTCTGAGCAATGGAGGAAAAACAACCAGGGGAAGAATAGTTTCACTCACTATAAACATTTTGACTACTACCCACAGTGTACTAACAGGAAATTTGGCTTACAACTATGTGTTTTTCTTGAGGTCATTCTCCTTTTTAAAACAAGGGTAGTAAAGCACTGGCTCTGGTTGCCCAGAGATCTGGTGGATGCCCCATCCCTGGAGAGACTGAAGGTCAGGCTGGATGGGGATTTGAGAGCCCTGATAGCATGGTACGTGTCCCTGTTCATTGCAGGGGAGTTGGACTAGATGGCTTTTTAGGGACCCTTCCAACTCAAACCATTCTGATTTTATGATTCTATGCTCCTGAAGTCTTGCTCTCCAATCTTCTGCCATGACAGCCCCACATTCAGCTGCACTGAATTCACAGTATTCTGTCACCGAAACACATGCATAGTAAAGGGCCCTCTGCTATGCCCCTTCATGACTACGATGTCGACTGACTGAACAATAAGGCAAACTCCTGGATGACTACCAGTAAATGAGATCTTCCTTTGTGACTCCCCAGGCTTTCAGAGCTCTGCACCAGCACCACTCTGGTTCTGTTCTGATACAAGATTAGCCACACTTAAAATCCTTCCAAAATCTCAAACTGAAAATTATTAAAAAAAAAAAAAAAAAAGCTTGGCCCCACATGAACAGGCACTCACACGAGAACAGTGACTGATATAGCTTCCTCCAAGGATTCTTTGTCTTAAAACCTAGTCTTGCGTAGAGCCAAGTTAAATCGAGCCAGTGTATCACCTCCTTCCAGCCCTCCAGTAGCTGTACATACATCCAGTATACAAATGGGGAAGGACAGGAATCAGAACAGTGCACCATTTCCAAGAGCTACATTCTGACAGACTAAAAACCCTGAACTCTTGTGTGTGTTATAAGTATCTGAACCCTATACATGAATATACTTCACTCTGAAGTGAGTAGGGGCTGATAGAAAGCAGAGCCAGCACATTTTTATCAGCAGTGGCATTTGTTTTGTACCGCACTGGATTTTGAGGAAGGGGAATGGGGATATGTGAGAGATGGAGGTTGAGAATGAAAAAAGTAGAAGACAGAGAGGGAAGCAGAAACAAAGCGAGTTGCTATTTTTTTATTTTCTTTTTCTCTTAGGACCATACCCAGACCCGTTCATCTCATGCCTGTTCAGCAGCTCTGCTGCAACACGCATGACCTATATTAGAGCACCAGGTGAACTGCAGTATTTTCTCATCCATGGCAGGATGGAACATGCCACGCTTGGATACCCAGGCTCTCCATTTCCAGATAAGCCGAGTGATCCACGAGATGAGCAAAATGCAGGCACGAATTTCTCTGACATTTTGTTGGCATTTTTAGGAAGCTCTCTTCTTTGTATTTCTGAAAGTCTTAGGCACACCTAGATACACAGGAAAGATGTTAACTGCCAACAGCTCTTCTTTGCATCTTCCATCCATCCCAGTGCCAGGGAGTGCTTTGGGTCTCATAATGGGAAAAGGCAACAGCACCAGCTCTCTGTAAGTAGGGCCCATGTAGCATGATGGGACGTGTTCCAGGCATAGCACTGGCAGTAACCTCATGCTTGTGCCAAGTTTTTGAGCAGGTAGCAGGACAGGGGAAGGGGAAAATGACCAAAAGCCACACCTGAACCAGAGGAAGGCTCCCACACACAGAAACCCTTCAGCATGCAGACCAGTACAGGAAGTCAACTTGTTCACTGGTGAAGTTTTTAGCTAGGAACAGCTTAACAGCAACACATACAAAAGGGATGGTGGGAAATTAATCCTATTCTGTTATAAGCAGTCGCAGGGAATTGGTCTTATAATATTTAAAATGAAAGTGGAACTAAATTCGAGGTTGAGAGGTCTGCAGCTGAGCTGTAGGTGCCAATGTAATGTATTCTTTGAGAAAAAAAACAACATCCAGAAAGCAATTGTAAAAGCTATGCTATGAGAACACATACAAGACACAACTAAATGCAGTGACATTCCTGGAAACTTCTACTGCACAAGAGCAGAGAAGTCCCAATTAGCTCTGTAAGCATATGGTCAAAAATCCATGCCACAAAGATAGGCAGTGTTTCTCATATCCTCTTTTATTTTTATTTTTAATTTCCAGAAATGAAGATTGCAAATGATTGATAAAATTTACTTAGATAAACTGTGTTCTTGCCTATAAAACTCACTTTCGTGTTTTACAGAACTGAACAAACACAGGCAATTGTTATGTGGTATGTTCAGGAGATATGTTCACTGGCCAACCCAAACACTTCAATAGATCTCTTTTGTTCAGTCAATTTTCTTTGCCTTCACCTTCCTCTAGCCAAAAGAAAAAAAACATGTATCACAAAAAGATTAAAGTCTATTTTGTACTATACAGAAATCAAATTCTTGCTTCTGTTTTGGTATACTTAGCACAGTTTAAAGCCTTTCTTCTACTGTTTTTCAAAATTCCCATCATGTATTTAAATGAGCATACTGTTTCGGAATTAAAAGTTGGAAAGTTTCATTTAGAAAATCTGAAAATGACATGTTTCCATGTTCAGACAAATGCTGCAATGAAATGTTTTGACTTTGCTAAAGCTTCCCACCCTTCTCTTTTCTGTCAAACATACTAATCAAATGTAACCCATTCTCTAGAGCAATTTCAGTGCCACTGAAATTATGTTTTAGGCAGCATCAACCATGTACTGACACAAATACCTCTTGCTGTATTATCATCCTTCTTCAGATAGTTTTGTTAACAATGTAACAACAGTGTACTTTGTCCATTTTTGCCGTTTTTTAAGAATTATGATCTCTACCATTCATTAGGCACACCTGCATTTCTGTGTATGATCACAACCGTGAGGTGAATCTCCCTCTCGTCCCCAGTTGCCATGCTTTGATTCACATCACAGAGTGCTTGGGGAGCACACAAATTAGATTTCTTTCAGAAAAACACTAAATCGAACTGTGTACTCGAGCATTTAGCACAAATCATGGCATTTGGTCCATGGGGCTAGATCTGGAAAGCCACTGCAACATACACAATGCGGGGCCAAGGTCTCAACACTGTTCTGTTTGCATTTTTTTACAGGCCTACTGGAGCTGCCCAGCACTGCTCTAGACTGAGGCACTAAGTCCCACAGGGAATCTCCTCTGTTCTTGGTTCATGACATACTTCACAAATCTGTCTTAGTGTCACTCTACCTGCTTCGAACATGGAGAAAATATGGGAGGGACGGTGCATTTATGGTTGGTATTTTTGCAGGTGCTTGCTAATTTTGCATCCATTGTGGTTGGGTAGTCAAGGAGAGAAGCTCATGGTAGGACACCCCCAGAGCTTCTGAGACTGGAGGGCACCTAGGGAGAACATCAACATCCAGTCCACCCCCTGCTCAGAGAGTGGACGGCTGCAGCAGGTTGTTCAGGGCCACGTCCATTCAGGATGTAAGTATCTCCATACATGGAGACTTATCAACCTCTCTGGGCAACCTGTTCCAGTTGATCACACTCACTTCTTACATCCAAATGGAATTTCCTGTGTTTCAGCCTGTGCTCACTTTGTTCTGTATCTGGATTCATTTTCTTTTGATAGTACACTGACAATTAGATTAAACTGAGCAATCTCTCTTTAATTGTGGTAATATTCTGTTTTTGTGGTAACATTCTAGTGATCAATAACTCAGTCCTGAATGAATATATTCCGTTAGATATTTTCTGACAGACTCATTCAACTCTATGACAAAATCAGATAGCTATTCTCTCAAGCCTCAGTATCAACCTTCAACTGCTTCTGTTTAGAAACTTCACCACTACAATGTTTATTCATGCTTCATAATCTCAAATTCAGTGCTGAAAGATGCAATGAAGCAACAATAAACTTCTATTTATACAGTTAAAAGTTTATTGCATAACCCATTCCAATTTTCATGATATTTCAGCTCATAAATTTCTGCAATCCATTTCACCATCAATGTATGTGCACAGAGTGAAAGACAGAAAGAAGACAGATAGACAGTAATTTCTACGCTTAAGCCCATATAAATGAAACCTAAAATTCAAACTGACTCTGTAGACTCAAGCTGTGAGATTCACATTATGGCTGAAATGTATATGCAGAAATATGGTACAGGTGTGAAACTGATGCAGTGTTGGGCATACATACTGAATTTTATTTTTCTTTCATTTTTCTTATGAGTTTAAGCAATGTTTATGTCCATATCCATTCTTCCTTTGACAAATTGCAGTTACATCAAATTAAATTGTGTGTGTGCATCTTCATCTCTCTTCCTTTCACACACAACAATTTAAAAGCCTGTTTCTGAAGACAAATAAATCCAAAGAGAATCTGAAATGAGCTATCAGCAGGAATTTGAAATGGACATGAAGTCAAATTTTTGTGGCTGTAATTATAATGGATGTTGGGTGACTGACTCCTAGTAGCAGTGATTTAACAAAAGCAGGGGAGGGGGAACTAAGGAAAAGGCTATTCTAATGGTTATTGAAAGGTTTCCTTTGCCACATGGCAGCCACCTGCCACAGAAAGCTCAATGGGACAAACTCCTTGTCCGCCTTCATGAAACCCACTCAATTTCAATCCATACCGGGTCAGCAAGTCTCATTTACCAGCTTCAGACAACAGGTTGGATCAATACAACTACATCTGGACAGGACAAAATATCCTCTAAGATGAACATCTTCTTAATGGATTAAATCTTGCAGTGTATCTCCTGGCTACAAATTCTATGTCGGGACAGAAGACATCAAGAGAAAACTTCTCTGGAGAGGCCTCATTTGGCCTCAGCACCTGAGAATGAGACACTTGCCAGCACCATAATCATGTCAAACAAATGGATGGATTGTGGACAGTGCAGTGACAGCACAAGATGGGTTTCACTAAGTGACTTCTCAGAGTTTGACACTTAGTTCAGGCCTGACCTTTGCTTCCCTGATGAGGAGTTAGTAAATGAGCTCCGATGTGCAACAAAGTGACTGCATAACAGGGGATACTTCCAAAACTTGTCTTCACTCCTCATCCAGGCCAAACCAAAAACCACTTGGTCCTGTTCCCTCTCTGATCCTAACATACA
This sequence comes from Oreortyx pictus, assembly GCA_036925125.1. Taxonomy (NCBI): domain Eukaryota; kingdom Metazoa; phylum Chordata; class Aves; order Galliformes; family Odontophoridae; genus Oreortyx; species Oreortyx pictus. Next base: position 70,371,938 of record JAUPFR010000001.1, on the reverse strand, counting down.
CAGACATTTATGGAAACCCATGAAACTTAGTCTGTTACATACCACTGTTTACAAGAACAAAAATTATAGTAAAAACTAAAGATTAGGATAAGTCCACATAGGAGCTGAATTAACCCCTGAAATTCCATGACGTCACATCTCAGGAGCAAGAGGATCTCAGGACAGTGAATACTGGTCCTAGCTCTGAGCAAAAAAAAAAAAAAAAAAAAAAGAAAAGCTCTTCCATTTCTTCCTAACTCCTTTTCCCCTTTTGTTTAAAGAAGCCCAGCCAGCCGTCAACAGCATTTCTCTGGCAATTTTGCAGAGAGCTCACAACTGAAAAAATCGCTAAAAGCAGTCATAATAGCTTTATGCTGGTCCTCATTTACCAAGTCTTGGAATGACTGATAAGACTGTACTCAGCCTTTTCCTCATGCCAAGGCTGCCAAGACACTGAGCAGCAGAAATGGAAGTAGCATTTTCTATCATTTCTATTTGCCTCTTTTCCCTCCTTATCTTTCCAGAAAGAATAGATTGTTTCAAAAAAAAAAAAAAAAGCAGCACTAACTACTCCAGCTTATCTCGTGTGAATTTGCCTTCCAAAAAGCTGGTCTTTAATGCCATGTTTAACGCCAATTCAGAGTTCTCAGATTGGGTTTTCCTTGAAAACCTCTGTAGCTGAAGCAAAACAGAATGCAGTTCAGAAGCAAAAAGAGATCTGGCTGTACAAAACCTTTCAGATGCTTTCAGCTACTATCCCACCTTTTCATCTGAACCATTAACAACATAGTATCGTAAAGTGAATATTATGTGATAATGTTAAGTCTTCATTAATGAGAGACTTTAATGGAAGTTGCTGGCTATATGCCCTAGCAGGCAGAAGTTTCTTTGCTCCAACTTTCAAACCTCACTTGACCATTTAAACATCACCCTGCATCAAGGTCACATTAACACCTTTGACTCTTGGGATCCGGCATATTCTTTTGAAATGAGCACAATGTACCAGCCAGAGCTGTGATGCCCTCCTTCTTCTTGATCTAAAAGCTATTAAATCCTTGGCAATACAAGAGACTCAAATGCCTATTGGAAAACTCTTGAGGGGTCACATCATGGGCAAGCACAAAGGGCTCTTACAAGAGCTCCTTGTTTGGTGTGATCACTGGGGAGGAAGTCTATGGCTAAATTACAAGCCTTTACTTCTGTTGTATAGAAGCAGAAGAACTTCCCACTATGTACCACTTTAGAAAGTAGCCCTAGCTTGCCTTTCTGCTGAGATTTGTCATTTCAAAATAAATATCATGATGTTTATAAGAAGATTTAGGACTTGAGTCACTGATAAGAGTCCATCAATGCAAAACCGTCATAACATATTTGAGGCACACAGCTCAAGCATCCTTTCTCTTGGCCAATTCCCTCTGTTTGACATGACTACCATTCACATTTGTGTGAGTAACTAGCAAATGGCAAAGCAGACCTGAGGCTCACCTAATCCGTGCCAAGAGAAAAAACAGGTTTCAGTCAGCTCTAAGCTTAAGTATGTAACAGGTGCTTAAAGCCCACTTTTAGACCATATATTCTCCCACTGACCCTTGCTCAGCCACAATGGAGGATCTCACCTTCTAGTATTACAATGGAGGAGCTCACCTTCTAGTATTCTTGTTTTTGTAAGACTGTAATACTCCTTTTAAATCCCTTCCAGTACGAGCTGGCTTGACTCTGGCATTCAAATGCAAGTTTTGAGATCCTCTATAAGCTGTCTCTACATTCAAACATGACGGTCACCCTCTGCTCTGTGGGGGCATCACCAGCCCAGTTCTCACAGAGCAGAAAGCACCATCTGATTCTTCTGGCACAGATATTTCCAGTTTCTTTCTGGGAAAATAAGTGAGCCACAGGCTGGGTTCAGCACTCTTGCCACCAAGACATTCTGTAAAAAGAGAGACAAAAATGCAGCATTTTTACATGCTAAATGACATTAGGTAGCCCTGGAGACACTAGGTAGGTCTGGGAGAAAATGGCCTTTAGAGCTCAGTGAGATGATATTCAGCTTCCAGATGGAGGCACTATCAAGAAGAAGCGTGCCTAACACCCACAGAGACCAAACCAAATGGATTCCCATGCTGAGCTGCATGGCAGGAGCTGTCAGGCACTGCAGATCGGTTAGGAAGCATGCACCTTGCAAAAGAAGGGTGGCATAAAGGGGTGTTTTCAGTGTCTGCCACTCTTTGCTTATAGAAAGACTATATATTTTATCTGCTCTCAATTTTTATCACTGTTTAAACAAAACACACTCTCACTCAAGATGGAGACACTGTTTGCAATGGAAATTTAAAAGACTAGACTGCAACATAGCCTGTTTTCCTGGTTGGCAACACCCATTGCTTTACAATACCAACTTTTTTACTTTCTCTGAAACGCTGTATCTCAGAAATACCCATGGAAATATTTCCCTTCACTTGCTTCTCTGACAGGAGTAAAATTACTTCAACAAGTATTTCTCAGTAAGAGATGAAAAATGGAGATCAGAGGCCTTTTCACCACTGCAATTGGCGCCTTTTCTATACTGAACTGTGGTATGTAATTTTGATTTGGGCCTCTATGAAACTACAAAGCTATTTGTATTCTTTGATATAGCAAGGAGTAAAAAATAAATCAAGCGGTTCAAGTGAATACAGGCAAGGCTTTGTCTGTACCAACTAGTGATACGCATAACAATTCCCAGACATCACATCTGAAATATGGACAAGTGCATAAACTCTACATATTTGTACATCTGTTTACAAGCACACAGCAATTTTCCAGTTAGCCTAGTAGGAGTGACAAAACATGGAGGGTCACAGCACTGTAAACTACCAAAGTCTTTTTGGGGCAACATTTTCAAGAATGCTCTTTAGCTAAGCTCTGGAACAGAAGCACCACAAGGTATCAGAGATCTGTGAACCTGTCTTACAGGAGGCCAGAACTCTCCACCCTTCATCTCACAAAATGAAGGTAAAGGTATTATGCAGATGCCACCCCTGAATTCATCATGGAAATAGAAGTCAAGGCAAAGACAGGCTATTGAAGCTGGCTCAAGAATTAACATTTATAACCCAGTCAAAATAAATTCAAGCTGGAATTTGAAGCTCACTAAGTTTTGGAGCAGTGAGGTCCTGAAAAGTCTACAAAGCAACTCAGAAGGTCTTTCTTCATAATTATTTTTATATTGCTCCTATTTCCCTACAGCTATCTCTCGCTAAGCCTTGCCAGCCCTTCCACCAGCAGAGTTCATACCCAGTGTAAAGCAGGACATATTCTATCACCAAAACAAAACTATTTATCTGGATTCTTTCAAAGAGAAAAATTTTGTTACAAGAAGAAGATTGTGAATGTCCATGTTGATTGGAGAACACAGCTTTTCTAGGCTGAGCTCAATACCTTGCTGCTCTGAGTAGGATTTTGTGCCCACCACAAGACTGTGCTGCCTCACGAAGAGGAAAGCCTAGAATGGGGCAATGTCTCTGACTTTTGAGTGCCAAGAAGGCCAGGGTGACCCTTGGATGAACTTTCAAATGCCATCAGCTGCAGAATGTAGACTGGCCAATCTAAATAGTCCCAAAATCTCACCACTTTTAAAAGAAATTAATCTTACCTGGCAGGTTAATTAGAGGACCAACTTTGGAAGGCATGTTTGTTTTAGATCTGTGTTCACTTCTGCAGTGCATCACTCTGTCATTCCTTCACTTAAACACAACATGGTTTTCTGATAATAACAACAATCACACTGGGTGACATCTTGGTAGTCACTCACTGTCAGATTTTAACATAAGGAAGATGGAAAATAATTTCCTCTGCCAATTAACAGAAAACAAAATGTATTTTAAAATAAAAAGTACCTTGGAACAAACTGATTGACAGGAAAGTGAAGCAAAATATTTTGTAATGCTAATAACAGTAAAGAATCAATATTTTAGAGAAAATTATCCATAGGCTTTGTATGACAGGATTAGCCTTTATTCTGTGTCTCTGAAATGGCCAGCATTTTCGTGAATCTACTTCTTTATGAGAGATCTAGAGCTCTGGAATAGATTGAGTCACTCACCTACATCCCTTGGCAGAGCGGCACTACCTCACCCAGCTTCTTGGAGCACCCACCTATGAATTTCTCCAGATTCCAGGGCAGTAACATCTGATGGACATACAGAAGTGCCTTACCTCTCAATCTTCGCTGTTCTTTATTGCCTGACATCCATAAGCAAAGTGTTTGCTACTAAACAGAGAAACTCCAGTGTTTCATAACAATCTGGTGTAAAGGAAGATGGCTCTGAGAACTGAAGATTTCCCTGGCAAAGCAGGGCTGGTTGCATGGGCTTGTCCAAGTTCCTTGCTGTCATGCTTCTGTCACATACCTCAACACCAACCACACTCTTGGCCTGTAGTAGCCTTGGATTAGAGCAGCAAAACACCAGCCACTTGACCTGCAAGAGATGCTTCCTCCACTGAATCCTGGTTATTTGCAAAGACAGTTCTACCCCAGTGAGCCAGAGCATGCTGAAGGGGGCAAGCAAACAGTAAGGAGACACCCTCACAACTTCCTTGGTACTCTGCTACCCTGCACAAACCTGCTCAGCACACCACTAAATTCACAGCTAGAAGGTACAAGGGCACGACCAGCCTGTTTCCTCTCTGGGGGACTGGTGTGGATGCAGAACCCTGCTGACTCAGCCATCTCAGTACCTTGTGCTGCCCTGACCTTTCAGCAATGTGCTGCCCACAGCTCTGCCTTTGTGTGCTGGGCTGATCCCTCCATCAGTGTGTGGCTGGACCCATTCAGCTGTCCCATTCCCAGTTACTGCTGCTCCTGCCCCATGCCGCCACAGCTATTGTATTCCTAAGCCAGGCACTGTCCCCACACAAAAGTCCCCAGAGCTGCATAAATCCTTCTGACACCAGCCCAGCAGCAAACAGCTGAACGTGAACTTCCCCTCTGCTCCTCACCCTGCACTTAGGGACTCATTTAGTGACACCAAACTCATTTCAAAAAGCTCTGAAGCACCAATGTGCATTTAAACAGCCCTCCACATACACATGGGGGCACATCAGGGGGATCCTCAAGAGCCCATCTGAGCTGTCTCTGTTTGAAAATAGACAAACAATACTGGCAAGGCCCTAATGCTAACATCCCTAAAGCTACAATCCCAGTGCATCAGGCCATTTCCAAGTGGGAAAAATCCCACAGCATTATCTTTACAAACATTTGCACCACTGCGCCCTGCACATCAGGGTGCAAGCTCTTAAGCCACAGCAGTCAATATCCCATCTAAGGCATCTCTGTGCACCAGTGTCTCTGCATTTTCTGCAATGATGGATCAAAGTGCAGCCTCAGTATGCTCATCCTTCATTCTCCTAATCAATATGAAAACGTGATGGAAGATAAGGGTTTCAATTGCAGGCTACAGTTCTTTTTAAGGATAAAAAGAGAAAAGAAGTAGTGAAGGAATAGATTAAAAGTTTTGACAGTCCATAGCGATCTAGTTTTTACTTGAGTAGGAAAAGGAAAAGCACTGAACACATACACAGGGAAGACTTATTCTGTGTTACAGATGTCCCTTCTCCTTCTCTTGACTGAGGATTTCTGTTAATTTCCACTGCGACATGATGTAAAGGGGCTACTTACAGAGCACCTGATGTGCCAGTTTGTGTACTAACCATATAATAGCCACTGTGCAGCTGATGGACAGGACAGGACAGGACAGGACGGAAGGAAGGAAGGAAGGAAGGAAGGAAGGAAGGAAGGAAGGAAGGAAGGAAGGAAGGAAGGAAGGAAGGAAGGAAGGAAGGAAGGAAGGAAGGAAGGAAGGAAGGAAGGAAGGAAGGAAGGAAGGAAGGAAGGAAGGAAGGAAGGAAGGAAGGAAGGAAGGAAGGAAGGAAGGAAGGAAGGAAGGAAGGAAGGAAGGAAGGAAGGAAGGAAGGAAGGAAGGAAGGAAGGAAGGAAGGAAGGAAGGAAGGAAGGAAGGAAGGAAGGAAGGAAGGAAGGAAGGAAGGAAGGAAGGAAGGAAGGAAGGAAGGAAGGAAGGAAGGAAGGAAGGAAGGAAGGAAGGAAGGAAGGAAGGAAGGAAGGAAGGAAGGAAGGAAGGAAGGAAGGAAGGAAGGAAGGAAGGAAGGAAGGAAGGAAGGAAGGAAGGAAGGAAGGAAGGAAGGAAGGAAGGAAGGAAGGAAGGAAGGAAGGAAGGAAGGAAGGAAGGAAGGAAGGAAGGAAGGAAGGAAGGAAGGAAGGAAGGAAGGAAGGAAGGAAGGAAGGAAGGAAGGAAGGAAGGAAGGAAGGAAGGAAGGAAGGAAGGAAGGAAGGAAGGAAGGAAGGAAGGAAGGAAGGAAGGAAGGAAGGAAGGAAGGAAGGAAGGAAGGAAGGAAGGAAGGAAGGAAGGAAGGAAGGAAGGAAGGAAGGAAGGAAGGAAGGAAGGAAGGAAGGAAGGGAATTAAAGAAAAAAAAGGAAGAAAGAGAAGAAGGAAAGGAAAAAAGGAAAGAAAGATGGAAAGAAAGACATTAAATCAGACACATTCAAAACACGTGAGGGTCAAGACTACCAAGTTCAAAAACACTTTGGTTTGGCTTCACTAGATCTCATCATCTCCCACCATATTAACCGAGACTGTGATACCGTTCAGTTGCGCTTTTGATGCTATGATGGAGCGGTTGGTAATATTCTCCAAATCAGAAGAAAAAAAAATAATTGCAAAAGCCCCCATGGGCTCACTAACCCTTCTCAAACAAGTAACCAGTCACAAAACTGTCTCAAAGTTGGTAGAAATGAGAGCACAAGAATTCCAAGTATCTCATGTTCACAAAATGACAGCTTTCAAAAAAGAAACTTAGAGCACTCCAGGGTAGAGTGCAGCCTGAAATATTTCCTCAATTAGTAAATTTAGCTTTCCTCTGACCTACTCCTGATGTGGCCAATGTAAACTTTTCCATTTTCTGTTTGCTTTCCCTTGGAGAGCACCATACCTTACAGCAGAGTCATGAAATCCCACAATTCCACTCCCCCCTGTGCTTGGTATCTTTTTGCCAAGACTATGCTTGCCATCATAGTACGAAGCTGCCTACAAAATGGTGTCCTTGGGTCAGTAGTATGCCAAGCATTTTAATTTTTTTTTTTTTTAAAGACGGTTCTCCTTCCGGTTTCTTGGGACATTAATACTGCTCAAAGGCTTCAAAGAATATTAGCACTTTCAGCATTACTTACTTGTGTGATTTGTTTTCATCCCACATAAAGATGAGAGAGGACTTTGAGTGCTTTCTCTCTGTGTCTGACAAATGTTAACAATGAGTATTTGCATAAGAAAGGCTCATGATTTATATTTTGATTTTCAGTCTATAGTCAGGATGGGCCTAACCAGAGACTGGGGAAAACAAACATTTATCCCATTTTTCTTTTGACAATCTAAAGAAAGCAAAAGTTCAAAATGTATTTAAAGGGAGGATACAGCCTTCCCACATTGAAATTATAGACTGCATCATCAGAGCTGGCCTTCGCATTTCCTCCTGCACTCCCCTTTTCTGTGTAGAAAATCTTATGCACTAGGACCTTGTGCTCATGCTTTTTTTTTTTTTTTTTTTTAAGCTCTCAGCCCTTGGTGGTGGTGCCTGAATAATTAATCATAATGCATTTGTATGTGGTTATGCATGCAGAACTGTTTGTACCAGAAAATAACAACACAGACATGCACAAAAACCTTGCACACACTTTTGAGACAATGCCCGACTAATGGCAGGCAGAAACACAGCTTATTAGTTGAGTACTGTCTTCTTAGAAGAAACAAATATCCTTGCACTCCAAACCTTTTATGTGACAGTAGTATTATATTACTAGTACCATAAACCTTAAGAACAGGAGTTCAGACCCTACAAGAAAGAAACCTGTTATGGACAGGGTGCTGCAAGAGATTTTTCTCCTCCAACCTTTCCCCTGAAAAAAAAAAAAAAAAAAAAAAAAAAAACTATTTTGCAAGCCTTTTCCACCTATTTCATTTAGAAAGATGCTCCCAGCAGATAAGGTTAGCACAACACATATGTCGCTCTCCAAACCCTCACTCATCTTCCTAACTAATAATACTGAGATTCAGCTGGCTAGTCAAGCCCAGCATTCATTCTGCATGCTTTACTGAATATTTGTATAAACCACAGCTTCAAAGCCACTGTTTCTTACGGTGTTTTTTAGCTGCTGTAGCACTTTTACTGTGCCCACATCCTTTACCTACAGGGCTTTTACTAGCAATTATGATTTATGCTGCTCTGCTTCACAGCATTTTTATCTAACTGTGGGATTTTGCCCTACCTCATTCCAAACTCCCAGTTCCTACCTTCATCAGTTATAACTGGCATGCTGGCATCTCACCCAGCTCTTCATCTGACAGCCAAACCACTTACTCACTCGAGCCGACGCACACTGTTCCCAGATCCTGCACTGTCTTTAGGATATAAACAGCCACTTCTGGGAGCATCCCTTACTCCTCCCCTGACTTCTACCTCTGCACCCCACCAAGAAGCACTGTTCCCATGAGTATAGTGTTACAAATCAACCTGTTACTGACTTCCCCATGTGCTAAAATGCTCCAATGGAGGTTGCCCAGCAGGGCATGCCAAAACAAGCCCGTGGGGACAAGCGTGAGATCTGCTGGAGCAATCCATGGCTCCCATCCAGCCTGTGTGCGCTGGCTCCCTGGCACAGCAGAGGGTGGGAAAGGATGGTGCATGCCCTACTCATGCCTCAACATGGAGTGTGGACACGGCTGTGGCATGCGCTCAGATGAAGATGCTGGGAAACACTCTGGGGTTCAGCAGCACTGCCATTACATTAGGCAGGGGTTGTCATCATGCTTCACAGTGGCCCTGCTTGAAAGTGCAAGGCACTGAAGACTATTAAGTACCTCTGAAATACATGCCACCATGCATGGAATTCCTCTCTGGAAGCCAGGACAAACAAAACCAAGTCATTACATTAACATCTATATCACCCAAGGGTGCCAGACACTGGCAAAGGATGATTCTGTGGAAGGGAAGGAGTTGCTGCAGAGGGAGACAGGAGGGAGGGGGGAAACCTCTCACTATAAGCAAAAATCAAAGTAAAGTCTCCATGAGAGCTTGTGACACTGTCCTTTCTGTGACCTTCTCCAGCCTGTGTTTACCAAGAGCACTGCAGAAATCACTCCAATTATTACACACTCAAGTAGAAGATTCTCACTGGCACATAAGCATGCGTGTGCTAGAGATGCCAGTCACAGCTTTCCAGACTACTGCAGTCCACAAATGTTCACATCACTGCTGATTAAGGACAATCAGTGGGGGAGGAAAGTACCGTCTCTCACAAAGCAACTCTAGTTTTTCACCCTGAAAAAAGGTAGTGTCTGTGGGGCACACAGCAGCAGCTTGAGTGTCTGGGTAGCAGACACTCCTGTTCTCATTTTTCACTCTCACTGCAACATTCCTCTGATTTTGGTTGGATATCAAGAAACATTTCTTCTCAGAAAGAGTGGTGAGGCAGTGGTACAGGCTGCCCAGAGAGGTGGTAGAGTCACTGTCCCTGGAGGTGTTCAAGAACTGTGTAGATGTGGCACTGAGGGACGTGGTTAGTGGACATGGTATGATGGGCTGGTGATTGGACTAGAAGATCTGAGAAGTCCTTCCCAATCTTAAAGATTCTATGATTCTATGTTTTTTCCTTTCTTACAGCCAGCTTTCAGTATCTGAAGGGGAGCTGTAAGAAAGAAGGGGACAGACTCTTCGGCAGGGTCTGTTGTGATGGGACAAGGGGAAAAGGTTACAAACTAAAAGAGGGGAGACTTAGGTTGGATATAAGATAATATAATACATTTTTTACAATAGAAGTGGTGAGGCACTGGCACACATTGCCCGGAGAGGTGATTCTGTAATTCTATGATTTTATGGAAGTGTTGCAAGGTAGGTCAGATGAAGACCAGCTCTAATTCTGCAAGGACCTGCCTAAGCAGTCGGTCCTGGCAAGGACAGCAAGTACAAGAGCAACTGGCTCTCTCCAGGTAGGTATTGCACACAACCTGAGTGAAGGTGGCAGGACTTGGCTGACTATGAGCATCGTTATTAAATCTTATCTATGTAAATATTAGGTATTACTTACGTAAAAGTTTGCAACAACAGGATTTTGGTTATTGTAACATCTTCCTGCGCAGCTTACCCCCTGGAACAAGCTCATGAAAAGTCATTTTAATACAGTCCAATACAAACAGCCCAGTTCTTTCTCCAGGAAGTACTTTGCATATCATATACTTTTTACCAATAAGCACAGGTCCTTTTTAATGCAAGAAAATGGTTTGGCAATAAAAAAGGAAAAAGCAACAGCTAGAGACAGGATTCTTTAAAAAATGCTGACTTGAGAGTCACCTTTTAAAAAGTAAAACAAATAAATCTTTACTACAAAGCCAACACAACAAAGCATTCTGGCCTTTCCTATCGGCAGCACTGGAGCAAGACATACGTAATTCTGAGGCTCTGGCAAAGGAAGCTGCTGATAGATAAAAAAGGCCATGAGACAAACAAATGGAAGTTGTTGGTGCACGAACCAGCAGCAGAGGGGATTTTTTGACAGCCCTTTGTGTAACACCACAGCAATCTGTCAGGTGGTTGGGACTTTCCTCTGGAAAACAGGAGGAGTCAAGTATGGGTTATTTTTGAAAAAGAACACAGAACTACAGTTCTTTGCCTGATACTGCCAAAAGCCCCATTAGGAAAAGAGGAGGAAAAGCAGCAGCTATCTGTGTGATGTTGTGAAGGACTCACTCAGTGAACTAAAAAGCCTTAACCTTGTTTTCATAAGGATCCTGCAGGAGTTAATGCATGTAGTGTGGGAAAGGTGACGGTGTGTTTTCTTGGGTTATGGACAGGGCTGCACGGAAAGAAATGCTCATCACAGACAAATACAGAACCAGACCTAAGTCTCTGAGGGCGTTTCTTTCACTGGAGCCGTGTCACTGAATCTGCTTTTTTATTGCATGTTGCCTTCAGATATAAGGAGGGCCTTGATAGCTTCGCAGGAACACACATGCTTTCCCTTCCAAATATTTCCTCTGGAAGTATGGCACAGCCTAATTAAATAATGACATTTGCAACAGGAATGATAACACAAAAATTAGAGCAGCACTTCAGCTTACACTGCATCCCTCCTTGACAAGCAGCCCCAAGTAGCTGACAGTATGCTACTTGTAGCTGACAGTACGCAGTGCTGCAAGACCTGATGTGCTCAGAAAAATAAAACTCATCCTCAGTTTATTCTGCAGCAGAGGAAACGGGCATAGAGCCCTCCTGGGAGCCCCTGGCCAAATCACTCGATAAACTGAGGCTGCGGGGCTGAGCTGTCTGCCTGCCCTCTGCCACCGGAACCACCTGCAAGGCAGTAGCATGGATGGAAATAAATGTGAGATAAGGCTGCTCTGAGGCTTGGTGGCACATGGCCAACCAAGACCAACTCTGGCTCTACACCATACTTAGACAACCATTTGAGTTGGAAGGGACCATTAAAGGTCACCCAGACCAAGTCCCTTGCAATCAACAGGGACACCTATAGCTAGGCCAGGGTGCTCAAAGTCCCATTCAGCCTCACCTTGGATGTCTCCAGGGATGGGGACCAGCACCAAGCAGTGAGCGAGCTCTGCTGCTGGGGCTGAGACTGCAGCAAGGAGGTGCATACATAGTGATGGACAGCAGGGACATACAGGGAGTATGGGAGATGCGCTCTGCCAAGTTGGGGAAATCTTTCAATAGTGATTTATAAGGAGCTCCAGAAGTAGAATGCAGCAATGAAAAGCAGCTGGGCTGATTCAGAGGTAACGTGGCCTACAGGGACAATACCTATTGCAATTCATTCATTTCTGTAATCAGCCTGAGGAAGGAAATTAAAAGCAAACAAGCAGACATAGTAGCAATATCTCTTCATCAAACAAGGAGAGGCAAGTGAGAGCAAGATGCCACAGTCTCACAGTTGCATTCCCCTGGCCCTGCTCTGTATGGAAGGCTCTTTTTGTCCCTCCCCATCCCTTCCTTCAGAGCCGCTCTGCCTCGTGCTGGCACAAGTGTTTGCTCAGCGCTGCAGAGAGCTGAACCCAGGGAACAAATCCAGGCTGAAACTAATTCAGCAAGAATGAATTACAGCATAGGGGCAGGAATGTGTGGCCACGGTGAGGGGAAGGGCAAACCCAGCTCCCATGGCAGCAGCATCCCCAGGGCTCACCAAGAGCTGGGTACAAACAGTGGTATCAGAGCCTGCACCTGAGGAGCAGTGGCCATGGGCACATGGGGAACTCATGCCCAGTGGTGTGGTGTCTTCTGGCAGAAGGGACAGGAAGATCCAAAGCTCAGCAGTTGCAGCAGGGTCTGCTTGACAGACTGGGTAGATATGCACACAGTTAGCTTTGTACTGAACGCAGCTGCACGCTTAGCCATGATTTAACGCTGCTGTGGGCTGTCTGCATCCATCATGGTCACACTGAGAATTAAGCACTACGACTATCAGTTAAGAACCAGAACTGGCCCTGCTCGCTCACATCCTGATTGAAGCTCCAAAGGTAAAAAGCAGCAGGAATTTTTAACATTATTTCTGTCATTTATAAATAGCCTTTAAGAATACTGCGAGGAGCACCCCTGAGAAAGGACTGCAAGATTGGGGAATAGAAAAGCATTAGGAAAAAGGATGGTTCTGGTAATTAGTTACAATGTGATGAATGTAAATTATACTTAATCCTAAACCAAAAGCCACAGAGAAGAGAGGAATAAAAAAAAGAATTAGAAAGGTGGGCACACATGCGGAGCCTTGTGGCTGCCTGTCCAGTGCACCAGGTCGGCTCCTTTAGGATGAAAGGTAACAGCCTCTAGTTACACCAGGGAAGGTTCAGGTTGGATATTAGGAAACATTTTTTTCTCAGAAAGTGTTGTGAGGCAGTGGCACAGGCTGCCCAGGGAGGTGGTAGAGTCCCCGTCGATGGAGGTGTTCAAGAACTATGTAGATGTGGCACTGAGGGATGTGGTCAGTGGGCATGATGGTGTTGGATTGGAGATTGGATTAGATGACTTTAGAGGTCTTCTCTAACCTTAACAATGCTATGATTCTCTCAAGGAAAGTACAAAATGCTTACAGTGTGCCACCAGTGGATGGCATTGTCCTGATAGCTGAGGGTCAGATTCTGCTTTTAGTTACATTGACAGAAACTGAGTAACTCCATTTACATCTGTGAAGATGAGATCAAACCCAGACCGAAGGTCTGTGCTCCAAAGAGCTCTCTGTGTTCTTTTGGCAGCTGAAATGATGAACCTCATGGAAAGAGGGAGAAGGAAGGCGACCAAACAGTGAGGAGAGGGGCGGGAGAGAAGGAACACTCCTAGGAAAGCAATTAGAGTTTCTCTTTCATGTTCTTTCTTTAAGCTTTGTGAAGACTGTGGAGACCAAAGGTGCTTTGCTTTTTAAAGCCAGGTATGGTAGGAGGAATGGGGGAATCTGAAATTAATGGGAGCTTCAGAGACAAAAGAAATTAAGCAACTTTCCTGTAACAACATTTAATGATGTTCAGACCAGGCCAGTTACTGACTTCCCAAGGCTGATACCAGACTCTGTCTGGCAGACAGACCTGCAGGTGCCGTCCCACCCAGTCATACAGATGAGGCACATACCTTGGTAGAAGCATACAGAAGATGCTATGCAATGGCAACTAGCATCACTGTATCTTGTCATTCAAGGAACCTGCTAAGCCTGAAAAATGGACCTTGGGGTTGATTTGTTCTTCCATTTTAAATTGGGCACTCTCCTTTGGTAGGCATAAGTCATCCTAACCTCAGTAAGTATTGCTCTGAGCACTCCATCTGTGAGAATCAAAGACCAGGAGTGTGCTGATGACTACGGTAGAAAATTGGTGTAAAATTCAGCATGCATGTGAACACACGTGCAGGCACATATGCATGTGTACACGTGTGTCCAGATTTCCTGTGGGGATACACAGTAAGGAGGGAAGCAGCAGGACCTCTTTGCTTTCACTTGCAGCAGAGATGCTCCCCCCTCAGTCCATCTTCAGATGAACAGCTTGCATCTATGAAGGCGCTTGGAAACATGGTACTGCACAAATACAAGCACATTTTTCTCTTCTGCACCAAATAAATCAGGGGGAAGATGAAAAGCCCTCGGCAGAGCTGTCTGCTGGCTTTCTAGCATGCTAGCTTGCCATTTTACATTCCTTCTCCTCAGCTATGTGCTTGCCCTGCTTCATGCAGTGCTCCTCGTATAGCTCTGCTCTCATGGGGCAGAACACAAGCAGTCTGCTTGGCCGCCTGCCCTAGAACAGTGATGGGGCTTGCTGGGCTCCCGCTCCCACACAGGAGCAGCCCTGCAGCCTCCCCCATGGCAGGGCAAGACATTTCCCCTCAGCCATGCTTCTGGAGGTGCAGCAGAAGAGAAGTGCAGGCTCTTCGTGCATTCCTAATCAGCTCACAGCGCTGCACAGGGCGGGCTGCAGAACTCTGGGCGGCTTTACCAGCATGCTGACTAATAGCCTTGATTAAATTCCTAGGGCGCTTTCTGTAGCACTGAAGAGAATTAATTCCAGTGCAGTTAATTACCTGTGCCTAAAGAAATTCTACTTGCAGCTTCAGCAAGGCCAGAAATCCTTCAGCTCCCCTCCTAAAACTGTTGCTACGTGCAAACAGGCAGCTGCCCAAGCCCCTGGCCTCATGCTGCCCACTGTCCCTTTCCCACTTCACATGTTCACTGCGACTCGAGATCCACTGAAAAAAGATGCAGTGCAAAGGCAAAATACTGGCTCTACCTCCGTGACCCGATTTTGTCCTTTTCCATTTGTCAGATATTGGGTTTTGTAGCTTCTAGCTGCTAGGGTTTCTTCTGTAAGAACGGCATTTTGAACTGGGGACTTCGACTGCACTGCTGTGGCAGCTGCCATTTTGCATTCATGTGCAGAGGGAGAGAGAGCAAATGAACTCTGAAGAAGAACTCACATTATTCTTTTTTCCTCCTTGTTTTTCTGTTGCATTTAAATATAAAATAAAGGTCATTCTGACTGAGAGGATAGAGTTGCTCTACAGAAATATATAATGAATGTGCTGGATGTAAAAAGGGCAAATGTCCTTTAAGCAAAAACACACTTGAAATTATATTTTTAAAAAAGGAAAAGCGCTTTCATCCTCAGACAGCTTCTTTCTTTGCATGACCACTGTGGGTCATGGCTACAGGAATGATGAACTCACTTGAGCTGTTGCAATTGTGGCAGAGGAAACATTTCTACTGCACAGAAGCTGCTCTCCTCACCAAACTCTTCTGGTCATTAAGTAGGGAATTTCAGGAGGGAATAGAGCTGTAAAATTTGGAGAAAAAAAATACTTTTGTATGCTGTTTTACTTGCTTTATGCACTGTCCACATTAGAGGTGCTGCTGGTGCGGCATCAGCATGACCACAGGTTGAATCCACAGTAGAGAGTAACAGCAGTGCATTTCTGAGCCTGTTTCATCGAATCCCAAAAGAAAAACGGTGTTTGCAAAGGAAAGGCCACAGATGGTTCCCTCTGAAGTCTTCCCTATTCTGTCCCTCCAAAGGCATCCCCAACTAAGCAGCTACTGCTTATTATTCAGACAATAGCGGTGTGAAACAAAACATAGAATCTGTAGATCTGCTGGGAGCAAGCACAGTGACACTTCATGCAGGCCAGTAGTCACACACAGGTAGGAAAACACTTGGGGGAAAAAAATGTGCATGTGCACTCTGAATGCTGAGTAAAAAAGCAAATGCAAAACCTAAACAAAGCAGTCAAGAAATGCCCCAGCACTCTGAGAAAATCATTACAAACCCTGTAAGAACAATCATACGTAAGCATTATTGTATAAAATTGAGTTTTCACTCAACAGATTATGACAGCTCTTTCAAGAGGAAATGCATGAAGACAGGGAAAGGAAGGAAGTTAAAACAAATGGGAGCTTCAGATCATAATAAGAGGCATAGAGGAGAAAGATTAATCCCAGTTGGCAAGAGGATTTGAAGAGCGATAATAATAACTGTTCAAGTTCCAACTCTATCATCACTTTGGGGGCAAAGCATTTAAATCAGTCTTATCAGCTGCACATAATGTACAACTTTCTCCTATACTGGTGCATTCTGGGGTTTAGAGTTTGTTAGGTCAGTATTCCATAAATACAGCATAGTATCTATACACTCATAATATGATCTAATTAGCACACTTGTGCATATACGTAGAAAATAATGATTGGAGATGTCAAAAAACACAGCCTCTGCAGCACTCATTGCCCCAGGCAATGCAAAAAACTATGACTTCCACTTTTGTCAGAGATAGGAGTAACTTTAAAACCTTAATTTAATTAAAAAATAAAAATAAAAAAACCCTTTGGAAAATTGTCTTGAGATCTTCATTTATGCCCTGCCTTTTGAAACTTCAGTATTCCTGTTTCCCAGATTTTCTTACCACTGGGAGGATTAACACATGCAGCCAGCACCGAGATTGAGAAATATGTCAGGAATTTGAAATAAATCACTAATCACCGACAACTCTGGAAAAGGCTGAACTCGAGCGCCACGGCCATTTATCACATTTGAAATACCCATCCCTCCCAGAACCCTGACCAGGTTTGTGCAGAGACAGCAATCCCCTAGAGGTGATTTCCTTCATGAAGAAAATGCTGAACACTGAAGACAGTGGCCGCAGGATTGCAGCTTGCGATCAGTAGCAGTGAACTATGGGCAGGCAACAAAGTTGGGGTTACCAACATGCCTGTGCAGCCACTTGAATTTCCTACAAGGAATTTTCTGAGGACTAACAGGAGGAGGTCCCTGCAGGTGCCATCACAAGCAGAGATGCTCTCCTGCTGCGGTTCTGCCTCACTGCAGGCACAATCCAAACCGTGCCTTTTAGTGCACAGAAGCTCCAAGTTTGCATGCAGTGGTGCAGGACGTGCTCAGCAGGCTGCTCCAGCAGCAGCAGCCCTCTCTAGCAATTCCTGACTGGGCGTACAGTAACTTGGGAACTTGTCTTTTCAGTACAGGTGATCTGTAAGCACCATATAGGTATCTTTGGGGGAGTGCAGAATGCACTGTGCTTGGAGTTATTCACGCCAACATAAAATACAGTACTGCAACTTCAGGAACGTTTTGGGAGTCTGTTCTCCTTCACCTCCATCCCTACAAATACTACCACCAGAAACATGTTACTCAGTACTTCCTTCAGATTCAGTTAATATAAGTGAAGCAAAACACACCTACTGACACAGTGACAGGAATTTTAAATCCTTCAGCATCCTCTCAAGCCCCTTATTCTGCATCTGTTTGAGAACACGAAAATTCACTCCCCCGTCTTTTTTAAAAACTGCTCTTTTTTTTTTTTTTCATTTTGCTGCCTACACATTCTACCAAATGTCTCCCTGAATCAAAATCCCCTTTTTCTTCCAGGCAGGAGCTTAACAAAACTATGGCTGTGGAGCATGCAGGTTTCTTTGCTGCTCCTCCTGCATCTCCAAGTTTCCTTTCCCAGGAAGAGCAACGTCTGCAGGACAGCATAAAGTTGTGCATTGGCCCTTACCATTTAGCTATGATGTCTGGTGTTTCACCTGAAGTGCAAGTCTTGGTGTCACTTGACCTCAAAAGTCCCAGGTTTGACTGAAGACTATGAATTTTTCTAGCTAATTTCACTGTGAATCAATAAAAAGACTCCAAATATTTTAAAATTATTCAAAATTAAATATATATATTTAAATGAAAGAAAAACACAGAAGTTAAATGCATCTCAGGTGACTTGAGCATGAATTGCATCTAGGGCTGGCAGAAGAGTGAAAGAGCTGTCTACACATTGTCTCCATATCATGGCAAGTGTTCCTGAAGGCCCCATGAGCCAGGGAGCTCAGCATCCTGAAAATTACAATGATTACAAGTCCTTGACAGGGTTTTGTGAAATGGAGAACTGAGCAGAGGTACAACAAGGTTTAAATAGCATCCTATGAATCATGTGAGAAAGGTAGAACCAAGCTGCGAAGCATCCTCTCTTCTTGGCTTCCAGCCTAGGGGCTCAATCTTACCCAACAGTCCTGTGCAGACTATCCAGCTGGAGAGCGTATAAATCTCCTTTTATTTCAAAGCGGTAGGTAATCAATACCCTAAATAAGACAAAAACACGACTCTCTTTAGAAAATTGCTTTCTTGATAGAAGACAGGGAATAAATATTCCTAATAGGTACCTACTTGCTTTCAAATAATAATGGCATCCGTTCAGTAATGTGAGATGCCTCAATTAGAGCCCCATTGTGCTGTGAGTTGTACAAACAGGTCAAACTGGTTCAAGCTATTATTGTGATAATTTCCAAAAAATAAAGAGCAGAACGTGGGAAATCATCAAAATGTTGAATCTGTTCAGTCAGACATTTTGAGTTGAGAAATGCCCAGGAAAAAGTAAGCAAATTGCTGAGATAGGCATTCATTTGTTTAAAAAAATAATAATTAAAAATAAAAAGTTTACCATTATCAAAAACAGTTTGACATTATTTCTTGTTTCATGGGTTGCAAGGATAAAAGGCAGCAACAGAATGTCAGGTAACTCCCTCTTTTGATAACGCATGCACTTACACATATATACACACTCCCCTTTTCCCATACACGGTAAAGAAAATCACCCAGCTTTAATTTTTGTAAGCAATCAAATGAGCCATATTTATCCATAAATTAACATGATTAGTACTGAAAAGCAATCTATGACTTTAAATTTGCCCATTGGCAGTTGCATACACAGTTATCTTCAGTATTTTCTAAGTGTTTGTTCAAAAATGTAACCATCTCTCATATTTCAGCTTTAGACATAGGAATGAGAAGTGGTTTGTGCCAGCACCCTCCAACACTGCGAGATGGGGTTTCCCAGTTCATTGTAAAAGCAGGTTTGAAATATGAAGATGGAATGAATTCCAAACCTCCTTTGATTTTGTCTCTAATTAACAGAGGCAGATCAGATCTCCAACCACCTTTACTTTCCCCAGAGATAGCTCTGCAACCCCGTTACATACAATAGGAGATGTACAATCTTCTACATTGTACAATGATGCATAGCCTTCAACATGGCTCCAGAGATCCTGGAGGTTTAAAATACAGCAGCAGCTCAGGGTTCAGCTGTTGTTATTATGAGGACTGATAGAAATTTATCACTGGAAAACAGCTAGGCAGAATACTGAGTTTCTGCTGAAGGAATATTTCCTACTAAACACCTATCTGCCACTGAAAAACCTCAGTGCTCTAAATCCCATCCAGTGTAGGTGTTAAAGGTTGTTGCAGTGAACCTTGGGCCTATGTCCTGCACTCCTTACAACCCCACATTTGGGGTCTGTCCAGGCTTAGCTATGTCCCCTCCCACAAGGAGACATTGGTTAGACCAGGTTAAATAGAAGGGTGAAATATCTAGTTGGTGAGAACCCTGCCCATGGCAGGAGGGGTATGATTTTTAACCCTTCCAACCCTAGCTCTTTTATAATTCTATTATTCTATAAAACCTGACAAATTTATTAGCTATAAAGCTCATGAAGTACCCTGACAGTGTTTCAGAATCAGGATATTTAAATGCTAGAGCAAATATTTCATTGAAACCTCACAAACTGTGTATGGGAAAAAGCCCCTCCATTTCCAGGTCCAATTACCATCATGAGCTCAAGTGGTGTAACAGCACCAGTGGTAGCTACAAAGCAGACAGGATCATCTGCCAAAAGCGACATGCAAAGGTATGGCATATGAAACATGAAAGCAAATGCTTCTTATTTGTATATCTGAAATATTATTACAAAGTGCTGACTCTTCTCATCCAGTGGTTCTCAGTTATGTAACTCTATGTACATAGAAAACAGGGATAAAAGAATGTCTTCAGGGTCAGGAAAAGACTTTGCTTACACAATTGAAAAAGCTGAAAACTTTCCAGTCAAAGTGAGCAGCAGTGCAACTTAGGGCAAATGGATCAGAAGACAGCATGGAAGAGAAGCATACTTATGGGAGTAAACTAGCCAGGGGCAAGGGGGCTTGAACAGGAACTGGTGAAACAGCAGGAGAGATTTAGATTAGCTATCAGATGGAAATTTTTCACTGAGACAGTGGTGAGGTGCTGGAACAGGTTGCATAGGGAGGCCACGGATGCCCCGTCCCTGGAGGTGTTCAAGACCAGGTTGGATGGGGCCCTGGGCAGCCTAAGCTGGTGCCTGATTTAGTAGGTGGCAACTTTACCTGTGGCAGAGGGATGGAATTAGATGATCTTTGAGGTTCCTTCCAACCCAAACCATTCTATGATTCTAGGATAGCAGTGTGGTTATAGAGGAAGAATAAAGAATCACCACTGAGAAAGAATTCGAGTGGGTTTTAAGGAGGTGAGACAGTTCTTGACAGAAGATGGGAACAGCAACATGTTTCCAAAACAGATATCTCAATGAAAAAGTGCCTCCAGTTTTCTACACTGAGCTCAAGCATCATTGCTCTCTCTTCAGACATCATCTCTGCTTCAGTTTACAACACTGATGTTTGGGTGGCTGTATTTGGATTGTAAGGTGATAGGAGATCATTGTTGCATGCTCCCTATCATTGTAGCCTTTGCAAAACTATTAAAAACACCCGATCTTTCCGTTCCCCTGAGGAAATCTTGATGTTAACTTCCCTGCCTTTCAACGTCTTTGCAGTCAGAAGGGTTATGGGTATCAGGCCTACAAATCCTCCTTGTTCTGCCTTCCTGTCAGGAGAAGCAGTGTCCTGCCATCCCTCCTGCCCAAAGAGGTATCCATCAGCAGTACCCATGACGAATTTGAACCATGTGGCTGGGCAGCAGAGAGCAGCTTCACTGTGGCCTTCAGATAGAAACCAGGAATTGGGCGGGAGCATCAGGGAGAACATTCTGTTCTGGGAGCACATCTGGCAGCCCGCCTGCCACCTCCTGACAGAAAAAAAGATGCACATGTAAGGTTGCTGGAGCACAGCCCCTTAAATTCTTAAATTAAGAATTTAAGAGTCTCAGGTCTACCCTGGCAAGGGAAAGGTCTAACTTAGTCATCAGGTCTGGAGAGACTAAAGCAAAACAAAAGCTTTTATTTTACAGAGGGATCTCCCAATTCCCTCATTGCTCTCCATGTGTGCAGTTAAAGCACTTCAAAGGAAGAGAATAAACACAGGTGTCTTTGCAGAGGAACAAAATGATAACGTGGCCATGAAAAACTTCAGGGTGAGCTGGCTTGGTCCTTTTCTGCTCCCCAGAAAGTGCAGGCTGAAGGGAGGTGCAAGCAAGCAGGCTAGTGAGGGTTTCTCCTCCATGGCTGAATTCAGGTCATGCCTCCACAATCATTAATCCTGGCTCTTTGCTCTCAGTATGCATTTGATCTGGATCAGCCCAGGGCACATAATCACATTTAAGATGAATTAGCTGGAGCACATGATATGGAGTTTATGCTGGCCTTCCGCCAGCTGCGGGAGGACGGATGACACTTGATCCGGCATGAAGCCTGCCAGTACAAAGTTAACCCAGCACTGTTTTTGGAACAAATGTGAACCAGCAGAGCCACACCACTCCCCTGGAAACAGCCCTGTGCACAGATCGACTGCAGCCCTTCTGATGCACCTACTCTAAGTCAGAGGCGGAAGGACTAAGTCTGGCTTAATTACAAAGCCAAGGTAATCAGACTTACTCTTAATCAAATCACATATCAGAGCTTACTGCAGAGCTGGCACATAAGTTAGGAGGATCTAAATCCGCCCAGATTGGGTGTAAACAAACACGTGGTGTCTTCTTAGCTTTATCTCCTTCCTTTCTGGATCTGCTTAGGGCACGTCCCACAGTTCTCCAGCACCACAGAAAGGAAAAAGTTATGCTAACTAACACTGTGCATTCTGGGAAAAAATGGTCTCACGTTTTCAGGACTATAAAAGAAACTGTGAAGGTGCTAAGAGACCATCTCTTGACATACAGATGATCAAACCTCAGTTTGATCCCAATGACTTCACTGTTGAGTTTCTACACTATCAAACTCAATGCGCAGTAAATTCAGGGTTGAAGGAAAGAGGAGGAATGAGACACCTCCTGTTCAGTACTTACTATTTTACTGCACCAAAGCAGTCAGCATCAGCTCTACCTCCGTTTGAAAATATATCTCCAAAACATTTTCTTAGCATCCCAGAGACAACCATTTAAAAACATCATATATTGTGTGACTTTAATTCACCTCATCAACTTAGCTCAAACACAGAAAACAAGGAAGTGCTTAATGTGAATTGTACATAGAGACAGATTACACAGTGCACTGTTTCCTGCTAAGGCCTGTGCGACAGTATCTACACGCACCATTCCAATGTGAGCTTGTAACCAAAGTAAAAATAGAAGTTTTCTGAACCAACCATTGCACAAGTTATTTTTTACTAGATGCAAATACATTGTACTCAGACTTCTTGGATTGGATCTCTAACAGAAATTAGGAGAAAAAACGAAGTTCTAGAAAATAAAAGCTGTAGGTGCCTCACATGGGAATGCTCACAGATGTGAGATAGTTTGAGTAGGGCCTTAAGCAGCAATTCTGCTGTTCTCCTTGCAGCAATGAATGAAGAAGCGGAAGAGAAAGGATGAAAAACAACCTGGCTCATCTCCTTGATTCCCTCTCTCTGTGTTTCCCTTAGTTTCATTTTCCCTAGTAGCATAAATCATTTCTATCCTCCATCCTAAACTACATCATTCTTTTCTTTCTCAGGTGTGATAAAATTTCATTATTCCTTCCAGTTGTAAAAGAAAGCTTACAAGGACTTAGCTGAAACATCTTCTGTTCTAGCCTACCTGATTCATGAGATAATCTGCTCTTAATATATACAGTCCTAAGCCTGCAGTGCTTAAGTTTTAGATCGGTATAATAGTCATTCCTTGCTGTGACTCACTGGAGGCTGCAAGAGATGGTAGAGAGGAAAAAAGAAAAGTATTTTTATAGTAGGTTATTTTTATTAGAAAATAGTGTGCTGTATAAAAACAGCATTATTGAATTGAGGTGTTCAAAGCAATTCCTGCAGAGTAAGATTATAGTGAGCAGAGTGCAGGTGAGAAGGTCAGAACTGCAAAGTAAATGCAATTTATTCCACTAGTGCAGAAACATAGGAACTATTGCAAGGTAATTGTCAATGTGTGTGATACAAGTATCTCACATGCACATATGTACATCACACCACACAAACCCTGAGGTGTACGGGGAGGCACTAATGACAACAAACACAGTAAAAAATACAAACTTCTACTCCTCTCATAAACTCATATGTAACAGATAAATTTCAACACAAGTGATGGCAACAACTACATGGCTAAAAAGGCTGAACTCATCATACGTTTAAACAGAGCATTTACTGAAGCAATGAAAGCACTCAGAAAAAAAGTGTGTGTTCAGATGTGTGGGTAAGTCCATTTGAATCCACAGTAATACCCATGACATAAAAGAGATCATCTTCAAATAAAATTAAAAAAAAAAAAACAACAGGTGATACTTTAAGCATATGTAGGTGAAACAATGTGGTACAGTAGAAATAAACAGGTATGGGGATTAAAGACAACACAAAGGGACAAATAAAACATTTGTAAGCTGCCCGGGTAAAATAGTTTATGAGGCCACATGGAAATCTTAGCTGTTTAGATGCATGGAAACGGAGTGAACCATTTCTGCAGAAAGGGTGATCTCACTCTCATTAAAGAGTGAGCTCCTTCTGCCCAGCTGCTACCTGTTCCAAGCTGGCACCTGACTCACTCTGTCCGCTACAGGTGCAGGCAAGGGAACTTGCAACAAGGGAGTCTCATTAAAAACTCAGTATGCTGAAAAGCAATGAAAAGAGAAGGGATGCAGATGGGGAAGGGAACAAGGATGGGAGTGAATACGGTACAAGCAAGACACAGTAAGCACGAGCAGCCTACCTGAAAGGAGGCTGTGGTGATGTGGGAGTTGGCCTTCTCTTAACAGCAATTGTCCAAGAGGGAATGGCCTCAAGGTGCATCAGGGATGTTCAGGTTTGATGTTAGGAGGAATTTCTTTTCAGAAAGAGTGGTGAGGCAGTGGCACAGGCTGCCCAGGAAGGTGGTGGAGTCACCATCCCAGGAGGTATTTAAGGAAAGGGTAGATGTAGTACCTAGAGATATGGTTTAATGGGCAATAATCGTGGTAGGTGTGCAGTTGGACTAGATGATCTGCTGAATCTATGATTCCATGAGCAACTTCTTCAACAGCTCTACCTAGAGCAGCACTGCATTTGACTACACAGCTCTGTACGCACAAACCAAACCATTTACCAGCAGCTACTTTGTCCAATGGCTTTAACGGGATGCAGCCAGCCTGAAAAAACACATTTATCTCTATTGACTCCTCAACAGTTATCCAAGATCAAAGCAAATGAAGATGAAGGGGACTCAGTCTGGATATTTTACTTCATTATTCCACAGTTTATTCTGTATATTTTCTGAGTGGTATGTTTCTGTACATAACAAGTTCATAGTTTGTCCTCTTTCATCATGCTTAACTTCCAGTTTTTACAGAGGAAGCGTAGTTAGATGTGCAGGTCTCCCCAGCATAAATGGCATGTCCAGCAGCAAATACTGCACAGACTTGGTTCGCTCCAATGGCATTTTATCATATTAAAATACCCAAACAAGTCTGAGAGTTATGTTAACAAATTGTCAACAGTTTACAGACTGGTTTGACCTGTTCCATGATGAATGGGGTGGGGGGACCCACGAACCCACCCCCTGGGAAAGATTGCTGTGGAGACCAGCCTCAAGGCAGGTAAGACTGTAGCTGGCAAGGGTTCTAAAGTGAAAAAGGACAACCAAAAGGCTCTTTCTAGGGCTTTTTTGAAGCTAGCAGAAACACTGCGTCTGTGACAGGGGCTGGCATCTCATGGGCAGGCTTCTGAGATAGCAGGGGTGGAGCTGGAACAATCGCGGTAAAGTTTAAATGTCCTATTAACATGTTAAACGGTGGGAAATAAGCAGGAGGAGTTGGAAACCATGATGTGCTTGGAAAATTATGATCTGTTTGCTATCATGGAATGTGGTGGGACAAATCTTACAACTGGCATACTTTGAGGGTTATATATAATATACATACATTGTGGGTTACAGGCTCTTCAGACGGGACAGACAGGGTAGGAGGGGAGAGGAAGTTGCCCTCTATATTAGGAAGTGGATAGATTGTGAAGAGCTGTGTCTGATTAACAACCATGACCAGGTTGAAAGCTTATGGGTTAAAATCAGGGGTCGGTCCAGTAAAGGACATCTAGTGGTTGGGGTCTACTACAGGCCACCTGATCAGGAGGAGCCTGTTGATGAGGCCTTCTTGCTTCCCTTTCTCTGCAGAGCACGTGTGGTATAGTATATTAGTCATTAACTGGAATTTCCTGCAATTAATCCATTTAATAAAAATAATTAGACAGCTTTCCTTCAACTGCTGTCCATGCTTTGGTTGCAATTCCGTTCTGGATATTTTGATCAATCAAGGAAAAAAAAGTGACTTCCTAGACTTGCTCTGAAATAATTGGGAAACTCGTTTATTTTTGTTGGAGAAAGAAACAAAGACAGACAAACTGACCAACCAGCTGAATCAGGCCAGTGGCCAAACCAATTGTTTGTGTCTTACCAGTTATTTCATTCCACAGTTTTTCCCCTAACAAAAGTAAGTATTCAATTTGCCCAATTATTTGCTTAACAACAAGAAGAAAATCCAAATTCTTCTGGATGGTTTTTAAACAAAATTTGAATATAATTTCATATTTTGTTCATTTTTATAAAGAAGAAGTTGGATGCATTCAGGTATTTCCATTTGTTAATACCTATTAAACAACCAGAATGAAGCTAACTTGCAGAAGTCTTCTCAGCTGATGGAAATGTAAAATTGGGAATTTCTGCAGTTAGTCTGGCCAGTGCTGGCTTGTGACTGGAGAGAAAAAGTGATTTCCTCTATAAATTATGTTTCAGATGTTCCATTACCGAAACCAGAACTGCACAATAAGCCCAGGTAGGGGAAAATTGAAGAACAGGACAAGATCCTGCCGGACAAAACTAAAGGGTTTTGCACTTGATTTATGGTCTCACAGCCTGAGAACATACCTCAGAAGTGCTGCTGCTATAGTAACGAAACCAGACTGGTATGTAGGTTTGTGTTAACAGTATTAATTGAAAGAGTTCTCTCAGTTGCATATTTATGCTTATGCTTTTATTTATTTATTTAATTATTGATTGATTGATTGATTGCATTGTCTCTAAAGGAGACCCATACTTGAAAACAAGAAATGCAAAATCTGAGGGAAAAAGGTGTGCGAAGGCTAATAAGAGAAACACAGAAATTCTACAGTTACTTCTCAGAAATTAGAGAACAAAATGTTAATGAGATTTGGGAACATCCTAGGCAGGATGGCAGTCCCACCTTTGGCTTTTTGTACTCTGACCTGGAGGCAGGGTCCTCCCAAACTTTTAAACATCGACGCAGCTTTCTAACTGAAGCAGCAGTGAATGGGAGTGAAGGAGAGGAAAGAGGTCTGGTTTATGTATGGCCAAGTCAATTCTATGTGTGGCACCAGTCACACAAAACCTATATGATTTTGCTTCAACTCTGTGAGCAGCTCCAGCTCATGAGTGAAACTAAATGCAAATCTCCCATTACTTGTATACTAAAGTTAACCACATGCTTTTGTTCTTGTGTGGACAGAGATTAAACCACATGTATCATATTCACTCCCAGACTGAAATGTGGGAATCAGTAGTTCAGCCTTGATTTAGCTGAGTTCCTAAGAAATACTTGATCTTAGTATGTGCTCTTCTTACCCCTGACCTTAAAGAATGACAACATTATGGGTATGAATGTTAATTAAAAAGCAAATGAGGATGCTTCCTAAATGTAATAACAGATAATCTCATCTGGAAAGGCATGCTACTCTTTTCTCTGGCAATTTTTTTTTTTTTAAGAGGAAAGCAGTTTACTTATTATCACAACCTCTTTGAGAATATATCCTTTAGCACAGAAACAAAGGAATAGGCTTTTATTTCTAATGGAGCTAAAACCACACCAGTTTAACTTAATATCTCAGAAACAGACATGAATTTGGGAATCAGTTGACCAAGGAATGGTATATGTCTTTACTTACATGTTTTATAATGCACATTGTCTATGAGATAGTCTTTTTAGGTCCCTTCCAATCATTTTATTCTGTTCTATTTTATATCTGCCTATACACTCTTTCACTTCTTTTCTCTGTTTCTGTCACAATGAAGAACAAGGTCCCTCCACACCTACTCACTTTGGTTACCTTTTTCTGCCCTGACGTCTCACCCAAAGAAATAAACTGAGAAATCAGAATCCTCTGCTTACTTGAAAAGAGAAATGGAGATGCATGGAGATGCAGCTGATCTTTGGTTTAATTCCTCCACAGAGCTCATCAGCCTGAAACTCCACCAGTGGGAAAAAAATACATTTCATGGACTATAGATCATAAGCACATGAGAAGAGAGGAGTAAAAAATGATGTGATTTTCTGGAATAGGATCTGGAATATGGAAGAGGGAAGACTCATAACATACAGGACAATTTACCTTCTTCGTCAGGAAGAAATACAGCTGCTGCATTGGAGATCATTTCTTCAAGGCCAAAAAAGGGAACCAAGGATCTACAGTACTGTTCCTACTATGATAAATACCACAGTTCAAAAAAATGAACCAACACACCGCTTTGAAGAAAACTCAAGGCACTGCATCTTGGTGCAGGTGATGTGAGTCACTTCGTCAAGCATTTTCCCCTTTGATGAATGAGAGTAGCTACCACATTGCTCCATACTGAGTACATTAATTGTGGCCTTTGGTTTTCTGGCGAAGCACCAATGTATCCTTTCAGTGTCCTTTCAGTTATAAAAACGTGTCATACCAACTAATTTGAGAAGGTGATCATAGTCTAAGCACCCATTGACAGTCAACTCTCATTAATGGGACTGAGCAAGAACTGTGGTAAAAGAGGGGATAAGGAGGATATTATATTAAACTACCCTGAGACAGGCAGAAAATTTTTAAAGCTTAAAGTGGCACTTTAACTTCTTTTCTTCCGCTCCCGAAACAGGTCAAGAGCCAAACCAGGAAATTATAGAGTTGTAGGATTAACATCTGGCACAAGAAACCTTTAAGGGATGTGACATGAGAACACCTGGAAAGACAGTTTGATTAAGGACAGCCAGCGTACATTTAGACACAGGAGGTCAAGCTTAACTAACCTGCTGGATATCTTTGAAGATAATGCTGCCATGGCAGATAAGAAAAACATGACAGATGCTGAATAGCACACCGAGATTAGATTTTTCAAACAAAGTTTTGACAAGGGCCAGCCTCAGAGGTGACTAATGGAGACAAGCAAAAAGTTACGGATTGCTAAGGAAAAGGACAGAACAGTGGCTGCATAGCAAGAGATAAAGTCAGGTATTGCGTGGGAGAATAATATTGGGAAAAGGGTTACTGAACGGAGGGATCAGACTTACAATGCTTCTCCCATCCCACAAATAATTTTTCCATGTTAGCATCTTTCACACAAAAATGTCCTCATGACCTGCAATGCCTTTGATGAGGGATCTTATTTTATGGCAGCTATGAGCAATAGCTTTAGAGTCCCTTTTGGTTCACAGTACCAAGTTTGTACATGTACACTGAGGTCAATACAGAGATACTGAAAAGAGTATCTTCACACAGTGTTCTAGCTCTCAATTTAGGAAATGAATCTGGGCTGAACACTGTCAGTGTAGAAGAATTTGGTTCACTCAG
This sequence comes from Oreortyx pictus, assembly GCA_036925125.1. Lineage (NCBI taxonomy): Eukaryota > Metazoa > Chordata > Aves > Galliformes > Odontophoridae > Oreortyx > Oreortyx pictus. The sequence continues at coordinate 70,343,141 of JAUPFR010000001.1, read as the reverse complement.
CAAATGTAGATCAATTCAAAAAGCACAAAATAAATTTGTCCCCAAAAAAGGACTCCAGCAAAGTTGTATATGCTGAGTACAATAATGGCAAGACATGCAGCAGAAGGATTTTAAGCAGTACAGTGGGAAAAAAAAAGAAGTTAATTAAAATAAAAAAAAAAGTTAATTAAAGTCACAAATATATGGCAGAATGTCAAAGAAAAAAAAAAGAAATGAGACACAAAGTTGTGATAGTAGAGATACAGTAACAACAACTAGAAGTCAATGGCTTGTTCTGGAGATGGAAGCTTAACAGATGCTCTGTATTAGCTGCTATATCACAGCGAGAATATTATTGCATTGTAGGGTGCAAGAGCAGGGCAACAAAAAGTGAAACCAGACCTTGGCTTGGTGGATGAATCAAGAGCATGCTATGCTTATTCTCACTGGAAAAGAGAATACTTTGAGTTGACCTAAGACAGGATTTTCAAAATCATGAAAGAAAGTGATCAAGGTAACCTCTACTCAGGCAGGGTGGAGAAGCAGGGGGGAAGGAAGGGAAGAAATGTTGAACCAGACTGTAAATATTTCAAATATAACAACAGGGAGTAAACAGGCAACTTGTCAGGCAGAGCTACTTAAGCTGAAGGGCAATAAACATGTGGAACAAGTTACTAGGAAAGGCAGCTGAAACAAAGACTGCACATTAGCTCAAAAGACACCTGGACTTGTTTCAAGGGAAGGAGAAGAATTCAGGGATTTTTGTAGAAAGCACAAAGTTGGGATTAAGATACACTTTAAAATGGTAGATATGCCGAGCCAATTCAGGATGCTTAAAATTGTGCATACTGCCGTGCACTTCATGGCAAATTTCCATGTGTTGACATCGCACCTTCACCTTGGAGCTATGGTTAATAGAAACAGCTCCCCATATGAACTTTCCCTCTTTTGGCCAAACCATTCAAATCAAGAACAGTTCCCCCAAACTCCTCTCCAGTGCAGTCTACAACAGAGACAGAAAAGAGCCACAGTAGGGTGACAGAGCCCCATCAGCAGTGAGCTCCTGAAGCACTGGCCTAAACCTGTTGCGACTGCCGCATTTGCTGCACAACATCCCTGAAACTCTGAGGAGCACATCACTGGGACATTGCAAACAGCTGCCATGGAACCTCAGCAAGGAGAGAGGCTCAGGAAATGGGTGGAGAGTAGTGTGTAGAGGACACAGACTTGGCCTGTTTCTGTGGTTGTCCCTGCCTGCACAAAAGGCCTTCCCATGCTTCCTCTGCCTTCCAGCCATGCCTCCACATGTAAGGCATTCTCCTTATGTAGGCCAAGGGGTCCAAGCTAGGCATTGCAAGCCTCATACAGCTGGGCCAGCACCCTGAAAAGTCCTTCAAGATCATCACACACTAACAAGTTTCACTGCTAAACTGTATCCTCATAGTGCAACATCTGCATGTCTCCAGGGACAGGACTCCACAACATCACCGGGCAGGCTGTTCCAATGCCTAACCATTATTTCCATGAATAAATTCTTCCTATGTGCAATCTAAATCTTTCCTGACACAACTTGAGGCTTTTTCCTTGCTTCCTATCTCCTGTGAAAAGTCCAGCTCCCTCCTCACAACAATTTCCTTTCTGGTAGTTGAAGAGAACGATGAGGTCTATTCTAAGCCTCCTTCTTTCCAGACTGAACAGCTTCAGCTGCACCTCATAGCTCCTGTTTTCTTATCTTTTCACCAGCGTCATTGCTCTTTCCTACACATGCTTTAGAAACTCAATAACCTTCTTCAGTGAGGGGCCCAAAATCAAAGATTATATTTGAGGTGTTGTCTTACTAACATTGTATACAAAGAGATCTCCAAGTACAGGCCCATGTCGAGTTGCCACAGCTGTATCCTTACAGTGAGACGTGCATAACCTCTTTGCCCAGGGATAGCTGTGTTTGGATTAGCAAAGCACAGGGCAGGCAGAAGACAGCAGCTACCAGCCAACAGCTCACATGGCCTCTTTATTGCATCTCAGCGTGCGTACCCTAGCAGAACACAAGATCACCGCCCACATCCCAAGGCCAGGTTCTGATTGACTCCACTTAAACACTGCAAAGAATAACCTCCCTGCAATACAAGCAGCTATTTCATGTCCTTTGGACAAAAAACATCTCAAGAAAATGTTAATTGAAAGTGGGTAAATAAGGATCTCAACTCTATTCTAATTTTAAAGTAGCCACCTCAGAATTAGTCCCAGTTTCATTAGAAAAAAAGTAGCGCTCCCTGGTTTGGAAATTTATGTTCACCAGTTTAGCTTTGAATTATTTCTTGTGGATGAGATATATCATGCAGAAATTAAATGATTGTTTTGAAGTTTTAGCATGCTTCTAATAAGGAATTCACCACCACAGGAATGTTTTTCTAATACATGGCATCTATATTCCTCGCTCAAGTAACAATCATTGGTTCCCAGAATTAATTTCATTTCAGTATGATGTAAAAACAAGTGAAAAAGATTAGAAAACAAAAAGAGCCGCATGGACATTGCAACTGTATACAAGAGAAAGAATAACACAAATAAAGAAACTATCTTACCAAACCCATGATAATAACAGAACAAGGACTGAGAAGGTACAAGGTAGAAAACAGTGGTGTGCTATACTAAACACATTATTGTTCTTTCAAATACAGCTTAGCCAATGATGCTGTCTTCAAATGCACCTTGGATGGGTGCTTACCAACTACAGCAAGTGCTGATCTAAACTCTTATTTAAGGATCCTCTTAAGGGCTGGGGGCTGCTTACCCAGCCTTCTGCAACTCATGCTCACAACAAGGCTGCTCCCAGCCTGCAGCAAGCATTCTGCACAACTTCAACCTTTCATCTCTGCTTCTGCACCCCAATTTGTTGCCAAGTAAGTGGGGAGAAGAACATACTGTTTTAAGAGACTGCAGTTAGAGTGCCTTATAGAGACAGTGGGACTAGATCCCCACTCTCTTTTGGAACATGTAAACGCTCTGAAGCAACTGCTAAGTGCATAAACACAAAGTGGAATTAATGTCAATAACTGTATTTGCAATGAAACAACATAGGTTGCATCTGCCAAACAACAATACTGAAGACTCTCCCAGACCCACACAGTCACAGTGACTTGTCCAAAAGGTTGGCCAGAGTTCTCCTTCCTCCAGTCAACCACAGTTCTACTTCCCAACTGGCTTTCCTTGGTCTCTCTGTAGTTTTCTCTCCAGGAAGCCTGCCATATGATCCATAACAACTGCTTTGTGGAAGTCCACTGAGCTTTTCTAGTTTGCTGACCTCAGGCAAAACAATTTTTCTCCCTTCTAATCCAGCTTCTCAAATAAGACCTTTATCTGGCCCCAGTTTTCACACCATCACCAACAGGGATAACAAATGGAAATCTCTAGGGAAAACTAGCATTATTAGGCAGGGTGTGAAAGCAGTTAACACTCTTCCAGGCAATGTCAGACCACATTTGCTGAAGGTATGAATGGAGTTTTGGCCATTTATGGGAAGAGGGGAAATTTGGCTTTTGTAGTGTGTTGCCAACTCCACCAGCCTCCTCTGTGCATGCAACAGCACTCACTGTGGAAACTTCAGCAAAAGCTAACCTTAATTAGAGATGCAGGCAAGTCCCTTCCAAACTCATCAACTTTTTCACTGGAAAGTTCACATCTGAGTAGCAATGCTCAGATGACCACATTCATACGTATGATTTTGGTTTTCTACAGAAGACAGCTGGCACTATTCAGGCCAAGAAAGAGTTGCTAACAAAACTGAATGATGTACTGTGCCATATATTCTTTTGCTTAACTGTGTTGTTTGATTTGTTGGAGTACACATTTTCCAGCAAACATATGTTCTGATATTTTTTACTTGTTTGCAACAAATTCTCTTCACATTCAAGATTTATTTGGGATAATCACAGTCTTCCTGGTCTAATTATCCACAGATTAATGATCTTCATAATCATTACAACTACTTGTTCAGATAGGTGTTGTCTGTGAAATGTTCTTTCTACCAATCCAGAAGAAATTCTGAAAGAGAAATGGGAAGCCTATGTTCAGTTTAGGCCTGTGAGTAAAATTAAGGACATATAACTGACTGGTGGACTGACAGAAAGAAACATTATGTCTAAACCCATACATAAGGCTGGGCATCAACAATAGACCAGACTACTCTTAGATAGGTCCTAACCACCTGAAAGACAGTGTGGTTAATGCTGCTATGAGACTGGGCTGGGATCTCAACTAATCAGGAAATGTCCTCGCAGTAATTTCAATTGCTAACTACTTGTTTCCAAATATGTAAAAGCATAAATGCATATATATAACGTGTATGTATCTATATATACACACACACACACACACACACACACATATATATATATGGTTCCAAACTATGAATCTATTTTTAAAAGAAGTTGGGAACAAAGTTTATTGTTTATTGTTTCTTATTGGCATGGCAACAAGCAGAGAAAAACATCATCTACTCCACATGGCAAGAGCTCATGGAGCTGAGTGTCTGGGACAGCAATAGGAACAGATGAGGAGGTGGACAAAGGGTGGGTCTTTCCCACCATTCTTGTTTTCACCCTGATCCAGAACAGTGAAACAGGTTGCAGGATGTTTTTTCCTTCCAAAATAGCCTCTACAGTTTTGTCATAAAGGGAATTAAGGTTGAGTGAATTAATATCACCCTGATGTAAACCAGAGTGCTGAGAAGTTGGGAAGAGTTATGCTCATAATGAACTATCTGCACCAAATATTTTGCTTCCTTCCAGTAAGTATCTATAAAAAGGTCTGACTTCCTTTGAAGGAAAATAAAAACGAAGCACAGAGAATAGCCTATTTTTGCTTCGATGAATCTGCAGGCTGATTGGCTAAGGACAGCTTTAATAAGCAAATAAATAAATCTCAAAAACAACAAGCAAACAAGCAGCCCAAGATAGAAGCTCATCTGAACCCACTATGGTACAGCATTCAAGTTTTGCCCTTTCCCATTTCCTTCAGTGCATATTTATGGCTTGACTGTGATATGGTCCTGCTGCCCAGGGAGTCGCAAGGGATGAGAATGATCTGTTACAGCAGATTAGCACCTAAGTCTCTTACGAAAAGAGTGAAAAAGCACTCTCCCCTATTTCTTAATGTGAAGAACCAGAAAGTATGTTTAATTTTACTACAGCAGTAAAACAAGCATAAACACCCATGCAATGAGAGCATAACTGCAGCTATTCTCTTCCCATCTTCACAGTTAGCATTTTACAGATCACTGGTGCATCCCCTCCTCCTGCATGTCCCAAGACATTCAAAATGAACATTTCTGTATTCATACATGGAATGAACATTACAATGATGCTGTGCAGGTGCTGTGATGCCAAGAAACAAGCACAAGGTTCTCCTCCTATTCAGGATGCTTTTTTGTTTGTTTGTTTTGTTTTAAATGGAAAACAGCTTTATCCTAACGTGACTGCTTTTGGCTGACATTTTTTCAGTTTTCAGTGTTCATAGAATTCCACCAAAGATATGCTGGCACCCAGTAAGTGAAATAAGTCAGTTCTGAGCTTAGAATTGAAGTTTTCCACTTGGAAAGACTGACAAACAGATATTGTTTTGACATTTTGATCTAAAATAAACTTTCAGCTGCAACGACATTATTTGGTCTCACTTCTTGCTTTAAAACAACTCCTCCCTTCTTCTCAGTGATTTTTCTGATGGTGACTGCTTTTTATTTATTTATGGGCAAAAAAGGAAGTTTTCTCCATTTCCTCTCTCTGGATGATAGATATCATCTTAAGCCCAGAAAACAAATGTATGCATATACCTGATAATTAGGATTTCAACATCCAGGTATTTTTGTGTAGCTGAGCCTATATTCTTAAGTTCAGTTGCTTTGCTCCTTTTTATATGCATCATATCATACCGCACAGTCATCCACAGGGAAGGGATTTCCAGATCTCCCTGAGAAACCAATTTAGTCCCAATGGCAAATAAGCTGAATGAATTCACATTGCCTCAGACTATGCTAATTGCACTAAAACCATGGACACGGTTAAGAAACAGCAGGACGCAATTCAGGCCTTCACAACAAAGCCACTTGAGGATGTCTCCTTTTGTACACTTAAGCTGTGCTATTTCACCTCTCTATGCTCCAGTGGAGACCGGAAGCTGTTACTGCTGAATGACTGAAAGAAAGGCTGCTGTGGAAAACCAGAGCCCAATTCTGCAGCCCAAACTGATCTGGGGGTCCCAAGTTAAGGTACATCAGGTACAGCTGAGGTTCACCTGTAATTAAATGCATTCATGGAGAAAGCTGATGAGCCAAAATGAGAATTTCTGGACAACAAGGAAGGCTCAGTGTCCCCGTCTTCCTCTCTTTACTGTTGCGCCCACCTTGGCCATTACTGCTGGCTGTTTGTTCAGTGGTGGCAATTAGACTAATCAGCCATGATGCACAAACTCCCTGGGGTAGGCATTGTACCAGCACCATGGGGCTATATGACCTGGGATTGTATAAATGGGTACAACAGTGCCCAGAAAGCGCAGAGAGGTGACTCGGCTTCCCAGCAAATCCACAACTTGGCCAGACCCACTGAAGGGTTAACACAGAGCCATGTTCACGTTTCATTTCCCTGCTCAGGTCTGACACTGTCTTAAAACCTGGGATTATTTGGAAGGCATTACAACTTCGGGTGGAGGTTTGGCTCATGCCCTGGATATCTCAGAGCTTTAACTTCTCCTTTCCAACTTCCAGAAGCAGGAGAAATGGGATTTTCCCTTGTATTTGCTTTCCTCGTTAAAATGCCTTCTTACATTTGCTGGCCTTGCTGGTCACCTCACTTGGCTGCTTCAGCACAGGAGAAGTTGCAGCACTCCACCCCAATCTTTTATTTACAGTGAGGAAAGCAAAGAGAGAACTGAGGGAAAAACCCAGCCTTCCCAACACCAATGCCTAAACACCAGGGGGAGGGGACACTTTTCCTGGAAGCACCCACCTCTTTCCAATGACTGTATAAGAGAACTAGAAGGACATTTTCAGCAGCTGCCTCAAGTATGTTGTGTGGGTTGATGCCACTCCTGCTCACTCCTCCCAAATACCCACTGCTAAAGGCCATGCTCCTGCACCTAAGAAGGAAGCATCTGATCATGCGCAGAAAGACTGCAGCATTGGGCATGTCCAAGCGACGATGCACAAGTGAAGTCAGTTGTCGTTTCCCACATCTACATTTTGCAACCTTAATTGTATTCTGTCAATGAAGACATTTGTAGTTTTGTGTTTTCCAGGGTTTTTTTGCTTGTTTGGGGGTTTTATTCATAAGATATTTAGTAATATACACCAGGCAGGAACCTCAATCTAATAAACTAATAGAGCACTTTTTTTACCCTATAACCAGATAATCCCATCTGACCAAATCATGAGGAAGAGAAGACTAGAGAAGAGAAGAGTTTGATTTTCAGCAGATCCGTCAACAACAGAACAGAAACTTCCCCAAAGACTTCACTTTGACTCGCTACAAAAAGCAGACCCCATGCTTTTGAGCATGAAGTTCAAAGCTTAGCTGAAGCATGAGCTGACTTGGCCACTGGGGAGTGGTGACATCAGGCAGAAGTGGTGACATAAAGTGAAGTTATCAGGTGGAGGAGAACAGTGGCACTTTCCTTGAGGCCAGCAGTGAATATCAGCAGGCTGGTCTAACGGGGTCATGGTGCTGTTCACACAGCAGAAGGGGCACACAGGGTATGAACTGACTGTCTTGCACTCAGAGAATAGTTTACTTTACAAGAAGTTACTTGTACAGTTTTTAAGGTGTTTTTAATTCATTCTGTAGGTTTACTGATGTGGCAGAAAGGCATCGATTTATTTGCCCTTAAACATCACTTCCTCTCAGTTAGTAAAGCTGGTGATGTTCAAGATACAGTGCTCTGTAGGTAATTAGCAGCTTTATGCAGTGCAAGGGGAAAGTGAGTAATTTTCAGATTACCTTCAAACTCCATCTCCCAGTGAGTCTTTTGCCTCTAGAGTGATAAAGTGTAAAAGCATGCCATTTCTTGTGCTGGAGAAAAATAAATGAGAAGAAACCCCGCATCCATCTTCTTGGTTTGTCAGATGTTGGTACTCTGCTTCATTTCATAGCCATTATGCTTTTAAAAAGTAAAACAAGTAAAGGAGAACACACTGAATGCCAAAGTCTAAAAGAGATCAATATAAAAACCTACCTAGAACAGACTGCATTGAGGCAATACACAAAAGGCTTCATTGACCTCCTTCTTGAACCTTGTGGTTTGGTAGGTACCTTACTTAATCTGTTCAGCATGGAAGCCGTCAGTGAATTGGATTCTTAATCTACCATCAATTCATGCCAAGAGGAGAAGAGAACAACAAGAGTTTCATTCTTGACAAAAAAACAAAAACCAAAAACAACAGCAACAAAAAAACACCCACCTAAAATCAGGAAGACAACACAACAGTACAAAGAAAGCATAACAAAAGCAGATTTGATCTTCTCATCCTCAGAAGCTAGATGAGAGGCTTACACATCATCTCAGGTACCTCTTGTGGCTTCTAGAGCCCCCGGGTGCCCTGAACACTTACCCATACACTGGTCCATCTCCACCATACCCATGTGACATAAAAGGTACTGCACCTGGCCTACAAAATGTTCTCAGACCTGTCCATCTCATCTAAACAACTAAGATACTGTAATGCCCAAACCAACAGAAGAATTTGACCTTAACAGACTGGTTTTTGGAGCACTCAAGGAGAAGGCATGATCAAAGACCTTCTTTGGGTCTTTTGGAAAAGTACACTGAAAGACTACAGACCATGGGAAACTCCACGGCCCTGAGAAATGAAGAAAAGGTACTCTCATTTAGGATCACCTTAAAAAGCAGTGTGCTTTTGCTGTTCTAACAGTGTGGCTGAAACCAAAGCAAGCAGGTGTAGCCAACCAAAATAAAGCCCTTTGGAGCCAAAGAAGAAACAGAAACAGTGGGCCTAAATGACATTTAATTACTGTATACTCTCTGTATGACAACTCTAATGAGAGAGGTGGCTTATTGTAACCACCTCACAGATGTTACATGTAGCTAAATCTTCTCAAGCAGTAGCCCTGCTCTCCTATAACTCCTGGGTTGTTAGGGAACTTCTCTGCTTCGGTGGGAGCAGTGAGTTTGGTTTGGTTTTGTTTTTAGTTTGTTTGTTGATTTGAGCACTCCAGTTACTTGGAAATTAGGCGTCAGAAGGGTTGCAATGAAGCCTTGAAGAAATGTGGATATTTTTATGAGTCCTTGCAGACCAGAGTTCATATTTATTGACTAAAAATTGTATATGACTTATCCTTGTCATGTCAAACAAAAGTTGTTGTTTGTGATCTGCAGGAGTTATTGCCTGAAGTCAAGGTGCCAGCGGTCACTGTACATGCATACAAGATTGCTGCACTAAATCTTTCTTCTTTTTTAAAGAAAAGTAATGATATAGCTTACAAAAAAAAGAAGAAAAAATCAAAACCAAAAAATCCAGACCACTGCTTCCAATAGGGTGGACTTTAAGAGTGTTAAGAGTTTTAAGAGTTAAATTTCTGTATCCATACATCCTTCTTATCATTTTCAGATACAGAAGAAACACTCAACGCTGGGTGAAGCATCCATCAGGTCAGTGTGTGGTTTCAGTCAAAGCTGTAAGCAAAATGGACCATGACCAACATGGTCCCACAGGTTCTACAAGGTTTTTCTTTGCCTCAATCATGCGTACAAATTAAAACACGTGGGTACACAGGCTGGCTTTAAGAAAGACAGAAGTGTATTTATTTCTAAAGACACACCTTACCTATCAGGAGATGAGGAAAGGACTGTAAGCCAATGGAGAGCATGGAAAGGATTTAAGCAGATGGAAAAGAGGAAACACTCTGTTCTTTCCATCTTCTAAAAAGGCAACACATGCAGAAATTTCTAAGATGCAGACCAAGGCTCCTTTGTTAGCAGGGTTTGAAGGAAGAGAATAAAGAGCTATGGAAGAAACTGAGGTTCTCTAGCAGCTAACAGAGCATGTGTTAAGCCAGGGTGCCTCTCAAGAGCTGCAACATTGGTATCCAAGCATTAATTCCCTTTCACTGCATCACAGAAAGCCAGTGGCATCTTAGCAGATTCCAACTTTACCTTAGCAATGCCCAGTGGAGCAGCTGCACTCCAGAGAGCATCTCGCTAGCACATCCCCGGGCTGTCAGCTTGCAGCATGTCACTCCAGCCATCCGAACACGAGGCCAGGAGAATGGGGAAGGCACACAGTGACCTGCCCAATAACATTTTCTGCAGTCTGGAAATCCCAGTCAGATCTCATCCAGTTCTACTGTAACTCCCTGCTATCAAACCTGACAAGGAAAGCTAACTACAGAATACATTTCAAGCCCCACCTGATGTCCCAAGGCTAGCTACACATTTGAAACATTTTGATGAGTTTCCTGCAATGTTCATCTGGCTGAAGTGACCTACAAAGACCAATTTACAGCACACCCTTTATACCATTTGCTTCAGTGTTGGAACTTGTGCTATATTTGATGCTAAGGGGAACCCAAAACAAACAAACAAACAAACAAACAAACAAAAAACCCTTACGTTCAAGATGAATGATAGAAAAAAATTCTTCTTGGAGAGAATGGTGAGGTAGCCCCACAGGCTGCCCAGGGAGGTGGTGGAGTCACCGTCCCTGGAACAGTTCAAGAACCGTGGAGATGCGGCAGTGAGTGACATGGTCAGTGGGCATGGTGTGATGGGTTGGTGGTTGGACTAGGTGATCTTAGTGGCCTTTTCTAACCTTAATGATTCCGTGATTCTATGAAGAAGAGGTAGACAAAGGAAGATGAAGGGTACATCAACAAGTATGTTGTGATTGGCAGTATAAATCCTAATAAACAATTATACAGTTGCTTGCAAAGTAGAACGGTCTTTCCTTATTATCTCTGCCAGTAAGTCTAACAGAAGGGATAGAAATGTTCAACTGGCAAAACTGCTCTCCCTAAGCTGTGTGTCTTACCCTGCTCCACCACTGCCCAGACCCATGGATGTGTGCAAACACAGAGCAGAACACCTTGTACACACATCTGATGGCAATGTTTCATCCTTAACACAGTATCTTCTGCCAAAAATAAAGTAAGAATTATCTGAGAACGTTAAAACTGGCCAATTTATCAAAAAATGGGTTTGGTTTCTAAAGCATAGGAGATGAGTGTAACTTCACAGATACTAGTCAACTTACACCAGTTACTTCCCACTGAAGGTCTGATCTATTGAATGCTAACAGTGTCCTGGGTTTTAATTTCTTCTGCTGGTTTATGGGAAATAATAGTACTGCTGTTTTTTTAGTAGAAAATTCCTCCTGATTGTCAAGGACCTGTGTTTGAACTCAAAGAAAAAGGAACTGCAGAAGAATATTCATTTTTCAAACACACTTTTATCAGATAAGATTTAACAAGAGCAGGTGTAGAGTCTTGCACCTAGGGAGGAATAACCACATGCACCAGTACAGGTTAGGGGATGACCTGCTGGAGAAGAGCTCTGAGGAGAGGGACCTGGGTGTCCTGGTGGATGACAGGCTGACCATGAGCCAGCAGTGTGCCCTGGTGGCCAAGAAGGCCTCAGGTATCCTGGGGTGCATTAAGAAGAGTGTGGCCTGCAAGTCAAGGGAGGTGACCCTCCCCTTCTTTTCTGTCCTGGTGTGGCCTCACCTGGAATACTGTGTCCAGTTTGGGGTTCCCCAGTACAAAAGACAGGGATCTCCTGGAAAAAGTCCAGCAGAGGCTACAAAGGTAATAAAGGGCCTGAAGCACCACTCTTAGGAGGAAATGGTGAGTGACCTGGGTTTGTTCACCCTTGAGAAAAGAAGACTGAGAAAGGATCTGATCCATGTCTGTAAGTATTAAAGGTGTGGGAGACAAAGGGATGAGGCTTGACTCTCAGTGGTGCATAGTGATAGAATGAGGGGGAACAGCCACAAACTGAAGCATAGGAAGTTCTGCACAAATGTGCATGGGAACTTCCTCACTGTGTAGTGACGGAGCGCTGGCACAGGCTGCACAGAGAGGTGGTGGAGTCTCCTTCTCTGGAGACGTTCAAGACCCGCCTGGATGCCTACCTGTGCAACCTGGGCTAGGGAGCTGCTTTGGCAGGGGGGTTGGACTTAATAATCACCAGAGGTCCCTTCCAGCCCCTACAATTCTGTGATTCTAAACACTTTGTTCAACCAACGTTGAAGAGATTACATTCTTTTTTTTTTCTAGCAGGAAAGGAGCAGACCAAGGTTCCCACGGATGCCATCCTTATCTCACACAAAGCCAGGAGGCAGGGGAAGAAGTGCCAAAGTTTGCCTTTTCTTTCTTGAAATGTCAGCACTCATTGATCACTAAATCACTTCAATAGCTTATTAAGTAGGCATCACAGAGAGTTACTACCAGTCTCCTATTAATTTTAAAATACTAATGGGTTTTTTTGGAGCATAATTTCTTTCAAAATGAAAAATGCTCCCTCTTCACTATTAAAGAGTGAGCATTTTGGACCCTAGTAGCCAGAGTGCAAGGCTGCTGATAATATATAATGCACATTCAGTACAGGTTTTAACACTGCAATATGTTCTTAAGGTTGCTTTATAGCTTTGTTGTCTTTTTTCTTTATCATTTCAAAGGATCCTCTCCATTTGTTTTGCCCATTTGCACACAAACTGACATTCTCCTGATACCTATTATTCACAGTTTCATGTCAATACCAGCATAAGTAGAGGCTATCAATCACTTCTCTGATGATAACAGTAAATAAATAATGCACACTTTAAACTTTCAAGGCACTGCATAAATATCAGTTTGTTTTCACAACATCCCTTTAAGTGCTGAGCTAAGTAGTTTAACCATTTTACTAGGCACTAACTCTGATTCAGGAATGGTTTAAGACCCATATGACTCATTACAGAACAGCATATAGAATTGTGGGTATTATTCTAACCTAAAAATAAGCTTCTTCTTATGTGAGGGTTGTCGTACACCAGAACAGGTTGCCTGGAGTGCTCACAGGGTCTCCAGTCATGGAAATACATACAGGTTGACTGGACCTGGCCCTGAGCAGGCTGCTGGAGCCATTCCTGCTCTGCTCAAGGTTCAATGGGACATTCTCCAGAGCTGCCCTCCAGTCTTCTGCCAGTCTGTGCTTTGCTTATTAGAGTTGGGATCTTTCATCTGGGTTGCTACATGCTCATGCAAAATAAGTACCCTTGTTTGAGGACACCACAGCATTTTACTGCCTTTTACTTTTCTGTGGGTGCAGCTCAAAATGTCATGCCCGTGGCTAGAGTTGTCATTAACTACCCATTCTGCAATGAAGTTATGGAGTGTGACACATGAAATGAAAAATACACACAGAGGATCAAACCGAGACATCTGATTCCAATACAGTGTGTGAGGAGCAGACGGATGTTCTCTGTGTTTGGAAGCCTTTCAGCTCAAAAATAAAACTACTGTTTCCCCTCTAGCAAAAGATTGGGATTAAGTATCTAACTTTCTTTTTTTTTTCCTTTTCTTTTTGCTCAACCGCTACCTGCCAGATTTAGTAGCATCTTTCTCCATTTCTCTTCACAGATACAAAAGCTTCCTGCTCATTCCATCTTTGGTTATTTCACATCCCATTGATCATTCTGCCTGTCCAGTCAGCAGAGCATCAGCAAATAAGCAATCCAACTCAGATAAGGCTAAAGTTCTGCCCTGTAAGGTTGTAGTCCTGTGCTGCCTTCCCTGCGTTCTTTTCTCCCTCTCTCCCTCCTTCACATATCTTCTTTCTTCCCCAGAGAAATTTCCAATAGCAGAAAAATAAGCACTTTGAATTCTTCTTGTGATGTTGTAACAAGCTGGCAACTAGCATGACATGTTGTAGAGAGACACATGTGAATACCTAAGTCAGAAATAATGAGATTTCTCTCTCATATTCAGCATGAAATGAGAGGCAAACAACATCTCTGCTGAAAACAGCGGAGTGCAAGAGGAGGTGTGGGGAAGGGAAGGAGAAAGTGGATGTCTGTTCTATTTTGCTTACTACAGTGGATTTCAGAAGAAAAACTGTCTGGCGGGATGGGCAGCCACAGAGCACAGTGTCTCAGAACCAGGCAGCTCCACCCTGCATCCCAAGGACAAGTCTCCCGTGGCCCAGCACCGCTGTGCATTGTGGACAAATGAGGCCTCAAACAACAACAGAAGCAAGGGGGAGAAACAAAAGAGAAAGGGGATGAGAGGTCGCAATAAATCAATTAATGCAAAAGTCTGTTTCAGTGTACAGGCAGCAGTGTTAATTGCTTTGTGTGCTGCCTGTGATGAATAGGTCCCGGTTACCGTTGCACAACTCATCTTTCTTAGCGTGGCTGGGAACCGGCACAATGCTGATCTCCACTGAAAGTCTTTAATTATAGTTAAATTAATCAGGGCAGGGTATCAGCTTTGTGTTCATGCTTAATTGACCCATTTTCTCACAGTTTCAGACTCCCACCTGCCCCCCTGCTCCTCTCGCTCCCCCTCCCTGGCCCCTGAGTATGCATCACTTTGGGATCTGTTTGACACTGGGTCCTGTCTGCACAGCAATGAGCCACCCAATGAATCCTGAGTCCTTGCCTTTCATACTTGCTCTCTTCAAAATCCACAGTGTAACACAAAACCTTGGAAAGAAGAACCCCAGACATACTTAAAATCACAAGACAGGAGGTTGAGCATTGAATCACCAGCTGAGAAGCCAGAGGTAGCAGCTCTGCTGTTACTACCTCAGCACTGGACATGCATCCAATTCCCAGGCACCACCTTATTCTCCAGGGTGGCAGGGAACAAGGGTCATTACCATCTTAAACCTTTTCATTCACATTAGGTGTCACTTCACTGAACTGTTTACAGTTCTAAATCTGCATAAGGGGACAATCTGATCCAAAATGTTCCTCTTTCTGGTATTCAGAGAAATGCTCGAGAGTCTCTCAGATGTCCATATCCTGCATCTTCAGAAGAGCCCTTTCCAAAATCTTAAGCTTGCTCTGTCTTCTCATACTGCTGAAGAATTTTTTGGGGTTAGCCAGGATATTTCATGCAACTTTCATAGTGCTAAGCTAACTGTATGTATAAAATCACTGCAAAGAGAAAGAGACTTTTCTCCATGAATACAGAGGATTGTTTAAGAAGTAATGTGAGCGATTAAGGAATAATTAAGTTGTTGCAACAGACATCTAGGTTAGATGAAAGGAGCAACAAAGCAGTAAGAGTAGGAGAGGAGTGGAATAAATTTCCTAGGCAAATTGGAATTACTGCATCAGAGGTTTTTTAGAAAGCAGGCAGACAAACAGTTGTCAGGAACAACTCAGACACGGCCTGAAGACATTGAGATGATCTGAATGACCTCCTGCAGCACTACAGTGAAGAATCAGATTGGTCTAAGGAGAGGGTAATTACTAGTGTGCAAAGCAGCAGCAGGAATGCTGAGGACCTGCTCAAAATAAAACTGCAGTGACAAATTCATCACACAAGGTCTAGCCCGGTAGAATTCTAAGAATGACTCTCATCCCCATTCTAGCTTTTACATACAAAATGAATGTGATAGAATTTTCCTTGATTCTTATAAATGCGAACATATTTAAAGAAAAGTCAAGAAAAAGGTGCATTAGACTGAACACATTACTTATTAAACAAGAAGCATAAACTTAGTGCTCTCAGTGCCGGCATCAACTACTTTCCATCACTGTCCAGAGAAATCTAGGTATACTTGCAATGCACCATATATAACATCACACAACTTCACTTCCTCACCCAATTTAAATGATCCACAAAACAAAAAGGAAAAAATCAAATGTCTGAAAACAAAAGCTGTCCACAGCAACAGTTCATTCTTCTAACTATTCTGACATAATTTAAAGAAAACTTGGAAGAGATGGCCTAGAAAGTTCTTACTCTTTCTAGGTCATTGACAGGCAAACAAACTTACACTTTTGAAACATTTATTAGCATGAGATGTCCAATCTAAGTGATCTAATGCATCTAAAGCACCCTATAAAGCTGCTCACAAGGAACTTGACCACAAATCTGAGAAAGATTCAAGCTCTGAAATTTCAGGCAGGGTCTGTCCTTCATGCTATCATACGTCTTCTTTACTTTGGCCTTCTCACTGGCAAATGAAAAGCCTTCAACTCGATGACTGTAGGCTGTATAAGAAAGTATCTTAACATAATTACATTTGATAAAGAGCCACTTCAGATAAAATATGCTTGTATCCGCTACATTTTTTCATTCTTGTTTCCTAAAAATAAAGACAAATTAGCAAGTTTTTATTGTCCTAGAAAAAAAGCCTCTAGCATTTTATTGGCATTTCCGTTCTTGCTTGGCTCCATTTTACATTCATCAAGACTGACATCATTCACATATTTTTATCTGCATTAGAATGAAAATTTAGGATCATTGTGTAATCCCAGCAATATGCATCATTCTACACAGCTCTGATCTCCCTACTGTGCTGTGAATAGGGAATCTAACACCAAGAAAGTGATGCAGTGGTTTATGAAAGTGATTGCTTTCAGCTTCTAGTGTCTAGTTTTTGGAAGGCTGGAAGAAGGGAGATGGTGGTAAAAAGAGGAATAGAAGGAACAGAAGAGAGATCCTGAAAAGATTAACGCTCTCCAAAGAAAATGTCTTTCAGTTTTTTTCAGGAGGGCAAATATGCAACAATGTACTACAGAAATATAAGCACTGGGGTCCCACCATGGCAGACAGAGGCACTAAGGCAAGCATTCCCGCAGAATTTTCCATCTTTTTCTTTTCAAACCCAGAGTCAGAAATTCCTTTGTTTTCTCTTTAGTCCCCAAACTGCTCTAGACTAAGCAGCCCAAACAACTCCTGGGCTTCAACTGCCTCTTTGTCTTGGATCACTTTTGTTCCCAAGATACTTGAAAGAATGATGGCCCCCCAGTGAAGTAGCATAACATTCTATGTAATAACAGAAGCTCTCTCATATGTGTATTTTTTCCAAGAGTCACTAAATGTCTTACCAAAAATGTTATTTGTAAGAGGGCATTTAACCTCTCCTTCTTACATTTTTCCATGTTCCCTCAATTTTACAGATAGCTGTAGTTGAGATTTTATTGATTACTTCTTATCTGTGTGAAAGCAGTATAACAAAATTACTGGGTTTCATACTATCAGGAAAGAATGAAAGGACAGAGTGGATAAAACCAATTTTAGGCACAGTACAAACCAAATCAAGACAGGACTCATGAGTTTGCTGGCACTTATTATTCTGTTTTTCTTGTCCATTATACACATCATAGCATTATTTCTGAAAAATGTTCTTAAAGTCTTTTTCTAAGTTTGTTTACCCCTGGGGCTAGCATTTTGTGCTAGGACTTTAGCTCTGCCAACAGAAGAGCCAGCTAGATAGTGTACCAACCAATCCTTACACTTCCCTGCTACATTCTCAGATGCAGCAGTTCCTAATATTATTAAATAATTGGAGGTGGGGAAGATTTGAGAAGGAAGAACAAGTTACATGTATTGGCTTCCACAGATGAGAAGGCAAAAGATAGTTGTTTTCTGTTTTGTTTTGTTTTGTTTTCCAAATGGATTATTTCTTAATTATCTGTATAGATTTTTTTGTCTATCTTGCTATTAATACCACTGCATCTCATTAGGATTTGTTTAGCTTCTGACCGTCTCACAATTGTTTCTAGATGCCTCTGAAAATTAATTTGTTTGTTACTCGTGTTTAAAAGGACTGGAATTATGAGCTTTTCCTACAATCCATTATAAAAATTTACTCTATAACACTTGGTGGTTTTATTTTTCACAGTTATGAGACTGTATTTTGTTTTGTTCTGAAATCTGAAACACAACAACCCTAGCAAATAGTTAAGCCCGAAGTAGAGCTCTATAGACTTATGTTCTACTTCCAGTACTCTAGACTAACCAGCCTAGATTAAGACTGGAATACTGGAAGTAGGACTTCATTAATTTGAGCGGTACGTCATTACAGCTTACAGTTATCGCATCATAGTCATTAGTACCTGAAAGCTATTACCTACAAGCTTGGCAGGACCTTGCCTGAAACAAATCAACAGTCCTGCTTGCTCTCCTAGTACCATGTACCACATCTCCACATCACATCTTACAACCAGCACACCAAGTGGGGAGTTTAAATACAAAGAAACTGTTTTGAATGCTCCTATGAGACCAATCGTGATTCAACATTCTCAGGTTTTGAGAGCTGAGAAATGAGAGATACGAGAATGTCACCCCCAGGACCATTCTTCTGAAGTGGAGCCTGCAGAGGTGGCCAGAGGGATCATCACTGCCCTCTCTATAGCTGGCAGCACTTAACAGGTAGTGTGGCAGATGATCCCAACCTCCCCCTTGAGCCACTGCAGCCCAAGATGGACATGAATACCCTAACATGAGTTGGTGGGGTTGCAGCCCTTCAGGCCTTTCAGTGAGGAAAACAGTTATTCATCACATTAGAATATCACTTTTCCTTCCAAAAGCACTGTACCTATTTTGGTTTACATGAAACCTTTAACACACTAAAAGGGTTTAGGAAAGGTATCATTTATCTCTGTTTTGCTTGTGGATTTGACAACAAGAATTTGTTCACTTCATGATGGAAGGTGCATGCTCTTCACATGCTCAGTAATCAGATGCTTTCCAGAAGTAGTAACTCTGAGAGCAAAAGGCCCTCAGTAAGATGAGTAATGCAGAGAGCAAATGGAGGGATTTCTGTGGCGCAGGGCCCGAGCTGCAACCCTTCGTGAAGATCAGTCAGTTTTGGATGTTATTAAGCCTGAACAGCAAATGTCTCTATGTAAGAAAAAAGTGCCTGCCCTTCACTCATGGCTGTCCCTGGGGAGTTAACACAGACATTGGGCTGTCCAGTGCCTTTGCTGTAGAATGTGGTGTCAAACCACATCAGCTTGAAAACTGTATTTCTCTAGGCTAGCACTGACATTCATAGTTCAAAGGAAAGGCTGCAGGCTTGATTCATCCTCATTTTATGCCATAGCAGTTCCACAAAAAATCAGAATGCCAGGTGTACCGACACACACTTGGAATGGATCTGGCTTCGTATTTGGGAAGTTCTTTCCCACAGTTTCTTTGGAAAAGAAGCTTCTGCAGGATATGCCCACTGCAAGAGCAACAATGGTGCTTTTATGCGCTTGTGCACGTGATTTTGATAAGCAAAAAATTCAGTACCACTGGAAGTATAAACCCAGTATGGGCACTTCACTTGGGATCTCCTACAGAAAAAATCACAACTGTCAGAGCACTGATTTAATTTAGATTGTAACAGTGCTCTGCAGCCACAGGTTTTGGTTGTGTTGTAGCCTCTTCAATGACATGCTCTGGAAACCATTTCCAGAGCTGCTTCTAATATTTTGAATTATTAAGCTAAGTACTTTGAAATCAGCTCTGCTGTGAGACTCTGGGCGTCCTAAGCAGACAACCTCCAGAAGTCCCTTCCAAATCCTTGAACGTAAGATCCTGAGATGATTTACTTCTGCTACTGTTTATTCTGCCAAGTTCTGCTTCAGACTGTAACCCAGCTCTCCCTTACCACAAAGCACTGACTTTCCAGTTACAAAGACTACTAACCAGAGTGCTTTACTGCAAGATTATTACTAGTTCTATTCCTCTATCCCAAATCTGCTTCTACTGTTCACATTCACAAGGAATACCTTGTAAGTTCCCCTTTCTTAGACATTCCTTAACACCTGATAAGCAACCAGGACTTTTGAGACCGCCCTCATCCATTCTCCAACTGCTTCCATATGGTTTAACAACTCCGCACTGTTGTTATCTTATGGCACATGAGGAGAGTCTGATGGCAGCCAGAATATTTTGTTTTAGTTTTTAATCAAAAAGAAACAATTTTACACACCAGTATGGCTGGGCATATGACCAGGTCTTTCTCTGCTCCATACATGTAGGCTCTGTGTTAGCAGCATTCTTTCCCAGGAACAGCCAGCCTAAGCCCCAAACAGACACACCCTTTCCTCCTCTAAACTCATCAGTCAAATGCAGACAAATTACAAATGTGCTACATCATTCATGTTTCTCTTGGCACTTCCGGAGACTTTTCTCGTGGTGTGCCAAAAGTGCTTCCATTAGTCAGTATTCAGTATTTCTTACCACTTCTGCAAAGGCTGAAGTGATGGAGCTGCACAGATTTATCAGGTGAGGATGGCAGGGAGAAGGGGCTTGAGCAGGCTTCACCCCCTCCATTAGTCCCAGCCAGCAGCTCCCAGTTCTGCAGATAGCGAGACATCCTCTCAGCCCACCACCCATCTTCGTTTTGGCACTGGGTACACCCTGGTGCTCTTTAAGCAAGGTGCCTCTGCCTGGCGGCACTCCTGGAGCAAACTCATTCATTCGAGCTGGTAAGCCTGTCACTCCCTATTTAAAAGAGCTTCCAGTTTTGCAGTATATAAATTAACCTTGACACTCACTGCAGTGGTACCTTCGCTTTTCCTGCATAGCCAGCTGCACTTGATGGGAGTTAATAACTGCAGGTAGCAAGAGAAGGACGCTGCCTTCAGGAATTAAAAGAACATGAGGAAGAGCTTTCAGGGAACAGGAAGATGATTCTTGCAGTGCAGAATTTTGAAATTAGGTTACAAATATCCAAAAACATTTAACTGTATTCTTTTGATCCCTGGTGCTCAGCCACAGGGGACATGGCATTTTTACTTCTTTTACTTGCTTTTTGCAGGAGTTATATTTCAAGGCATCAGACTGCTTAGGGATATTAGTAAAAGGTAGCACATGTCCTTTAATTCAGCCAACTAATCCCAGAGATAGCATGACCTTTGTCTTTCACCTCCTTTATCACACTCAGCAAATTAACAGGTTCCCATAACCTAGGCCAGCCATTACAAATAACCAGCCAGGACTGAACTCTATAGCTTTTGTCCACAGGTCCAAAACACCTTTCCTCTGCCAAATTCAAAACAGAGCTACAAGCTTAGAAATCTGCTTGTAATGCATTAGTAGCAAATATTTTATGCAAATTCCAGCTTTTGTTTTTTTTAATTAAACATTCCATCAGATATTCATCAGTGATTCCAGACTTAGACTAACCTGAGTACCAAGTAATATTCTGCAAATATTTGTCACAAATCACCACCTTATGCTTTAATGCATTTCAATATGAGAGCAAGCTGGAACAAAGCATCCACGTCACAGCCAGTTGTGCTGTGCAACCAAATCCAGCCCAAGATACAGGTCAGGAGACTCTCCGTTATTATACTTTGGTGCACACTCAGTAGTAACAGCAAGCCAAGAGGGATGTATTAAGCAAAAGAAGGGAAGATTTCTTCTGTTCTTCTCTTGAGGCAGATCACTCAGCAATACACAACTTAAGGATTATGTGTTTCACCTGGAAGAGTGAAATCAGGACTTCTCAGGGTCATATATGTCAACTGCTGAGGAGAGAGTCAAAAGCCATCACAAGAGCAATGGCCACTGAGCCCAACCAGATCACAGGCTCCCCTCACTGCCTACAGAATAGAGTCACCAGCAGCTGCCACGCACACTGGCCCAACTGAGCAGAGAAGGTCCTCCATCCTTCTCTTTATTTTGGCAAGAAACCTGATGACTCACAGCGCACAGAGTCCTCTGGGACATCAGAGGCTAAAAAGAGGACATCAACAGGGCCAGAGCTCATGGAGACCAGCAACCCAAACAACCAGCTGCCAGCCTGTCAAGAGTGGCTATGCCACAGAAATAGGCATCCATCTGCTTCAAACAGGGTCCACTATGCCTTTCCAGTAACCCAAACTACTTTCTGAAAGCCAAAATATGGCTGGTAGCCTCTCCGTTGGCATGCCAGTCCCCTTTCCAGCTGCAAGCCTCATTCTCCTTTCCTGCCTCCACCTCCTTTCCCAGTCTGCTTAAACAGCCAGCAGCATTTGTTCACATCTACCGTGCAGTGATGGCCCAAATCCAGGCCCAAGCTGGCAGGATCAGCATCGTCCTATTCAGCGACACACAACCAACTTGTCATCCTTTTGGGAAGCAGTGACTCAGATGTAAGTCTACTGCAGCCTGGCAGCTGGTGGGACCGGCAAGATGCACAAAGGGAATAATAGTGCCATGCACAGTGCCACACAGAGCTTGGCTGCAGCCCTCATTCAAACCCTGGCATAATTAAAACAGTATTACCATTCTTGGTGGCAGATTTTCACCTTCTGTAAGCCCAGATTTTATGTGTTTTGTTTTACCAGTCTACAACGTCTGGAAGTCAATGTATTATGAAACAGAAAAGCAAATCCTCTTCCTTTGTGCTACTGCTGTTAGCAAGAACACTAGGGCCTACCATCCGGGTTGTGCATACGGCAGAGGCTTGGCTGGAGTCTTGCCAACCACCATGGAGACAGC
This sequence comes from Oreortyx pictus, assembly GCA_036925125.1. Classification (NCBI taxonomy): domain Eukaryota; kingdom Metazoa; phylum Chordata; class Aves; order Galliformes; family Odontophoridae; genus Oreortyx; species Oreortyx pictus. The sequence goes on along the minus strand of JAUPFR010000001.1, from coordinate 70,320,741 downwards.
AAACAAAAGTAGAGGTTACTGTTTCACACGGCTCCAGACAGCATCTTTTTTTCAGTCTCTACCTCTGAAGCAGGCAAGACAGAGAATTTCTCTGTGTGTATCTATTACAGGCAATCTTTTCCTCATTTGCCCAGAGAAGCTGTGGTGCCCCACCCTTGAAGGCGCTCAAGGCCAGGTTGAATGGGGCCCCGGGCAGCCTGAGCTGGTGGGAGACAGCCTGGCTCATGGCAGGGGGTTGGAACTGGATGTGCTTTGAGGTCCCTTCCAACCCAAGCCATTATAAGATTCTATGATTCTATGCTTTTCAGTTTCAGAGCAGAGGTCTCTGCATTGCCATACTCTTCCTTTCTCACCCACTGCCTGCTCCCACTTGCATCCTGCTGATACAGCTGTTTTTGCAGGCATTGCTTTGCAGACCCAGAGAACTCATCTGGATGGAAGTATGAAAAAACAAAACAAAATAAAACAATGATCCCCCCCTAAGCAGAAAACTGCAGTCAGTGACGTCCCACAGTTTGTCTCATCTAGCAGCGTGTTATTTGGGGTACCTGTTATTTGGGTACTTGGGGTACCCATGAGCTACCCTCACCTATGCACTGCAGCTTTCATGTTATGAATGCCCTGCAGGGAACATGTCCTCCTGGTCACTTCACATATGCTCTAGTAGAAATTCAGCTCCTCTCTATCTTCCCTGTTACCACAGATCAAGCCAGCATCAAGCCACAGTACTTCTGATTCACTCAAAATACAGACTTCAGCTCTGCCTAAAAACTACAGATACAAACAAGTGGGTAAGGGAAGAAAAAGCATTTTCAAGGCAGCTGCAGGCAAGAAACTAAACACATCTCCCTCCTCTTCCCTTCCCAGGATGCAAGACATTGCTATTACTTCACCCCTAGACCTATTCACATCAGCGTGCAGCCCATGCATGCCTGCTCCACCTGAGGCAATGCCCGCTCCTAGCCCAGGCAACTCCGGCAGCTGATCCCTGCTCTTTGCATTCTGCTCACCATCATCCTAACCCATCCCCCAGCTTCCATTTTTGCGCTTCCATGGCTGTCTTAGCAGCTGCTCTTCTCTTTCCCAAGCAGCAGCGGAGCTAAATTGACCTAATTCCTGCTTGAATTTGAAATAGCAGCAGCAAAAGCTGCCGATGCACTCGTCAGCATTTGCTCTGCAGCTGTGTGGGATCGGCTCACAGTCGCTCAATTTCCTTCTGATCCTGTAAGGGTTAGGAACTTTCAGACCGCATGTTTTGAGACCTGCAAAAGGGATGGACAGTCATTCCAGAAAGCTCCTTAGGCAGCCTCAAGGACAAGTGGATTCTTTGTACTCCACGGCACAGCATGGCACAGCATCAGCTCTGTTCTCTATACTGCAAACATGAGACATATGTGTTTGGAAAAATCCATGGATAAGTCTCCATCTGCTGTCTTCTCTCTTTGTCAAACGTAGTTTGGGTTTGCACTCAGGTTTGGCTGATCACTTTTTTTGGTAATGAAAGCTGGATCAGACTTGATCACAACTTCAGCAAGACAGGACTTAAACTTTCATTTGCATTCTGTAGTGAAATTGGTCATTTCCTGTCAGGCAGTATGAGGGACCAGGTACTGCTTCACCAGGAGCAGCCTCCCTTTGGTCAAGCTCTCAGTCTCATATAAAAAAAAAAACATACAAAAACAATTATTTCACCCTCATGCCACAGCCCAAGTCGCACAACTGCCCTCGAAACCTAGTAGTCTACAAAATGAGCAGGAGTGGGAACATTTGTATTAGTGTATGTATGGAGAAGGAGCCAAAGATATGGTCACCAAAGGTCTGATATGTCATATGGGGTCGGATAGCATGTCATTAGAATTAGATGCATTAGATGCATTAGAAAGCAATCCTTCCTAGTGTAGCTTTTCAGTTGCTTATTAAGGCTTTCTGTTCAAACTTTAAACTGCTCAGGCTGAAATTTTCCATGCTATAATTACTTCTATTCTGGTAATTAAAGCTTGCTACAATGCAGAGACACAAGGACATATAACTTTCGAGAGTGTGCCTCTAAGATCCTACTCAACTTTTGTCTGGTGATCAGTGAAGGGGACAGAAGGCTTAGTTCTAACTGAGTGTGAGCAAGGCTGTCATTCACACTCTCCCAGATATAACAGCAACCAGCCTACATCAGACAGGGATGCAAACTTTACCAGAATTTATTTTCTGTCCTTGCATCTGCACTGGGGTTTTACTGCTATTGAGATTCAAGGTATATCCCCTACTTCAGTCAGACAGGAGACATAAAAAATAATGGTGGCCCATCACTCTTCAAATAATCCTTCGTCCAATACCTTTGCCAAAGGGAGCTGTTATGAGCAGACAAAAGCTCATAACATATGGATTCAAAGTGAATCAAATATATACCATTAACCTGGCCTGCAAATATCATGCCTGATAGCTAGAAGGTTTCATTCTAACTGAATCTTAAGCTGTTCAGATTTTAATATTCAATTAAAGCTCAAGCCCTTCCATAGGTGTTCTATCTACCTACAAATGTCTGGACAATGCTCTAAGACACATGGTCTGATTTTTGGGTGCTCTTGTGCACAGCCTAAAGTTGGAATCAACAGTTCTTATAGGTTCCTTCCAACTTGGGATATTCTATGATTGGTTCTACAGTTCTATACACTCATCTCCAAACGCAGCCCTCATCACCAGAATGACTGGTGAATGCTGCCCTTTTGAAGTTTGTCATAGCTTCAAATAAGAAGATCTGGCATACTTAGACTCTAAGGAAACCTGAGTGACAGACATGTGTAATAACTATGGAAATTGTATTATTAGCTTCTAAACAGAAGCAGCATGACACTCTGCAAAGGAAATACACAGGCTGTCAGAAGCACTGAGAGGTGTGAGTTAAAAATTAATGTCTATTTAAACATATTATTTGTTCCAAAGTGTTAAAAATTAGCTTTTTAGCTCTGATGGCAGAGAAGGTGCTGGTGTGTCAAGTCCCACATCGGCACGCCATCACTTCTAGCTGCTGCCGCCAGCAGTCCGAAGCTGTTGATTGCTACAACTTTAACAACAACTACAACTTCTTCCCTTGAGGAATGGAAGCCTCTGGAGAAACAAAAAGAGGTTTTATTCCTTCCCATTGGTTTAGTTTGGGCAGAGGCATTCCAGTTTTGGCTCTGCTGACAAACACATGATTAAAGAAATGAAAGCAGAGAACACAGATTGACAGAAGTTAGCACAGATGGACAACTTGGATGTTAATCTAGCTGACGGACTCCTTCTCATTGAGAAACAGCATTTACAACTCGTTAAATATGAGTTGGCTCAACTAAGCAGCACAATGTGACTTTTATATCCTAATCTCAGGGTATCACATATTTCCAAAGAGTACGGTGAAAGCTTAAAAGGCCTCCACAATCAGAAATTGTTACTGCCTTTTCCATTGTGCCTGTTTAAAATTTACCACCTCAAAGAAGCCGAGCTTCTGATATGAAACAGACTAGGAAAATGAACTGGTAAAGTTAAAAGCTAACTCAGTGGAAGGCAGAAACCTCTACATTATCTGAAAGAGGCACTGTCTTAGCTACTCTGCCAGTTTTTTTTTGTGGGGGTGGGAGTGTGGAGGGATGTGTGCATTCACTATTGCTACCTCAGATGGAATTCATCCCATATGCACTGCTACTACATATTCGGGAGCTATATGCTGCTACTACAAAGTAGAAATACTACTGAAATTTCTTCACATCACTTGCAAAGAAAGGAAGTGAGGATGGCATACTCTGTACCACACTGTTGATAGATGAATAAGGAACACTAGATTTTAATACACGTGAACAGCAATCTGCTCAATCTACTGCAAACATGTTGATAGAGACTTGTAGCTCCAAAGTAAATCATTTGCCACTCCTAGCCACAAGAATGGGTCTGAGGAGTCCATACTTGGCATAGGCATGAAATACTCATGTTTCTTAACAGCATTTCATGAACATCTTCCTGCAGGTCCCTGGAGCCCTGGCAAACGGGAGCAGAACTCACAGTGCTCAGGGAGGTGGGAACTAGTACTTCAGAGGCTGGCTTCAGGCTTCAGCACCCTACCACCTGGGTCTCACTACAGCCACAGCTCAGGTGCCTGCAAGACTATGCTACAAAGGATGCAGACCTGAAAGTCCTCTAGTCCTGGCTCTGGCAGCTGGCAGGGAGTGAGACAGGTTTCAGATCCTGCACTGCAGGATCTCAGAAAGTTTTCTCAGAAAGTTGCCTGGTAGTAGGATCTGTTGCAATAGGATAGAGGAAATGGTTTCAAACTAAAAGAGGGGAGATTTAGACTGGATATAAGAGGTTTTTTTACAATAAGGGTGGTGAGGCACTGCAACAAGTTGCCCAAAGTGGTGGTGGATGTCCCATCCCTGGAGACATTCAAGGTCAGGCTGGACAGGGCTCTGAGCAACCTAATTTGGGGGAGATAGAGAAAATGACATTTAAAGGTTCCTTCCAATTAAAAAAATTCTATTATTTTATGATTCAAGATATTACAAACTAACATGCCTGCATATAAAATGATTAAGAACTTCCCCTGTGTCCACAGTGCCTTGAGGCAGGCTATCTGCAAAGCCTGGCTATTCCACATGTTTCTCAGTAATTTTCTGAGTCTGCAACCCAGTGCCAATGTCAATATATCAGCCATTTACTGCTAGAGGTCTAGCACCAAGCTTTGTGCTTATGGCATAGCCCCATCATCTAGACAAAAGTGCTAAAGCATCACAATACTGGTGCATCCTTGATTATATTGACACAATAAGCATTTGAAAACTATTAAAAAAAGCACTGCGTAAACTCAATATGCTATCGAATGCCAAACAGCAGCAATCCCAGCCTACTTGCTTAATCATTTCTCTTTTCAGTAAATTACTACTTTCCACATCTGAAGTTCCACAAACTAACTCACATGAGTGTAAGTCTCTCGCTAAATCTAAGTCCACGGAGAACTAGGTTACTGGGAATAATAAAGCTGATAAAAGAATGCAGGGGTCTGAAGTATTAAAGAAGAGAGCATGGAGATGAAGGGGGAGACAGATACACACGAGCCTGCACTGGCAAGTACTCCCACAAGAAATCACACCATGGAAGTTAGAAGGAGGTTTAAATTAGATGAGGTACTGTTATTCTTAACATTTGTAATCAAAAACCTGTGGTTTCAATTAGGAAAGCAAAGATGCCTGGCCAACATGCTATTACCAGCTTTTTGGCAGACAAAGCCATTTACAACAACCGGGCCTGCCTCTCCTGAGCTTAACTATTTGTTTTTACATTAAGCCTTCCCGACTCTATAGCTCTTGGAACAGACTCCAGCCACATTTGTGGAGGGCAAAGTCCATATCAGATGGACTGTCAAGCAGAACAAAGTGTTATTACTTTCTCAAAGTTGCAATTCAGTCACACCCCTTATGTTATTGCTATAAAAATGAGGGAGTGATTTTAATTATTACATAGAGTAAGAAAAAGAGACTGAAAATAGGAGATGAGTTGTGTGTGGTAATTTTTTTTTCACCTTTCAAGGCACAGGTAACAGTAGAGCTCCTCAAAATAACCTGAAGCACCTTCCTTTTGATTTTCCTCTTCCACCTGCCTACCCAGGGAATGCTTCTGGAAGCACCACCACAGGTGGTTGGCTCTCAGTAGAAGGTGTTCAGTACTGTTAGACCAGAAACAAGGAAAGTATGTGGGAGAGATATGTGCAAAGAGCAACACTTGCTTAGGGAGAATTGGGGCTCCTCAAGCATTCTTCCCAGTTTCACTCAACCACACGGTCCCAGCACAATACAAAACTGCTTGTGCTCTGTAGAAAATGCCCTCATTTTTTTTTTCTCCAACCTATTTAAAACTCCACTTCATTATATTTAGTGGTATTCTGAGTTAAATAAATAATAATCGTATGCTTCTTGGAGGCTCTAGGCATCTTAACACATAATTAATCATACAGCCAAACCCCACGAGCCTTCAAATCATCATTAGAAAGGAAATCTTCCAGTCAGTCACCTTGAAAAAAAGGAGATCCTTTCTATCCCTTAATTGGTCTGGGAAGCACAGCCACAGTGCTCTTGAACGGATGTCTTCTGCTCCATACCCACAAATCTGGGCTCAGACCAAACCATGGAAATAAATTCCAGAGACATGCAGCGCCCACAGAAGCATATCCCGCCAACACTCATCTCTGCTATGTATTGTGTCAGGCTGAAGGGACTGCAAGGAGAAGAAAGGAAAAAAAGTAGTATCCTTTCTCCTCAAGCAGGAGTAAATCTAGAGGATGATAATTTAGGGGATAAAACACCACACACAGACACAGAATCATAGGATTATACAATCATTAAGGTTGGAATGACCACTAGGATCATCTAGTCCAACCAGCAACCCATGCTTGTAAATGCTCTAGGCCACATCAGTCGGTGTGACAGGCAACTTAAAAAGGCTGATAAGTGATGGGAAAGTGCAGTCAGCAGGGAGACCGTGTGTAACGTTCCAATGATCATGGAGCAGGTGGCCAGGCCCGTGAGCTCCCCACCCACTGCCACAGTGGTGCCACCTCACTACTACATGGTCTTCCAAGCGAGTGATTCCACAACACCCTTCCCACTTGCTACTGAGGTCTTTGCCTTTGGCATGACCCTGCCACAGGGCTAATCCACAGACTTAACCCAAAGCTCTCTAAGAAAGGGAGAGCAGGGAGCTTGAAGAGGTATTTCCTTCCTAAATCTAAGCTCCCTTCCATCTCTTACTGAAACACAATGAAGTGAGGTCTAATATGTAATGGATTACCAGCAGGGCAGAGGGAGCAAATAGCTAACTTATTTGCTTTAGGAGTACACAATAAAAAAAAAAAAAAAGCGCAGCCTACTGTATCATGCCCATGAACTTTATCCTTCTGACTAGCTTGCAGTCTCCAAGAAAAAGTTCCTGCTCCAAAAGATTGCAACTTGGGACCAGAGCCCACAGGCTCCCAAGAAGCCCAAGCTAACCAGCTCCAGCTCACCAGCTGTGTGTCCCGAGGGGGTGGCTAAGCTGGCAGTGGCTTTCTGTGCACTAAATGCTTACTGCTTTAACAAGGTTGCCTGGAAGTGGCTTGAACAGACGAAGAGGGAATGCTTCTCTGATCAAGTGACTCATAGAAAGAGGGAGGGAGGTCGTAAGATATTCTTTGGAAAGGATTTCAAAGCTGAGAATATTGTTCCAGGAAATGTTTACAGACTGGAAAAGAGGAAGTTTTGACTTTCATTGGCTCGTTCTGTTGCAACATGACATGTTTACCAAAAATCCATACAGGGAGAGAAAAAAAGAGCTCCCTTCTGAAGAAGAGCTGGGCAGGAGGCAAAAGAACTCTGCTTTAAAGAAATAGTCAAAAGCAGAAAATGAGCCCCATCCTGTATCTGCAAGGCACACTCATACCTCAGCCCCAAGAGCATCACAGAAAGAATAGAACTCAGATGGAATACAAGAGACTGGAACATGAGCAGGATGTTGTCACTGCAGTATTTTAGGCCGTACCCACCATATCCTGGTTGTTTTACAGACACCAAAGAAGGCAGCACTCCTCCCTAGAGATGTCAGCAAATGCCTAGGAGATGGAGCAGTGAGAGGGAGACCACATTTGGCTGGTTGGTTTGTTTTCTACCAGACTGAATACAGTTGCATCATCCAGCAGACAAAGCAGGAGTTTATGGATGTTTCTGTGGAAGAACTCAGTAAAATCATGTCAGGTTTTACAGCAGTGACTCCTAATATTTTACAGACGAGATCCCATTGAGGCAATGACCTGGGTCTTATTGTTCAGTTCTTCAGCCACCACATTTCTTCCTGAGTGTTGCCTCATCCCAAAACCACTTAGGATGGCTCTTCCTGGTCCCTACCAAGAGCCTACTCGACTTTCCTTCTTTTGGAGGCAACAGGTCTCACTGCTGTGAGATAGTAGTGCTTGAGCTGCTCCTCATCCCTGCTGAGTTCTCATCTCTACAAAACTGTGTCACCCTCCCATCAGGAAGTCCTACAAGACAAAAGGCCTCTGGAAGCACCCTTGTGAAAACAGCCCAAGTGGGAATGGCAAGAGAACAAAGCAGGTGACAAGAGTCCTTCAAACATTGGGAAGAAATGACTCAAAGAGATTTAGATTAGATGTCATGGGGAGATTTATCGCTGAAAGGGTGATAAGGTGCTGGCACAGGTTGCCCAGACAATCTGTGGATGCCCCATTCCTGGAGGTGCTCAAGGCCAGGTTAGATAGGGCCCTAGGCAGCCTGATCTGGTGCGTGATTTAGTAGTCAGCAACCCCCATGGCAGAGGGGGTAGGAACTATATGATCCCTTCCAAACCAAGCTATTTTATGACTCTGTGATTCTATGATTCAAATATATTTGCTGTGAAACCTTGCAGCATCTTCTCTCCTCACCTCCCAGCTAGCATGACTCCAGTCTTTCAAATGGGCCCCAGAACTTAGGAGGTGCGAGAATGAGAACGAAGGCTCATTTCAGACTATTAACAGCAGAGATAAACCCAGCATCCACAAAAGGTGAAATGATGTTAATTTAAAATGACAAAAGACAAGGAGTCTGTTCTAGAAGGAGTGAAAGAAAGTTTGGTGAGAAGGTAAGCATTTCACTCTTAGAGATGTGTGCCAGGAGATGCAAAAGCCATTTTATTCATCTTTAGCTCTTTTTTGCAAACCATATATATTCCTTGTCATGCACTGCAGGAAGCCTAATAACGAAAGAAAGAAAGAAAGAAAGAAAGAAAGAACAAAAAAAGGTACTTGGTTTTGCAAACCCTTTTCGTTACAGAGCAGAAGGAAGTCCCTCAGATGTCAACACCACTCTAACCTCTGGACCCCTACGAGGAATAGCTCTTGCTTTGGAAATGAAGGGTCCCTGCAGTTCAGTGATTTAGAGACATTTTGAAATGCTAACCTATTTGACAAGATATTAGTCAAAAGCACTGCCAGAACGCGTGAATTAATAGGACCCATATGTAACTGCTTAATAGTAAACACTCGCTTAATCCTGTGTAGCTAAATGGTGTAACAAAAGAATTAGCTGGTGACATCCACTTTGGAAATATGATCCAATCGATATTATGATTTCTTTTTAACTGCTGAACTGGTTTTGGCACATGTAAAAATGTGGTTTCAATCAGACAAAATTGCGACACAAAAAAAGCCTTGTAAAGGAGCCCAGACCTGTGGGCTTTAAGCAACGCACTGAAGTGAAGAAAATTCACAATGGGACTGAAACTCTGAGCGCAGGAGGAGGAAATAAGCGGTCCCTCAGCCATTATTACCAGCCATGAGATCACACAGACCTTTCATCTTATATTATCAATCTCCCTTAGTGCTGGACTTACAATAAAACATGCAGTGCCAGGCACAGCTGTAACAGGAGAAACAGCAGAATTTCCCCTTTTCCCCTCCTGACTGCCCTCATTTACATCGACTCCTCAGCAAATAGTAATAGCTAATGGAGCAAGACTGTAACAGTCCTGGTTCAATGGCAATGCCTAGCTGGGAACGCTAAAAGGTTGTTCAGAAACACAGACCAAAATGATGGCAACTGACACTTATTTGAAAAAGAAACAGAAAAAGAAACAGAAAAAGAAGAAAGCAACTCCCCCCAGATCAAACCAAAGCATTTTCCACAGCAGGGACACTGCACAACTGAGATAAACCAGCATAAAATTGTTATGAGAAAAGCCCACTGCCCACAGCTAATCTGTCTGGCTGTATGTCCAATGGGAGCTGAATAGAGCTTCTAACTGGTAATGGTCTCAGCCCAGACCTTCCACCCACCAAGCACTTGGCTCATGCAGGATGCAGCCCCTCGACAATGTTCCTCCTGCAGTTTTAAGATGGCATTTCATTAAACTGAATTATCTTTCTGCAAAATTTACAGATTAGCTCCTAGGCTAGCTCATATTCCTCCACACTCAGAAGCACAGATGAAGCCAATGAGGCCTGATCCCATGCTGGGATCAATGACAAAGCTAACTGAGCCCTTACAGATGGACCGAGAGCAATGCATCTCCTGTGCATGGGAATGTCAAAGAAGAGAAAAGGGCCAGAAAGTGCACATACATTATGTGGAGGACAAAGGAGAAATATGGCTATGCATGCCAAGTGCTTTAAAATTGCAAAGGCAACAAGGGAAAGCAGGGCCATTCTGGTTTTAAGCTCAAGAAGCAGGCAGCTCCATTTTCTTGAGCAGGTCAGTACCAGTTTTACAGCTCCCAGCTGCTCCCTGGAGTGGCACCAAAGGCTGCTGTTCCCAACACCCACAGCCTTGAGGAAAGCCAACCCACGCACCGCTCTGCGGGTGCAGTCGCATGGCACTGCTCCCTCACACCCACGCCTCTGCAGGGCTTGTGCTAACTGAGCTTGCACCCACAGTACTCCACTCATAGCACCACAGAATCATAGAATCATTATGGTTGGAAAGACTACTAAGATCATCTAGTCCAACCATCAATCCATCACACCGTGCCCACTAACCATGTCCCTCAGTGCCACATCTAAACGTTTCTTGAACACCTCCAGGGGCGGTGACTCCACCACCTCCATACCTCACCACACTTTTGGAGAATAATTTTTTCATAATAGCCAGCCTGAACCTCCTGTGGCACAACTTGAGGCCATTCCTTCTCATCCCTGTTACCTGGGAGCAGAGACCAACCCCCACCTAGCCACAATCTCCTTTCAGGCAGTTGTAGAGAGTGGTAATGTCTCCCTTGAGCCTCCTCTTATCCAGACTGAACAATCCCAGTTCCCTCAGCTGCTTCCCATAAGACCTGTGCTCCAGACCCTTCACAGTTTCATTCTCCTTCTCTGGACATGCTCCAGGGCCTCAATGTCTTTCTTGTAGTGAGTAGCCCAAAAGGGAGCACAGCACTTGAGGTGCATGAAGGTGATCAAGTTGGTATTTGGCCATTAAAACCATTTTGCAGGCTGCAAAACATGGCTTGTGTCTGGCAGGCATTTATTGATACCTGATACAACTACATGCCTGGCTGTACAGCCAAATAGTACGACCCAGCAAGCTCTACAGCCCCTCAGGTGGTATGGTCCTCCATTCAAGTAAGAAGGTGAAGCAGTTAAGCAGTTAGCACTCAGCTTTCTCTATCTACCAAACATTAACCTTGCCAAACCGTGCTAGTATCCAAAAGGGCTTCATTAAATAAATAAATAAATAAATAAATAAATGAACACCACCAAAAATCAACTGCTCCTTCTAAATAGCTTCGGGTTTCTTGGCTATTTCCTTTCAAAGGTCACATGGAGAAGGTTTTAATATTCAAGGAGCTGTTTTCCTTTCAGGATACTGCCGATTAGTTTCACAGCTGAGGGAGGATGGATAGACATGAGTGGGCTTCTTTGATTTGCTTTCTGAAATAAATATTCGTTCCCACAGATCTAAGTCAAACATTAACATTAATGCCTTACTTTGTGAGACCGTGACAACATGAAAGGTAAACCTGTAGATTTAGAAGAGTCAGCCTTCAGAAAAAAGGTAAATAAGGCAATGCTTAGAAGAGAGATCTTCACCCCTTTGTGTAACTGAAGTCCCAGGTCACCCAACTCTATATAACATAGGAGCTAAGAACTATTTCTTTGTTTCTTTCATCTGATTTTCTAGTTATGTTGTTCTTCATTCATAAGCTCCTCTTTGGCTATGCCAAGATGGCCAGCTGTCCTGAGAAGGATATCTTGCCAGTTGGGATAATAAAGCTTTCACCACAGAAAGGCTGTTCACTGATTAGCGCAGTCCAAATTCAGACACAATCCCTCCCCCAACAGTCAAATATTTCCTCCAGGCCCATGAACTGACCATCACAAAGTTGAGGAATCACAGCAGTTCATGCAGGAGGGAAGGATGGGGATGGTGCACACTTCATCCTCTGCAGTACAACCTTCAAGGAGGGAAAGAAGGGGCTCCTACAGCTGGATGTGCCCCACTGGCGGCTGCAGCATGGAGCTGGCTTTACCGAGCTAAGCCACCACACTAAGATCAACAGAGAAAAAAAAAAAAAAAACAATCCAGTGAATGCTTGCCAAAGCTCTTAAAAGGTTTGTTTTGTTTCAAAAAAGTTGTTACCAACCAGCCCAGCCTAAGAGTAGACTGATAATCTGGTAAACAGCAACACAGCAAAGACAATTCCCCTATTTCTGAGCAAGAGATTACTAAAGCTCCTCAAATGGCCCACTGGTAAACTGATATTGATATTAACACAGTAACAGCACTACGGTAATGAAAATAAAACAGGAATACTAGCTAGTAAAGGAATATAAAAGAGCTGATTGATTTATTCCTTTTTGGGTTTTTCTTTTTGCATGAGTGAGAAGCGACTGTAAATTTTAAACACGCTCCTCAGCTGCATTCCATCCCTTCTAACCTTATTCATTTCAAAGATCCAAATATTCTGCACTGAGCTGTCTTAGGACCTTGCATTTGCAGTTCACTGGTCACTGTGTTAAAAACCTAAATGTTCACAGAAACTCATGCGTGGTTTTATTCATCAGTGTATACGTTTCAGACATAAGATAAAATTCAGGAGAGGTCTTAATTTTTGTAGAGTGGGCCACAAATGATGTACAGGGACATTTTTTCCATATTCTGCTGAAGAAAGTGCATTACACCCTCCAGCAAACGCTGCAGTGGTTCCCTTGAGAAAAGGCAAGCTATAAATGCTCGGTTCACTTTTAAGTGCCTGTTGACATGTCTCCGTCTTTGAACAGCCATCTTCCCATGGATATGTCTGCTCATGGGAGAGGCTCTCTCCTATTGCCTTCAGCCACTTGTCACCCTACTACAGCTACTAGATGCCATTCTTCCTCTTTCCTATTCCATCATGAAAGAAAAGTAGCTCCCTCAATTGCTTCAGGCAGAAATCAGCTGGGGCAGTTTAAATAACATGGTGATTCAAGCTAAGCCAGTCCCTCGGGGTTTTAGTGCCTCTAAGACTTATTCTACCCAAAGTATCTCTAATGGTTCGACCGCTTCAGCTGGGAAGAGCTGCTTGGAAGGGAGCATTTTAACAGGGTGAGAATATACAAATGTGCAGCCTCAACCCTGGCAGCCTCATGAAGGCTGCCAGAAAGGAGCTGCCAGATGGGACTGCGGGGAATGCGTACAAATTACAAATTTTTCTGCTGATTATCCAGACAAGACCACCCATCCGTTGCATTGGAGGCTTCGCAGCTGATGCTAGTGACTTGGAAAGTAAGGTTATGCACCCTAAGCCATCCAGTCTGGCTGTTACATTTTATAGTTTTTAATTTAGATCCTCTTGATTAATCCTTCCATCTTCCTCCTCAGTCCCACTGTGCTGGAAACTGTAATATATCATGGCAGAAAGCAGAAATGAGGGGGAGGGCAGAAAGGGAAAAAGAACAACAGAACTGCAAAAATGGTCAGGTTGGCCAGGGCAGAAAACAACAAGGAGAATATAAAATATCGTCAGTAAAAGGAGAGACCAAAGAGACTGATATGGCAGGAGAAGGAAAAAAAAAAAAAAAAAAAGGAAAGAAAGAAAGAAAAAGAAGAAGAAAAAAGCAGTAGGATGTAGGGGTTTTCAGCAAAAGATAATCTCTGAAACAAAATCAACCAGTCTGTGCAAGGCACCTTTATAAAATACTCCTTGGTACACAAAGCAACACTACTCTCAAGAATAACATCTCTGCTCAACCTACAGCTACCCCCTAAGCTTTCCCACAAAGGACAGAAAGGGAAGTTGAAGTGAACTGACCAAATACTGGCAGTCAGTACTAACTCCACCTTGCCTTTTAGCTATTGGCACAGAAACAAAAACCAGCAGAATATGGAGTTTCTGAAGGACTTTTATCAGAAACTTTTTTTTTTCCAATATATCCACTATACTAAAAAAAAAAAAAAAAAAAAAAAAAAAAAAAAAAGAATACTAGATTTAAATACCGTAGTGGTGGAGACCGTATTATTAATCAGGCTGGCCACCCATCCAGTAACTTTATTAATTGCATATGGTGCTTTGCTTACAGTCCAGGTTCCTGGAGCTAGGTGGCTGGGTGGGAGCTAAGATCATCATTGCAATGGGAGAAAAAAAAAAGAGAGGAATCAAAAATTCAAACCTCATCATTGTGGTGATGCAGACAGAATTTAAAGAAGATAAAAAGAATCAAAATGCGTTGCTATGTTAACATGTAGCTGTTTTTAAAAATCATCCTCCAGTGCTTAATTTGCTACATTTTGACTATTTGGATGTTACAACTCACACTGGATAGACAAATACAGTCAAACATAATGAACCTTTCTTTGGACTTTATTGCCAGCTTGACATTTCTGAGCACTCTGCAGTAATTTTCAGTTTCAGTATTTGGACCCTCTGACAGAAAGGGAAACAGAAAGAGCCAGTGCTCTGCCATCATCCCCGCCTGCAGACTCCCAGACAAGGGATCACTCTGAAAGAAACATTTTTTTAACAGTCCAAAGGAGAGAATTGAGAAAGATGGGATGCCTTGAAAATGTTCTGAGAGTACAAAGTAAAAGAGCTAGCGTTGCTTAGCCTAATGAAGCAGGGATCGTGGGACAACAGTGTTCAAATATATGATGCCTGTTGCAGAAAAAAGAAAATTCCATTTTCTGTGTTCATGATGAACAGGAAAATAAATAGCAGGCTTACATCACAGAGAACTGCAGATAGATGCTGGGAGATACTTTAGGATGTTAAAAATAGCAAAGCACTGGAGCGGGCTGACCACAAAGTCTTCAATATCAGAGGCTTTTCAACACAGGTTAAACAAATACCTTCTGAGAGTGACAGTAGTATAGCTGATGTGCCTCAAGGCGAGGAGGAGGATGGCAGGATCCTTTGAGTTCCCTCCAGCCTGAGCTTTCTAAGATGGCATGCATTACTTGTTTATTAAACTAAAATTACTTACATTTTAGAAACTCTGTGTTTTACTCTGCCATTCAATCTGAAATAACTTCTGGAAGCAAGATACTTTGTGGGAGAAATTTCCTTTGCAAATAATTCCTCTTCATAAAAAAGGAGTGGAATTTTCTGTTTTCCTTCTTTAAACTGTAGCAACAATATTTACTCACTGGTTTCATCCCTGTAGCAAGCTGAGAGGCCTACAGAGCATTCCTTTCAATGAAAACAAAAGCTTAAAGCAACAGTTTTCCCCTTCCCTAATCTTTTTTTTTCTGTTTTTCCGTTCATTTGTGGACAACTGACTCATTTTCCTCAGATGGTCTTCCTCCTCTTAGCAGCTATACTACAAGGGGAACCTTCTTCTTGGCTTGATTTCCATCTATCTGCTACACTGAGGACACAAAGTCCCTCTTGTACATGTAGCTGATCTTTCACAGACTCACATCTGGGAGGAGGACAGAGGATCAATGAAGCTTCTCCCCCAAACCCTCTCTAGATTTTGGACACAAAGGACTAAAATCTAGGCAAGATCACCCAGTGAGTGATAAATGCTATTTTAGAATGGCAGTAAGCCACAAACTCATCTCACTTTCAAGAAGACCCTTGGGAAATGCAGTCTTAGGTCCAGGCAGTGATCTGCCATGACTAGTTGTCCTAGTACACAGGGGCATTTACTAAGAGCAGCATGAACTTATGGCACAATGCAGCAAAACCCCTTCAATGTTGGCCAAGTCTTCTTTTACTGGATTTTCCCTTTGTTCCTCAAAGTCTGACAAATGAATCTGAAAGATTCCCTCAAAAAACAACTTCAGCCTAGCACTCTAGCATCACAATGACTGTACCACAAACATCACAGCAACTGTACCACAAGCTGATATTTTTCTCTTCCACTCTCCACAGGGGAGAAAGAAATGGACTGTCCAATGAACTTTCTCCATCATAAGATAATGGTATAGGTAAGTTTCTAGAAGTGCATCCATCCTTCTATTTAAACACACTTATGATGAGCAGTATGGGAGAGGATGCTCCCTGCACAGTGTGTCAACCTCATCTCTATGGTCCCAGCAGATGTTCTTGTAGGATAAGGTAGTTAACAGGACTGCCATTAAAGTATGAGTAATACATAGATCTAAGGGATTACCAAAAAAGAATTTTGTGAGAAAAAGAATCGTTTAACATGAGGAAGAAGAGAAGATGTGGAGCAAAAAGGTGAAGTTGTTGCATTCCCTAGCAGAGAAATGATAAATGCCAGCACCTTTATAAATTCATAACAAATCCAACACTGGGAGCTAGTAGTAAGAAATAGAGTTCCTGGAAGTTATAAAAACATGGTATGATGTATACAGGATTATGAAAGTAGGAGGTCTCCTAGGGTACCCACTCTACCTACCTACATCACAGTGACTAGATAAACCTTCACGTTTCCAAAGAAGCCATTGTATATTCAGATTGCAGAAGCATGCACCAATTTGTGAACAGGGTTTGGCTCTAAGAACTGTTGGAGAACCAGGAGGAAGGTCTCATGCCTTTTATAGCTTTCTGATTAGAATACATGCCTGACCTGAGGCACAACTACGAAAAACTTTCCCAATTAATGTCACCTGCAAGATCAGCAGGCATTACAGGTTATCAAATATTAAAAACAGCTTTTTAGAAATGCAGAATTGGCCTTGTTAACCCTAGGGAATGGAAGTATGTGTGGTTGAAATCATTACTTCTGTGAAATAACTGGAGTTTAGCTTTAACTTCGAGTACTTTTCCCTGAAGCCTGCCATCTCAACATCCTTCCTCCACTGGACATTTGCAGGATCTGCAGCATGGTTGGACTAGATAATCTTGGAGGAGTTTTCCAACCTTGGTGACTCTATGATTCTATGATTGGTGATTCTATGACTGACAAGGGCCATTGCTCAACAGGTAGAGCAGTCACAAGGAAGGGAAAAAAACAGCTTTATTGTTTGTTTTCCTGTTCTTTCTTGTCTCTAGGTCTATCTCATTAACTGTGCCTCTTGGTTCTCTTCAAGCAGTTTTCATGTCTTCCTTTCATACAGAAATGTAAAATGCTATGAGTTGTGCATTATGGGAAAGCCAAGACAAGTCTCCCTCCTTCCTTACCCTTTTCAGAAGCTTTGCTGTTTGCATAACTGGAAGGAAGGTGGGAGATTTTCTCTTTGCCTCTTGCTGTTGTTTTGCCCCAGGCCTACCATAAGCTACCAACAAATATCAGATTGCCAGCCCAGCTGGAGAATTTGTTAAACAAGAGCTAAGGATTACTTACAGAGGAACTGTAAACTCATCATCAAAATGCTTACAATTACAGGAGAAGCCAGCTATCCATACTGTGGAGGCCTGAGCCAAGTTTTGCTAACAGCCACAAGGCTACTGCTTTCCACATCTCCCCTCGCCTTATTTAAGGAAAGGGGAAAAACGAAACAAAAAAACAAACAAAAATAAAAACAAAACAAAACAAAACAAACAAACAAACAAACAAAACCTTTAGCTCAATTAGTGAGAGAGCATTTCCTCTGGCGGCTTATGTCTCCAAGAAAGGAAGCAAGTGTCTGCCAATTAACTACAGAAAGATAAGTACAAAATCCCTGCTTGTGAAGGGTTTCAAAGGTGATGCCTTGCTTGGTAGTAGCCTGTCTCCCTATCTACTTCTGCAGAAACTGCAAAATGCTTCATCTTTCTTCCTTACTCTCCAATTTGGCTTATCTAAGGCCTACCAGGTACACATGCTCACAAGGAGCTTTTCATTAGAAGCAGAGTTTTGCCAGCCTAAGCAAACATAAGAGCAGACATAAGCTAACCATTGCTTGATACTGTCTCATTGCACTGACCCTCTCTACTACTCTGCCTTGCTTTCCTCATACCCAGTGGTGACCTAAACTGCTCAGCTATAAGATCTGGACGGGTATTTCTAGCAACTCATAAAAGCCAAAGCCATGGAACAGCTCCTGTACTTTAGTGAGTCAGAGGTGCTTGATCTCAACAGCACACCAACCCACCTTAGAGTAGCAAGGAGTCATTTTTCAGAGAAATAAGGATAAGTGGAGGTTCATGCCTGATAAAGCAGTCATCACAGCCTGTGATTGAGTCATGATAGCTTCTTCAACCATGATAGCATGATATTAAGGAATTCTATTTCCCTGCAGTCTCTCTCTTTCCCTTGTAGTTTCATTTTACATTTCAAACTCAGAGCTTTCTCATTTTTTTCTTTCTTCAGTCATCACAAAAACTATGGATCATTTGTACCTCTTTAAGTCCCCAGTGATGTGCATGGTTCCTCCTTGACTTTAACTTGTTTTATGGA
This sequence comes from Oreortyx pictus, assembly GCA_036925125.1. NCBI lineage: Eukaryota > Metazoa > Chordata > Aves > Galliformes > Odontophoridae > Oreortyx > Oreortyx pictus. Next base: position 70,302,494 of record JAUPFR010000001.1, on the reverse strand, counting down.
CAGACCACGGACAGAAAAGGGTAATTAAAGAGGACAGAGGACCTGACCACTGCTCAGATGAAGACTACATATCTGGGTTTAAAGAACAGATGGAAGGTTATAACAACCAGCTGGTTTATGTCTGACTATGATAAGAGGCTAACAGACCACCAGCACTATTGGTGAGTCAAGTTCTGCCTCCACTTCTTTGAAGAACACAAGATGTCATCCCTGGCCAATTGTTCATTCCTCATGCTGTTCAAAGTAATGACAGAATGACAAAGCTGCAGTGCAGGCAAGCAAAGGGCAGGAGGACAACCAGAAACAGCCAATATCCTCATACCATGTTATAGGTATCTATCATACAACAAGATTAGAAATGTAAAAGCAGCTTCCTGTGCTTCTAAACAAAAATAGACATTTGAATGCAGCTTTTACAGCTGTAGTATCCTCCCACTCAGACCTGCGCCTTTTTTCATACCACCTACACTCAGAACAGCTTCCATTTCCTTTTCACCCAATGACCTAAATCTCCTCACAACCCACTTTAGCCTTGAAGCCTTCCTACATCTGCCAGATTTGGCCTAGCGTCTTTGTGCCATTCCATGGCCAAATGGTTTCCCGATCCTGGTAAACCACCTGGAAGAGGGTCAGATTTCCTCCAGTGTTAGTAAAGGGTTACATGCATTTATGCAGCATCAGATGTAACAGGAATCTGAGAACGACTTCCCATATTACAGGCCATCTTACAGCACGCGCTCTCTAGAGTTCAATACAAAGAGCCCTAATCCTCGCACAGTCATGCCTAAATCTGCTTTTTGCTACAGCTACAACATCAGCATCACGATGAAACAGCTGTGTTGGGGGGAGAAAAAAAAAATGCAGCAAGCTTCTTTTTGTACAGTATTCATTTTGTCTCCCTCACATTTATGTGACTTGCAGTAAAGCAAATAATTCATGGTCTCAAATATATATATGTTAATTTTGCTGTTAATGCTATTATTAATGTTTAATTAGTCTTTGCTCTGAAGATGAAAAACAGTGAAGCACATAAGTTAGGCTCCTGCAATTACTGTGATTGCACTCACAAAACCAGCTAATTGCACTTGCAAATTACAAGTTAGCTATTTGCACATCTACTCCCACAGTCTGCCGGCACCATCACGATAAGTGTGTAGAGAGTCTGGGAAAAAAAGTAGTGTGAATTATAGTAATTCTGACGACCATTATTGGTTCTCTATTTCACTTCCTACATACCGGGATTTTCTGATCCTGTTCCCAAGGCCTGAGGATTTCAGATGATTGTGCCCAATGACGTGGGACCCTGAGCTGCTTCCTCACAGCCCACAGAGCAAAAAAGAAAGGCCCAGCAGGAGGCAGTAGGCACAGATTTTCAGTTCCTGATACAGGGACTATACAGGACGTTGTCTTACCCTTCCAGGCTGTGCTGCTGGCCCTTGCTCTCCACTTGGCATTGCTGTGGACCTAAAGCTTAGGAGTGGGCTGATTGTGTACGGTAGTGAAACGTAAAATAAATCATATCTTGGGCTCAGTGACTGCTACAAGATGGTCTGCTCAACGTACTAATTTATACTTCTCAGTTCCACACAGAGAGCTTAGAAACCCCTGCAGAAACCTTAAGGGAGGAGGTGACAACGAGGCAGCCTGGGCCCTCATCCCTCAAATCATGCCATGCCCTCAGAACAGAACTGTGTATTTGTGTGGTGCAAAGGGCGACTGCAGCATAGCTAATTGTGCTGAGCTCCCTGACATCTCTGTCTGGAGGTGCTCAAAGCCTTCATACTGCCACGGCAACACAGAAAGGACCAGACCCATCAATAGCCTCCCTGCAGCAGCACTGGAGGGAGCCTGCAGTGGCTCTGCTGCACAGTTCATTTCTGTTTGACCACCTATTTGACAAGTGTGTTAATAAAAGACTTTGTGTTTGCTAATTTTTCCTAGCAGTTCCTTAGGAAATGCACATAACATAGGTGTCTGGAGGAAGCGGGAAAGCAAAGGCTGACCAAGGCTCTTTTTCCTGATGAGCAGCTTTCAATCTCTGCTTTGCAGCAGCATCTTATGTCCTCTGACAGCAGCAAGGCCTTAGAGCCCTTTCCCCTCCCCCACACAAAATTAAACGTTTGCTTGTTTTTCCAGTCTGGCTGTAGACAGCCTCCAAAGGCCATGCACAGAAATGAGGACATGATAAGAAAACCAATCTGCCCCACATACCCATTTAAATGGAGGGGAAAAAAACACAGAGCAGAACTGTAGGACTGGAATTAAAACCAATAAAGTGCCCCTTCTCTAATTTCTCTGAAGGTCTTTCCAGAGTTTTATTCCCAATTGGGCTCCTTAGATGCCTCTGTTTGCCTGCAGAAACATTTGATATTTCTGTAGTCCAAATCAAAGTGAATTAAACATTAAAGCCCTGTGATAGTGTAGTAGGTCTACTGCAGGAGTGAAATCGGTTACTGTGGCACTGAAGTTTATGAAGCAGTGGACTGGACGTATCCCCTCCTCCTCCTCCTTCCTCAGATGTACTTACTTATTTATTAGTTCATTCATGCATCCTTCAGCACGAAGCAGAGAAATCATCTTCCAAGGTAACTCTTAAGTTATATTGGTCTGGCACTTTGAATTTTCTGCATATTGCATGACACACTTATGTACACACAAGCTGCGGGACACACTGCATGCTGATGTGTCCTCGCAGATGGTGCTTTCCAAACACTCCCTCATTAAAAGGCAGCACATCAGCTGAATGCTCTCCAGCACTCCTCAAAGATGAATCCTTCATCTTTCAATAGAAGACTGAGGGGTGCATAAGCACCTGCTGCCTGCACACTATTACCACCAATCTTCTTCAGTCACAGGGTATAAAAAGCATCAAAGAGATGTCTTACTCACAGGTGAGATCCTGGATCACCTGCACTGACTCCAATTCTTTTATCTTGACTCACAAAGGGCTAGCAAACTGATAGGGGATGGCAAACTGCTTTCTGCAGTCTGTTGGCAGTTCAGCTCCTTCTCCTCTCTCTTGACCATATGCACTTGCTGTTTGTTCTCCTTTAGCCGGTGATGTGGGGTTACCAAAGGTGAGAGGAGCCAAGAACTCCTGAGCATGAAGGGGGGCAGGCACTCGCATGGGTACAAAGGGCCTAAAGCAACTAACTCAACATTCAGACCTAAGGAAGAAGAGCTCAGCATCTGCATAATGCAGATACAGGAAACCAAACACAACAACAGCAACAGAAGCTGGAGCTTAGCAAAAGAAATGAAAGAAGTAACTCAGAGGAGGACACTGGAGAGTAGAGAAGAGAAATGATTCTTAAAGTCAACTGAAGGGAAAGAGACTCTAGCCTGGGCCTTGACTTCCACATAGTAGAAATCTGCACTTCAAATTAAGCCCAGAGGAAGTTTATCCACAAGAGCTGAATAATTAAACCATCATTCAAAAGGATTTCATGTAACTTTTGTGGTTTTCCATTTGTTGGGTTTTTTTTCCTTTTTTTTTTTTTTTCTGGTGGTTGCTTTTTCCAAGAGAGAAGCTGCAATGCAATTTAAAACTCAACTGTATCAAGGCAAGGTCATCTGGAGATGCTCTGATTTCCTCTGTGAGTTTTGGTGATTTTAACTCCCCTCCCACACATTTCTGTTTCCCCCTCTTAGCATGTCACATCTGTGGCCATCAAGCCTTGATCAGTGAGAGGCTGAGTATTGCTCAGATCCTGTATTTATTCTCTTCAGAAATACTTAGCAGGTTCTCCTGAGATGTTTTCCATTAATTACTGTGCAGGACAAAAAGTTCAAAACCTCTCTGAGCACCGGTGAACCCATTCCTGCCCTGGTTTTGAACTGCAGACATTAATTTCACAGATAACCTTTTTACAGAAGGACGGCTTTGCATAAATTGCAACACTACTCTAAGTCTCCATTATGCTCCCTGCAACAATGCGAAGAAAAAATGAGATATGTATATGTATCTGCGGCCATCGCCACCTGAACCAAGTAACTCCTGAGGACAAGGCAGAGTGCTCTTACATAGATCCCTACTGTCACTGGCACCAGGCTGTATGAATATTCTATTTCAGCGTGTGCCCACACTGGGAAGGAGCCGAGGAGGACACATAATCATCCCAGGCCAGATAAATGCACAGAACTGCAATGGCAACAAGCCGGAGAACTCATATATAACCTTGATCAAGAACTACAATATGAAATTCTTTTTTTTGTAATCTCTTTCTCTGTTATTATTGTCTTCAGGAGAAAATGTGCAGAGCCAGCATTCAGGAAAATGAGCATCATGTGTCTTATAGTAGCTCTACTAACATGAATACAGGATGAAATTTTAAGTTTTTTTTAGGTTCATCTATTCTCTTTCAAATATTCTGTACATGTTTTTCTCCACCTTCACTCTCCTTTAAGAACATGGCCACAGCAAGTATGCACTATCAATAATTTATTAAAATCCTTGGCTCCTTCTGCTCTGATTTCTGACTATAAACATGAATGAGTCTAGTCAAGATGAAAAGGTACATCACTGATTCAAACAAGTGCTTAGTTGATGGATAAGCAGCTTAAACGTCCTTCACTGCCTCCTTATTTTCATTTATATTAAGTGTCCAAACAACCCACTAACATCAGGGCTTCTCTGGTCTATATACTAGCCAATATCTATGAAAAGATGATTCCTCTCCTAAGAGTTTCATAATCTAAATACTAGTGAAAAACAGATAGAAAGAGGAGAACAAAACTGCCTGACATACAGAGCAAGCTACTGGCCAGGCACAGATCATAATCCAGATCTCCTGCCTCTCAACACAGGTGGTGGCATCTTGCCACACTGCTGCAAGCTCTGCAATAGCTTTCACCAATACTGCTAGTGATTCAGGGTGATCCAGTGAGGTTGGCTCACTGCATGATGGCCTCCACTGCATATGAGAGCTGTTCAATATTCTCTTAATATTACTTTCTCCCTCGTACTTAGTGTTGTCTCTTCAGGAAGGCTCTGTGGCTGGAAGAGGGAAGGAAGGTAGGACGGAAGTGAGAAAACAGTCTATCCACTCAAACACGCTCTGCACTAGCAAAAGTTAAAAAATAAAAATAAGATCCCCTGGACCACCTCCTATTTGCTTAGGTGACGGAAACAAAGATATAGAAAAATTGTGCATAGAGATCTGAGGAGAGCTTGTTTAAGCCTACAACATTTCAGCCAATTTATTTATTTATTTATTTATTGTATATGAAAATTTTATTGTCAGAAAGTATTTGGCTTTTTCCCCTTAAAATTAATTCTGATCTTTATCTTTAAATTGCCTTCATAAACTGCAGCTTTACAGAGGAGCAAGAAGATAATAATGACATACTCCTTTTCCCAAGTAAAGGCATTAAAAAGCAAATACCTGCTTTCCCCAAGACACTCATGTGCGCAGTGTGCCTAGTTTCCTTTTCTCACACCTGTAATCATTGCCCTTCTCAGAAAAGTCAAGGACATTAATTTTTACTAAGCACATTTCAAAAGGCTTCTATATGTCCTATCCTCCTGAAGTTCCCTACACCCATGAAATCTCTTGCAAAGCCCAGCTCCATGTGTAGGCTCATGTGCTATTTATGACTGCACAGGAATCTACCTATTTTTCTCCCTTCATGGGGTAACCTAGGTTTCATACTCCTCCTTTCTACGTTCCTCTTTTCTTCCACAGATCATCTTGAGCTAGATCACAGGGGACAACCAGGGGATCAGGCCCTGCCATCATGAATTCATGAAAGTCAGGTCCTGCTTGATCAACTTCATCTCCTTTCTATGACTGGGTGACCTGCCTGGCCGATGAGGGAAAGAGGCAGCTCCTTTCATTTAGAGCAGTAATGCTTTATTGCATATTATAGCACGTGCAGTTGGACGGAACTAGATGATTACTTATTGTTGCCAACATTTTTTTCCCATTGCTTTAACATTACATAGGTGACTTTCATAGATGGAAGTATGTACGTAAGTAGGGGAAAGGCACCAAGAACAACTCCAGCCCACCTTTGTCTAAGGCAGGATTTGTTCTGCAGAATAACTGTGGAGTAAGTTTAAGATTTCTTACCCTGTTTACTTCAGGAATTACCCTGATACAATGAGTTTTTTCTGGGAAAGTCTAGCTTAATAATATACCACATGAAAGCATCCCATTAATACAAGAAAGGCCACATTTGGTTTCATATACTCAATGCAGAAGGACAGAAGCATCAGAAGCCCCATTTAAATTGCTCTCTGGAGAAAACTGCCCAAACTTGTTATTTAGCAACAGCATAACTAACAGATACACAAAACACACACAGTACTACATGAGCTAATGGAAATTATTTGCAGGATTGATGGTAGAACAGTTTGTTTCATTGACTGGTGCAGTTTATGTGATCATAGCTTTCAAATACTGCAACTCACATTTAAAAATTTAAATAAAATTATAATGGTTGACAAAGAAACACGGACATATACAAGGGGATTTATGATTACAATGAGGAGCAGGAAATATTTTGGTAGGGAAAAATCTGGGATAGCACTGACAGTTTTAAATTACACACACACACTTTTAAAAAGGTCTGCATCCCTGAAAACACATTTCTAGCCTTCTGTTATCGAAAACCTTTTAAAATATTCAGACATGATTAGATCAAGCATTTCACTACAAAGCCCGATGAATGAGCTCTGGCATTTCAGCTGTCTGAAAGACATGACTGCAGAGTGAAGCCTAGGGGAGGAGAAGAGACTTTAAGCTTCACTGACATATACTCTATATAAAAGGCGTGCTAGGCAGACTTTTTGGGTCAGTTGTAATCAACAAGAACATTAAAGCCTTGCTCTACTGTAACCGTGGAAAAAAATCTCTTCACTACTCTAATAGCAAAAGCAGTCGCAATGGCTGTGTTGAGCAGCCAAGTGAGGGGCCACTCTCTCTCTCTCTCCCCTCTCTCTCCCTGTCTCTCTCTCTCTCTCTCTCTCTCTCTCTCTCTCTCTCTCTCTCTCTCTCTCTCTCTCGTCGTGGTGCTATCCAGCAGCCAATGGCACTGCAGCAACGATGCAGAGGAATGGTGCCAGTGAGCAAAGCTGACTTGCCAGAGCCCCAAGACATTATGGTACTGCTGAGCTGTGGAGGCGTGCTCTGGTTCTGTGCTACCTGGTGAGAAGACAGCTTAAGCACAGGTTAATCTAATGAAAATGTTCCCATGGCAGAGAACATAAAAGGGCACTGATGATCTGTATTGGAGAAACACGTCAGCAGGCCTCTCTGACTTGCAAACTAAAGAAGGGTGTTTCTTTTATGAGGTATTCTCTGTTGTTCGAATCAGCTGGCAAGAGGCTTGCATCCCGTGCTCAGGTTGTGTTCTTTTCTCCTTGCTGTTTTAAATTCTTCAGCTGTTCGAAGCAGAACTGCCTAGCTGACCGTCAAGTCATTCAAATCCCAGATTTCATTTCCCACTAAAATTGCACACTATGATAAGAAGCAGGTCCTTATTTTACCCCAGCAGATTCTCCCTCAAATTGATCATTCGTGCTCCCAGCTATTAAAAACCTGTATTCTATATGCAGCACTTGGATAGATACCGTACTTCAGTATATGTAAACAGGCTCCAGTGGTAGATGGTGAGTTGGCTGAATCTTTGGGATTTCAATTACCTTGTGCTCAATTGGAAATCTTAAGCAGACGACATAGGATTCTCACCCAAGTGTTAAATATACAACGTTAAATGAGCTTCATTTAAGATATATCCCAAATAACCAGACAGAGCTTATTCAGATGTCGATCATAGATGTGACTGGTTTCACAGAGGTTTGTCTCTATGTGAAACCTGCATTTAGAAACAAAATCAGGACTTCATCAGGATCAAAGTAGAATAGAGGGTATCCAGCAGCTTTCAGCAACATGCACACCATTGGAAAGAGTCAGCATAACACTCTGGCCTGCTCCTACCCCCTCTGATGCCTGCTTACCCCACTGCTCAGTTAGTGCTCCTTCACCCAGACCCAGAGGGCAGATAGCAAGTTTGGTTTTAAAGACAACTGGCAGCAACAGCCTCGAGGAGGATCATGAAGAGGAGAGCCTCATGAAGGGCTCCCTTAAGGAAATCCATGAATGGTGAGGACTTGCACCCACCAAATATCCAAAGGGTCTGGATCCAAATCCTGCAGAGACCTTTCAATATCCCTCATATGCACCACCACAGTTTATACTTCTGTCAAAGCCATGTGACAAATTGATGTTACAAGTGTGGATATTTGCCTCCTTGTCCTGTAGTCTTCATGACGGGTAAAGTTAGTTTTAGGAGGCAGCAAGGAAGCAGTCACCTGGCATTCAGTACATGGAATATACACAGGCAGACACACACAGCTGAGGAATGCAGTAAATAATTAAATATGAAAAACAGAAGCCTGGGTTATTGCATGTACCTGGAGCTCCCACAACTCAAATTCTAAGAGCACAGGCTCAAAATACAGAAAAGAATGACGGAAAATAACAGGAGAGGAATCCAATACTCTGTCTCAATGAAAGCATTTCCTAACTTCTAAGAAATTATAAAATGACCTAACATGCACTGCAATTAATGAACACCTTTCCTCCATTTCTGGAGCCAGACAGCCTGCACACCATCACAGTGGCATTACAGGCCTCATTCTGGGTGTGATGTGAGCTTTGCTATGTAAGATTGACTTTGACATTCCATCCTGAAAGCACTCTGTGTTCTGCAAAGATTATGCCTTGGTCCTGCCTGGCAAAAATAAACAAGTGCATGATGCTCCTTCTTGAGCAAGTAAAGAGGCTCTCACTGGCATGGAAGCAAATGAGCAGCCTTCCCAGGACTGTTTTTACAGGACACCAGCTCAATATTAAAAAAAAAATAAAAATAAATCAAGGATTATGTATGATGAACAGCTGGAGTATGTTAAACATATTTTACTTTACGTTTGGCAGGATTTAGTAAATCATGATTTAATCACACTCCCAGGCCATCAGTGTAACTGAACTCTGGAAATGCTCAGTAAGACATGAAGAAAGGATAAACAGAAGAATGGAAAAGCCATTTTATGAGGAAGGACATAGCCATTTGTTATTTAGCTTTGGAACAAAACAAATGTGAGAAAGCCTCAGAAAGGAGAGATGAGAAGTGATGTGAAAGAACACCATGTTACCCTTCTTCCTTGATCATGGGCATGCTTCAGCTGCAAACCTGGCTTGGACCTCTGGGTGAGTGCATTATTCTGCACGTGTGCATGCATATACATACACACACGCAGAGCCTTAGGCTCCAGAAGCTTTAATGTGAATTGCCCATTTCTTACTGCAATAAGACTTCAATGTCAGGAAATGCTGCCAGTTTTTTCAATCAACTAGGCTGTGCACAAGCCTAGAGAAATAAAAATTAGTTCTGTGCAAGTTTCGAGGAATACTGTCATATGTTTTACTGAAGATTAAGGGATGAGTCAGTGAAAGCTAAGAAACCGACTTCAGTTGTACAAGGTTTAACTGCCTGGGCACTTTGTTTACCTTAATGAAGCCACTGCAATAGTTGTTACAGCTAATGCTCTGATCTATTCTTTATTAGCACCACTCACTCATTTTTTGTGGTTTCATTACACCCTAGGAGCCAGAGGTTTATACAGTCTGGGCCAGATGCAAAAGAAAGGCTTAGAAAACTGATCTAAATTACACTTCAGCAAATTATATTCTCCAGGATCTTCTTAATTCTTAAAAGAGCTGGGTAAACAAAATGTTAAACAGGAGGTCTAAGTGATTAAGTATGATTCATTGCATGCTATCTTCTGCCCTTCTATTAACTTATAGAGGGAAACAGAGGACAAGACCGATACTGGGTAATACCAACAGCCTATCCTCAGCTGACCCAAGTCCTTTGACTAAGCTTCTACATCAGAAAACATTTTTAGATGAGACTGTGAGATAGCCTAGAAGCTTGCTCCAACCACTCCACACACATCCCCTGTAAAGTAAACAATGGTGACAGCAGTTGACTGAGGCAGCATATAAGAACATGCCATGACTTTTCTCAAGAGCACTCCACTTCTAGCAATATGCCCCTGTAGGATTTCCTGGGAGAGAGGTTCTTATCAACACAGCTAAAACTCTTAACAAAAAGCCAGATCATCTTCAGTTAGTTTTATAACACATTCATGCAAAGCTACTTGATTGTTTCTAATGTTTTAGTCAAATGATCATTCAAAGAGCTTTCTTACATGGGAATTATTTTCTTCAAGCTTACTCTTTTCAAATGTCTTGACTTCAAATCTTCCACAGTAAGAAGGCACAGCTGGTGTAACAGGGAAACCAGAGAAGGAGGTGAAGCACAACTGGTGCAAGCACAGTTCATTACTAGAGGTGACTGCAAATAAGCTATGCTTTAAAACTCAGATACTTGCAACAAATTCAAGAAGGTAAAGTCACACTGTGATGGACTTCCATATTAGCAGTGTGACAAAAACAGCCTTGTTGCAGATTATCCATTTTCCTTAATGGAAACATAGGTTTCTAAAACAGAGCAATTGAGGGAATTATTCTAAAACATGCTCAGTGTATCCTTTCCTGGGACTACCTGTGCTGAGTCAGATTCCCACTGACAAATGACTGAGACTCTGGAAGGAAGGTATTGAATACTGTCCTATAAACTTATCCTTTCCATGGAAGCATGTTTTGAAGGTCGTTGACAATCACCACGCTACAGGACAAAAAAAATAAAAACTTTTCAAAAGAGAAAACTGGTGAAAAAAAACATAATAAGAAAGAAAAAGCCACAAATCACAACCCTCGCGTAAATCATACTTCATGCAGCAGTGGCAACCAGGCCAAAGCACAAGCAGCCTTCATAAAGAATTAGACTTCAAAACCTACACTTCAAAAACCTACACATAATCAGTACCTAAATACGGTATTTCCTGCCACTGTAAGCATTAAGCAAATTGCTTGGGTTTGGATGCAGCAGCAGAGGCGGTGTGCATTGAAGCCTTTCCTCCCAGCCCTGGTTAGTGGTGGCTGCAGAAGCCCCAGGACAGAGAAGATGACGTCCATAGGCAGTTCTACAGCCACCACATCCAAAGCTGGTTGGAGAGGCCCAAGCCACCCGATGATAAAAGCATCCCCTGAGGGGCCACTCCTTAAATCTGTCTGTGCAGACAATGGCCTAATCTGGCCCCGATGAAATCCATAGCAAAGCTCCCCTGGGCAGACAGACATCTGTGAGGCCAGAACCTCACCCAGGGCAGAGTCTGGTGGAAGCTGGGGAAACAGTGCAATCATCACTCCAGCTGCCTTAGAGACAGCAAGAGACATGAATGTTTGAAATAGAGGAGAGAGAAAGTCCTCACAGCACATTTTGCTGTGAGGTCTTAAATTAAAAGAAAACTCCTTAAGAGAGTGATAAATATAATTCACAGTTTTTATCTAAGCATCAGCTCAAAGTATTCCCTTCTTTTCTAATTAAAATAGGGATCTGAGCACCAAAACAATGATCTGTAGTCAAAGAACCTCAAAGACAGAGGGATCACACTAGCTCATTTCCTATTTAAACAATGAAATCAAACCAAGGTTTGAGGGACCAGGGTTTGTTGCTATTATTTGAGCTGGCACCACACACGCTCTGCAGTACTTTGATGTGGCTGCCTTAGGCAGCTCGTAACAGGAGCAATAATATTGTAAAATATAAACAACTGCAGTTAGCAGTTTGGGAAAGGAAAAAAAGCCCCTTCCAGTAAGAAACAGCATGCTGCCTCCCCTGCTCACAGGGCCAGGTATAAACCACCCCAAAACTGAACAGACCCAAATCTGTGCTCCTTCAATGTGATGGAGCAGGTGGCGCACAGATCCCCTGAGCCAGGTGGCTGTAAGCATGGGACAGCTCTGGTGCACCTATCACCTCCATGGGGACAGAGACTGGCTGAGGACAGGCAGGGATGTGGGCCTTCGGTTGGCAAAGCCCACGGCCAGATAGGGCTGTGGGGAGTTGCTGTGGCCTCTCTGGCAGCACCAGGGTGACGGTGAGGTCTTGAGCCTGGGCAGATGGGGTCTCTCTTCATTCACATCTTCTCAGTTATCTGCCTTTCACTTTCATACTGATCCAATAACTCAATAACTCTAAAAATTACCAGGCCTCTTTCTACTAGTTTTAATGGTCATAATCTCTTGTTAGCAAGAGAAGACATAAGTTCATCTTGAGATGGGTGACAAAACAGATTTTGTTATAAAAACTTAAGCTCCACTGGGGACAAAAAAAAAAAAAAAAAGCAGCGATGTCACAAAAGTAGAGGAAAAGTTAAACATAGAAACATAGAATTGAAGAATGGCTCAAGTTGTAAGGAATCCCAAGGATTATCAAGTTCCAACCGCCTGCCACAGGCAGGGCCACCAACCTCCAGATATGGTGGTACTAGACCAGGTTGCCCAGGGCCCCATCCAACCTGGTCTTGAACACCTCCAGGGATGGGTCATCCACAGCCTCTCTGGGCAGCCTGATCCAGCATCTCACTACCCTCTGTGAAGAGCTTCCCCTTGACATCCAATCTAAACCTTCCCTCCTTGAGCTTCATGTTAGCAGTGCCAAAAAACAGGAGGCTCCATGTGAACCCAAAGAAGTTATCATTCTTTTACTATTAATCGCTATGCTAGAAGCCTTTTGTATTTTGAAGCCTGAAGCCAAGCTCACAAGCCTTAAGATTCATTAGATCAAAGGAAATAGTTTATACAAAACCAGACAGATTTAAGGATACACCCAAACATATCTACTTAGAGGCTTAATCCTTAAGGCATTGATTATATTATTCAGTTTGTACATGGACAAGGCACTGGTGGTTGTGGTGTTCCAAAACCCTTTCTGAAATAGATTCAGATGGAGACCTAACCACCAAGAGCTGTGTTTTCTAGCAAAGTTGCATCTGTCAGAAACAGGCAATATTCCTCAATTCCTTTATAACAGCATTTCCAGGTGAGCAGTATGCATGATACAAAATGCTGGACATAAAATATTCAACATCTGACTCACAAAATGAACAGTGATTTTAAGTTAATCTATTCAGTAGCAGCTTAACAGTTTTGGGTAAGAGTGTTTTGGGAAGTAAAGAAAAAACGTTGGCTCCTTAGCATCAATCTAGATTCCTCTCATTTAGAAATGCGTTAGCAGGAGGAATGCCATAAGAAATATATCTAAGTGCTGTCATATTCGTTTTTCAATTTTGAAAGAAAATGATCTGAATTCAGCCTACTTTAACAGTTACTCTTCTGTAATTTTTCACTTTTTTTCTTTTTTTTCCAAAAGCAGAAGGTATTATAACTGCTAACTATCACCATCACTTCCAGATTAAACAGAAAAACCTACCAAGATCTACTTTGAAGAAATAGAAAAGGAAAAACATGGACATGTGTGGGGAATTCAGCAGCAATAATCCTTTGAGTAGAATGGGAAACTTCCTCTTTGTTGTTCTTGTAGAAAACACTGTGATATGTCTATCAGAAAGTCCTCTAGACAGACAATCCACCATTTATTTATGCTTTTGGTTTATTATAAGGTGCTGAGATCCGTTCCAAGTAAGTTCACCTTAAATGGGAGAACATATGCTAATCTTTATCCATTACTGCCAACTCCAAGTATTCAAAGATTAGTAGTCAAATATCCTTGGCTCCTAAAACAAAGTCTGCATACACATCAATCAGATAAAAGGGCTGTGTATGTTGTTTTTTAAAGGGTAGTTTGATCCTTTTCATTTAATTCAGGTTGTGGACTTACAGAGTTCAAAATACTGATGTTTACAGCTAGACAAGCCAGTAACTTTCTTCTTTATAAACAGAGAGCTGATGCTCAAGTGAACATATGACTCCAGGTTTTGGCAGTCTAAGACGGTCAATAAAATCACAGAAGATGGCAGCACTGCCCACATGCTGTTAGCAAGCCATGAACCAAGGGCAACAGTTCACCTATCATTTTACAAGGTCCTCTTCCATCAATTTTTTTTTTCCAAACAGCTATTAAGAGCAACTCTCAAACAGTACAGCCCATGCTAGCGCAAAACCAAAAAGGTTAATAAAATAACTGCTAACTGCATTTGAGGACAACATTATTCTAACATATACGATGAGTACAAAATGCTTTAGTTTCATCTGCACAGTAGACTCAGCAGAAGGCAAAGCATTTCACTTGTGCACAGAATTCACAAAAAATGAAGACCTTACAGAGTACCCTCAGCTTCAGTGTTTCACTTATTCTCATCTTTCAGAGGCCACAACCCAGGCCTAGGCTACCGACTTCCTCAAAACAACCAAGCTTCAATACAGAAGAGGCAAGCAGTGGGATTATAAGCTCTTTTTCTTTTTTTTCTTTTTCTTTTTTTCTTTTTCTTTTTTTTTTTTTTTTCTGCAAAACAATCTCTCTTAATGCTTCAGCACTGGTATGAAGCTACTTCTCTCCTTGCAAAAGACAAGCAAATATATATATATAATAATCTTCTGGGTTTGGGAAACATTTGGGACTGTGCTCTGGGTTGTGGAGTGGCTACATTGGTTCATTATGCCCATCCAGCAGGAGACTTCTCAAGCATCTTCCTTCTCAATAAGTACAAAATTCCTGGGTCATATCATGGAAGAGGGGGTGCACCACTGAGACCAGGTCACTTGTTAGGAGAGGTATTGCAGTCCTTGGCTGTGTCTAGTCAACCTGACACTGAGAAGATCTACTTCCCACTAGAAGTCTGCTGTTATGTGGCATAACCCCAGCTGCATCACAGCAATTCTCTTCCACAAGACCCAGTTCCTCCTGGTAGATACAGTCAGTCACAGGTTGCTACTGAAGAACATGGGCATGGCTGCTAGGCAGAAGCAGGCAGAAGTCAAGCACAGGTCTCAGTAACAAGATAAGTACCAGTCTGCTCCAAAGTAGGCAGCAGTCACAGTGCTCTCAAACCACACATCTTCCAAAGCCAGTGTGTTGTCCAAAAATTTCTGCAGCTAGGAGTTCCATATATAGCAGCATTGCCCTTAGTGTAAAAAGACAAACATAGTCCCTTCACCGAGCTTGGAGAATGTTACGCAGTTATCACCAAGCAGCACTGGGACATGCTGCAACTGTTTATACAGGGTGATAGTGATTGGACAAGGGGGAATGGTTTTAAACTAAGATGGGATATTTAGGTTAGATATTAGGAGGAAGTTTTTCACTCAGAAGGTGGTGATGCACATGCTGCAACTGTTTATACAGGGTGATAGTGATTGGACAAGGGGGAATGGTTTTAAACTAAGATGGGATATTTAGGTTAGATATTAGGAGGAAGTTTTTCACTCAGAAGGTGGTGATGCACTGGCTGAGGTTGCCTGGAGAGGTTGTGGATGCCCCTTCCCTGGAGGCACTCAAGGCAAGGCTGGATGTGGCTCTGGGCGGCCTGCTCTAGTGGTTGGTGGCTGCTCACAGCAGAAGGGTTGAAACTAGATGATCTTTGAGGTCATTTTCAACCCAGGTCATTTTATGATTCTATGACAGAACCAGTTAGTTTGACATTCTACCCCTAAGTTAGAGGACCTTAGCCATGCACACAGCACACAAAGGAGAAAATTTAGCACTAATTTACTTGGCAGCTCAATACAAAACCATAACGATGTTAGACTTTTAGAAGCAATCTCATCCAAAAGGGCCAGCCTCCAGAAACTGATGCCAACCTACACCAAATTGTATATGGCCATGTGCTGAAAGGCTGCTGCAGAGCTTCCAAAACTTGAAGAAGCTCTGTTCAAATTCTGGCCTGGCTATAAGCCTGCACAAAGATGGCACAGCTGTGAAAAAAAAATATGAGCATTTTTCCTCATCTTACCTTAGCTTTAGTGGGGTAAAAGAAGGTAACTGCAGCATGGGTACACGCTAAGGCAAGGGACTTTGAGGAGTAAAGCATTTCTATTTTAAAATCATGCATGCCATAACATTTTATTTTTCTCCCCCCCACACACACTTACAGTTATGGTGATTTGTTTGAACACAGGGTTTTGTTGTTGCTGTTGTTGTTTTGTTTTGCTTTTAATATGAAAAATGCAAAATTGTAAAACTGAAGGTTTAGAAAGTCATTTACATGAAATAAAGTATCTCATACTGTTATAATTTTCTTGTTGATAGTCACAAGGGTTCCTCACAGCATGTTTATCAAACATTGCCCTTTACATTAAGACTTTGGCAAGTACGACAAAATACAAATGCAGGCTCCATAATGCCATATTCACAGCATAAATTTACATTTATAGCACTTAATATAATTAACATGAAGGACAACAACAGTAGGGTGCATACATCCTATATTCGGTACAGCTGCTGAAATTGTAGCAAGAGTATGCAGTCTGAAGGTCTGAGGGTAAAGATGCAAATAGTAGCTCCTTTGATACAGATAGGAGGAGGCTTGTATATACGGAGCTGGTAAGACTCAAAAAGAAAACCAGTGAAATGAAACAAGTAACCCAGTTTGTCAAGAAAAGAAAGATAACGCTGTACTCGAGCTCAGTAGGGCTGATTAGCGGAATATACCCGCATTTATTGCTACCATACAGATTAGATGTACATAGTCAAGTTCCATAATTAGTGCCCTCTTTTATAGGGATGGAGTATACGTTCATTTCAGAATGGAAGGGAAAAGAGGAGGGGTGAGGGAAGATACTTTTTTTCCCCATATAAAAGAAGCTACTGTGTTTCTGCTGCTCTCCACAGCCTGGTTCTGTAGGTGGCCATTTAAACAACAAAGGAAGTTCAAGGGTTCAAAACAGATTTCTGCTGCTTAATACCCAGGAATCTGCATTTTTAAACTCCGTCTCCCTGCTGTGCAATTATGTATGAATTTAAGACTAGCCGTTTTCTTCTAAGAGGCTGCGCTGTGCAAGTGGGAGACAAAATCAGGTCACTCAATCATGAGAAGTAAATTTCCCCAACCAGCTGTTATACTCCAGAGAGAGACAAAGAGAAAAAGGCAGATTTTATTCCCTCCTCAGACTAGTCCAATTTCTAATCACATCCTTCAGAGTTTTGAATACCCCTTCCCTCTCCCTTCAGACTCAGACTGGAATGGGAACCTAATTAAACGTTAAGTTAGTGCCATGTAAAGACCAGTGCTGTGTTAAGATTTCTCCGAAAGAAAGGCTCAACCAAGACTGCCTCTGTAAAAATATGCATCCTCTGTTTAAAGCAAGGCACCTGCCCTCTCTAAGACTTCTGTGCCCATTCTTATCTCCCTTTACCTCTTATTTGCCTTTGAACATTTGAACACACCAACCTAGCTCCAGGTGTTGGGCCAGAATTCACGTACTGGTCTGTCTGAGGAAATGTAAGGTCAAGAACTTTGCCAGAAAGACACTGCTGAAGGAGGAAAATCAAGCCTAAAGCAGGTGTGTTTTTCATTTGCTCCCAAGTGTATTGTGTGATCACGACAGCAACAACAAAAAGGCATTCTGGAGATTCAACACAGGAAGAACCAACATCTCTGATACCTTGGAGGTGTCCACGCTCAAACCAGCAGCCAAACACTACTTCCATAGGAAAGATATGGCCCAAGTCTGTTGTATTTACACCTGGCACCCCTCCTCAGGGATACGTTACGCAGCACGCATTCCAGGTGTGTTGCTATTGCCTCACACAGGCTGGCTCTTCCAGGGCTCCCAGTGTCTCATTTGCACTAGGAGCACACTCTTTTTGATTTCCACATTTAAAATAAGTACTGTTGGACACCAACACTAATTAGATATTTTATAAAAATCACTGTTTTCAGCAACCAAATGTCAACACCAACTATACCTTGTTAACCAAAGCCCATTTGCAAAATAAATTAATGCTGTACTCTAGGTTACAAAGCTCATTCTGTTTAGTTTCAACAACGTACAGCAGCAGATTGAACAGGAAAAATAAATCAGAAAATATGTTTTCTTGCCCTGATTGTTTGACACAGTCCACAGTTTCAACCCTGACCCAGTGTTCTTCACTTCTGAAGAGCTATGGACTAATTCATAGCTAGTGAGTCAAGGAGGAAAATCAATCACTGGATCATTGTAGTACGCTCTATCTGCAAATGTGAAAAAGCTTGGATTTTGCCCTTTTTTTCCATACACAATAAAATACCAACAGCTGCAGAGAATCTTGAAAGAGAAATTATAAGGCCTGAATAAGTCTAACAAATGAAGATATCACACTTTAAACATATTGATGGATAGATATATAACATGCATGCACATACATCTACGGATGCTAGAGATTACAGCCAAGACTGCCCTGCTCAAATTCTGTTGAAGACCACGGTTGGATAATCTCAGTGTTCCCCAGCTCTTTGCCATGCTAGAGTCACAAGGCAATTTTTTTATGGAAGAAAAAAAAGAAAATGGAAGCAGAATTTTGAAATATATATATGTATACATATACATATATATATATATTATTTTTCCAATCCCATTTGCCACTTTTCCATCTGTAAGATACAAAAGGGAGGCACTAGTGCATAGTTGACTGAAAACAATCTTTTTCTTCACCAGTGCATGGAAGATGCCTTTTTCTCCCACAAAGGGTGGGCATCATAACTATGTTCTAGGGTGAGGAGAGAGCTCAGGTAGCCACAGGAGTGCTATTAAACATCAGTGTATGACTCTTGCTGAAGTGTTCTCCTGAAATGAGAGCAAGTTCTAACACTACAGGCCCAAGTGGTGCTTTTTTCAGCATATGTCCCTGCAGTGATAGCTGGGGGTCTGCATAACAGCTTCTCTCTGAAACATTCATCCTCCAAACACTTGGCAAGCTTCATAAGGTCTTCTCCTTGTTTGAAGTGCGCTGGGCAGCATTTCTACCAGCCCATTTTGACTGAAAACAGAAGCTTGCTCATCTACTAGCTATCCATCTTTTCCTGTGCAGTAAGTCCTACCCTTGTGGAACCCCACACAAGGGGACAGAAAATCAAGCTCTGTCAAATCGATGCTGGATTGGGGATTGCAGCACAAACATGCGTCCCCAGACATAGTATGAACATCTAGCTAGGCTTCTTAACACTGTTGTGGAAGCAACAGTGCCAAAACCAGAGGTAGGGACTGCCTGATGAGTAAGGAAAGCATCCACTTGCTCAAGGAAGGCAATGGTAAAGCAAGGAGAGAAACTGGACCCTGCCAGGCCCAGAACCTACTCAGAGTTGTTTCCCGTGAGGCATGTGACTGCAAAACAACAGCAAGATCAGTATTAGAAGTTCAGATGATAAATCCTTCCAGATGGGACCCATGCATTACTGTGCCTTCTGTCTGTTCTCCTGTTACAAAGCATCGGAGCCACAAAACTGCTCTCAGATCTCACGCATTTATGGCAAACTAGCTCCTCTTTGAATTCAATTTTAGCAGGTATTAAAGAGAAGGGATTTCTCTGTCAGCTCTTGTTAGTATTTTCATTCTATTTTGGAATTTGTCTATCATTTTTATCTTTTGATTTAGAAATGCTAATAAAGATTGATGGCCTCCCTGAGGAAAAACAGGTGAGGAGATAGTGTGAGTTAAGTTATATCATCCCAATAAATCTTCTTTTCAAAACAAACACAGCTTTCTCTTCTTGAAAAACACTGTTCTTAAAAGACCATACTTTGTTTTTTAATAAAGAAGAAGGTCTTTCAACTAAGTTAGCGATTAGCAAATGAATATGGCAACTAACCAAGATGCTCAGGCCTGTCGCTTTAGTCATTCGTCAGATTAATATGTATAAATGAAGGATTCTGTAGTCGTTACTTACAATGGCTGAAGTCATCAGGATTAGTCGGCACAATTGGGAAAGGCTGAAGCATTGAGCCCAGAGAAACAGAGAGGGCAAAGAGAGAAACTGAAGAGAAATGAGCTCACAGAATGCACGCACATAAGGACGCTGCTGCCTGCAGCCTTATTCAAGCGGTGAGAGATGCAGAGAAATAAGAGTTCCAGAAACAGCTTATAAAAATAATTAGTGGCATGAAAAGATCTACAGATGGAGAGAGACTGAAGAGGTCTGATGTGTTTAATTTAGATATAAGGGCGCATGAAAGAGGTACACAAAGTAATGAATAGCGCAGAGAAAGAACTCCAGGATTCTTTAATTATCCAGCTTTGTAGTGCAAGAACAAGTGGGTATTCAGAGAAACGAGACCAATTCCATAGCGTTCCCAGGCAATGCACAGGTAACCCGCAGAGCTGCTGGCCAAGTCTCATCACTGATGGTAAGAATTTTAAAAGAATTAAAAAAAAAAAAAAAAAAGGCAGAAAAAGCAAGCTCGATTGATAGTAGCACATGCAGTGATAACATACAGAATGAAAAAAAAGAAAACCAACACATAAGAGCTAGAAATGCTGATGATTCAGGGAACCTGACGAAAACGATCCTGCTCTCTCTAGGATAACGCTCCATGTGTGGGCAGTTGTTACTACTTCCTACTACTGTATTTCTTGCACTTTTTGCTTGAACCATCTGGTACTCGCAATGGATTTTCTGATCAAAACTGTTGTCCCGAGTACACTTTTTCCCTTTCAGTGTAGGATTGCCTTGAGGTGTATAGGATGAATACTCTTTGCAGGCGCCCTGGGTGCACCTGGGAGCAGGGAGCTTTGAGTACAACCCGGGTCATATGCGATGGGACAGCTTTTGCCTCCAGAGGGCAGAGAAACGTTGATGGAGACAATAGCCCAGCTTTCTGGGACTGCTCTACAAGCCGGCTTCTCTTTGTGAGATACCTCACGGAGGGGAAGAAAGACAGAAAAAAGCGTGGCCGTGATCCATGAGGGCGTGCAGCTTTGTCCGCCTGAATAATGAGCTAACGGTTGGCCTTGCTGACAGCCCTGCAGCCCCTCACAATCCCAGCAGCCTGCGCTTTGTTCCCAGGCCCAACTCCGGCATTGGCTGAGCAAGTTCATCTGTCTCGGCAGCGTGCTGTAATGATGGTGGGGGTTAAATACCACTTGCACGGAGGTACAAAAGGCCGGTATCGTTTTATGGGAGGCCAGACAGATGGTTTGTATAATTCCAGTTCTCACAGAGGTTTTCGTTTTTTTTCTTGTTCCAACTGCTAGTCTTTTCTAGAGCGTCCCCTTAAAATACCTTTTCCCTCTAAGTTAAATCTCTTGCTGGAGAATGCCAGCATGGCTCCAATTATCAGTGGCACCACTCAAAGCTAAGCTCACTTTCAAACTCAGACCCAAGCTAAGGATCCAAGGCACAAATTCTTACAGAATCAGCAAGGTTGGAAGAGACCTCCAAGATCACCTAGTCCAACCATCCACCTACCAACAATATTTCCCCCATTAAACCATGTCCCTCCATACTGAACCAATAAGGACAAGGTAGACATCGCTTTTTGTGCCTGTCCTGCTAGGACTTGTCATGTGTGCTTTTGTGTTTTTTCCCTTTTAAACACTATTGCTCTACCTTTCTAAGAGCTCCCAGATAAGAACATCTGTTTTTAAATAATCTCACTGCTGCTCTTGAGTTTCTACAGTCTACAATGACATAATCAGCTGCTTTTTATTAACTTGGTTGTTTGTGCAACAGCATTGGTGAATGTTCCCCCATTCATCGCTGCACATCAAGCAACTGGGGCAGATCCAGTAGCAGGAGTGTTCAGCATTTGCCAATTCTGATACATCAGCACTAACGAGCAACTAAATCATGTTTCCCTTGCCTGAATAAGCAGTCACTGAAGACAAAACACACACACTTGTTTATCAAATCATCTTTCCTCCACATTTTAACAGCTAAAAAGTCAGCTGAAAACTAAGTGAACATTCAGAGTGCAGCTGAATGCCCCTTCCCCTTCCTCCCTCATTTCCCAAACTGGAAAAAAAATAGTGGCCTTTTCCAAGCAGACCCCAGCACCATGAGTATGGGATGAAGCTGATACATGAGGACTCCTGCAATCAGATTCTGCACTATTATGATCAGCTTTGTAAAGCTTTGAAACACCAATCTGGAAGCTCTTGGGATTTCTTGTGGAGCATGAGCCAAATCTGTCACCTGCAAAGAGCTGAGGGGAGGAGAAGAGCAAAGCTAGTCCCAGATCAACTATTTGTTGTATGCTCCTGCCCTCAGCTCACTGCTTAAAGACTTTGGTGTATCACCTCCTTTTGAGGATGGAGGCAGGACACTGGATCATAGAATCACAGAACTGCTCAAGTAGGAAGTGATCCTTAAGGGTCATGTAGTCCAACTCCCCTGCAATGAACAGGGACACCTACAGCAACATCAGGGTGCTCTGAGCCCCATCCTGCCTAACTTGAGTGTCTCCAGGGACGGAGCACCCACCTCCTCTCTGGGCAACCTGTGCCAGTTTTTTAGTATACATCACTCTCCAATCCACAGGACAAAGCAGGAGCAATACTGGGAACTGTGGGCACAGGGTGCACCACAGCAGCCTCCAGGGATCTGAACTGAGCAGTTTCATCTTTTCAGTGATGTGTGTGCTACCACATTTCGCTGAAGGCGAGTGAGGTCTGTCCTCTCTGCAAGTCTTCACAGCAGCTCAGAGAACTGGAATTGCAGCCTATCCTCTTAGCAGTTAAGTGAAAAAGAATAGTACCTGAAACTTTTAATCATGGCACCTCAAGCTCTTAAGTGCTTCAAAGACTGGATTATAGAGGGGCACACAAAAGAACTAGAAAATCCTATGGAGTCTGGTCTGATCTCGGACTGTACATTTTGTAGCTACCCCTTTGACAGCACTATCCTATCTGATCTGGTTTTGACTCTCTGCAATGGCTGGATGCGGGCAAGCCGCTTGGCTGCTGTGATGGAACCGAGGGAGCGCTTTAGCAAAAAGCAGGTCTCAATTTGTCCTATGGTCCCTGATGACCTTACAGATTAAAAGCAGTTTTGACATGTCTGGACCAAAGCACCATTGCTGTCCCCGCTGGAACCAAAAGTACCTTGTAATCATGCCACAGAATGACAAGTTTTATAATAAGCCCTCCCCTCCACCGATCTCTCACTGTAAATTCAAGAATGGAAATCTTCACCACACGGGCACATCCCAACCAAATGAAAATGAACAAAGCTGTAGATCCGGGTTTAAAAGGTAAGGGGGATCTAATTACACTTTACAAGCCACCTGCAGATCTTGCGTAAATGACTATTTAAATGAATCATTCTTCTAAAATGCTCTTTAAAAAGAAAAGAAAAAAAAGAAAAAAAGAAAAATACTGCCTCATTCATTACGGTTTCTTTGACCCTTTCCAACACAAGCAGCTATGCAGAGAAAGCAATTTTCCTTCCCTGGGTCCTCCTCTGTTTGCTTCCCTCAGCTTCAACCTGCTCCAGCAAGCAGTCCCAGCTTCTGCCACAGCACCGCTTATGCTGCCTGCGACTTCTGTTAAATACAAAGCAGTTATGATTAAGCACCATCAGCATTACTGATGAGGTAGGGCTCCTGTCATGGCTGGGTAAGACTAAATAAATTCTAATCTCAAAGCGGTCACAACAAAGAACGACTACAGCAAGGCATCACTTATGACTACTCCTGTCTCTGAGGATTTGGGGGAAGAGCTGATGCCTAGGGAGCTTGTCCTGGCCAGCACTGCTCAGGAATCCCAATCAAATTTAATGTTCCCCTGAATCTTTTTATGCTGTAGCATCTCTTTCCTGAGAGACTTCATATATATACGATCATTTAAATACTCTTCTGCAGGTTAATGGTACCTGTGCTACTTCTACTATGCTTATGAACTATGGAAGAAGGGAGAACATTAGCTTAATAATGCAGTAAGGTGACAGTAACAAAGCAAAGCTACAGCTTTCCATAACATTAGATTTACTATATTAAGCTTTTAATACCGTGAAAGATTAACAGTGACAAGCTCTGTTGTAGACTAGCAAAAGCTATCTGCAATTCTTGCAACTTTCACATTAATCACATTTAAACATGCTGCTAACAGACGGGCATCATGGAGTGCTAGGTCTCTCACGAGCTAGTATTAACAAAAAGCGTGTCTAGGAGATCTTGTGGCTTCTACAGTTCAGAGAGACTGCATATGCAGGCGCTTTATTATTGTTTTTATTGTATATTATATGTGATTATTAGTAAGGCTTAAGCCAAATAGATGACAGACTTCAGCATAAGTGAGTGGGAAAGGAAAGGCGCTGAGGGGAAAAGAATCAAAATAAGACCACCCACACAAAGTTGCTCTGTGTCCACACTTCACATGCATGATCATGATTTTTCCGCTACATGGGGAAAGCCTTAGACTCTGCACTGCAAGTTTTTCCTCCAACACCACTACCCACAAAACCCTTTTCCCAAAGCCCAGACACTAGCTCAAGCTGTGAAAAGTGCAATGCCAGGCATCAGCCCGGTTGGACAGATAATGAAAAGCTATCCTCCCCTTTCATTAGTGCAGATGTCAAGCTCAGTTGGCTCTTCCTGACTGAAGTTGAGAGCACCTGATGAGAACTGCAGCATTAGCACTCAGCATCCAGATAGAACGCATCAGACATTTATTAAACTTCCCAGCATCATTTTTTTAATTAAACTAAGTCCCATGGTACAACCTTATATTTACATGACTGTAATTAACCAGGATGTGTTGTCTCAAACATAGAAAAGCTCACTCTCCTTTACAATCCAGGACTCAAAAGAAAGATTAGTAACTGCAAACTTCAGTCTAACTTCAGGTTGATAAACAAGGGGCAAAGTCTGCGGCTCTCAGCAACTAGAAATCCCACTTGCTGAGGGAGGAATGGAACATCCCACCTAGAAACAGTACCTTTATCAGGTGGAATGGCACCAGCAATGGGAAGCTTCTGTCCACTGAGGACCAAAGCACTCTTGATGTGGGAAATTCTCAGCCCTGCAAATACCTCATCATTTACAAAGTTGGTCCATGTATGTAGGGTACCTGCACACTATCTACCACCAGACAGAGCAGTTCATCCCATCCTCATCACTTATGTGATATCACCTTTGAGAAGAAGGGATGAGCTATCAGCCTGCCATAAAACAGCAACAGAGATTACCCACTGCACTCTGTTTAACAGAAGTTACGAGACTCTTCCTCGCATGCAATCCAGAAGCTTTCTCTGCTCAGGAGTAAGACCCATCTTACAATGGGATGATGAATTGTCTAAACTTTATATTGCTAAAACTTTGTGATCTGAATCCCACTAATACCGTTCACCCAAGCCCATATGAATTGCCAGGAGATTGTGTCTTAGCTGCTGGGCCCTCCTCCTCCTCAGCTCCTGCAGAGCTGAATCCAACAGAGGAGGAACTGAGCACCAGGTTGGATCTGGGTCTCCTCTTGACATCTCCAAGCCACTAACAGATAGCCACTAGCCCACCTGCTATGTGTTCACATAAATTAAACAGTATGCACAGAGGCCATCAGTTAAAAAAAAAAAAATGCTGTGTTTGGCTTTCTGAAATGTCAGGAGGCCAGACCTTCTGTGAGGCAGCAGGCTTATTCTGGGGATGCAGCAGTATTGAAAATGTTTCAGAAGCAGCAAGCATTGCTGCCTGTACGCAAGTTTCAACTTTATCCAGTCCTATGGAACCTGCTCTATCAGAGATGATCATGTTACATGAAGCACACACGGGAATTCAGCACTGTTCCAAGATGGAAAACTTCCTTGACAGTGAAAAAAGAGGTGCTGGCCTGAATACCCACCTGAGGTGGCTCTTCTGGGGTCCACACAACTGCTCCCCTCCCACACTACCTCACTGACACAGCCCATTGGAGGCTGAGATGCACCAGGGAGGGCCACATCACTGCCTTATATTCTTGGCTATGAGGATGTTAAATTATATACCAAGTACTACAGTCTGAAAGGAAACAAAAACTACTTTGACACAGCAGATGTACCTTGGACTAAGAAGTACTGAAGTACTGACCAAAGCTTGACTCAGCCAGCTCCAGTCTCGCACACCAGTGCATTTAACTCAGAATTCAGCTCTAGGGCTCTGTCCATCTGGCTCATGCCACTAGAATCAAGAAGCTGTAGAAGAGCAGATTGCAGCAAACAAGGTGAACGTGTGCCAGCTTCTACATAGACTTATTTAACAGGCCCAAAGTTGGACATTTTCAAAAGGAAAAAGAAACAGTGGCGAGATTTCTATGCAGTAGTAAATATGAGTGTAAAACACTCCTTCAGTGTGCCTGCAATCTACACTGTAGGTTCACATCACTTTACCTTTCACATCTGTTCTCTTGGAAGAATTTATTTCATTAACTAGGCTGAAGTTTTCTATATTTTTAGTTTTCAGCCCTCACTGTAATATAGCAGGGGAAATTCAAAAGCAAAGTCTTCACTCCTGCAAGTCAGAATAATACGAACAATAAAACAGCATCATACCCACATCCTCAAGCAAGGTGTACCCCACCTCTGAGGTATGGTCACCCACTACATACAGTACAAGAGTTTCTGTCATTAACACCACAATTCCTCAAGGCAAGACAATTCCAGTGTGAGAGGGAGGGGAGGAGGAGGAAGTGAACTCTACCACAAGATGCTTTTGGATGAAGACACAAAGTTAAAGAAAGAAAGAACAAGACACATCAACTACCTTCAACTGCTAACTTTGCAATAGGAACTATATGAATGGATATCTCCCCCTGTTTTCAGCAAATTGCTGCTGATATAGCTGCATAATTTCTTCTCTCCCCTATTAAGCTTTTCTAGGCTCAATGACCAATGTTATCCGGCCCAACGTTTCCACTGATATTTATTCCTCTTTCATCTCTGTGTACATGGATATACAAACAGGTGTTTCTCTTCCAGTGACACACAGAATATTGAAGAAGAAGATACTGTCCAAATCTATTCTATTCCAACTTCTGTTAAGAAAGGTCTGCATGAAGTTGGGCATGTTCATCTATTTTATGACAACAGAATCCTATAGTCTCACAGTCCAAACTGTTGCTTATCAAGACAGACCTACAGCCAATCAGGAAATCCAATTTCAGAAAGAGAAGAAAAAAAAAATAAAATAACTCTGAACTGCAATATTTTGCATTTCCCTTTCATTTCCTTTAACAAATTGCTATTCTGCTGGGTTCTTCAGCACAGCACTTAGGAACAAGCAGATAAATGAAAAATACTTCTAATCTACATTAATAATTTGTGTTAAGTTCCACTTGGACAATTTCATAAATGAATAGCCACATTATAGCTATGGAAGGTAGCTGGAACCCATTCATTCACTTGCCGACCCAACACTCTTCAAAGAGGGCTTATTTCCACACTATATTGTAGGCAGATGATTTTATCATTGGACCTGATAGAGATTTATCCTGTAAACTGTGCGTGTATTGACAGAGGTCCTTAAAATGCCTACAGTGTAAGCTGGGTAAATAGCCTGGGTTGTAGGTATATTTTAAACAGGCAACAAAACATAAATAGGGATCACAAGCACAGGTCTGGCAGCTCAGTCATAGAATGACGGGATGGCTGAGGTAAGAAGGTACCTTTGTGTCCATCAGGCCCAGCTCCTGCCCCAGCAGGGACACCCAGAACAGGGTACCAGAATCACGTCTAGAAGGCTCTTGGATATCTCCACAGAGGAGACTGCACAGCCTCTCTGGTTAGCCTGTACCAGCACTCCATCACCTACACAATGAAGAAGAGCTTCCTGATGAAGTTTCAAGTCTTGAGTAAGAGTTTGCTATGCCTGGCCCACCTCACTCCCCTCTCAGCCAGGCCTCTTGGCTTTGGCCTCTCTCCTCTCATCATGGCAGCTGACGCCCAGTCAGGGCTACAATCCTGGCTTGCCTCCCAGGCACTGCAGCAAACGGATATGGCCCAGAGCACCACAACACAGAAGATCTCCAGCACAGCAAGCGTCTGGTACACTGCAACTGCACACCTCTTCATAGAGTATGGCTATCTTATCACAGCCCCACAGCTGCATGGGGATGGTGACACCACTGGCAGACAGCAGGTGTGTAAGGGCTGTACTCAGGGCTATAAGGATGGTGATGGGTCTAAAGGGTCTAAAAGTGAAGATGTATAAGAAGGGACTGAGGTCCCTTGGTTTGTTCAGCACAGAAAAAGAGGCTCCCCAGGGCTGTGGGCATGGACTGGAGCTGCCAGAGTTCAGGGAGCATCTGGACAATGCTTTCAGACGTAGGGTTTGATTTCAGCTGGTGCTGTACAGAACCAGGGCTTGGACTCAATGATCCTTGTGGTTCCTCCCAGCTGGGGATATTCTATGATTGTATGATATGTCATATGATCTCTTGGGCAGCCCCACACATGCAGCCCAGCCCCACAACCCTGCCCTCAGCCTGTCAGCTGGCCCAGCAGTGAGCAAGAGTGAAACTGGAGACATTTGCATCCCAACCGGTGTTGCTTTGGCCACTTGTGCTTAAAAAGGGATGGCTCACAGGTTCCAGGCACACATTCACAACAGCTGAGCCGCCGCTTTCTAACAGTGACAGAAAGCTAACAGCAGATCTTCAGGTGAGCCTATGGGTTCTCCATTAGGAGGATGTTATTCAGAACACAGCTTACCCATCCTCTGTCTCAGCACTGATGTGGAATCAAGGCTGCAGTAGCCATAACAGAGGATAAAAAATATTGCTGAAATCAGGAACTAGTGATGCATACTTTAGGCTACTAGCAGAGCAATGACAAGATGATTGCCATAGAATATACTTCAGCTAGAGTACAATTTCCAAGTAAAAGAACTTAAAACGGTGATTTTAATGAGCCAACCACAATGAATGCATTTATAACATCTATTAAAAGCAGGTTATGTTTGGGGGAAGGGAGGTTAATTAAATCTTAGCAGGTTATCAGTAGTTTATTAACTGAACAAGACAGAACCACATTAAAGATAATCAATGGAGAATAAACCACAGCTATAAAAATTAACGCCATTCATTCTCACAATGAGAGGGGGTTGCCTTCAGTGATAAGACAGAGGTAAAGGCATAGGTGCATCCCTCATGAAAAAAGAAAAGGAACAAAGTAGAGGATGTCCTAAAAGGAAAGTCATTCAAGGCATAAGTTAATAAATAAATAAATAAATGAACCTAGAATTGCAAAGACACAATCAGTAATTCTAGAGGGGAACAAGAAACACCAACAAGCATTTCTGCAAGCAGTGGAACTAATGAAGCCTGGTTTTCTCCAGCTTTTATGTCATGCAAAGGACTGACTTTCACATTGACGAAAATGTGAGCTCCAACTACAGCACTCTTCTTTTATTGGTTTGGAGCATTTATATGGGATTCTTTCCCCAGTGGATTTTCTAGTGTCTAATAAAGAACAAGCCCTTCCTTCAAATGCAGCAGTAATAACCTGTTCTCTCCTTTACCTGTCAGCCTCTTTTATGATTCCTACCCTGTGGCAATGTAGTTGAGATTGTAGTTGAATAACAGATATAAAGTTTCTAAATGCCTGGCGTGAGATACATAAGTATGCCTATCCACTCCCCTGCTATACATGCACAGTGCGCTATTGTTTCAATAAGAAACCAGGTTAAAAATGGTGTTGTCAGAATAATCCATCCCATAAGGAAAATTTAGCTTTGGCATGCTGTGTAAGACTTCAAACAATCTGTTGTGCTGACCCAGACTTCAGGTTGCTGCAGCAATACCTGACCTAGGGGAAAGAGTGAACACAGGAGAGAAGACAGGCTATCTTAAGCATGCTGGGACAGGAGCCCATAAAATGATGCTGTAACCGCTGGGCTACAGAAAGCCAGGAGAACAAGGAGGAGGGAAAAAAAAAAAAAAAAAGAGAGAGAAAGAAAGAAAAAAAAAAAAGATGCTTGTATTCAAAACTTCAGCCATGCTGAGCTAAGTAGCTTCCATGGTAGGAGATGGTCACATGGAAGTCAATCCTCAATATATCCATTTGTTTTTGAGAAATCACTGTACCTCTCTTGAATATCACCCCTCACACAACACTTCACCAAAAACCTCTTCACCAAAGAAAGGGCCATTTCTATGCCATGAACTGCCCCTCTTCTTCCTGCAAGTCAACAAACAAATCTCAGGAGGGTAAGGGAAGATGGAGCTGGGCTCTCTTGGGACCCGCTCTGATTTGCATGATTAATATTTAATCATAATTCATCTCTCATTCCATCTAAATCACCCCTTATCACAGCAATTCAAAGCCTGTGCTAAGCAAGGAATTTTCAGTGCACCCCACTCAATTCATCCCCCAAATGTCCTGATTCTGCAGCCACAGAAAATTACACATAGCTCTGAGGAGAAGAATCTTCGCCTTTTCCCTTCAACATGCCCTCTCTCCAGACCAATTTAAGGGCCTTTTCAAATACCAGCAAGCTAACAAAACAAAAACAAAAACAATCTGGGAAGGCAGAGGAAAAGCTGTAGAGGCCAGAGCAAGCTATACATATTTATAGAACAAATACACCTCCCTATGCTCATTCTCCTTAATCACATGTATGCTTGAGCAAGAAAGCTACTCTGAACTTTCTCAGAGACTCAGCCTGAGTGGCTGTAGTTTGAAGTCCAGCTGTAAAGAAAGTGAAAACCACAGTGGCTTTGAAAGAATTACAGTGATCCTATTAAAAAGAAAAAAAAAAAAAAAAAAAAAAGCCATTCTCTGCTGGGACTTCTTATGGCAGTGCCACGTAGCTCCCGCTGAATCTAGTGGCATTTCAAGCACACAAGTCCTGATGTAATTAAGCCACAGGCTTAATTAGATTCCATCACTATTTCTTTCTTCCTGCCTTCAGCCAAGAAGGTATAAGAAAAGATTGTCCAATGCAGATACTGCAATTTAAAGTCTCAAGTTAAGAACACAGTGGGTGTATATCTACTATAAAATCTACCCTAAAAACATGCCTGTTGTTAAACTGAGCAGCGCATTAGAAGCGGTTAGATATAATGAAAATGTAAATGGAAAGGATTCTAGGGAGATACTTCAGCTAAAAACAGCACACGCTGTAAGCTATCTTTTATTTTAATCATGCTCTAAGCCCTGCCTTTTTGAACTTTTTATAAATTCTGCTATCTCCCTTTGCAGTTAGTTACATATTGGTATATAAATTCAAAGACGAGAAGCAATTAGGAATGAAGCTACGACTCCCTCTCTTGATGCTAATACATCAAAGGAAGTGAAAAACTACCCCCCCCCCCCCACACACGCACACTCAGTAACACAGAAGGCTTCTGCTCTTCACAGCCTAATAGCTCAAGTAGTTCCAGCGGAGAGTCTGATGTCAGACTCCGATTATGTGGAGATGCCAAGTGATTGGAAAGCACAGCTTTTGAAAATCCCAGTTCTCTGACTCAGAAGACCACACAGCTGCGCAGCGATGCCTTTAAAATGCAAGTGTGCATTATTCTCATAAGCTGGTCATATTTTTTTCTGCTTTGGACATTGTAACACTGTTTTTAAGAGTTCCCTGTGGGCCTCTGATTTGAGTACAATACATCTAGGCATGTGTGAAGGAAATGTGTCAGATTAGGGGCTTTCGAACAGCCGGGTCTGCTTTGCTATCCAGTGCGGAGAGAAGAGCCCAGTCTGCCTTTCAGCAGCCATTTTTAATAGGGTAAGGAGAGGCTGCCATATTTTCCCCCCACCTTTTCATATCCGTGCCAGACCTGCTATAATCTGACCTTTGAAATTTAAGCCAGAGAACAGGCAAACCTATTGAAGAAACATCTACAAAACCTGCTTCTGCTGAACCAGAGGAGCAGTTGGGTGGCACCACTATGCCTGGTTATTTGTATTTCCTCCCCGCAAATCCTTCTGTCAGTCTGAGGACATTTGAGAATTATGCAGTAGTTTTTTGGAAACACTCCAGGCCCTTCATCTTTCATAAAGTGAAACTGCTATCTTTTGTGTAGGTGAATAAACAGGTGAATGACCTTCCCATGTCCTCAGGAAACTATCAGGATCCACTTACTTTTTAATCTCCAGATCTCTCCTGTATCAGCAGGGGAACTGACTAGAAGTAGGAATGACACCATTGGTTTTACCAAACACTCATCTCACATCTCCATACAAACAGATACATTAAATTACAAAAGATCTTAAACAGAAGCACAGAGTTTTAAAAAGGCTTGCAGGATATTCACCCATCAGATCCACAGTAAGTGCAGGTCTCTTACCTGATTTCATTTTCTCTGCAGTCTTACTCCCGGGTAAAGGAGATCTCATCAGTCTTAAAGGAGTTGAGCTATTTCTACCTGGATTTCTAATAAACTCACTGGAGCTCCTTCTTTGGCTATTGAGCACTAGCCAGACAAAAAGTCCCATAAGGGGCTATGATACCACACAGCCATCTCATTGCAGCGAGATGGAAGTCCAGCTTTAGGTGTATTTGGACATCACTTTTTCATCTAGAATGCTCTCTATTTAACCAGTCATTTCAAACTTTTTGCATCAATTTAAGTACTACTTATGGGATGAAAAATAACTACAGAACAGGTAAAGGTCTTCTGTACTACACCAGCAGAAGACCAAGTAATGAGATTCAGTAAAATTCCTAAAGATTTACATCTGTTTAACAGAGTATGGCTATAGAGGAAAACCACATCTGCCTGCTATTCAACAGTCACCAGGTTATATAGATAAAGGTTAGTTAGTCTCCCTAAGCACTGAGTTCTCAGATCCGCCCCACTGATCTAAACATGACAAAGGATTTTACCCTTTGCTTTTATCTGCAAAAAGGCCAGAGTCTGCTCTGCAGAACTCGGTGTGACTGAAGGCGCCAACCACCACTTTGAGAACACTATGTCTCTGCCAAAGCAACCTGACAAATTTCTTCCCCTGACATTCTATCTCATACTAAATGGGTGAAAAAAATCTCTTGACCTCAGGCTCTTTAGGGTTGTGCTCTTGTGTAAAAGGTCTTCTATCACTATTCTGTAAACAAAGATAAGGAATCTTTCTAGATGGTGGCACTCTTTCTAACATGATGGGCAATGTTCAAATGGGATTCTTAAGTGAGCAGGATTTTCTTCCTGTACTTCTTTATTGTTCCAACAGTAGCAAAAGGTAAAGAGGAAAACTAATGGTTTGGCCTCCTGCTCCTGCAGGCTTGGCTAACTTGACATCAGCCCTCTGCATTTGCAAGAAGCCAAGCACTAAGGAAGTATTCTAATTTTCACACACCCGCAACTTGTTTTATTTGCATTAATGGGAAAAGTACAGTCAAGTGCACCAGAGACGAGAGTTATATAAAACAAATAAGCACCAGCAAGCATAAAACCAAAAGACCACACCTGGCAGAACTAAATAAATAAATAAATAAATAGATAAATAAATAGATAAATAAATAAATAAAACCACAGCCTTTCTCTACTTCCAAGAGGATAAATGAAGATGCTGCGTTATTCAGTTCGGACACAAAACTGAAGGCAATGGATCACTGCATCTAACATACAACTCTTTTTCTTTGGAGGTTTTGTTACATGCCTTATGAGGATTTACCAATTAATATGATTTCAGTTTACAAACAGAGCTGTGAATATGTTATTGTGCCTCATGTCCCCAAACAACATTAGTGTGTATTTTTAAGTTTAACTATCCTTACACCGAGATAGGCTTGTGCAGTATAAAACTCTACAGCTCAGGGTTAAGGGAAGGTAGAAATCTTTTCTGACTTGTTGCCATCAGTATCATAGACCCTTTAGTGCAAATGTATCTGATAAGTGGGATCTACAGTTGCACCTCCACACAACAGGGAATCTACGTAATGGAAATTGCACTGAGGATTCCTTAGGATTTTGTGAAGCTGAGATAAAGCGCAGCATTTATCTACACAACTTACATTTGATTGTTTTTTCTTGCAGTACAGCACCTGGCTCTTCAAGTCTTACTACCTTCCAGAAGATCTCTGCGTTGCCACATGACCACCTGCAGTTACCTCGCAATGGCCTCACAATGTAACCATGTCCTGAAACATAAGCATGGGGGTGGCAGGGTTCTAGGTTCAACAGCGACTGATGTTTCACTGCTGTAAGCCAAGGAGGAGGATAGGCGTTATCTGCTGAGCTTTGCATCCAGCGTATGTTTTGCAAAAATGGTAGAACTGCAGCAGAAGATACATGGAAACCTCACAGTTGATTAAATATTTCCCTGCAGTGTTCAAAACCCAAACAGAAGAGCATTATAATTGTGTATAAATAAAAAATGAAAAACCAAACCACCTCCACCAACAAAACAACCATCTAGAAATCCCAATGAAACAGATCGAAATCAAAAGTGAAACTATCCAGGATGTTTCCACAAACCAGTTTCAATGAAACAGAATAAATTAATGCACAGTCTAAAATAATAAAGGAGCAGTTCACAGCTGTCTCTTTTATCTCAATACTGTCACATCCATAAAGAAGAAAAAAAATGCAGGGGAACTCTGATGAACAGAGTAATACAGGGGATGTCCCTGCTGCTAAGCAGCTGTATCATTAAATGAGAACATATAGGAAAATCGGGAACAGAAAAGTGGTGAGATGAAGATATAAAAGACAACTGCTGGAAAGGGCACTCGTTTTAGAAATGTTTGCTTTTGGTAACACATTGATGCTTTCAGAAAGAAAAAAAAAAGCCTGGAATGCATGGAATTCTCAAGGATGCCAGGGTGCAAACAGGATCTTGTTAACTAGGGCTTTAAGAACCTGCTCTCTGGTCATATCGGTTATTCAGAAAACAAGAGAGCCAACACCATCAGTTTCTGAAAAGTAAGATATTAGACCACCAGATCTGTAGTCCCCTGGACTGAGAAATCATCATTCCAAATACAAACAGAGGCACTCAGTCCTAAGTCTACACAGAAATCCAGCACTTCTACATTTCTGTGTCACCAAGATTATGAAACTAATATCACGCTGCTCATTTCTCTTGCTGTTAATAAGAAAACTCTAAGCAACAGCAAGATTGACAACAACCATGTTACTCCCACATGGTTCTGCTTTAGAAGCAGAGCCTGGAGCTGATCATGATGAAAAGCAGCGAAGTACTTAGACTGGCAGAAGGGCAAAGCAGTTTGTTCATGAGCTGAGCAGGAAAACATTTCTCACTCTTGTTTCTCTTCCCATCAGAGGGTGGAAAAGGACTTGTATTTGCAGGATACTATCTGTCCAGAGGCTTGTAAGAAAGACAAAAGTACCAGCAGCATCTGGGAATTCAGGAGAGAGGGATCCAATGTTTTTGAAGATGACCTGCCTGTGACTGCCCGCAATCTGTCCCTTATTGTGCCTAATAAGATGTTCCAATTGCACTTTCTGAACAGTGGCTTTAAAACAAGAGAGCAACACATAGGTGAACACCTTGAACAGCACCTCGGCAGAGCAGTTCAGGCAGTTCTCTAAAAGCAACGAACATCCAGGCTTGCAAATCTTAACCACTTCAACAGCAACAAAGCTGAAAATGGAAAGGCCTCATGAAAATGACAGCCGTAGAGATAAGCATTACTAGAAACATGCTGTAATTAATTCATTTCAATTTGCTGTTAACAGTCCCTGAACCCAACATTTGAATGCAACAATAAATAATTTCCAATGTAAAACATGCCACTGTAATGTGTATGATATGCTTTTTTTCCACGAGAGCACCTTCACGATCCCCTTCCCCTTGGTATCATGTCTGCAACAGCCAAAGACTGAAGTAGGCTCAGGTGTAACCACTGGCTCCAGCAGCTCCCCTGGCAGGGCTGCCCAGCATTCCTTTACCTCACCCGTGCTACCCCTTTGTCATAAGGGGAGCTTGGAACCCAGCTGGCTCACAAGGCATGGAGAAAAAGGCCTTCAAATGTCACAGCTCCATATCTAGGCCACGTCTGGTAGCATTATTCTCAAACCACCATGCTGCAGTTGGTGTTACAACATCAAGAATGTCTCACTATGCTGAGATAGCCTGGTTGTTTTAAGCTAGTACTTGAAAAAATGCTGGCTGTTCTTCTCACACACCAGCACACAGCACCTCAGCATACACACCAAGTAGCCCAGCATCCCTGGCTCCTGGTGCTCAGCAAGTTCAGCATGACCATCCCATGTGCAGCAGGTGCATACCTACCAATTACTTACTGCAAGCTGCAAAGCCTAGATCTCAAGATGGTTCTGATTTAGTCTTAGATGTGGCATTTAAAATGCATGACCAGGCTGTAAGGATAGTGGTCCTGGGCAGACCTGTGGCCACCTGTGCTAGCTGTTGCTTTGATGAGGACAAAGGAGGTTGCGGCGAGGTGGGGGTGAAGCTCTTTTGCCAGGTAACAGCGATTAGACTAGAAGGAAGGGCCTTAAGTTTCATCAGGGGAGGTTCAGGTTGGATATGAGGAAGCATTTCGTCTCATACAGAGCGGTGAGGCAGTGGCACAGGCTGCCCAGGGAGGTGGTGGAGTCACCATTCCTGGAAGTGTTTATGGGTAGATGTGGCAGAGGGACATGGTTAGTGGGTGGTTGGTTAGCTGGTGGTTGGACTAGATGGTCTTAGAGGGCTTTTCCAACCTTAATGATCCTGTAACTGGGTGCCATGACTTGAGTGAAACATGGCCAGGAATTGATTATGTAGGCACAGCATGTCTAAAACAAACATGAGCACAGTCCTGCTGAAAGTAACAATGGAGGAGTTGTCAGCCCAGAAAGGAGAACACACACTACGGAAAGGATGGGCAGCTTCCTGCAGGGCTGTTGTACGTGGTCCTTGGGACCGCTGAGAGGCCTGAGAGCCGGCAGGAGGTGCTGCGAGTGGAAATGGAACCGGAGGATGGCACACAGAACAGTGCAGCTCAGCTCCAGGTCTCAGCTGAGATGTTCACATGTAGCATTATGCAAACAGTCCAGCATCAGAAAGGAGAGGGCTGAGAGCTGTGCCTGCAAGCAGCTGGGGGCTGAGGGCAGGCAGGATGCACGCCTCTGGAGGGCAAACAGAGCTCGGGACAGAGCTGAATGGAGCCTTCAGTCGCCAGACCTGGGGACATCTGCAGCCTTGCCGGTGGCACTGCACCAGGCATGCTGTGTGCAGGCTGAGAGGAGGATCAGCAGGCAGCCGGGGGGGGGAGGGAGGGTGAAGGGGGGGGGATCGTGGCCAAAAGTCTCTGCCCTCCTAAGGAGAGGAAGGCTCAAAGTAAAAAAGAATGATGAAGAGGCAGATCCCGCGTTTATCATCACAGGGGAAAACTCAAAGTCTCTAATTAAGCACATGACATAACTGTGCTGTAATATCGAGGTTTTGCACTGTGATTTGAAAACAAGCTGCACTTGCACAATCCACAAAGAAAAAAAGCCGAGTGGATTAGAAAGGCTCAGCTCTGCTCTCCCTAAAACGAGTATACGGGCACAGTTACTCGACTCAAACGAGAAGGCGATCCGAGGAGTTCCACTTCCCAGCCCGACTCCACAGCACACCGCCGGCACTCCCGTTCCCCACAGTTCCCAATCACATCCCGGCACACTGCAATGACTGCACCCCAGCCCTGGAACCACAGGCAGCCTCCGTCAGGCTGAGCTGGAGTTGATGTACAAACACCCCCCCCCCCCCCCCCCCCCATTAAAGTCACCGTGCCAGCTGCCAAGGATCCAGTTAAAATACCTCCGAATGCTTAAGGCTCTATGGTGTTAACGGTCACAGCATTGCTGATCCTACACGAGTTACTTCCATGGCATGCCGCTCCCAAAAGGGAGCGCGGGGCACATTTCTTTAAACGGCACATTCATTGAAAACGATGAGAGAAAGGCATGCTCTCTCTTACTCCAGTGTAAATCCATCTCCCTGTGTTCACCAGATACACGGGATTGGGAGGGGAGCAGCGGAAGGCAAAACCCGAACCGATTTCCCCACCAAAACCGCTGCTTTTTCTAAGGCAAATCGGGACCAGCAGCGATCTGCTGGCTCCTCACCTCCAGTCCGCAGCCCTACCTATGAGAAAACACTCAGGAGCACTCGGGAAGCGTATGCGTCAGTGGGAGCACAGAATCATTACGCTGCTGTAAACACGAGCCATGTTCAGCAGAAAGCAGCGGATAGGACTGCGCAGCCTGTCACCGCTTTTATGGCTCGGGTGGAGAGGCAGCAGGACTTAAGCACTTACTGCTCAGATCAGAAGTCGCGTATCGCCCTCATCCTTTCCTTCCCCTCCTCTCCCCCCTTCCCCGGCCCGTCGGGCTGCTCTTTAAACAGAACCAAGTCATTAACCAAACTTCCTTATTTTACACGGCTCTGAAAGCTGGATAACGACGCGGCGCTTGGATTATTTCTACTTCAGAGCTTCGCATCTCCATCGGAAAGTCAGAGACACGTCTAAAGGGAAAGACAAACGTGCCCGGGAAGGGGACCGGCAGCAAAAAGAGAAAACCCCGGGGACGGGGCTCCGTCGTCCCCTCAGAAGCACCCCGGGCACCCGCAGAGCGGCCGAGGCCCCCTCCCCGCCTGCAGAAGATGCGCCCGGAGAGCCGGGCGGCCGCTCCTTATGTAAGGCACAAACCACTGACATCATCCCTCCCGCCGGCGGCGCGGCGGCGCCCAGCGGCACCCACCGACCCGACCCGACCCCTTCCCACGGGCTCCGCTCCCCGCCGGGAGCCCTCAGCTCCGCCCGGGGTGCCGCGCCCGGTGCCCGCCCGCCCGCCCGGAGCCGCGGTACTCACGCACTGCCTCCTGCTTGGGGTCGAGGCCGCGCACGGCCCCCTGGAGGCCGGCGATGCGGCCGTGCAGCGCCCGGACGCGGCGGTGGGTGCCCTGGATGTCAGCCTCGACCTCTTGGAACAGGGTGCAGGCGTGCCGGGCCACGTCGGAGAGCTGCCGGAGGATCCGCGACAGGGCCACGTTGCTGACCGCGCACAGGTCCAGCACCATCAGCACCGCCGCCTCCCTCTCGCCGCCGGCCGCCTGCGCGCCCTCGCCCGCCGCTGCCGGCTCCTCCGGCGGCGGGTCCCGCGGCGGCGGCTCCGCGCCCCGGCTCTCCTCCAGCACGGAGGCGGCGGGCTGCCGCCGGCACAGCCGCTGCGGCTCCACCGTCCGCTTGGCGAACGGCATGGCCGAGCCCTCGGCGCGGGGCTCGCTCGCGGGGATCGCCGCTCCCTCGCCCCGCCGCCCTCACGCGCTGCCGCCCATCGCCGGGCTCCGGCCCCGCGCCGGGCTCCTGCGCTGCCGCCGGCCGCCGAGCATCCGCCGCTGCCGCCGCGGGGAGCCGGGGAGCATCCGCGCCGCCTCCCTCTCTCCTCCTCTCCCTCCTTCCCTCGCCCGCCCGCACGCCGCGCCGTCCCGCTCCGGCGGCGGGTGTGAAGGGGCGGCCCGAAAACCCGGCGAAAGGAATCCCGCGGCCGCGAGGAGGAGCGAGGCGGCGGGGCGGGGGCGGGGGCGGGCCGGGGCCGCCGCCAGGAGGCGTCGGAGGGCCCTCAGCGCCCCGGGAACCGGAGCCGGGGGCAACGGTGGGAGCCGGCCCCGACCCCGCAGCCCCGCGCCTCGGGAAGTGCCCCGGGGGGTCTCGCGGCTCTGCGCTTCTGGGTGGGCCCGCGGGGAGCCGAGACTCGAGGATCCTCGGGGGTCCCGTCCGGCTCAGGGCATATATCCAGGCGCGGAGCCGCCCTCTGGATGCGTCCGGGGAATCGCAGCGTTCTAGGATGGATTAGGTCGGAAGGAACTTTAAAGATCATCGAGCTCCAACCGCTGCCGCGGGCGGGGCTGATGCCCAACAGCTCAAGCTGCCCAGAGCCCCGTCCAGCCTGGCCTTGAGAGCCTCCAGGGATGGGGAAGGTGGGCTGCGGTTGGATGGGGGTGTTACTTCTGGCACAGCATGTCCAAGCTCACTTCTGTGCTGTCCTCAGAGAGAGCTTAAGTCTGGACTTTACCTGTAAATGACTGATAGTAAGCGTTCAGCAACAGGCGGCACAGAGAAAGCTACTACAGAAGGACGGCCCTTCCCCAGGCTGACGTTTTACAGTTGGGAAATGTTGGATTAAGCCTGCCCGCTTGACCACTTGTCACCCTGGCACACGATGTGGCCTGTCCTTACACAGACTCAGGCAGTTACCTATGATCGCCCGTGGTCACTACCAGCTCAATGCTTCATGAGTGCAGGGAGCTGCCCCAGGGGCATGCAGCCACATTCAGCTCCTTCTGCAGAGCTGACCCACTGGGCTGGACCTGCTGCTGACTTTAGGCACAGATGCTTTGTGTGCCCTAAGACCGTCACGGATCTGGTCAGACCTGTTTAAAATCACTGCATCCCTCACACTAGTTTCTTGTGCAGCAGGGTGGTTTTTAACCTCAGTGATGGAACACAGACTGTACAGCTCTTCCAACCCACGAGAGTTGAAGTACATTATTCATTATTCACTGAAAGGTACTTCATGAATACCTGATCTCATGCCAACCTTCTGCACAACCTTCTTGTGCTGTACTGCTCTCCAGCACGCAGTGAATTTGCGTTGGGATTCTGTTGTGGATGGCATTGACTTTCACCCATGTCAATGAAAGGCCATATGATGGTTTGTTTCAAGGCCACATACATTGTCAGGATGGGAAAGTTGGCAAACAGAGTGCAAGAAAGTTCTTCTTTTACTTCTCGCTGCTGCTGCTGCTGCTGCTACTGCTGCTGGGAAGGCCCTTGGTCATAGAATGTGCTGTGCAACATCACAGCCTTTACACCCATGCTCCAGCTGTGCTCCTCCCCCCCCTTTGGATTTACTGCTGACATCCCTGCTGAGGTGTGATTTGCCAGTGACACCAGCCAGGCAGCTCCATGCTGGTGGTGGCAGGACCGCAGATAGATCAGAAGGAATGCATGGATCTCCAATGCAGTGAGCACAGGAGACAGGGAGGTGAGGTCGGGCAATCTCATTCCGCTTGGCTCTGGCCTGCTTTGGTATGCTTCACTCCACAGCACCAAAAAGAGAGGAGAGGCTGATGAGTGCTTCAGGCTATTGTCATTTCCTCCTCTTTCCTCGACTGTCATGCCTTGAGGCATGATATTAATGAAATTGTGGCCTTTTGACCATAATGTAGTATCTGTCATCGCTGACGCTGGTCCCGCTAATATATCATGTATTTATTCCCAGCAAAGATGTCACAGGCAGCACATTACCCACATATACCATATCTGTACCCACTCAGACTAGCAAAAAGTATCCTCATTCAGAAACTGTCCTCGAGGCTCAGCTGCCACTCTCCGCTTAGTCCAGAGTGACATCCATTGGTCACACCAAGGCCTCATTAACAATAGAGGCCCATTAGGCAGGAGGGCAGTACAGCCAGGCACTTTGCGGTGAGTCAGGACCTGCTCGTTTAGGTCTCACAGCCCTGCCTGTTCATTTCAGCATGAACATGCTAAGATTGTGTCCAAAACAGAATTGTAGCTGCGAAATACGAGGTAAACATTCAGGGTCTGAATGGCTTAGTCAGGCAAAGTGCTGGCAGCTCAGCTTTACACAGCATGTTCTGTGTTTGCCCAAACACTCTTCTGTTCTGGACACCGAGGGGATTTCTTTCTTCAGTGTTATCTGGTCTCTGATGGCAACAGAGCTGATGTAGTAAAGCACACGTCTTTTCCATTCTAGCTCCCACTTCCATATTATTATTAGCGCACACCGCTATCCAAAATGTTTTCAAAGAAGGCAAGAGACCACACACCTCTTCTAGGAGTTGCTAGGTATGGGCAGGGATGAATATTCCCT
This sequence comes from Oreortyx pictus, assembly GCA_036925125.1. Lineage (NCBI taxonomy): Eukaryota > Metazoa > Chordata > Aves > Galliformes > Odontophoridae > Oreortyx > Oreortyx pictus. The sequence continues at coordinate 70,260,948 of JAUPFR010000001.1, read as the reverse complement.
GTCCATCCTTGCCCCCATCATCTCTCACAGTAGTCACAAATACACCATTGCTCTCTGTTTATCATCACACTACTGCTGTGCATGTGGAATTTTCTCTCGTCCATTAGGCCTGGGCACCCTTTTTCCTCATGGCTCCTTGAGAGTAATGCTGTTTCCTAACCCTCCTCCCACTTCCCTGTGAGCAGCTGTATGTGAATCAAAGCAGCGGTATTTCTCAGTGTCAATTTCTCTTTCCTCTCCCTCTGGATTTCTCCAGCCACGTGTGTGCTGTCACCAGCTCCCGTTCTGACCCAGCCTGCTACTGCCCTTCCTGCTATTTGTTAGTATTTGTGTTATTATCTTAAACTTCTTCACCCTTAAACTATGACCCCACTGCTTTAGTCACCGCTTTAAGTAGGAAAAATGCAGGGCCTGCAGCAGTGTATGTACCTGTAGCAAAATGGATAATTGGGCTCCACATGCTACTGCAAATCATGTAGCACAGGCAAAACAATTAAAAACTGAAAGTTAACTCCCTTACTCTTAATTATAGTTGTTACAGAGTTTACTTGTAACCAGAGTGAGGATGACATTTCAAACTGAGGAGTGATTATTAAATTGACACTTTCTTTAAAATGTGCCTTAAGTCAAGGCTGACATGATAATTGAGTTTTATTACTAAGAAATGTCTGTTTTAATAAGGAAACTTCCTTATCTCTCTAGTAAGTTCATGTTAAGTGCACATCAACTGAATGTTTTCCATCAATACTACTTGGCATGACAAGTCAGGAAAAGCTCACTGGAGCCTCCCTTGAACAGCAAATGCTGTGATTTCCTTCGATAGCAATATTAGTTGCACTTTCTTTCTCATTCCAGAAAAATAAATGTATTGACTGCCAGGAGTGGGATACAACAGAGAGGGGAAAAAGAAGTCTGTTTAAATACTGCTATCATTTGTTCCTTTAAAAACATGAGGGCTGCTCCAAAAGTAATGCCTCCTGTGTTATAATGTTGGCTCATGATATCAGAGGTAGATGCTGGTGGGATGGCAGTAGAGGCTGAACCTTCCCACCAATAACCCCATTACATGCTGCCATGTGACAGCAGAGGGGCAGCCTGACAAAATGGCATCTGACGCAGAAGTGTGTATGAAGCAAAGGGGTGTCACTGAATTCCTCCGTGCAGAAAAAATGGCACCCTTTGACATTCATTCACACTTGCTGAACCCTGATGGAGACCAACCAGTGGATGTGAGCACAGTGAGCTGTGGGTGGTGCATTTCAGCAGTGATGACAGCAACAGTGGGTCACCTCTGCTGGTGCAGACTGTTACAAGTGCAGCATGTAGGCTCTTGTTCACCTGTGGTGAAGATGCATAGCTCATGGTGGTGACTGTTGAAAAACAGAGTTCTGTAGCTGAGAATTTGCTCTGTCAAACAGTCTTATTGTGCTCTTTGCTTCTGTTGTAGTTTCTGTGGAAGTAAATACGAGGCATTACTTTTGGAGCAACCTACATAATAATGGTTAAGAAAGTGCAAGAAATTCGAGACCAAATCAAAATGAAGTTCTGCCTTACAAAATCCTGATTAAAAAAAAAAAAAAGAAAAAAAAGAAAGAGAGAGAGGGAGTTAAACAAAAATAATCTATTTGTTACAAAGAAACAATAATTCACTGAAGGGTAGAGTAAGGGAGAAAGAAGATGTTTTCCTTTCAGCGAGAAATTCTTCCACCTCTTTGTTGCTCTGACTCCTTAATTACACTTGATTTGTTAGCAGTGGGGGTTTAACCTGCACACAGTGGATATTTTCACTGTTCTCTTTAATTTTTCCTGCTGGTATCTGGCAGTTTGTACACATCAGGCACAGACGGCAGTCTCGATTCAGGACTCGACTGACCTCAGCTGACACTTTGCCTCTATTGGGACAGTGAGAGCAAAACTAGTGAAAAGAAAGGAAGATTTATTGGGAACAGAAAGTGAAAACCCCAGCATCCACAGAAGATCATTTGTTCAATATTAACAACATGCGTTTTTCACACTTCCCAAAATAATTTGGCATGTGCAGATTACAAACTGAATGTACTCTAGCTCTCTATCATGCGGTCTAAATGTGGAAGTAATTTCAAGTTTCTGTACTCTGAAGCTTATCCCTCTCTTCCTTGTTTCAGACTCTTCTCTGGAGAATATATATAAAATAAAAAGAAAATGAACCAACCAAACCAAAATCCACCAGTTTGCGGTTCATGTCACCAAAAGAAGACCAGTAAGTGATCAGATTCTCACATCATGCTCACAGTGAGGAGGTCGGAAGAGAAAGAGGCCAGATCATGTTGACTTCACATCACCCAGCCCCAGATGCTTCTTGTACTGAGTGAGCTAGCTTTGTGTTTTGAGCCAGGTGGGCAGACTCCTCAGATTTTCTCACAAATCCCTGTGCCAGTCATCAGCTAGGGTTTTTAGGCAAGCATCTGTTTGGATTCCAGCAGGGGAAAGCTGGGAGTGAATCAGGCCCACTTAGACTTTAGAGGCTAGTACAGAAGATGCTGTCTGGATATTACAATCTCTGGCCTGTAATCTGCAGGCCATACTCCTGCAACTGTGTGGTAGTTCAGTTTATCAGAAAGTCCATGTTCCAGCAGCACTAAATAACAAAAAAGGAAGCAAATCAGATCTGAGGACCACTGGGGCAGGTCAATGCAAAGGCTCATGCTGCCCTGCACGTATTCTTTCCATCTGTCTGGTTTCCATTAAGAATAAAAGTTTGTCTGCCAGGAGTAGACCTTTGGTTTTGAAACAAATCAAAATAAAGAAAGATAAGCAATCATGTAGTAGGTGGGCTAATTCCTTCTTCCACCTCTTTGTCCACAATGGAGACAAAAACTTCATGCTCAGTGGCTTGGCACCAATGCTCCACCAGCTGGGTGGGAAAGCACCCCAAGCACTGGTATTTTTACTCCTGCGGTGAAGCACTGCATGAAGCTTAGAATCATGGAATCATAGAATCATTAAGGTTGGAAAAGGCTTCTAAGATTATCCAGTTCAACCGTCCACCTACCACCAACATTGCCCAATAAACCATGTCCTTCAGTGCCACATCCACATGTTTCTTGAACACTCCCAGGGATGGTTACTCACCACCTCCCTGGGCAGCCCATTCCAATGCCTCACCACTCTTTTGGAGAAGGAATTTTTCCTAATATCCATTCTGATCCAATCGCACGCTCTTCAGCAGCTCTGGCATGTGGCGGTGCTCATCACTTCCCTGGCTTTTCCACAGAAGCTGCTTCTGATGTAAATCATTCTTACTCTGAGATAGCTCGTGGGCTCATCATGGCCAGTCAAATCAGCTCCCTGTTTTGTTTAACTAAGAAGTAATACTTTAAGTGCTCTGAAAATGCACCATACTAGGAAAAGTCTGATGGAGTAGGTGATTATCATTTCAGAGGCAAAGTTTATAGAAGCATAATTAGTCATCTGTTCTTAAACAAGAAAAATATGGCAAAAGAACTGAAAAGATCATTTTGGGGCTTGAAAGAGATACGGAAACACGCTAAATAATAGAATGCCATTAGAGTCTACATTTATTTTAGGGATAAACAGCACTATTATACAGGTACTCACCTTTATGTCTGCTCCTTCTGTGCTTTGCTAATGGCCTCTGTTCAATGTGTACAGAAAAAAAATCAGCCTTATCCTGTTTACAGCTGAGCTGCAATATACTTAAAATTATTACTTAGGATTTCAAACATTTACTCTGTCTGCTGGCAAGAGGAAAACCCTCTCATATTATATAATTATGGCTTCAAGCAGCACTAACAAAGAAGTTGCACAGGCCAGGGCCTGCTCACCCGTGTCTGGAGGCATCGACAGCATGTCTGTGGTTGTGGTCGCACAGACACAGAGAGGTAGAGTCAGGCTGCCAAGCAAAACAGCCTGCAGAGCCTAGCTATGCACTTCAGGAGCTGTGCACCTCCTCTGCAGTCACACCAGGCTATGGACAGAGGCCTGCATGACGTGGGGAGGTGAGATGTTCACCGGTGCAACCACAACCATGCCAACATGCGTGGTCCATGTGGGTGAGTGGGATGAGGAGCTGCTGCAGGTCACTGGTGGGTGAGACTTGGGAATACATGCACTGGAATCAAACAAACTACCCACTCCAGCATAAGTTAGGAGGCATAGGGGAGACATTACCACTCTCTACAACTGCCTGAAAGAAGGTTGTAGTGAGGTGGGGGTCTCTTCACCCAGGTAACAGCAATAGAATGAGAGGGAACGGTATCAAGTTGTGCCAGGGGAGGTTCAGGTTGGATATTAGGAAATATTTCTTCTCAGAAAGTGGTGAGGCAGTGGCACAGGCTGCCCAAGGAGCTGATGGGGACACTGTCCCTGGAGGTGTTCAAGGAATGTGGAGATGTGGCACTGAGAGATGTGGTTATTGGGCATGATGTGATGAGTTGGTGGCTGGACTGGATCATCTTTGTGGTCTCTTCCAACCTGAATAATTCTGTGATTCTATGATTCCATGAAATAAGGGAAGATCAGTGGACAATCATGAGACAGTCCAGACTATGTCTGCACTCACAGCTAGGGGTGAAGCATGGTATGAGATCAAGGAGCTTGCTGACTGTAAAACCTGTTGCAATATCTGACCTTAAAAGGCACTTCCACGCTCCATGTTGCCATTCCCTACGTACTAGAGATTCCAAAGCTAACTGATTTTTGGTTAAATTTGCTAATTTTGTGAATGTTGAAACAACAGCATGTGCATGCGTATATTCAGTCCATTAAAAAACAGGCTAGTGCAGGATATTGGATTTTGAGGAACTCCACTGGTAACTGGCTTACATGGTAAGAAAAGAGACCCAAACTCAGATATGAGTTAATTGGGATTTTCTTCTACATCTCATTAACCTCTGAGATGATGAATCCAGCAAAGTTGTGATTTATTTACCACAGATGCACTCAGAGGATACTGCATAACTTAGTGTTCTGGCACTGTGAAAGTTATTTGCAATAGTGAATTTTTAAAATTCTTTGGAGAAAAGAGAATGCACATCTCCTTCCCCCACCAAATAAAAAAAAAAAAAAAAAGAAATTGCAGAGTAACATTCAAAGGCTCATTAAAGCAGCCAGGGAAAATAGATTACAGAGACTTCAAAGGCTCACGATACTGGTTAAGAATCAGCTCTCTTTTTCAAAGAAAATGTTATTAGCTAATCCTTGAAATTTGGGTTTTGGCAGATGACACGTTATTTCCTGCAGGTGCAGAAAAAAGAGGGTATAAAAAGAGTTTTGGTAATGCACAGAAAGCCTCCCAACTAGACTTATAATTCCATCTGTTCAAACCAGCCTGAGTGAGCTCTCTGATTCCTCGTACTGTAGTGGTGTTTAAGGAGAATAACTCACATGAAGCAGAGTATCTCCTTTACTGAGAAAACCCGTCTGTTAAGTAATGACTTTTTGTTTGAAAGGAAAGAAAACACCTTTATTGCTGCTATTATCAGTAATATCAGAGGTGCTAACCAGAAAAACCAACGCAATGTCTAGCAGAAACAACATCTACGTACAGATAACAATTGTACTAATAAAACTCCATAAGCCTGCAAACAAACTTCACTCACCACCACTTTCCTGCTTGCATCATTTTGGAGATGCTTTGACACGCTCTCACTTTTAAGGCCTACTTTACAACATCCCTCATGTGTGCTTTTTCTTCTCAATCCACAGCTAATCCCAGTTCCTCCGTTAGTTACAAGTCCCTGGTTACCAACAGAGACAAGGCCAGCCACATCTCACTTCAAGCCCTTTGTTAAGCTGAGATCCTTTGGCTTTGATTTAAAACTCAGCTATCTTATGACGACAGTTTTCCCACTGAGACTTTCACCTAGAATTTGGCTGGAAAGATGCCCAAAACTGTGTCTTACTGTCCCCATGGTAACCAATTGCTTAAAGTCAAATAACTGGACATGAGATGCCTTTAGTAGTTAGCAACCTGAAAAGAAGCACCCAAATCAATCAGGGAGGATGGGATAGCAGCAAAATTCTTCAGGAAACATATTTCTTTTTTCTAACATCCAAAAAGTTATTCTGTTGCTATTCCTTTTCAGATATATTCAAAATATCTTTGCTTATAAACTTGATGAAAAGGCATATAGCTGCATGAAACTCAAATCGTGGCACAGGCAGTGTTCATGACTTGTAGAAAAGAGGACAAGGGAGATCAGTTCATTAAGCCTGCCACTCATTATAGACACCCATACTATGAGACACAACTGTTAGGAAGACAAAGTGAAGCATATCCATTTAATAAGTATTTTTCCCCTGTCCTGAAGAAAGTAATTTGAGGTGTTTTTAAGATCTTGAATATAGGCACTTGCAATTGCTTTTAAGAGGTGACTTACCTTATTCCTCACAAATACATTGTCTGAAATATATTTTTCCCTATACACAAGATCAGAAAGACAGTGATGAGGCCTCGTATCAGAAAATCCAATATACTTGTGAGCATTTTTAAAGCCACCTGCAAATCCAGAGGTGAAAATAGAAAGGAAGTAGTGTATCCAGCATGCAACATAGCTACATATTTTTCATTAAATATTTTAAATTGGGGTGCTCTGAGCGAGTCCTGTTGGAGCTGGAGCAGGAGGTGGTGTATGGCTGATGGCAACAAATATGATTAATGCAGCATTACTATACAGGTATCAACAACATTATACAGCTATGTGTCAAGTGAAAAATAAAATAAAATACAGGCACGAAAAGCACCTAGATCCACACTGAGGCATTACAAAAGTGCCTTGATTTTCAAAAGCTTCTCTCATTGGCCCTTACTGCTCTAGTTTTATTGACATTTACACAGTTGCATCAAAAGATCGGCTGAAGAGTTTAATATAATACTGTTCAGATAACAAGAGGGCTCAGGAGATTTAAATTCCTGCCAGAAGAGAGGTCTAATACAACTTGGGTGTTATGGAATATTTATTGCTAAAAGAAACGTAACCCAGAAGTTAGTAAGTGAAATAAATATTTCTGGAAATAAAAAGGTTATGTCTTGAGAGCAGGGCAGCTGAATAGAACTGTGTGACTTAATGCAGCCCTCATTCCTTTTGCACAGATTTATTTCCCCGCATCTGGCTATAAGATGGTGCTGGGAGGATTGCAGGATCACCCCATCACAGACTCTCTTCTGCAGCAAGATACTCTCTCAATATTTTCACCATTATCTGTATCAGATGAGCAATATTAGGGGTTCCAGTGGACATTCTTGCTCTTCTCATCTGAATGACAGATAAGCAATGACTCCTGGAAAATTCTGAAGGAACATAAGTTAAAGGGGGGGAGAAACGTAAGAAGAGAATTATACCAGCAGCCACAGTGAATTATAAAAGCCACAGTGCTTATAAAGGACCTTACTGTCTTTAACCATCAAGAGCAAGCAAGATAACCAGTTCACAGGAGGTAGTACTGAATCATCACGTATAATTTCTGCTGCACGGAAACTATTTCTGAAGCCCCTATAGCATCTGTTCATTACCCATTATGCTCAACAAGAAAACACCTCCTTTCCGTTAACTGGAGTGGCAGCTCTATTGGATGCTCTACCTGTAAGAACGATGTCAACCTGACCGGTGCATTTAATGTATTGGTTAAAAGGAATATTTACTACTTTGTGCCTATCTTCATAGCAGCCAAGGCTGTACTGGCATCTGAGTATCCAAAAAGGAACAAAGAGCACTCACTCTGGTTCTTTATGACACAGTCTGTGCTAGCCACACTGGGATTCCCCTTCCATGCCAAGGCAGTGATGTTGCACTGAGGCTGTTGTCTGGAGGATGTGTCAGGATAATGGTGTTCAAATGAATGATGTGGGACCTAGGATATTCAGATGTGCACCTATGCTTCTTTTGGAACTGTATCTAATCTCTTAATTAAAAAAATAAATAAATAAAAAAATAAAGCCCTGATAGTCAAGAGCGATGAGAAGCATGAGGAAATAACAGTATTTTTAACCTTGTTCCTACAGTTTTACCTACATTCGTTACCATCTCAACGTTTGTCACAATACTAAAAATCTTACCACAGGCAAAATGTCTCAACAATATTGTTTTCATTTCAAAACTAGACACAGAATTCCACTCCTGCAAGTCTGCCTTGACAAGCATACAACACTGAACATTGTAAAGTGAAATCAAACTGAAGTGGCAATTCAGAAAAATCCATGTGCGGAGTGTATTAAATATTCACTGCAACAGCAGTGATCAAGCATGGGGTCTTAGGTTACATGAAGTGAGTTACTAAAGCACAAATTGTTCTTGAGAGCTACTTATCTTGCTCTCCATAATTAATTTAATACCTTAGATGAGGAGAACAAAGTTAAGGCTTGCTCTCCAGTGGGGGTCACTGTTGAAAAATAGCCTCTGATTTCTCTTCTATGGACGTTCGAATACATCTTAAAAAATGCCAGGAATAATCCATACAGCTCTTGCGAATGTACTGGAGTTAGATTTGAGCAGTCACGGCAGCTGTCAAAGTGAATCCTGTGAAAAGGCAAAGCGTGTGGGCTATAGGAAGTAAATTTTCAGGTCATTAACACTCTATATACACAACAAAGAAGTGAAACAAAAAGAAGGGATAGGTGTGTGAAAGTGCTTTTTCACATGACCTCAGACCAGGCTCGGTCAGGAGTCTCTTCGTCATCGACTGAATGAATTACCAGAGTTAGCAGCTCCTTTTCCTGTTGGGTTGCCATTTAGGTTCCTACAGCATGTCACTGAGACTCCTGCAAGTCCCGGTTATCACATTTCGCAGTCTTGAAGCCTTTTCAGACAACCTTTTCTTCACTTATAGTAGAAATGTAGAAGTGGAGGAACTCCAGTATGTAGCTTGGCGAGGTCTCCACGTGTCCCAAAGCCTCCCACAGCAGGATCCGCCAAAGCGTGTGCCAAGGGAAGGAGGGAAGGTTTGGGGAAATAGGCTGTGCATTTGGATGCATGCACTTGCCGTTGTTCTCCAGACTTCCTGGGATTAAGATCTTCCTGCCAAAAGCAAGAGCCTGTTGCAGCTGTGAAATGAGTGCCCGCTCTTGGGCTGGTGTGAACAGACAAGCTCATGGGGATTAAGGAGCACACATCCATGTGTCATGGTACAGTGTATCCAACGATCGTCTGGGGTCCCTACATTCTCCCTATTATCAAACCCCTGATATTTGTAGCCATAAGCGCTGAAGGGAAAGTAATACATCCCTGGTGGCTTAATGGACAAGCCATTTAACAGTGATGAACAATAAACAAAATCAGTACTCCTCTTTTTCTACACAGCAAGGCTCCCTATGTACCAGCTGACCATCTGGCCCATTCATTCCATTTGGTAACATTAATGAAGGCCTGTATCTTCACAAGTATCACTTAAAGCCTGAGTTTCACCCTTTAAAAGATGTGTATTGCTATTCACCCCTGGTATTATATTTCTTACTAGACTGCACTAATGCATCCATTCTGGACTGAAAACTCCCATAAAACTGAAAATATCCTCTATAGAAGAGCACAGCTGTTACCTGATACATTGTTTGTGGACAGCATAATCTTTATACCTGGTTGTATTCAGATTAAAAAGCTGCTATTCCTCTTTGCTTCCAGAAGTCAGCAGCAGCAACAGCCCTCGGGCCACAGGGGATGGATGAAGTTGCAGACAGACCTTATATACAGTCACCTATTCCTAAAAGCATGGTTTGAACTGAAAAAAAGAACCAGACACACTGGGTCAGATCTTACGCTCTTGTAAATTGGAGTGACGCTGATCAAGCTCTGTCACTCTTAATGACTAACATTCTAGCTCAGAAGCTCTCAGACTGTAAAACACAGAGTGGGGAGCTCCCTCTTCACGCAGCATTGAGAGCAAAGAATTGAGGAGGTGTTCAAGGAGTGGTCCCAATGTGAAGATGTTAATCCCTGTTTGTAGCGATTACAGAATTCAGCATTTTACTGTTCAAAGAGCAACCCCTACCATTGTTAATCATCCTGAGTGGTACTTCACTGGGAATGGGTTAAAAAGGTCTATTGGTTTCAGGTAATAGATACTTGATGCTTCAGATAGCCCTACTAAATTGGAATGGAATTGGAGACATTCAAAATGCAGATCTGACATTTCCTATCTACTACAAATGTTGTGTGTATTTTTTAGCCATTAGTATTTATCAAAGTCGGCAACTCCACAGTCCAGAGAAGAAGTCTGGAGAGCAACAGAAATGCAGTTCATTTGTTCCTGAGCTGGGACTGTGCTCTGCCACCTTCACCATGCTGGTTTGGACACATTCACACATGGGGCATGCCTCCATTTGGTACTGAACAGGAGTCAACTATTAGGTGCAAGCACAAGAGAGAGCACAGTTTCTGGAGAGATATTTAAGAAATGTCATTTCTCTGAGAAAATAACACTATGAAGAATCAGATTTAAAGCTGCCGTTCTTAGAAATGTAGTCTTTGCTGAAGAGGAAAACTGCTGGCAAAGATCACTCAAAACCTGAGCACTCTCACGTGGCTGTGAACATCACACATTGTTTAAAGCTTGCAATCTCAGCACCTTTGCAACTGCAAAATACTAGTTCTTTCACTTTTGTACATACCTGCGTCCTTTTCATGTCCTTGAACTTCCCCACTTCATCTGGCTAAGAACTCAAGTGTGTCAGGCATTGCTCATCTGCTATTGCATACACCAGGTATAAAAGGGAACAGGATACTAATACAAATACTTCATCTGGAGGTCTAGGGTGTCGTATAAGGAGTGCTTCTCCCACCTCACCTGGACAGATGTAAGCATGAGACCTCATTATGTGTTTCTGCTGTGCTCTCTTGTAAGATGAAAGTTGAGTATTTGATTCTGCTCCAATTTTAGCACCATCTCCACAGATAATGCAGAGCACTTTACAGACTTTCCAAGAACAACCTTTTTTTTTTTTTTTTTTCATAATGTTTATGGAAAAAGAAATTTGTCACACTACCTTGCAAAAGGCAGTTGCTTTGTTGACCAGATGCCAAACTGAAATTCAGACATGGATGGCCAGAAACAAGATTTACTTTAATCCTACTAATCCTGAGCTGTTGATTGGTACAAGGCACCATCATAGCCGGGTAAGCTTCCCAGGCTTATCATCTGATTCTGTTTGGAGTCATGAGATCATTTTGGATTCTCAGTTTTTCCCTTGTAAGGGACAACATTGCTGCCTCGTGTTCCATTCTCTGCTATAAACAAAAATGAGCAAAAGAAATAATGAACCTTTGCCAGCAGAAGCAGAAAACTCAAGTCAAATGGTTCACTGAATCCTGACAATGTTTCCTACCAGGAAGGGTAAAATGAGAAGACTTGGATCCTTGGATCAGTCCTGCAGGTGGTTAGTGGTCTACCTGGGTAATATACAGCATTCTTTATACTGACTCCACTGAAGCCCCAAGCTATCTTCAGAAATTGAATCCACTCATGGAGAATAGCTTGGCTTTGTTTTGCTTGGAGAAAGGGTAAAAAATAAGCTTCTCAAAACTTTTTCTATGACTATGAGGGCCACTGTTGAGTCGGTGGGAGCCTATTCATATGCTCTTCAAAGAGCCTCTGGAAGCAGCCTAAGGACTTCCAAGGTTATGTGGATTACAAGGTTGAAAACCACTTTAGGCAAAGAGCGCTGACCCAGCCCCATTAACTGCACCAACCTGTGTACCCACAAAGAGAAACTGTATTTGCATCACCTGGTAGGAAAAAATAAGCAGGACCTCTGCAATAAGGTTGTCTTGGAACTGAAAATTTTGCTTAACTTACTTTTTTAATACACTGATTATGTTGTGTGTTCCAAATTGACAATGCTGCATCACATTCCAGAACACCATATTAGGTTTGCTTTATACCTCACTAGGACATTATCTGTTTGTCTGCTGCCTGAATTCCAGACCCTTCAGAAAATTCCTGCCCTTGAAGATTATCTAGTTGCTGGATAATTAAAAGGATACAGATCCCAATACATGCAAAGTACCTCATGTTATAATGTTATCAAGGTAACATCACCATGCCAACAACGCAGTTTGAGCTGAATTAAAAAGATACATATTCAGTGTTAGGCTTTACCCTATCTAGTGTCCTGCAGATAAAACTTAAAAGGGCAGAAAATGCGTAACAGAAAGCTTCTGAGGCCTGCTTTCACCCAGAAAGGAAAGGTGAAAGCTTTAAAGAGGTGAGAATGGTTGAGTTACACAGTTCTTTACTTAAGTTGTCTGAAAGGATGAACACTTCAGAGATTATTTTGAGACTGCGATGGTCTTTTTTCTCTTACTCTCACTTTCATCCCAATGGAGCTCTCTATATTTCTGAGGCTCTTAGGTTCTATGGTAATATAGATGATAGCTGGTAGTAAACAACATAACATCCCACACACAGTATCTGTATAAAGCAGATGATTGAGAACAGCTCTTGCAGTCCCTTTTAATAGTGGATGCAATTAATTTGTTAACATTTCCCTGTAGTGTCACAAAGAAGCTGAACAACATGGAAAAATGAACCAGATAATAAATGTACATTGTTGATTCAGCTCAACCCTAAGATGTTATCCATTCTTTGTAGTTAACATCTTCATACATCTTAAAGGAGAGTCTCATCCTCTGAGTGCAGAATGCATTATTGAGACAGTGGAGTCCTTCCAAACATAATAAAAATATGCTGTAGCATTGTCACCAAGGCAGAGCTTAAAAACAGTGCAACCAAGGTTAATTGCTGTAGTCATGGGATGTGCAACATTGAGTATCTCCATTTACTAGTCTCCAGCCTACTCAGCTCTTGCCACATTCCAGAGGGATTTTTAAGTGCACTAAGTTGTCTGCAAAAGTATTATTTGCAAAACTATAGGCTCAGGGATTGAAAGATGCCTGGCCTTCCTCTCCAGAGTCCAACCTTCCAAAAGCACAGTGTGATAAAACCCACCCTTGGAAAGTGCTAGCAGGCAGAAATGTCAAATTGAAGAAAATAGGTGAGAAACAGCAGCTGCTGGCTAATCTAGAGTTTGTGAAGCAGCGAGAGGTAGACTTTTCTACATCTGTGATAATCTGGGGGGAGCTAAAGAAAGTAGCGTCCCGCCCTATACATCTGAGCCCTCAAATTGTGGTCAGTTATCTCTTATGCAGGGAATAGGTTCCTCAGAGACTGGCAGCCCACACTTACTTGTAACTCTGACTCTGCGCTGCTGGTGTCAGTGGAAATTCCTGTATTTGTAATGGAGGGCACAACACTGCTTTAAATTGAAGGAACTGGATGGCATTGGAAAGACAAAGAGCCTTTTTCTCCTATGGCTAACAGAGCAACAATTTTCCCTATTAAGAGAGTGCCCTATTATAGTGGAAAATACATTTCTGAACACCCTTGGTCTGCAACAGTGTTGTCTTTGCAAGAAGTTATTACAGTGGGATCGGGAAATTGCTCCAGTAAGTTGCCTGAACTTCTTTTAAGATTCCTCTCCTAGCAATCTAACTGGTGAGCTATTTACCAGTTGAGCAGTGGGCATCTCTGTGTCTGCTCCCATCAAGATGTGGGCACTTCAGAGATCTCTGATGACCTAGCTTCCTGACTTTTGGTTATATACAGCTTACGTTTCTGACAACGCACATAAATAGTCTTATTTAAAGCTGACTTTAAGATCTCTTAATGCTTTTCAAGGCTAAGGTTTCAAAAGAGCTTTCTCTTCAATTTAGTTTATAGCACAACTGTATTTCACAGATGGTTTTGATGTATTTTTGGAGTCTATATGGAATCAGTATTTGAGTTATAAGGTATGTATATCAGATGAAGCCATAGCCACCATTCCTTGGCAAATTGTTAGATCTAATGAGCTGAATCTCCTTTACTTTATTGCCTAATTAATTCTTGAACGATCATTGAATTGCAGGAGTGGGAACTCTGCCAACTTTGGTCACACTCTGCATCGGGTTATGCCAGAAAGGATTGTAAAGTGAGGGTTTTCTTTAATCTGCATACACAAAGGGAAACTTCTAGGTAGGTGGGCAGGGGCTTCTTTTGCCTGCTTGTGCAATTGAATAGCAAGAGGAAGTGGGTCTTCAGCCAAGGGTCAAAATCGGCAGGGAAGAACAGATCCCACCAGGGAGCAGGGCCATGAAAGTGTTCACGTTTCCCAGTGTTGGCTTGCTGTTGAAAAGCTCTGGGCTGTTAATCTGCAAAGGAGTCTGCCTCGAACAACTAGACCTTTTGTGGCTTCTGCAAGTGCTACCAGCACAGCAGATTAGTTGGAGTTAAGTCAGGGGCTGCTGAAGATGTCCTAGTGGCAAAGAGAGATTTCTCTGAGAACTGACTGAAGAATTCAAGAAGCAAGGTATTACAAAGAACATTGACGCTGACAGGGTGAAGTTAGACAAGGGCCATGAGTGCAAAACTTGGATTTTTGCAGGGCAGCACTTTCTTATTTCTGAAACTTTCTCCCAATTCTGATCATAGAAAGTCTTTCAGACATTTGGTCTAGTGGCAAGTTTATTGCCTACACACTACCCACATTAAAATAAGAGCTATGTATTTGTTCTAGAGACATGAGCATCCCAGAAGGAAAAAAAAAGTAGAGTACAGGCAAAGACCAATGGGCTCTGACCAGCTCTTCACCTCTCCCTGTGTTGTCTTCAACAACAACACACAGAAGCACCAGTCAGGGAGAGCATCCGTGGCTGCCCACTTTCCCTTCACACTCCCAGTATCCAATGTTTGTGTATTTAGGATTGAAGAGGGCATTCTTCTCAGTCCTCCACATTTAACATTTGCTTATATAACTGCTGTCCATGAGTTTGAACAATTTGTCTGAGGCAATAGGGTGGAAATGACTCTGGCAAGAAGACTGATTTATAAAACGTTGCGGATGTTGTGGCTATGCTCCTTCCTGATAGAAAAGATGCAGTTGAAATCTTATGAACTAATGCCATTATTTTTACTTAATGTGTAAATAAACTCAGGTTATACCTTGGTATGGGTTTAAACTGAGGTCATTGGCACAACCTGTTTATTTTAACGGGAAGACTAAAATGGCCAGTAGCTAATAGAAAATTTAAAATCCGAAATGGAGAGGCTGTTTTATGTTCATATGGTAGGCAATCAGCTTTCAACTGCTGTCCTGGGCATTAGTGAGCCCTTCTTTTCCAGCAAACTGAAGTTCCTGGATAGCAATCAGTTGGAAGAGTGAAAGCTACGCACTATGGTGAAGACCAACATCAAAGTGAAGGAAAAGGCCCTACAACAGTACTCAGGCAGATTTTCTGATTTTCTGAGATCTAAATAATCCTCACTCATGTGTCACTGTCCTTTGCCACTTGCCTTCAACTCCTGTGTGAGCATCACTTCTATGCTGTGCAACCCTCTGATGTATTGCCGGTGATCTCAAAAGTAATGCAGAGTCTCTGTCTGTGCACAGAAACACTATTCCTTTAGGACTGGCGCTCAGGGGACATGCAGGAAACGTGTTCTCTGCAGTATTATCTTGGCTCGCTTCTCCAGTGTTTCCCTGGGAGCCACTTTCACTCAAAAGCTGTCTCCGATGGGCCACCAAAGCAAGCAAACTTCTGCTACTAGCAAAACTCTTACAGCAAGCCCCACAGTCTTTTCTGGAATAAAAGCTTTCATTAAAACAACAACAAGCAGCCACATGTGTAGCTGCACTCAGTATTTGATCACACGTAAGGGGAATCAGACCCCATCCGAAGAGTCCACCTTGTGTTGTCTACATGACAGCAATGGAAATATCTTCAGTAGCTTTTCATTTCTGTTGGGCCTGCATGACTTGTCAAATGTTTAGGAAAACACATTGAAAAAAACAAGCCTGTTTCTGCTTAAATCTCTGTTTGACACATAGGGGTTTACATCAGCATATCACACTATCCAGGGACCACAAATAAAAAAATGCTGAAAACAACAGTTCTATGTAATCCATATTAAGCCTGTGCAAAACCAGGGCTGTTCCAAAAGCCCCTCTGCCATCCTGGGAATAGGTGGGTGTGGGGTAAGGAGACTGTCTCTGCAATGCTCTTCTATGTTGGTCTCTCAGAGGCCCAAGAGAGAGGGGAAAGCTGAAATAACTCCATGACAGAAAGCCCTCAGGAAGGACGCTCACCAAAGTATTTTTGTCTACAAGAGTGAAGCCCATGGGAGTTCATAGTAAAAGCATGAGTGGAAGTGTGCTTGTTCTTTCACAGTCATGCAGAAGTTCTTTGAATGGGGCACCTGTCATGTAGACACTCATTTGGAGCCTGCTTTGCCAGGGGGATTGGACTAGATGATCTCTAGAGATCCCTTCCAACCCCTGCAATTCTGTGATTTCCCTTTATTATTTAATGTACAAAATAGAGAGGAATAGCTTCTTCTTGTTGAAATACTGACTAATCACAAACTGCGACAAGTACTAGCTCTTCTGGTATTTTCTTAGTAATTGTGAAGTCTTTGCAAAGAACCATGACAAGCATGACAATCAATTATCTCTTCATCGCCTGTTTTCTTTTCTCACTATGTACACTGGAAAGTCCTAGAGAGGTAACCATGGCACTTTGAAAAAAAACTTAATGAACATAAGACCATTCATATGAATAATATAAATCATATTAATATACCACTTTTCATGCCAAATTAATTTATCCATATTTCACTACTCGGTTACTTTAGCACTGCATATACTTAGTTGTGGATAATTTACCTTTGGAGAAGGGGTCAAGAAATTTCAGTCTGAGTTAGAAGGTGCCCAGAGGATGAGGGAGAAGTAGACAGGGACAGTGGCTATGAGCTGTGGGCACACAACAGCATCAGTGGTGGAGGTATTCCTCCAGTAAACCCAGTCCCCTGTGGTCCATGTTGTGATAAGGGTCCTTGGCCAGAGCTGGATGAGTGTGTCATAAGGGAACAGGCACACGAGGAATGCTTTCATTCTGTGAACATTTATTTCCTTTGACTGCACAGTTCTCTCATGTGCCTGCAGTGCTCTAGCCTGCATTGACAGATACAGATCAGCAGTTGTGTGCTCAGCACCTTTGCTTACATCTGAAATTTTTCCAGATCGACAAAGTTACACAGATCTAGCTGATACATCCGTAGCTTAAAAACTTCCTCTATTGTGCTCCTGCCTGTAGTAGCTGGCTGCTGGTGATTAGCCTGCTAATTAGCAAGGGTGGACCAGAAACAAAAAAACCCAACAACAACCAAAAAAAAACCCTTTTAATATAAGGCATAACCCCCAGGCACACTATTCGGGGAACACCATATGCTAAGAGAAGCTGCTTGCTCTGGAATACGTGCATTTACATCTCACATGGCGTGCCATCTCCTGCACATTCTTTCCGAAGAGTTAAATACAGCACAAAATTATACTTAATATTTTAATAATGTTTAACTGTGAACCCCTGGCCTCACTACCACATTAAGGAAGCGACCAAGGAAAAAACACTTATGGGGGAAATTTATAGCAGCCATTCAACTTAAAATTATTGCAGACTTTCACCACCATAATGAAGTCAGGCTTGATTCCTTGGGCTTGCCCATACACAGCCACCTGGAATTGTAAAGCAACAGCAAAATGAGCACTGCTGCACACCCTGGGGCATCCTCTCCGCCACAAGACAATGCTTCAGTGCCACCACAACTTTCCATACTTGTAGTGGCACTGAGCCGTACAATCTTCTCTTAGTTTGCAATGAATGTTGCCCCCCTAATGACCATCTTCAGGTTTTAAAATCCTAGTAAAAGAGAACCACCCTGTTCTGAAAAAAAACGCATGCTCCTTAACTCCCCTGTGAGAAAGACCCCAGATCAGACCTGCAAGGCTCAAATCTCCTTCTTTGCGTGTACCAACTAGTAGGGAATCCAGTTAGAGCTCTGTTGCCCCAAGGAGACCAGGCTAACAAGGAGGCACAAGCAGCAGCTGTCAGTCCTGAAAGACAGCTTTAGTCCCTTTGTAGAAGAGTTTTATTTTACCAGGGTCTTGTGGACTATCAGAAAGAATAGCCTGTTTCACCTCCTGGACAAGCGAGGATCACAGCTCTCTGTCAGCATCTCCTTAAGAGCTGTGCAGCAGGAAAATGATAGAATTACTTATGGAAAAAGGTTCTCCCCTCCTACCCTGGGTAAGCAGTAGAAGATGTTGCAAGATAAGTGGGAAGGTGAAGCTGTGGGAGACAAGATAGAGCATCTTTCTCCCGTGCAGCATGTAAAGCCTCATGGGTCCATCAGGTGAATTTTAGAGCTTTCCAATTCAGTGTTTCTCTCTTCAGCAGCTGACATGCCACCCACCCACTGAACAGACTTTGTAGGCTCAGACCCTCCCATGTGTATCAATGTTTCATGTCATTACCAGGCGTGAAGACCCCTGCATGGAGATTGCTGGGCATAAGAAGAGAAAACAATTCATTGTCTCCTGAACAGCAACATAGTGTGCAGCTCTGAGAGCTGGTGTTGCTGAGGGCATGTACCCTGAGCACATCCCTAGCTCCAGCTGCTCTCCCTGCTTCAGGCAGATGAGATGCAAGGAGTACGTTTCCCATTAGCGGGGTACCCCTGGAGGACCACACAAGCACATTCCTCTCCATCCCCTTGAGAAAAACAAGGCCTCCAGCCTTTCACTTTGTCAGCACAAAGAGTAATTCACATGCATATGAATGCATTTGGCTAATCATAGTGTAGGGATAATTCTCTGTATATAATTACATGCTATACTAGGCAGTTAACACTGCAGGGATGTTAAGGTCTGTGTCTGTGTAGGAAGGGGGATGGAAGGTTATTATCCAATGTTCACAGGGCAAATGGGCAGTTTCAAGCCTCCCAGTGTATTTTGCGTAGACACTGAGCTGAAATCCATATCTAACTTGGTGCAGCCCTGACTATAACCAAAAATAGTTGTTGCTGGAAGATTCAATTTAAACTCTATCCCATTATCTTTGTGAAAAACTTGTGTCTCTGCATAGGGATTTCCATCGTAGTGATACCTGAAGCTGCCTAGCTTGCTGGATTATCCAAAAGTATGACCCTAAACACCAAGTTCACTCTCACTTTCAGAAGTTTTGAGCGGCTGTATATCTCATATATGGCAAGGGATTAGCAAGTTTGTCTGGAGATTATGACATCTTGTATAGGCAAAGGGTTTTCTGGAATCTGTGAGCAAGAAAGGCATGTGGAGTCCTTTGAGAAGAGATGAAATTATATAAACATCAAAACAGAATTTTTCCAATTAAAAAAATATATATATCAAGAGAAATACCATCCAAATTTGAACCGAAGTTGAAAAAGAAAAGTAAAGCAGCATCTTTGAATTAAAAGTCAAAGACAAGGGGGAAAAAGCAACACACTACACTCGGGATAAAAGATATAAGGGAACTCAGTGATATTAATAATGCAGTAACAGGAAGAGAGCTCCAAGTAGCCACAAAACACAAGGCTAGTCTCCAAAGATCAGGAATCAGGCTAGGAAATTATGAGTTTTTAAAAAGAATAGCAACTTAACTCCTGTTTTTAAGCCTTGAGAAGATACACTGATCTTCTTTTGCTCTAAGTTATTTTTGTTCTGCTGTCACCACAGCTAGAAGCTTAATTCATACAAGTCTGAAATTCTTAAACAATTAGTTGGCTTTCTAAGAGGCAACAAATATTAATAGACTCATGAGAAAGGCTTATGAACTGGCAAAGCTGAATCAGGAACCCCCAGTGTCAGAGCAAACCCAAACAGAGACAACATGAATAGCTGACTGAAGCCAGGGCAATTTTCCCTATAAATCCTCCGATTCTCTGTGTGACCTTTGGCAAATCATTTGGTCTAGGTTTGTTCCTCTGTCTACTCAGCTGGAAAACTGGTTTGAAAACAGAAAGGAAAAAGGAGGAGCTGACCAAAAACCAGATGCTGAGTATGAGCTAAGCTTTTCCAGATAAATAAATAATTTTTAAATAATTGTGATAATATAAAATGTTCAGCATAACTCATGTTTCTCTTTATATATTTACTGCTGGATCTGAGCCCATTTACCCCAGGAAGATGAATATGACAACACTTGAGAGCAGGGATCTGGAGCCAAATCAGCAGGGAGAGCCATCAATCCTTAGAGGGAATACTGGACTGCCAAAGGCAATGCTGTGCTAACAGTGGGTCCCACTCAGATTTCCAACTCAGATCACGGCTGAGGCCAAGACCAAAGCTAAATGGTTTTCTCCTATGCAGAAAGGAAAGAGAAAGCAAGCGGGGGACCCAGGAAAGCCCTGGAACATTTCAGGCATCACGGGGAGCTCAAGGAAAGATCTCCCCACATGCAGGGGCTGGTTTGGATCTTGGGATCTGATCCCGTAGTGTCTGCCAGCTAACACACGGCTTTCACTAAATCCTACCACGCTCCAAAATAATTTGAACTCAATAATCTTACTGACAATCATAGAAGACACTCAACAGGGTATCTTTAGAGAAAGGTTGATTATATGTTCCAGAAGCAAGGGGGAAAAGGCTTTTGTTGATGGTGGTTTGTTGGGTTTTGGAGGTTGTTGGTCTTTTTCATTCCTATTTGTAACTTTGATTTACTGTGGAAGTTCACTTACACGCATTTATTTACTGCTGTTGGCAGGCTGAGTGTGCATGAAGCCTAACAGATTTATCTGCACTACTGCTGGGTGGTCACTATTCTTGTGTTGTAAGATTAATTGCAAAGACTCCTAGGGCATTTAGTACTGGGAAGTTTAAACTATTCAAGTAAAATAATAATGCATTTTTCTCCATGGTCTCATCCATCTACTCTAAGAAAGTAAAAATCTGTAACAGATTGGTGCTGCAGCTCCCAAAGCAATGGAGAGAAAGGGTGATTACTGCAGCTCCAGTACAATCCAAATGCAAAGTAAAACTTTCCCCCCTGCATAGAGACATCTCCAACAAGCAGTAATGTCCATTTTGACTTTTTACTTCCAAGTCCATTCCAGTGTCACACAATGCCCGTGCAGCAGCCCCATAGAGAAGAAGAGGGAGATGCTGATGTGCACTCACTGGCTTCCCAAATTGCCAGTACCCAGGACAGCTCAGGCTCCCCTGGGAGCTGCCAGCTCTGGCCACGCAGGTGAGAGTGACATTCCCACCTTCGGCCAAGATAGTAGAGGGAAGGAGGGTGGAAAATCAGCAAAGTACTGAAGCAACTGTCCTTTAACTGGGATACTCGTGCTTCTTTCAGGCTGGAGCAAAACCAAGAGTTTTCTTGAAGTTAGATCCACAGGAAACAGAGGTGACATCGTGGAAAAGAGAAAAGCTTTACATGCTTAGTCTGTGTGGTATCGCCTTAACTTGCTCTCCATTTAAAAAACGGCTTGTTTGAAGACCAAGCAGTGCAACTAGTTGTGCTCCCATTTTACATTTGGATGAGGGCCACAAACTGAAGCATAGGAAGTTCCACACAAATGTGTGTGGGAACTTCTTCACAGCGCAGTGACGGAGCACTGGCACAGGCTGCACAGAGAGGTGGGGGAGTCTCCTTCTCTGGAGACGTTCAAGACCCGCCTGGACGCCTACCTATGCAACCTGGGCTAGGGAGCTGCTTTGGCAGGGGGTTGGACTGGATGATCCCTAGAAGTCTTTTCAAACACCTACAATTCTGTTACATCTCCAGAAGGCAGGAAAGGCTCCTCAGCAGATGGAAGCAACCAATACCTTCTGACTTGCTGGTTCATGGAGATACCTGTTAGGTATCCTCTGCATGAACAGATCTTTTTTTCTCTCCCTGACTAACTGACCACATATTTTCTGCCATGGGACAAGATAACAAGCATTAACTCTTAGAGGTGGGAAAGACTTGCTGAGACTGATGAAAACTCCAAGAGTCCACCCAGAATTATGGTGTCTTAATTAATGGCATCAGAATGTCAGAGAACTGTCCAAGAGCACCCCAGGGAATCCATCTTCTTTGCAACATCACTGTGGTCATCTCCTTTTCCTATTCTTTTACATAGGGAAACAAGTCAATAAAAATGGGATGACAAAAAAGACTTAGTTCTAAGTGACAGCCAAACCCATTCAACCCAAACCTGAAAGTCTTCTCCTTTTGTCACTTCGAAAATATAAGCTCAGCTGATTGCACTGTGTCTGGGACAAGCTGAAAAATCAATGACTGAATTGGAAGAAAGCTAACAGAAAGCACTATCCTTTTATTTTATTTTTATTACAAAATGACATCGTCTGATAGATTCTTTCTTGAATAAGTTGCTTCTTGAAGTAATTTTAGTAAAGGCTTTGAAAGAATTAGGGTTGCAGTAGCTTGCTCATGATAACCACTGAATACATAACAACATTACTGCCAGCAAAGCTGACACTTTAATGGTAAAGTTACCCATTCCCACCACAAAAGCAGTCATTTTCCTGAAGTGCATTTGTAAACTCAGCACATGGCAAACTTTCACTCTTCACCTCTGAGCACAGTGGTAAATGACAAAGGAGATCAGAAGGTGGGGAATGCAGCCATGGGAGAGCCGAACTCTGTTTTGTTTTTAATCCCCCTCTCCTCCCCAATAAAAGAGATAGATCCTTTCCACAAACAGAAAGTTGCTGTTGCCTTTTTTTTTTATTATTATTATTAAAGAAAGGTCTTTTTGCTGCTTTCAGCAAAACTGGAGCATTCTTGTCTGTAAAAATGTCACATTTTCACCTAGGGCAAATTCATGAAAATTTACAAAGATTTACAACAAGAAGCAAAGTTTTAATTTCCATGAATATGCCCCAGGTGAAAATGTGACATTTTTACAGAGAGGAATGCACAATTCTCTTCAGCAAAAGAGTATTTTCCTAACAAAATAGCAGTTTGATTTTAAAAGCTGCCTTCAATTATCCTTTTTAGAGCTACAAAAGGAAAGTTTAATATGCCCATAAAACCCACTCCTTCCCCATTTTGCTACAAACAGGAGCTTCCCAGTTGTAGAGACAGCATTATTTTTATTGCCCTTACATTCAGTATCTTTAATCATGGATCAAGAATGGATGGATCAGGCACTGCATGGGGGGGGGGGGGGGGGGGGAAGGGAAACATATGGCTGGTTCCTGCTTCAAAGAGCTGAGCCCCCATGGCAAGAGACAACACCATGGGGGAGCACACGGAGAGGAGACAACGGATAATCAGCACAAAAGGATGTACCACAGACCTGTGCCTTGTGCTGGGAGAGGGAGGCATTCACATGGGGTTCTGAAATACTTTAACTGGGCCACAGTACTGGGGACCGGCTTGAGGGGATCTTGCCAGCAGTCAGATGAGAAGCAAATGCCCTTCATGCCACATTTTCCATTTGTCTTGCTGTTGTTCAGGTGCAAACAGCTTATATATGAAGAGGGGATTGATGTATAACAGCAGGACAAAATGCCAGAAAACAGAAAAGGATCCAGAAAAGGGGAGAAAGCAGCAGAAGAAACCAACAACATCCTGCGGTATCATTCTGGGGTAGAGCACAAGGAGCACCAGTTGCAAGCTCTTTGACATAATCTTGGCCTGAAAAGCTGTTAAGGCCTCAGCTGGAATATTTTGTTTCATTTCAAATGCTTTTTTTTTTTCCCTTAAAAAAAAAAAAGACCCAAATCCTGTTCTCCAAAGTCACAAAACCAATTTGAGCTCTAGAAAATGTGATTTATGAAGAAAGACTGAAGACAATAAGGTTGCTTAGTCTAGAGAAGTCAACACCAAAAAGGAGGCAAGAACAAACTTCAAACTTGTCAAAGTTATCTGCAAATATGAAGGAATATTTCTTTTCTTCATGTTCACTGATGACAGGATGGAAAATAATGGGCTTAGGTGGTCACAGAAGAGATTTAGGATAAACATGAATACAAAAATCTAACAGTAGGGATGATTAAGCACTAGATAGATTGGCTGGGGAGACTGTTATATTGCCATCATTTTTTGTTTGTTTTTGAAGGACAGCTTAGGCGAACATCTGTTGTGGATAGCTTAGGTATATGCTGATCCTGCTCTTGGGCAGGGAAAGGATTAGACCTGCAGGATGCTCTTGAGGTGCTCTGCACCACACAACCACCCCTCTTCTGTGAGGGGCAAAAGCCCTATGGGGCTGAGCAGAGGCACAGGTGAGAAACTGAGAAATGCAGGGCAACACTATCTCTCACAGTCCCTTCAAACCTAGCTTGTAAGATTTATGGCACATAGAGCATAATATATCCCATGGCATGTATTACAGCCGGGGGTGGTGTGTCCATACATTGAAGTCTAGGGCAGTCACCAGCAATTTTGAATGCTTCCAAGTTTGATGCATTCCTGCAGTTTTTTGACAATGTGCTGGGCACCCTTCCTCTGGAAGCCTTTCAGACTTCTCAAAGCTTGTTCTTCTTGGACACCCAGAGTCACTCATCCTGGCAAATTCAGAAGGCATCTCTGCTTTGCAGTCTTCTTCAGACTAACTCAGGGGATAGTCAGCATTCATTTGGAAAAAAAAAAAAAAGTTGCTCTAAGAGAACAGAGAAATGGAAAGCAGGAAATGTGGTTACATACACAGATGAGAAGCGCAACCAGTGAGACTTGAGCACAGCACAGAATTGTAATTGTAAAAGCACACAAAGAGGAGATTCTGGAGACATGCAGAAGAGCCAGGGACTTACACTCTCCCCAGATTTATTCCTGTGGTTTGGAGATTTGAGTCAGACCACACAGATCACAGAGAACTTGAAACGACAAGGGAGGGAAGCGGGGAGACCCGCACCACAGCCAACGAAACCCTAGAAGTGATTTGCAGTAAGTGCTTTGGTCTTACCCATCAAAAATCACTTTCAAGTGGATTAGGAGAGAGAGGCTGTGAATGCCACAGCATCCTGCTGCTTCAGAGGCAGTAGGTGCTGCTGTTCAGCTTTGGAAGGGGCATGATGGATACTGAAGGCACAAGCAGATAAAAAAGATTTCCCCAGGTGCCTGTGGCTTTAATCTGTAGCACAGAGCTTATACTGCAAATGGGGCAGAAGCTATTTCACAGTTACTGGGGTATAAGAGTGCACTTGGGCTGAGAGAAATGTTGTAGGATACAGTCATCAAGCCTTATGACACCATGCCTGTTCCTTCCAGTGCAACACAAGTTTAGCTCGCAGTTTGTCTTTTTCCCTTTGAGCATTACAATTTGACACAAGATATCTTTGCTCTTGATAGACAGATGATGACCTAATGACCAAACAGGTAGTGACACACAAACCACATCAGCCTTTCCCCCATCACTCTTGCTTCCAGCTGCAGCTTGCTGTGAAGCCAGTTAAATGATCATCGTCATAGCATTTCCTCAAATACCTACTCAGAGGCTCTAGCATGACAAATGGACTTGCATCTGAACACCATTACTGCTGACTTGGTAGGATTTGCCCAAGTTGCCTTGGAGTGGAAGGGAATTTTATCTCCCACTGACCCCAGCAGGAAATGGGTCATATGGAGAACATGCACCCAGTACCTCACCCCCTTAACTACAGGGCTGTGCCATAAGATGAATTTCCGATCAGAGTAACAAACCATGAGAACAATTAATATGAAAAAAAAAATCCTAGCCCATCTCAGACCTGTCCTGAATCAAGATGATGACGCATTCAGGAGCTTTCCCTGAAGATCATAGAATGATTTGACTTGAAAGGAACTCTTAAAGGCCATCTAGTCCAACTGCCCAGCAATGATCAGGGATACTGAATGATCAAGGCATTCAGAGCCCCATCCAGCTTGACCTTGAGTGTCTCCAAGGTCAGGGCATCCATCACCTCTCAGGGCAACCTGTGCCAGTGCCTTACCACCCTTATTGTAAAAAACTTCTTTCTTCTATTCATCTAAATCTCCCCTCTTACAGTTTGAAACCGTTTCCCCTTGTCACAACAGACCCTGCTAAATAGCCTGTCCCCTTCAAGATGCTGCCTTTCTGTCTAGCACCAGTGGAGCTTTGGTGACAGAATAACTAGAGAAACATGAACATAGGCTCCAGTGGGAGATTTTCAGAAAGTGCACCCACACAGGAACCAGGTTTTCCAACAACCAAAGCAAAGGCATGCATGCAGTGTGGGAAGCTGCACTGCAGATGCTGTCAAGTAGATTAGAAGAAGGTGGAAGATTCAACTCTGCATACACAGTGTCTGAATTTTCCTCCAAAATTTTTAGGAGAAGCACAGTTCCCTACTTCTGAGGAAAACAAATAGTTTCTGCAAGATGTGTGTTTTGTTCTTAAGCTCCTCCCCTTCACAAAAAGGATACATGTTGTAAGGGCAAAGGGACCAGCACAAACAAGGAGATGTTTCAAAAGGAAGGAAAACCAATGCTCACCCATCTCCGAGGATTTAGAAAATCCACAGAAAAGAAACTCCACAAAGAACAGCACTGAGCCAAGAAACTTCCCTCTCTATCAGAAAACAGCCTTTCTGCACCGCTCCCAAGTTCGGTGACCAAATTTGAAGCAAGCACCAATTCAGTGCCCACATGGGGGAAAAAAAATGCATGTTTTTGTTCAGTGGCTCAGCCCTCTTGAAGTATTACTGCATTTCCTTCCCAGTTCTGGCAATTGCCAAGGGAATTAAGAGATTATTTTGTTAAAGGTCACCTGCTTTGGTTGTCTCCAATGATCCATTTCCAACTCCTTTTTAGCCAGGCTAATTCACTTCATGCAGTTAAGAGAAAAAGATAACAACCAAATTAGATCATATTATCAGTGTAAGATAAAATAACGGTGGATTTTGGGTTTTTTGAGCATTATATCTCAACAGTGCAATTTGGATCAAATCCGAACACTCAGAATTTCTGTAAATTTGCTTTTAAGAGCCCATCAGGGGGATTTTGAGGAAAATGCTCCAAAATATGAAAGAATTTGTAAACAATCAAGCCTGTTTACTACAAGACTTAATATGATTTTTGTGGTGTGATTTACAGAAGCCCATGTTTCTGATCACTACTTCCCACCATCACATTTTCACAAGTGCAGGAAAGTTTTGTTTTCTATGCAGTTTCATACACTAAACAGCAAAACAACCAAGCCTTTAATACAATTGTTATTCTGT
Organism: Oreortyx pictus; assembly: GCA_036925125.1. Classification (NCBI taxonomy): domain Eukaryota; kingdom Metazoa; phylum Chordata; class Aves; order Galliformes; family Odontophoridae; genus Oreortyx; species Oreortyx pictus. The sequence goes on along the minus strand of JAUPFR010000001.1, from coordinate 70,233,950 downwards.
CTTTAAGGACAGAAAGTTTTGAAAAATATATTTTATTAGAGCCTTGGACAAGCCTTGGAGGAATGGGGAAGTCATTGGGTACGCAACTCCTTTCTTCAAACCTGAAGCAGAAGCTGCCAAAGCCCAACTGAGAACTGATGCTTCAAGCTTAACCTGCATGAACATTATCTCAGACTAAAAAATACCAGACACAATGTCCTCCAGTTCCCTGGATACCTCAGACCTATGAAAACATTGCATAATAAAGCCCCAACTGTGAACTCCTGTTGACCTTGATTAGAGAGCAGTGCTCTTGGAAGCTAATGAATCCCTACACTCTGATACAACACAATAAGTGTGCCTAACTTACTGAAGTGTCCTCAACCACTGGTATATCAGCCTGACAGTCAGGAATACCAGGCTGAATAAGAAGTGCCATCCCACCAGCAATGCTTAGAAAGATTTTGTGATGTCGATCACTGTGCATAAGGACAGGCAGCAGATTAAATTGCTTTTAACCAGTTTTTAGGTCACCCAACAGAGATATTTGTCACAATTCTGTAAAAAAAAAAGAAAAAAAGAAAAAAAAAAGGAAAATCGTATCCCTTTTTGAGGATCAGGACTCCAAAGAAACAACCAAAGGTAGCAATCTCCACATAGAAATGCTTCCCTTGTGGCTGCCAGCCCTTAAATGAGGTTGGGGGAGGGTGGCATAGGTGAATTGCCTCCACTTGTGCTCCCAGGGCTGGCCACACTCCTTCACCAGCTGTTCAATCACTGGTACACTGAGCAAAAGTCAGGTTGGCTTGAAGCTTCAGAAGACACCATGGCAATGCCCCACCAAAGAAAAAAGATTTGCTCTTGGTGGCCACAAATGCCCATACCGCTTGGTACACTGACTCACCCTTCTAGGCACCAAAATGTTCTCAGCTTAAGCATCTGTTTTGTCAGGGCTGATGGTCTCAGGGGTGGCTGGTCCTTAGAGTGCCTTCATATGCCTGTATCACACGTCTGTAATTAGGAATTAGACTGTTAGAGATTGGTATCTGTAATGCAGAATGGTACTTGGCTTCAACCTCTGTGCTCACCTTGCCATCCAAACAGCACAGCCATTTGGCTCTGCTGCTACACCCCTCAGGGAGAGCTGCACAGAACATGGCATCAACAGTCTTCAGTTCTTTTTGTCTGCACACAGTAGATTATCACACTGTTCGTGGGATATATAGACAGTATAATCTTCATAACAACAATAGGGAAGCCTGCATTTTTACTTTTTTTTCTTCTTGTAAACATATATTTAAAAATTAGTTATTTAATATTAAAAAAGCAAGAAAATTCTTTATTAAATCAAGAATTTGAAGAGGCTTTTTACAACAGCCATTGCTTCAAATAGCAAAAATAGCAAATTGAGTTGTTGCAGCAGGAGAAAGGAAATGATGCTCTACAGGCAGCATAAGTCTGCCTCAGGCTCTAGCAACAGTTCTCTCACAGAAGCTTTGCTGGGACAAGGGATACCTGGTCCCAGCTGAGCAAGGAGAGGTTTCACCCAGCCTGGTGTGGGCTGGCCCTGCACCTCACAGAGTGCCAACATTCAGCTGAGAAGTCTTTAGCAAGGTGTGCCAGGTTACGAGAGGCCTGACAGCACCAATGTTGCCAGGGACAGTAGCCAGCACTGCTGTGCTGAGGGCCAGCCTGGCTGTTAGCCATGGTTGTAAGTGAAGCAGTTAATTTGCATCTAAATTTCTTAGGATTATAATCAGAGATTAATAAATAAATATCTTTGTAATTATTTGTAGACATCACAGCAACACAGTGGCCAGCATAATGGTAGTGAAGCACTGGCACAGGTTGCCCAGAGAGATGGTGGGTACCCCATCCCTGGAGACACTCAAGATCAGGCTGGACGGAGCTCTGATGGAGCTGTAGGTGTACCTGTTCATTGCAAGGAGTTGGACTAGACAGCCTTCAAAGGTTCCTTCCAACTCAAACCATCCTATGATTTGCCAGTGCTGCCCCGAAACTACTGTTTTACACCTGAGGAAGGAAGAGCAGTGTCTCTCATTACTTAAAAGAATACAAGACCAAAACAATTCCCTGAGCACAAAGGTGAGTTATTGTGCATGCAACACTTAACATAGCAACTTTCAGGAAGTGCTCCGTTGCACAATAAAGCAGCACTTGGAAGGTACTGGAACACAGCACTGGTGTGAAGGAGAGGGGTGTTTTTCCAACAACCTTAAATCAGTCCAGACTTTAAGTTTCATTTCTCTCAGCAATGCTAGGCAAGAGCAGGCACAGCAAGACTGTTTTAGCTTACTTTTTGTCAGTGGCTTGCAAACAGAAACTCAACAGCTTAACAATTTAACACAGCTGGGGATATTCAGCTTCAATGACTAAATATGCCTGAAAGATGTCATAGCTGACTTGGAGGATTTTACATTTGTTCTGCCCAAAGACTCACTGTAGCAGTATTTGGTCAGTTCAGGTAATTGGCACTGCTCAGTCTGTGCATTTAACAAAGAGAGGCTTCAGATCATCCTGTCCATGGGTGAAGGACAGAGCTTTCTGCAGTCCATTTTGGCAGTAAGTTTCAAGATACCTTTTCGAAGGAAAACAAAGAAAGAAACATACAGCTTCTTCAGAGAGAGCCTTTCAGGCAGGGCCTGATTCACAGAGATGAACTGAGTCTGGGTCAGGAAGGGAGAAAAAAATAAGAGATTTGCAGTTTCTCTCTCACACTAACAAGTTTGTGCAGTTCTGGACACACAACTCATGATCTGTCTCCCTTCCTCACTTCTCCCGACCTGCTGAAGCTATACCTGCTCTTATCTGCCTTTACCTCAGAGACATTTCTGGCAGCTCACACTGCCCTACCTCCTCTCCTTCTTAATTCTATTAGGAGGACCAGAGAACTGATGCCCCTTCTTCATCAACACTCATCATCTCATTCTAAGCCCACAATGGATCCTGGCCCTACATAGAATTTTTCCTGGTTCAGGCTGTTGAGGGAAAATCTCATTCATCTTTTCTATTCCAATGTTTCAGGATGCCATGCAAGCACCCTCTCAAAATCCTCCTCTAGATAATCCGTCACAGCTTGGTGGGATGTAGGGTGGGGAGGGCAGAAATAGATGAGTGAGTAGAAAATAGCAGCTGAGACCACTGGAGGAAGTGATGGAGGGGCTGCTGCCTGTTAAGCTGTGTATACGTTGTTCCTTTTCTCACAGCCAAAGAGACATCATTCATTGAAAACACCCATACTCTGCCCTACAGAAATTTTCGAGGTTATATAATCCCCCAAAATTCATGTCAAATGGAGCCTCATGAGTTCAGTTTCATATGTATCCAAAGAAAAGCCACAGCTTCTCTGTAAACCTGTTCCAAGATTCAGCCCCTCCTCTCTGTGACATTTTTTGCCTTGTATCTGATGATATAAGGCTCTTGCAGCAATCCCTGCCCATTGCCTCTGGTCCTGTGCTCTTCTGGCAGCAGCATGCCTCCACAATCTCCCATTCAATAGCCAGTTCCTACAAAAAGGTTACTGAGAAAATAGTGCACTTCAGTGAGTTGCACAGTAGGAGAACAAGAAGCAAAGGTCTCACCCAGCAGAAGCTGGTGCCCGCATCTCACAGAGGAGTCAGTGTGTCAGCACTGGATAGCCTTCTGTAGGGCCTCCCCTTACAGCACCTGGCATCCAGGGCTGTTATTTAAGGTGCTTTATGGGGCTTGAGGGCCAAAAGGGTTGTGTCTGGGGTGAGGAGAAAGATGTACCTACCACTGCATACAGTGAGGGGCACAATGAGCTCTGAGGAGTTCAGGAGCTTTGGCATCACCCTCTAGTCACTCCTCACCATGACCATCAAGCCAGGGGTCCTGCTTGATGTGAGGAAGGCCCTCAGTGCACACACCACAGTCTGTCTCATCCCCAAATATGAGGGTGAGTTTTGTTCAAGCTGCTCTTTGGGGACTGGGAAGGGGAACCATGACTGTCAGCAGGGTGGGGCCCATAAAAGGGGCAGCAGAAATTGTCAGCAAGTTCCTGGGATGCGACCAGGAACACTGGGCAAATGAACCACTGCCTTGGTCCTGATTTCCATCCCATGTGGCCTCTGGTTCCTTTGTTCATGTCCATCATGGAGAGGAATAAAACGCTGGAAAATTTCCTGTATCCCAACTGTAAAAATAGAGTCAAAGTAGGACATTTTCTCCAATACTTCAGGGCTCGTTCTTTGTTACTGAAGCACGTCATGTAACAGTTCACAATTAAAACCATCAGCAGCATGGAAGGCCATACCACAATAGCTTTGTAGTCAATTATTTGATTTATAATTAAACATGCAGAATTTCAGCTTGCTGACTAGAAAGTAGGACAAGTGCTTTCTGTTTGCCTGGTTCTATAAAAAAAGCCAGGAATTCAGGCTGCAGCTTCTATAGCATGTATAATTTCTCTCCTCTAGCATGGGCTGTCTAGACAATGAGCAGGTTAGAACAAGGTAAGTTTCTGGATGCAAATTTAAAGTATTACCATAGCAACGATTGGAAACCCCAAAATATACAAACACCCACTGACTGTGAAACCCTATCAGCCACCTGTGAAGGGAAGCTGGGTAGGACACAGAGAGTGCTACGGCACATGGGTCTGGGTTTGAGCTCTCCTTTCGCATGGATTTATCAATGTTGTCGTCAGCTTACGCAGCACAGTAATTTTGCACAGTGAGTCAGCGCTTCGAATCATCCCTGAAGGCAGCAATTTCCAGCTACTTTTTTCACTCAAACAACAATACTGTATTGTCCATCTCTTCCCTCCCCACCCGCCCTGAAGACAGTGAACAAGATTTGAAGGTGGTTCTTGTGACAGAGTCTTCCATAGGGCACACTACATCTGCACTTGTTTGTTCTAAAGTAAGACAGAATAAAGAAAAGGCCAGATGTATGTGACTATTCTCAGTCTGGCTGACACACTGAACTTTATCTTGTTTAACCACCAAATCCTATCCATCCATGGGCCAGCCAAACGGGGTTGGCCAGCGGGGGTGCACAAATCTCCAATGACCACATCAGGTGCATCTCTTTAGTCAGTCCTTGCAGCATTTCACTTGGCTATCAGTTCACTCTTTGTGTACGTAAAGTGAGGCCTGTTCCACACACTTTCCTGTGCAGGGATCCTGTGTATAATGCATGGCGTGTTAGTGCTATCAATCATTTTTACCTAACTGGTTTGCAGAGCACTCTAATGACCTTAAGCAATCCACGCTGTCTTCTCTGAGAAGCGGTAACCACATCTTGATGGCTATCACACCTTTCTAACCACTTTGCACAATTAGTCTTGAGGATCATTCTAGAAAATTTCTGTAAGAAGTGTTCTTTCCATCGCTCTCCTGTATGTGTCATCTACATTTTCATCTTCTGCAGCTTGAGACACTGCTTGCATGGGCCATGCCAGAAGCTTATGAAGGCAGACAGATCCCAGTTTTTCTGGGATTTCCATGCTCATCTAATGAGAATGAATGCTGAACCACAATTCATTGTGTAAGATCCCAAACATCTGTTTGTGGGAAGAGGCTTTGTGTATCCAGTCAGCTTCTAAAGCTGACTCTCATGTGAAAACAGCATGCTATGTTTTCAAGACTTGAACAATTTTTCTACAGAGAAGGACCAAGGGAAAGGCCTACACCATCACTGGAACTGCAGAAAGACTTCACATTTGTCTGAAGTACTTTTCAGATTTGGAGAATAGACTTAGCTACCCTATGTAGAGATAACTATCACTACTTTTCCTATATTCTAGCATTAGAACATCTCTGCCAGACATCCATGAAAACCATTCACCTTAAGGGTCATGATATAACAGTGAAATCCTACCTGAGTAATGAATATCTCTATTTTCCACCCCTAACAGTAGAAAAGGGGCTTTACAAGATGGGTTTTTTGTTGTTGTCTGTTTGTTTACATTAGTGCACCCATACACCTGCTTTGTCTGTCTGCGTTCCTATGATGGTGGTGAACATTCATTGACAGGACTACTGTATGGTCAATGAAAGAACCTACTTGTTTGCATGTGATATTTTAGGAAAGTGAAGCAATAATACCTCCCAGGGAACTGTTTTAGTAGTCAAGTTTCAACTTGGTCGTAACAGATATGTCTTAGTGCAGTAGTAGCCCTTCTCTTTTCACTTCTCTTCCCAGCAGCGTAGGCTCAAGTGTAGTTTCTAAAAGCTCAGACTGTGTTGGTGTCACAGCGGTTGCACGCACACAAGAAGAAGCAGATTCCCACCTTGAGAAGGATGAGATAACTGACAATGTTCCTGGCAGGAGTTCAATGGAGCTCAAAGGTATTCAGCTCACGGGTGAGGTTGCAAGACGGGTAGAACAGTGACATTTAATAAATGCCGAAGAAGAAATACTCTATTTGTGGGTCAGTTGCAATTAGCACAGTACAAGTTAATTCAGCATAGTTACGATTTTCATACAGAAAAACAAATACGGACCAAGTAGAAAAGACCAGGTTGAATTCCTAGAAAAAGAAAATGAAGAACTTTCCACCTATAAAAGCATCCATTCTTCCTGTTCAAGCCCCCTTCCTGAGCAGACAGTCAGCAGAGAAAATTTTTACTATTTTGTTGTTCAGTACATAGAAATAGATGCTCCATGGCGACAAAGACCAAATGGTAGAGCTCCAAATGCAAGTTACATCCAGTATTACTACATCCACCACAGGCATCCATTGTTAAAAATAAAATTAAGGCCATTTAACCATATTTTCTTTACTTTGTCATCCTGACATTTTTCCCAAATTTATTCTTCAGCTGCACGGGGTAGCAATTTAAGCATGAAGCAACCAGTTGGGATTTTTGTGTGACTAAATATTTTCCTTCAGGGTCTGGGAAGAGTTTACATCAGCTGTAGACAAATCTTGCTTGCCTCCCAGCTAGTGCAAGGCCACAGCCTCTTGCAGGGGAGTGGAGACATTCCTCAGAGTCCCCAGAATTGGACACGAGGCAAAGTCAGAGTTCTGCAGAAACCCCTTCTTCTTCCTAAACCATTGCACAGGCCTAGTATTATCCTGAATGTAGTCACTTACCTCTGCACGAATGGGCTAGATTATCTCAGTGGTCTTTTCCAGACTTAACTGTTCTATGAAAATGCAGACTTGACTCAGCATGCAAAGAGAGCAGCTGCAGTTGATTGCACAAATGCAAGGCTGCTTTTTTAAGCAGTTAAGGAGGTTGCAACTTGAGTTGGAATACAGGTCATCTCCTTAAGCCTCCCAGGCTTGCTCTTTGTGAGAGTGGAGCATCCTTATATCTCAAGGGAAGGGGGGCAAATCTACACATACAGCAGGAACATGAATCTTAGTGACATACATTCAGTGTGACAAAAAAGACAGAGAGAACTTGAAAGTCCATCTTCCAGCAGTGCAAGAGTCTCTCCTACAGGTGGTTCATCTCACCACAACTGAATTCCATTGTCTGTGGTGTAGGAATGTACCAAGTGACCATGTTGGCAGGACAGTACAGGGGTGGCCACAGCTGCTGTCTAGAGTCACTATCAGAGTACTGCCCTTCATAGAATCATTAAGGTTGGAAAAGATCAGTAAGATCACCTAGTACAACCACGGAACCATCACACCATGCCCACTAATCGTGTCACTCAGTGCCTCATCTACAAATTTCCAGGGACAGTGACTTCACCAGCTCCCTTTGCAGCCTGCTCCAATGCCTCATCACTCACTCTTTCAGAGAAGAATTTTCTTTTTCTAACGTCCAACCTGAACCTCCCCTTCTATAACTTGAGGCCATTACCTCTCATTCTATTGCTGTTTCCTGGGAGAAGAGGCTGACCCCCATCTTGCTACAGCCTCCTTTCAGATCATTGTAGAGAGCCTTCTCCAAATGCCACTATGTTCTTCCCTCACCACCTTTAGGCACTGTGATCAGTGTGCATGAATCACTTCATATTGCCAGGTGTCTGCTTCTCACACAGCATGGCCCAGATGTCTCCCAGTAAACCAGTGCTCTCATTTCAGATCTGCAAAGCAATTTGTCTTAGAAAGTGCACAGGAAGTCCAAATAAGTACTCATTCATAGTTGACACCAAGAAATGGTTGTCTTTTTTTTCCACGAGGCACACCAGATCTTGTTACCAGAGGCCCATTTCTAACAACCATGTTGTTGAGCTCTGTCTGGCACACTAAGAAGTATTAAAACAAACGTGGCAACTGTTAAAATCCAATCCATGCCACAGAGCATTACACCTTGCTTTTTAATTATGTGCATTCACTTGGCAAATTTGTTGGCTTATTTGCTGGGAATGTTAGGGCCATTAGGAGGAATTAAGAGGATCTACTGAAACTGGGGAAGAAGAGATTTAGCACGTACACAGAAGGAGACTTCCTCATGTTGCTTTAAGGCCTTGTAACTGGGACTGTGTGTGCTCTTCAGAGGACAGAAACCATCTTAAATACAGGACTGTGGACCAGACCCAACTTCATCCTGGAGACGCTGGTCCCTGCCTGTTTTACAGACACCACTGATGCCATTGAACCTTCAGGCTGACGAGCCTGGTGAAATCAGGGAAGAGTGTGGAGAGGAGCAAGATGCCTCCAGTTTGTTATCGCTTTGCAGAGGTAGCAAAGGATTTTGCCTGATTACACACACTGCACCTAATCTCCTGCTTCCCAGTACCTGCCTCTCACAGGGGCCCTTGTCAGATAATGAGGAGTGACACGCGGTGCGAAGTGCCAGCCCTATCTAATCGGCACTGCCATCACCACTGTCACAGAGAAGCGTCATGGGAGATGAATTTAAGCCCAACGTGTGTTTAGAAGGATTCAGAGGATGTTTGTTGCTATTTTTATGCAGATTCTCTGACGAGGGGGCTGGAGGAGAACTGCTGAGTTACTGATCATGAGAAACAATTCCAGCTAATTAGTGTTACTGACCCATATTAGAAGAAGAGCATGAGTATTTTTCCCTGGGTGATTTGAAAAATGTATCTTGCAGGCTTTAGTCTGTTGTAGAGGACTTGCTATAGCTGCCAGACTTGGCATCTCACTGACTGTTTTTGGTATCTGCAACCCATTTAACCCTTTGTATGAGATTCCCCAAATAAGCTTCGCCTTTCTCAAGGTCAGATACAAACTCCATTTCACGGCACTGTCTGCACTTACATGGAAAACTGAACAGAACAAAACAACTGCATGAGTGGGCAATTTTTTCCTGAAGGAATGAAGTTTCGGTTTGATGCTTCCAAAAGATTATTCTAAATGACTGTGGGAAAATGATGAAAAAATACTTGCAGAGTCCTTTCATAATACTTGCGCTGGGAAATAAAATAAAAGGAAAAGAATCCCCCTGTTGTCTCTGGTTTCTTGTGTAATCCTTGGTGCTAAGGCTGTGATTGTATCTACAAACTCTTTCTTCAGCAATTGCTAATTACATTGCGCCAGCCCCATTTGCACAGATAACAACCTCAGACCTGGTCTTGCAGAGAACTAATACTCATATTTGAATTCCTGGGCTGTTAACAACCTCCTCAACTTAAAGGAACTGCTCCCTACATGGAAAGGTTGAGCCTGTGCTTGAAGTCCCGTGGTAGGACTGGAGGCTGGGATCTCTCATATTGCCTCATCCAGCTCTGCCCTACATCTGTGCAGAAACCTCCTTACTGCCTGACATTTGCAGAAGTCTACCCACACAAAAACAAATGGCACAATTTTGGCCTCAATCTGTGACAGTTTAAGATGGAAAGTAAAAAATGCTTTCACATTTATTTTTCCAGAACCCATGAAAGGGGCATTTGACTGCTTATGTTGTTAACATTCATGAACATTTTGGATCATGCACAGCCTTTGCTTTGTTCACAACGACTGCAATTATTGTTCAAAGGACAGAAAAATTAATGCCTTGGAAGCTAAGCTCTGTGTGCTCTCTCCAGCCCACAACATCCCCTTCCAGGTGTATTTAGGAAGAGGTGACACAGCAGCCACGCAGACCCAGATGTAAGCTGTAGTGGGCTGTGTGGACCTGCAAACAGCTGGACCAGCCTTCCATCTCCATCCTATTAGGAGTACTGTGACTTGAAAGTGAGGGCACCACGTAAGATGCCAGGGGAGGTTCAGGTTTGATATTAGGAAACATTTCTTCTCATACAGAGTGGTGAGACAATGGCACGGGCTGCCCAGGGAGGTGGTAGAGTCACCGTCCCTGGAGGTGTTCAAGAAATCGAGGGGATGTGGCACTGAGGGACATAGCTAGTAAACATAGTGTGGTGAGTTGTCAGTCATGGCAGTCAGAATTTGTTGATCTCAGCTGTCATTTCCAACGTTAATGATTCTATGATTCTAACCTGCATTTCTTTGGGCCAGCCAATCTTTTTTACGGGAGACTGACAAGATTCCGATTAACTTTCCTACTTGAATTGCAGTTTTGTTCCATAGGCAAATGAATTGTGTGCAGATCACATACACTGAGAAGGCTGATCTGCTCCAAGGCTATGCATCTTCTGTGGCTGCAAGTCTGACAGTCTGAAGACGTTTTTTGGACAGGGAGAAAATGAAACCAGACCCTGGCTGATGACGCATTATGTCAGCTGACCACAGCAGAGGTCTTGAAGCTCTTTTCATGGACCCCACTCTCACCTCTAGCATCCAATGAATGATTCTGGATGGAGGAGCCATACTGTTGAGCTGAGGACTAGACCTTTTTTTGTCCTAGAAGAAGTTTAAAGATGTATTATCATTTTTTTTTTTTTTTTTCAGAAGAGGAAGACAGTGATCTGTGTGGTGTTTTTCTTTTTGTTTTGGTTTGGTTTTTGAAAGTGTTCTCTGTTTCTCCATAACATTCTAAAAAAGGTTATTCATACATAGTCAGTTTTGGCAAATCTATTACTATAGGATTTTTACCTTAAAGCGTCATCAAGCATCAGTAACTCTACTGATTAAAGTCTAATCATTGATTACCAGGTCAAAACCTGGAAAGGGGGTTGGATGATCCCAAGATCCCTTCCAACCCCTGTGATTCTCTAAAAAACAACATGATGATTTTGTGTATTTCTATAAAGAAATAGAATACAATCAAATTACAATACACAGATGCCATAATGCACACAGGTTCTCAGTCTCTCATTTGAGATGAAAAAAAAGCAGACTTGAAGTCACCATGCAGAGATCCCTACCTCCACAGGAAAGCTCTAAAGTTTCTAGAAGCTAAAATGTATTTTAATAGCCATCTTCATAAAGAAGGTTTGCTCATCTCTCTTGTTTCTAGGGTATGATCTTAATTACTGAGAAATAATTGTAATGTCATAAAAGGGTTCTTCTTATGGAGGAGAGGATGACACTACATACACTGCTGCTACTATTCTTCCATTAACTGGGAGTCAAAACATGAGCCACATCCCACGGGGCCCATGGCACTGCAGATAACACAGCACCCAACACCAGGGCTCTGATCTGGCAGCAAAGGACTGCCAAGGAGCTGAGATTCTCTTCTCCTGCAGATGCTCCCAGTGACAAATGAGGAGGAAGAATTATAATAGAATTTTTTGAGATAGAAAAGATCCTTAAGGGCCATTTATTCCGACACCTCTTCAACGAACAGGGACACCTACAGCCACATCAGAGTGCTCAGAGCCCTGTCCAGCCTGAGCTTGATTGTCTCCAGGGATGGGGCATCTACCACCTCCCTGGGCAAACTGTGCCAGTGCGTCACCACCCTTACTGTAAAAAACTTCACCCTTATATCCAATCTAAATCTCCTCTCGTCTAGTTTGAAACCATTTCCCCTTGTCCTATCACCACAGACCATCCTAAGAAGTCCGTCCTCTTCCTTCTTATAGCCCTCCTATAGATGGTGAAAGGCCGCCATTTGCATCAGCTTCATGGAAAACCTTCTTGAAGTTCAAGCATTTCCTTTGCTACCTATTTTACCTCCTTTTATTGAAAATGGACCTGAACTAAAGCCATAGGAAGGGCTGCTCTAAACACCATTTAAATATGACATCATTTAACTGAAATATATCCTAATATTTCCAGCTTTAAGAAATCCTGGCTTCTTTTCCATCACTGGCCTTTGGTCCAGCTGCATACTTTTATTGTCCTTCTTCGCTATTTTTCATCACAAAGAATCATAGAATCATTAAGGTTGGAAAAGACCACTAAGGTCCAACCACCAACTCATCATCAGTGTACTACTAAATCACCTCCCTTGCTGTCACATCTACATGGTTCTTGAACACCTTCAGGGACAGTGACCCCAACACCTCCCTGGACAGCCTGTGCCACTCTTTCTAAGAGGAAATTTTTCTTAATATAACATCTGAACATCCTCGGTGTAATCATTCTTTCTCGTCCTATTGCTGTTACCCAGGAAAGAAGGGCAACCTCCATCTCACCTCCACCTCCTTTCAGGCAGTTGTAGAGAGCAATAAGGTCTCCCCTGAGCCTTCTCTTCTCCAGACTGAATAAACCCAGTTCCCTCAGAAACATGTTTGTGTTACATTGTGTAGTCTGCTAGCTGTCTTAATCCACGTCTCTACAGATAAGATCACATTTGGGAAAATTCTGATCAATAGCTCACAGAGGAAACAAAGTCACTGAAAGTGGAATTCATGGTTATATCTAAATATGGAGGTCACGCAGAGGGGAAAGTAAACCCCTGGCATGGACTAAGACTAACCAATCTCTGCCCTCAAAACTCACAGAGCAAAGAAATTGTCACCACAAACAACCTGTTAAGAATACACTAAAATGTATATCACAGATATGTGAGATCTCTTTGCCCAAAGTCAAAAGCAAGCAGCATTAACAAAAGGTGAACTGCTCTTCCCCACAGATTAAACTGAGAGACTTGAGCGGGCATAGAATATGAACAGTTGATTTGAACAGGAGGTCTGGATGGTTGCCTTCCAGTTATGAGGTAGAAACGGGTGATTGTGGCATCTTCAGTTAAGTTATTCTCAACAAGGAGTACTGAATTTATTTCTGCTGCCTGAAAAACTGTCTCAGTCTTGGGTTCTGCTAGAGGGTCCGTT